>CM056057.1:132410309-133010309 GCA_029574335.1 Rana kukunoris | reverse complement strand
TATGTAATGCCATAATGGTCATTTCAGGAAAGGGAGGCGAATCAGTGACTGTAAAGCCGAATCATAAGCGAATGCACTTTAGTGAAGTGCAAATGTTAGAAATTACATGTAGTAACTATATATTATGTGGGAAACAATATTCGACATACAAAATACACAAAAGTATATTAGATGTCTATGCATTCCATATAAGTCAATAATGGACTTATTTGATGCAAGTGAACACTCAATACAATAAAATAAAATAAAATAAAATAAAGTAGCCCAAAAAAACAATAAAAGGCTAAAATAGAATTGGGTGATATGCTAATGGAAAAAACGGGGTGATCAGGTCCCCATGCTCCTCCACAACTTCCTCCAGAGGTGTGGTGTGGGCACTGTCATCCTGGGATGGCGTGGGTCGCCCTGCAGCCGACGACGGCCCAGCTCCCTCCAGCACATCTGTGGATGACACAAAACATTCACATGTTGGTGGACCCACACACTTGGCACATGTTCCCTTCCACCCCCTCACATGCTACACACCGAATAGAAGATAAAACACACTTACCTGTCCTCAAGTCCTGGTCACCGAAGTCAAATCCCTCGATGCCCTCCACCTGCTCCCGCTGCAGACATTGGCCTCCTCCTCATCCGTCAAGTGCAGAGATGAGGCTGGTCCTCCTCCCGTGCCCCTGGCGTGCCCCCTCATAAGGGCCAGCTTCTCTCTGACCTTACGTCTCAGGTCATTGATTTTTTTTTCCACATCGTTGGGCTTCCTGGTCTCATTCCCAATGGCATTGATCTGAAGGGTGATCTCCTCCAGAATCTCCTTCTTCCGTGCCTTGCTGGTCTGGGAACTGTGGGCACCATGGAGGAACTTATCATATTTGGCCATTCCAGCAATAATAATATCCCTCTCCCCCTTAGAGAAGTTTTTCTTCCTCTTCTCCTTGCCTCCATTTCCAGCTGCCGCCATCGCTCAGCAAAAGTACCTTGCTTCGGGGGGGGGTCACTGTCACTGCGCATGTGCCGTTTTAGATACGCCGGGCGTAAAGCATTGCACCACGCTCGGACCATCATTTGCACACCCACTTACACTTACGCTGCCTTACTCCTACGAAATGACGTTACGCCGGCGCAACGTTGGGAGCATTTCCATTGTGAATAGTGTGCTCGCCGCTCTGCGCCTCGCCGGCGTAGCGTATATTCAAAAAGGCTGCGCCCGCCTAAAGATGCGCCAATCTACCTAAATCTGGCCCTATGGCTCTGTGTCCCGTGGTGTAAAGAAAACAGGATTTTTTATAACAGCTTACCTGTAAAATCCTTTTCTTGGAGTACACCTTGGGATACAGAAGTCCCCCCTTCTTAAAGGGAACCTTATTGCTTTGCTACAAAACTAAAGGTACTCCCCTGATGGGAGGGGCTATATGGAGGGGAATTGTTTCTGATTGGTTTTGCCAGTGTCCAATCACCTCTGGTGACCATTCAACCCATTATGTAATGAATATGGCTCTGTGTCTCGTGGTGTACTCCAAGAAAAGGATTTTACAGGTAAGCTGTTATAAAAAAAATCCTGTTTTTAGAAATTCACAGTGCTCTGGGAATCCTCTTTCATATTTTCATTGTTCAGACATGTTCAGCCATACCATACCTTGGACCACTGTTCCAACAGTTCAGAAAATGTTAATTTGCCTACACATGTCTGATAGAAACATGGGAATGCTGAACTAATTCTAAAAATAAACTTTTACGTTGTGCAGAGGACTATGCATTTATTAAATAATGGGGTCATTATATAATCACCATGACTATCCTGGCTGTTGCAGTTATCTTTCATACTGTATAGACTCCTACAACACAAGGACTGGTAGCAAGTTTTTAATTTCTTTAGGTAGGTTAACCTAGTGTTAGTTGGTTGCACCTCAGTTCACTTTCCCTGCATTCCTATTCTTGGTGCGCAGGTGCTGTGATTGCGCAGTGACCCCCGGCCCTCTTGCAGCTGTGTTTTCTTAAAAGCCTCTACTTTTTCCCATAACCCAGATAGTCTGTGAATCCTCCCCGGCTATCTTCTCCTTGCCTGACTGATCTAATGCCATAATGGAGGAAAGAGCTTCTGGGCAGTCTAGCAAGCGGCCCCCCTGTGCAGTGGAGCTTCAGCCGCTACGCCTCTGACACAATCTGAAGGATTGAAAGACAACTTAGGGGCATCATCTTCAATCTACAGCAGCCCGGCACTTTCTCTCACACACCGTGAAAGATTGTGGCATTTTGTACTCCATTTAACATCGCTAGAAGATGATAGCAAATCTTTTTCTTAACTCCTTGCTTCCAGCTTTTCTGAAACTTCTGAGTGCCGGAGATGGTCTAAAAGGATTACTGATAAAAAGTCTCTCTTCTGGATCGTTAGAGTTACAAAAGTGCAACTTGTTCCCCCCAGGAAACAATTGGGGAAAAAAAAGGAAGTTTAGACATACATTTTACTAGCAAAGCATGCCTGTTCCTTGAACAGCTAATGCCGAATATTGTAGTTTTTTTTTTTTTTAATTGTACGTGTCATCAGTTGTGTGAATTATGTAATGTTTTCTAACTCTTCTGCTGAAACAGACAGGGAAATTTTATTAAAACATTAGTGACACTTTTCTGGCTGTATGGCTCTTGAAAGGGTCCTGCGCTAAATTCAAAAAGCCCTGCTGCCAGTTTTGGTAGCTTTACCGAAACATGAGGCAATTTAAACCAGTTTCGAATATTGCCACTTTTATAGAGTGGCACTATTGCTGCACCAAATTATATACAATTACCTCTAGATCAAAGACAACAAAAATGGAGGAAATAAAGACTAACTCTAAGGCCGTGTACACACGAGGGGATATGTCCGCTGAAAACGGTCCGATGGACCGTTTCAGCAGACATCTCCGCTCTTGTGTATGGGCTAGCGGACAGATTTCTCCACCCGACAGATTTCAAAGCAAGCTTTGAAATCTATCCGGTGGGAATCTGTCCGCCCGACATGTCTGCTGGTTAGTACACTTACCAGCAGACATGTCGGCCCCCACCGCCGCCGCGCCGCTGCCGAATGGATTCGGCGCATGCGCGGAAGTGTTTTACTTCCTGGTGCGGTGACGTGGCGGTGACGCGGCGGCGTCAACGTCACCGCCGCGTCACCGCCACGTCACCGCGCCGTCCGGCGGCGGGGAATTTGATCCGATGGTGTGTACACGCCATCGGATCAAACTCCCGATCGGACATATCCGATGGAAATGGTCCGCGGACCGTTTTCATCGGATATGTCCGATCGTGTGTACGCCGCCTAAGGCCGCGTACACACGATCGAATTTATCTGCTGAAAACGGTCCAAAGGACCGTTTCAGCAGACAAATTTGATTGTGTGTACGGGCGAGCAGACAGGTTTTTCCAGCAGACAAATTTTAAAGCATGCTTTAAAATCTGTCTGCTGGGAACCCGTCCGTCCGACACTAACCAGCGGACATATCTGCCCGCACATGCGTCGAATGGATTTGATGGTACGGTGACGTGGCGGCGTCAACGTCACCGCCACGTCACCGCGCTGTCTGCCGGCGGGGATTTTGGTTTGATTGTGTGTACACGATCAAACCAATATATCCCAGCAGACAAATCCGATCAAAACGGTCTGTCAGACTGATTTGATCGGATTTATTTAGTGGTGTGTACGCGGCCTTAGTTGACATACAGAGATAGGTAGGGTGCCTTTCTCTGTACGTTGTGTGGCAGAGTGGCATGTTTGCCACCGCTACCTCTTCTTATCTCCCCTCCAGTCACTGGTTGTTTAGGACACTGTCAACTTCACTCTTGACAGGCTCTTTGCAATCAGTGGCCCTAACCATATGCGCAGCCTGATGTGGAAGCTGAGAAACTACTTTCCTATCAGGTCCAATCTCTCCTTGTGATAGGCAGATGATGGGTGGATTCTTTAGCCAATAGCAGACCGTCTGTTGGCTCTGGATCTGCTTACTGTCAATCACAAAGGGAAGTGAACCTGATAGGAAACTAATGTCTCTGTATTCTCATAGGCTGCAGGGATGGGAGGGAGCTCATCTTCATTATGGATAGACTGCCTGTATGGAACACTCCAGCCTCAGTGTATTGGGTACTTTCCCCAAATCCATGTACATGTTTTCAACAGATATATCAATCTGTTGCCTGCACCAACATTTGTTGTGCGGAAGCATTGCAGAATTCTATGGAATGTTGGAGACACTCTTTATGAATTCCCCTGAGTGTTTTTAGTAAAGTTTTAGGCTGGGTTCACACTAGTGCGGTGTGAATTTCAGCTCCGTAATCTCTGCAGATAGATAAGGGAAGTGTTCAGCAGATCCATTGCATTTTAACTGCAAATTTGGAGACCTGGGAGAAGTTCCGGGTGAGAGGAGAGTGGGGGAGAAATGTATTGAGCTGAATGAGAGAAATTCCTGAAGAGAAATGAACACATCTGCGAATCAGCTGCGTACCCATAGAAGATAATGGGACTGAATTCGCACCTGAGCCGCAGCACCACAAGACATAAAATCCGCACACGTTTTTACTGCAATGCGCAGTGCGAATGCATCGCACATATGTGAACCAGCCTCATTGAAAACAATGTATTTAGAAATGTTCTGCGTATTGGATGCGGTTTAAGCCGCACTCAATTCACATAGGTGTGAACCCGGCCTTAGAAACATAGAGAGTGGCAGTGAAAGACAGTACTTTTGAAACCGTACAGAATCCACAAGCTGTATTGTGATGAGCCATGTGCTTTGGAACAAATAGATTTCACTAGCATGTAGAATGTGCACACATTTTTTTATTTTTTTTTTTTTATGGCCACATGCAAATAATTATACTATATAGAACATTTGAAAGATGGCATATTTCAAAATACAGGATAAAAATACTTTGAACAGAACAAAAAAAAATACTTACAATACACAATTCAAAGTAATTTTACACAATATGTGTACTTCAAAGCTGACCTACCTAAAAGGTTATATTATGAATACTGCAACCCTATATAGAGTAACCAGAGCATACTTTTCATAGATGGCATTTAGTATGATTATATATGTAAAAAAAAAAAAAAACTTCCACCAAAGCACATACACGGGTAAAATGAACAAAACAAACAACCCTACCGAAGTGAACCCCACCCCCCATCTCCGCATCTAAATCCAGAGTTGCACTACCCCCCCTGATAGTCTCAGAATGCTTTCCAATAGATAATTTTATGAAACATTCAGGGCACCCCACCAAACCACCTTATTCTATATCATTAACACGTTGGTGTCCACCTCTACTATTTTCTATGTGTTATCAGTCACTGTTTCAGAAAAAATCCACCCACCTGTACCATACTTTTCTTTAAAAAAAAAAAATTGGACACCCTCTAGACTCGTATGTCATGTCATCTCATAGTGTGATATCGGAATTAACAATTTTTTTCAGGCTACCAGTTCAAGACCATCAGTACGTATCCAGTTTAATGCTATTCATTTTCTTAAATAAAAGAACAGGAGTCTCAAAAAAAGCCTAATAGCAGTATCAATAGTTTCATCTTCAAGCACCACTGAAAAAAGTCAAACCAGAGGGCCACATAGCCTTAACTTTAGGACACTCCCAATTTACAGGGCCGATCCTAGGGTCACAGACGCCTGAGTGCAGAAATATTTTGCCCGCCCTCCATGTGGGCGTGGTCATCTTACTAACACCTCCCCATTGCAAATGCTTCTATGGCAGTGACTCAAACACAAATATGCTCTCCTAAGGAGTCTTTTTTACCCTGGGATCCTCCCACGATATCTTAACAATAAACACAATGAGACGGTCAGAGACGGCAGATATGATACATGAGATGGTCAGAGACTGCAGACAAGATACAAGAGATGGTCAGAGACTGCAAACATACTACAGAAGATGGTAAGAGGCTGCAGATATGATACAAGAAATGGTCAGAGACTGCAAACATACTACAGGAGATGGTCAGAGACTGCAGATATGATACAAGAAATGGTCAGAGACTGCAGATATGATACAAGAAATGGTCAGAGACTGCAAAAATTCTACAAGAGATGGTCAGACTGAAGACCTAGTACAAGAGATAGTCAGAGACTGCATTCATAGTAGACAAGATGGTCAGAGACTGCATACATAGTACAAGAGATGGTCAGAGACTGCATACATAGTACAAGAGATGGTCAGAGACTGCATACATAGTACAACAGATGGTCAGAGACTGCATACATAGTACAACAGATGGTCAGAGACTGCATAAATAGTACAAGAGATGGGCAGAGACTGCAGACATACTACAGGAGATGGTCAAAGACTGAAGACATGATACAAGAGATGGTTGGAGACTGCAGACATGATACAATAAATGGTCAGAGACTACACACATAGTACAAGAGATGGTCAGGGGCTGCAGAAATGATACAAGAAATGGTCAGAGACTGCAGACAAGGTACAAGAGTTGGTCAGAAACTGCAGATATACTACAGGAGATGGTCAGAGACTGCAAACATGATACAACAAATGGTCAGAGACTGCAAACATACTACAAGAGATGGTCAAAGACTGCAGACATGATACAAGAAATGGTGAGAGACAGCCCAATCAGTGCCCATCAATGCAACCTTACCAGTGCCTATAAGCTCAGCCTCATCAGTGCCCATCAATGCAGCCTGATATGAGGGGTAAGCTGTGTCAGGGTCTCTCACCTCAGCCATGGAAACTCAGCAGGTCCTTGCACGGCCTCCTGGGGGGCTGATACTCCTGGTCCTGGGGTCAAGTTGTTGCAAACCAGCGTCTAGCCTCACAACCAGTCACATGCATCACGACTCCCTGGTGTGCTCTGCCTCTGCCTGCCTCCAAGACTCGGGGAATTTCCTCTTCGCTTCTCTCAGTTCTCCACCCCTTCCTATTCTGCACAACTCCCCCTAGTCTGTTCAATTCTTCCTACCCCCAGTCTGCCCCCCGTCTGCCCAATTACCCCCTCAGTCTGCGCAATCCCCCCTTTCCCCAGTCTGCACAATTACCGCCCCAGTCTGCACAACTCTCCCCCTTCCCCCAGTCTGCACAATCCCCCCCTTCCCCCCAAGTCTGCACAATCCCCCCCCTTCCTCCAGTCTGCACAATTACCCCCCCAGTCTGCGCAACCTTCCCCCAGTCTGCACAATCCACCCTCCCCCAAGTCTGCACAATTACCCCTTTTTTTGGTCGACCATGGCGAGGCCTGTTCTGAGTGGAATCTGTCCTGTTAAACTGCTGTATATTCTTGGTCACCTTGCTGCAGCTCAGTTTCAGGGTCTTGGCAATCTTCCTATAGGATAGGCCAGAGGTCTCCAAACTGTGGCCCAAGGGCCAGATGTGGCCCTTTGCTAGCCTTTATCAGGCCCTTGGGGCACAATTCCTCCCACTGACACCAACAATGGGGCACTATATTATCCACTGATACCAATGATGGGATACTACTACTCCTACTAATAGGGGGAATACTCATCTTCCTATTGACCACCAACCCTGAGGCCATATATGTTCTCACTGATGCCGGGCCCGTGACTTTTTCTTCCCTTGCTGGCCCCAATCCGGCACTCCTAAAGTCTGAAGGGCAATAAAGTGGCCCTTTGTTTGTAAAGTTTGGAGACCCCTGGCCTAGGCCATCTGTATGTAGAGCAACATTTCTTTTTTTCAGATCCTTTAGTGCCATAAGGGGCCATGTTGAACTTCCAGTGACCAGCATGAGGGAGTCAGAGTGATAACACCATATTCAACACGCCTCCCCATTCACACCTGAGACCTTGTAACTCTGAGTCACATGACATCGGGGAGGGAAAATAGCTAATTGCGCCCAATTTGGACATTTTCACTTAGGGGTCTACTCACTTTTGTTGCCAGTATGTTGAGTTATTTTGAGGGGACAACAAATTTACACCGTTGTACAAAATGTACACTTACTACTTTTACATTTTAGCAAAGTGTAATTTATTCAGTGTTGTCACATGAAAAGGTAAAATAAAATATTTACAAAAATGTGAGGGGTGTACTCACTTTTGTGAGATACTGTGTATATACTAAAATACCTTCACGCTACTGACTAACCTGCCTAATCTAGCTCAAGTTCTCTCAATCTCCTCCACGTATCGCCACCTTGTAAGCAGCCTTATATAGTGTGGGGTGTGGACTTAGCCCCTGAGCCATGATTGACCAAAGGCACCCTGCCTTTGACAAATCATAGCTGTCCCAGCAGATAGCGTTGTGATTGGCCAAAGCATGCAGGTCAGGTGCATGCTTTGGCCAATTGGCAGCCGTCAATGCACTGTGATCTTGCGGCGCTCAAATTTTCCACAAACTCTCCATATGTTCAGTTCATCTGCGGAAAAACGAACACCTGATGTTCGAGTCGAACTTGCGTTTGATTCGAACATCGGGACCATGAAGAAGCAGATGCATCAGAAGTAAAAGACTGCACATTAAACAGAGGCCACTATGGCTGCCTAAGGAGTTGCTCCTCTTTCTCAGCTGCAGTATCCTCCAAATGTGCCTGTTTTATAAAGTAGACGTTAAGGAAGCACATCAATCTCCTTTTATGTGCTACCTGTCTAATTTTCTGGATAATTCTTCTGCGTTTATACATCCAATTTCAAGCCTGCGCGGCTTTTATTGATATTTTGCATCCGGGGAATCTAATTGGCCCAAAATATGACAAATCTCACTCTTAAAAATCCCTGTTTATCACATGGCGGGGCCTGCCATGTGAACGCCATCTCCTGGGGAAGATGACAGAGTTCCCAACTATTATCCGTAAATCTCTCTGACTAAAGCTCTGTTACGTGTCACTGGTCCTCTGGGGACTGCTCCCATGTTCCATTAATCAGCAGACCAGCGAACACCACATGGGAATCGATAATGAAGCAACTTAACAAATCTCTTAGCACCCGTCTGGCCTTCGATGCCACGCTATTTATCGTATGCTTGCTCACTTTTAACTTAAACAATGACAGAAAAAGATCCCACTCTTTCACATAGGCAACACTGTCCATTTTTGCACAGCTTGAGGCAAAAAATGTAATTATGGTTTTGACCTTACAGCGCGTTGCAACACATTGTAACACATTGGTCTGCAAGTAATAAAGCATGACCTTTTTTTCCCAATGGAGCATATTGGTGAGAACTGGGCACATTGAAAATAATGTATTTTCCATGGTTAATATGTTGCCCTTACTTAATCCAAACAGCTAAATACACCAGTCAAGCACATACACTGGAACAGTTTTACCAGCCAGAAGATACAGTATATAAAGTAAACATTCTGTGTGGCATAAGGAGGATGACAGTGCTTTTTCAGAACTTGCAGTTTTGACAAATATTCACGGGCAGCAAAAATCAGCAATTTATTAACAAATGAATAAAGTTTAACTGGATGAATACGTTTTACATGGATCTTTTTTGTAATCGGCATGATATGATTCTGAACAAAAGAGAAAGAATTTTAGTAAAAAAAAGAGTGGACAGTACAAATAAATTTTTAGCCTTTTATTAAGGCTAGGTTCACACTTATGCAAATTGCATCCAATTCACATTACAGGAGAGTGTGCCCAGCTCTCAATGGAGCCGGTTCACACATCTCAGGGGCAGCCGCAGAGCGCATCGCAAAAATTTGGGCTTGAATCGTCTTGAAACAGAGAACAGACGCACCGGACCACCTGCTGTGAGCCACATCCGTATTAGGTGTGAATCCAGCCTAAAGATTGAAAAAAAAATTCAGTCTCCGCGTTCAGTCGTAACCCCATCAAATTCCCCTTCTAGATCTTCATTCCTTGACTATATGTGGGATGTCAGAAACTGCGATGCTACAATTGGCCCTCCCTTATAAGCACCACCCAGCGCTAAGTATGACTGTAAATAGGTATCAAAAGATATAGGATCAATTAATAGTAATAGTATCTTATGTAATAATAAAACTACAAAGATAAACGTTAGCAGCCGCTAAAAATGGAAATAATATGTATAAACAAGCAAACAATAAAGGAATCGCATAGAGAGTCCATATATAAGTTGCAGCAGCGCTTAAGTTCTCGCACTAAAGCAAGAACTCAATGGGATACAATCCCAATTGATGCCAGACTGGAGAGAGTTCATAAAGGATAGGGATGTGCACTCTTTGTTGTTTGTTATCCACATGAATTGGAGATGCACCCAGACCCATTATCTGCATAAAGTGATTCAAAGAAGGAGAAAGTTTCCTAAAGTGGTGTGAAAGGTCGTTTTGGTCTTATCCTTGTGGTAAGCATATCCCCATAAGGGGTCGTGTGATGTCACGCGGTGGTTTAGTGGTGGCTTGATAAGAAGATCTCTGGCATCCTACTCATCTGTATTGCACATCCCTATCCTTTATGAACTCTCTCCAGTCTGGCATCAATTGGGATTGTATCCCATTGAGTTCTTGCTTTAAGTGCGAGAACTTAAGCGCTGCTGCAACTTATATATGGACTCTCTATGTAATCCTTTATTGTTTGCTTGTTTATACATATATGTGGGATGTGCTACAAAAACAAGTTCAATCTATGGAATCCCCACCTCCCACTTTACAGGACTTAAAGTGGATGTAAACCCAACATTTTTTTTTTTATGTCACAATGTAGAGTATAAGATTTCTTATCATCTGTGCCCAGTCTTGCCACACAGAGTTAATCCAGCGCTGAGTAATCCTCTTTTAAAGTTCAGTGCAAATTAACAGAATTCCAGAGAAAAACCTGCCAAATTATAAAGTCCGGATCTCTGTTATTGCTTTCAGTAACAGGTTATTTACATATCGAGCTTGGACATGTTTATCATAACAAGAGGTGATCCAAAGTTCATTGTATATTACTAGGATGTGTTATGATGTTATATCACCTCATGTTATTGTAAACAAAACATAACATATGATAAACATGTCCTAGCTATATTTGTAAATAACCTCTCACTCAAAGCAAGAAGAGAGATTCCGGACTTTTTGATTTAGGCAGGGTTTTATCTGGAAGGCTGTTTGTTTTCACTGAACATAAAAGAGGATTACTCAGCACTGGATTAACTCTGTGTGGCAAGACTGGGCACAAATGATATAAAATATTATACTCTACATTGTGACATCAAAAAATAAATATTTTTTTTTTGGGTTTACATCCACTTTAAAGGATCTGCTACAGGCGGCTTGGTGACCGATACCACAGCATACCTTCAGAGGTCTAGTGACATCTCTGCCTCGATGGGTCAGGACAGTTTTGGCAGGAGAAAAGGGGACCTACTCCAATATTAGGTGGGTGATCATAAAGCTGTGATTGATTAATGTATACTAGCTATATTTAAACTATGTATACATTTTCAAAATTACTGTATAACTGCATGAAATGGTGTGCCAGTTATATGTGCCCAGTTTTTTAGGTATTAAAGTAAATACAGCACAATTGCTGTATGGTATTAACTAGGGTTGTCCCGATACCGATACCAGTATCGGTATCGGTACCGATACCGAGTATTTGCGGGAGTACTTGTACTCCCGCAAATACCCCTGATGCCTAAATAGAATACTTGCCCCCCCCTGCCGCCGCCGTATATCACAAAGCCGCCACGTTAATCACTGTGCGGCAAACATTACAGGCACCTTTAGTTTGAATAGCTGTTTTGCCCACCGCGCCGTGTATAGACACTCCCCCTTGGACGGATCTGTCCAATCCTGAGCAAGGGGGAGTGTCCTTTACATGGCGTGGCAGGGAAAACAGCTATTCAAGCTGCCTGTAATGTTCGCCGCATGGTAATTAACGCGGCTGCGGTGGCGGGGGCGGCATCATCATTAGTGACATGGCTGCATATGTTTGGGGACATGGCTGTATATATGTGGGGGGACATGGCTGCATATATGGGGGACATGGCTGCAATATGTGGGGGGACATGGCTGTAATATGTGGGGGGACATGGTTGCAATATGTGGGGGGACATGGCTGCATTTATGTGGGGGGACATGGCTGCATTTATGTGGGGGGACATGGCTGCATTTATGTGGGGGGACATGGCTGCATTTATGTGGGGGGACATGGCTGCATATATGTGGGGGGACATGGCTGCATATATGGGGGACCCGGCTGCATATATGTGGGGGACATGGCTGCATATATGTGGGGGACATGGCTGCATATATGTGGGGGACATGGCTGCATATATGTGGGGGACATGGCTGCATATATGTGGGGGACATGGATGCATATGTGGGGGGACATGGCTGCATATGTTTGGGGACATGGCTGCATATATGGGAGACATGGCTGTATATGTGGGGGACATGGCTGCATATAGGGGGGACATGGCTGCATTTGTGGGGGGACATGGCTGCATTTGGGGACACGTTTAAAAAAAAGTATCGGTATTCGGTATCGGCGAGTACATAAAAAAAAAGTATCGGTACTTGTACTCGGTCCTAAAAAAGTGGTATCGGGACAACCCTAGTATTAACAGCTCATTTCACTTGTTGGCTAGACTTGCTCATTACTACACATTGATATGACTATTGACTCTACATCTGATAACATTCTGAAATGCATCTAAAAAGAAGACCATAGATTGCCTTTAAGTTAATATTATTGCAGCTCCTACAACTCTTTTCGGTTGTCAGTCTGTGCTGAGAAGTCTCCCGGTAATTAGAACTGACAGGTGAGCAGTCTTGGGGCTCACATTGTGATAGAGCCCTGAGTCTTCGTAGAGGAAACACAGAACAGCTTGCATTTCACTTTCTCACTGACAGACTTTCAACTGGCGGATTGAGGACAGATAGACAGCCAATACCCGGAGTGCTTCATATACGGTCAGGCAATGAGCCGGTTGACGAAGGGAATTCTGTTTTTATATATGTGGCATGCCTCATTATATTCCCCCCAGGTAGTGCTCCCACTGAGCTGTCACAGTGTTCCTACCTGTATGACAAGGACATCCCGCTATAATAATCTGAGCTAATTTAACTGCAGGTCTTCAGCATGTTCCTGTGAAAGTAGCGATTTATGAGTCACACTAAAGGTGATCGCAGCCTCATACGAAATATGTGTTGCGCCCTATTTATAAAGAGGGGTGTAGCAGTCACTCTTCTTTTTCCGCCTAAATGACATTAGATATGGCAAGTAATTTAGAACTAGAGAACTAATAAACTAAATAGACAAAGGGGGTAAAAAAATAGAGGGATGTGGTGTGGGTTGCAGCTTTTGGTGGCTTAGTGTGGAGGACAAATTGTGGCTTGCGATTACTGTAAACTCTTTCTAAATTGCTGTAAATAACCCTGCGCTGCCAGTATATAGTATAGCTGCTAACACGGCTGTTTGAAAAAAAGCAAGAAAATATGTGGTGTATAAGTGTAGCGCTCAAACAATAAAATGAATAACCAAAATATTGCATACAAGAAATTAATAAACCATAAATAGTGATCACTCACTGTGTTATAAACAATAAATAAACCATAAATAGTGATCACTCACTGTGACAGAACTAATAAAATGAATTATGAAAACAAAGAAAATAAGTCCATAGAAGGAACGTGAATATAATGCAATATATAGTCCAACAAGTGTCACAAGGATGTCTGGAACACAAACTTTGAAGTGATTCATAAATTAATCATGACTTCTTGTGTATAACGTGATGACCCGCCACCGATAAAATTGCAAGCTTATCAGAACATATGGACTCAAAGAAACTTAAATTTCTATGAGTCAAACAGGCATAAATGCTGATGTTATCAACTGGAATGTCCTTGTAGAATGTAGATCACAACACCTGATCATCAAGAGAGGCAGGTTCAACCAAATGGAAGGTGAGCAGTGGTATCAAATGCACAGACTTGCCCTCAGTGTATATCAATAAGGAGATGGAAAAGGAGAGAAAAGGCCACATCACATAATCTTGTTTATAATGGTAAGAATTTAATGAGCAATTGCACTTACCGTACATGGTAATGAGATATGCAGCGCTTGTGTGTCAGTCAGTCTCATCTCAGCATTGCCAGCATGGACGTATGTACACATCAGGCTGTTTAAAGCACTGACAAAGTGTACTAACACAAAACGCATCGTGAGAACTCCACTGCCGCCTCATCTGTATACATACAAGCGCTGCATATCTCATTACCATGTAAGTGCAATTGCTCATACATTTTTTACCATTTTAAACGAAATTAGGCGATGTGGCCTTTTCTCTCCTTTTCCATCTCCTCCTACTATTGATATACACTGAGGGCAAGTCTGTGCATTTGATACCACTGCTCAACTTCCATTTGGTTGAACCTGCCTCTCTTGATGATCGGGTGTTTTGATCTACAAGGACATTCCAGTCGATGACATCAGCATTTATGCCTGTTGGACTCATAGAGATTTAAAGCAGAGTTCCACCCAAAAATGGAACTTCCGCTTAACCCACTCCTCACCCCCTTACATGCCACATTTGGCATGTAATTTTTTTTTGGGGGGGGGGGGAGTGGGGGCTTCAGGAGGAGTTGGACTTCCTGTCCCACTTCCTTCTTCTGCCGAGGGGCTGAAAAGGCGATTAAGCTTAATGGCCTTTTGCAGCCCCTCCCTGTAGGCTATCGTCTAGGACACATGACAGGTCCTAGGCGATAGCCTGTCCAATCGAATAGCGCAGCGCCGCTTGCGCATGCGCAGTGGGTGCCCGGCCGTGAAGCCGAAGGCTGTCACGGCCGGGTGCCCACAGTAGCAATGAGGATGCCGGCCGGGGAGGGGGGGAGAGGAGCGGAGCCCCGGCCGGCGCGTCGCTGGAACGCTGGAGCAGGTAAGTGTATGTTTATTAAAAGCCAGCAGCTACACTTTTTGTAGCTGCTGACTTTTAATAAACATAAATTTTGGCTGGAACACCCCTTTAAGTTTCTTTGAGTCCATATGTTCTGGTACGCTCGCAATTTTATCGGTGGCGGGTCATCACGTCATACACAAGAAGTCATGATTCATTTACGAATCACTTCAAAGTTTGTGTTCCAGACATCCTTGTGACACTTGGTAGACTATATATTGCATTATATTCACGTTCCTTCTATGGACTTATTTTCTTTGTTTTCATAATTCATTTTATTCTGTCACAGTGAGTGATCACTATTTATAGTTTATTGTTTATAACACAGTAAGTGATCACTATTTATGGTTTATTAATTTCTTGTATGCAATATTTTGGGTATTCATTTTATTGTTTGAGTGCTACACTTACTTACACCACAAACTCTTTCTAAGACTTTTTTTTATTGCTTATGGAGATTTCCTATAACTTCCTGTCCAGGTGTTGAGTGTCAAGAACACGGAGAGGGGAAATTCTCGTGTGTGGACATTTGAAACCTGACAGGGATCTAACTCTTCCTCACTCTTTTAACTTTCAATCTTTTTTTTATTGTTTTTCAAAAGGAGTACAGAAAACAAAGGTTTAACGATCATAAATCTCCCTGCAAGGGAGAAGCTATGCAAGAGTATCCATTCTGTTGAACAAAAAAGCTATTCATACAGTCAGAATCATAACAGTGACAGTTGGGGTCTAACACCATTCAGACTGTTAACTAAGCCCTTAGAATCCTAGGGTGAATTCCAGATAATTTTGAATAAGCGCCAAAGAAGTATGAGCAGACGAATCTCCTAATTCTTTGTCTGTCCCAAATAGCAAACGAGCATCCCCCTCTATATTTAACTAAACCCTCTTATCCTTTACAGCCAAGGAAGCAACCATTTTAGCCTCTGTTTGATCTGAAGTTGCCATGGTGCTGCACATGTGATCAGTTATGAAATCAGCCATTTGATGGCTTGACAGTTCAGTTGAGAGCACAAGAATCTGTGACAGTTATCATTCACTGCATGCATCACAGGACATTTTTGAGGAGTGGAGTCACCTAATCCAAAAATAAATACATATCTGCAATTATTTAAATACCTTTCCATAAAAAAGCAAGCCAGCTATTAAGAATTGCTAGTATGCTTTTTGTGGAGTAACTAACGTGATGTGTGGCAGCTGTTTTTGAGTCAAAGATGGTGCATTAAAAAAAGGTTTCTGTTTTTCTGGCCAGTAAATGTACATTGCTCTGGAGTTGGCTTATGGTGCAAGTGGGAGGATGTGTATGAGAGGAGAGTGACATACGGCCCCACATTAATGCCAGGCTAAAAGGGATTTAAGCGCTTTTGCTCCAGGGCTTCCCTTAGGTAAACACCATGTGCTGGACTGAGAGCTGGCCTCTGATGGAAGAGATATCTTAGTGAAATCCCATTCTGTGGACAGATTTTATTCTTTTAACTCATGTCTTTCCACAATCAAAGAAGCCATCTTCAAAGGGGAAAGAATGATTTGAGTTGGTCAAATCAAGTTATTCAGTGTTGCAAAGAGTGCTACATGTGTAGGTTAAAAAATAACGGAAGTCTGTGCCTTTAACAGATAAGAGCATGGTAATTGCACATAGTTATTAATGGTCAGGGCCTCAATGCCAGGTGCATTAGCAAGCACTCTACCTACTGTTTTAGCTACAGTTATTTTTTATTTTGCCCTACGCAAATACTACTTTGGTTCCACGGCTAAGATGGATTTCCCCTGCAGCTTAATTCTACATAGCAAACTGTCCTAGTAGTTCCGGTCCACATTGCCCACCTCCCATGCTAATAATTAATTGAATTAGGAACTCATATTTTTGAGAGGCCTTCTGTGCAAGTTTGGATCTGTAATGTGTCACTGTACCTGTAAAAAGGATATGCAAAAACAGGCAAAATATAGCTCTGGACTTCTCTTGTAGCAAAACTAGTAGCTGGCTTTTTAAGAGTAACCGAATGGGCACAGGTACCTCCATAATGATGAGCAGTAAGAACTTCTTAAAACAGGGGTGCCCAACATTTTGAAGTGTGAGGGCCACTTAAAGGGGTTCTAAAGGTACAAGTTTTTTTACCTTCATGCATCCTATGCATGAAGGTAAAAAAACATCTAGCAGCACCGGCCCCCCCCGAGCCCCCGTTGTACTTACCTGACCGTTCGAATCTCCCGGGCGCGTCCACGTCGTCCTCTTCGGTTCCCAGCCTGGCCGTTGATTGGCTAGGCTGGGCGGATTGATAGCAGCGCAGCCATTGGCTAGCGCTGCTGTCAATCAGGGCGGATGACGCGGCGCGCTGGGGGGCGGAGCCGAGTGATACAGTCGGCGGCTATGGCCGCCGCTGTATCACGGGAGCGCGCTCGCAAAAGCTTTCCTCCATGCGAGCGCCCTCGCATGAAGAAGGAAAGCTTTTGCGAGGAGGAGCCCAGACAGCCGCCGAGGGACCCCAGAAGACAGGTTTCCGGGCCACTCTGTGCAAAACAAACTGCACAGTGGAGGTAAGTATCACATGTTTGTTATTTAAAAAAAAAAAAATCCCTGACTTTAGTGACCCTTTAAGCGAGTTGGTAACCGGTCACGGGCCACATTAAATGGAGCAGGTTTGGTGCATTTTCAAAAAGCTCACCAAACTCGCAGGTAATAACAGAAGTATATGGCCCAGTGCAGGTAACCCGCAGGTGTGCTTCTCTGCATCTGCTGGTTAGTTTGAGAGCAGCCCAGTAATCACTGCAAAACAGATATGCACTGTGATTTTGGTAATAAACTGACCTTTAATAACAGTATTCTATTCTAAACAATTCCAGAGCAGGAGTTTGCTGGCTACATCAGAGGGCTCCGAGGGCCACATCAAAGGGCTTTGCGGGCCACATATGGCCCCCGGGCCACTGGTTGGGCACCCCTGTCTTAAAATGTCCACTGAAAGCATCTTCTACCCAGATCTCCAGGATACTCTTTAGCATACCGTGTTTCCCCTGAAAATAAGACCTACCCAGAAAATGAGACCTAGCATTATTTTCCAGTTGGGCTGCAATATAAGCCCTAGTTTAAAATGCTTGTAAAATCCTATAATCCACTCGCTTACAGTATTATATAATATTATATAATGTACAATGTGTCACTTTCTGTAATATAATTGCGGGGAAGAGATCTCCGGTGGGTCACAGAAGCGCAGAGCTGCATTGTAACGAAAGTATTTGGCACTATTATATTACAGAAACACATACATTGCACATCATATAATATTGTAATGGATTATAGGATTTTACAAGCATTTTAACACCGTTCACATTGGGGATTCCTGTCAGGCAGGGAGAGAGGGGGGGAGAGAAGACAGTACGTTTCATGGTAAGAACTACTCCGAAAATAAGCCCACCCTACTGTGTCTTTTGTTGCCAAAATTAATATAAGACCCGGGCTTATTTTCGGGGGCAACACGATAGAAGCCTGCTTCATACATTTAGCCATGCTCTTGCCCTGTTCCCTCCAAAGTACCAGCAAAATTCATCAAGCCCCAAGACCCAGGCCAGCTTCTGCTTTCTAAGGCCCATATATCTCCAACATATTCCACAATGTTGTACAAAGAACTCACCCCACAGTCACGCCCTGTTATACATTTATTTAGCACTGACATTTTCTTCGGTGCTGTACAGAGCACACTAAGTAATTTCTTTTGGCAATATTTTTAGTATTTAGTATTTATTACCATTATCTGGTTTGCGCATTAACCCCCACATACTCAAGCCATTTCTATAAGTCTCTGCACTAGAGAAGACTACATTCTAATGTCCTCACCACAATCGCACACTTTCTTTTAATGTACATTTATATAGCTCTGACACATGCCATAGTGCTATACACAAAACAGATTACAGCTGTCTCTACACTGGAGGAGTTTATACTCAAATATTCTCAAAAAAGTCACATGTTTTTATTAACATACACTTAGTGGTGTACCTTAAGTAGGGCAGTGCAGGTGCACTGTCACTGATACAGCCAGTTGCAGTGTGCCGTGACAAAATTTTATCTCATCCTGCGGTGCCTGCATTACTGCATAGTTTGGTCCTTAATGTCGCTTGGCAGAACCAGTGGTGGGAGTGCACTGATCGAGGGAAGAACACCCCTTAAATCGATAGTCTGTGGGAAGAAGGATGCTCCTTACATTGGTGTTCAATCGGAAGAAGAATACCCCTTACATTACTGATTACTGGGAGGAAAAATGCCCTTTACATTGGTGATCACTATGAGAAAGAATGCCCATTACATTGGTGGCCAGTAGAAGAAAGAATACCTTTTACATTGGTGGGCATGGAATGAAGAATACCCCTTACATGGGTGGTCAGTGGGAGGAAGAATGCCCTTTTACATGAGTGGTCAGTGGCAGAAAGAATGTTCTTTATGGTGGTAGTCAGTGGGAAGCTCATTGAGAGTGAGTGGAAAGAACATTGTCCCTTACATTGGTGGTCAGCGGGAGGAAGAATGTCCCTTATATTGGTGGTCAGTAAGAGAAAATTTGCCCCTCGTGTTGGTAGCCAATGGAAAGAATGCAGCATTTGTTCTTACTCCCCACCAATATAAAGGGGACTCTACCTCTTCAAATGTAATCGCCATTTTCCTACTGGCGACTGATATCAGGAAAATTCCACTGACCACCAACGTAAGGGACAATATTTTACTGATATGGTTTCTTACTACTGATTGGCCTCAATATATTGTCACAGTTGTCTTATTATCATTACCTGCTTATTATTGTCATGATTAGTTGCACATATTGTCACAATTGCTCCTTTATTGCATGCATAATGTCATGATTGCTTCATAGTTGCCCATGTACTGTCACAATTGCCCCTTTGTTGCCCACATTGCCTTTTTATTTGCCTGCACATTGAGTCAGGGCTGTTTGTTTAGAGGACAATATTACTACTCTAAATTATTCCCAGGCCGGTCAATATCAAAGCATTGCGCTATTATCCCCACATTTTGCCAAGGTGCACTACATTTGAACTTTATTATCATTGTGTATTCAACATTTAGACAAAGGACATTTTCACTGTCTCCGTTTCTTTTCTTGCCATTATTGGTGCTTGTTTAGTTTTATGATTATTAATGAAAATAACTTGACATCTAGCGAAGAAAAAAAACTCCACCCAGATCAGATACACTAGATATACCACTGCACTACAATAGTCTTTTTGCACAAACCATAAATTACTGTAGTCAGTTTAAATTACTAGATTAGGCACTACAATGGTTCAAAATGTGAGTGTTCTGATTATCTGATTGGCTTCTGGTTTTTCCAGTCTGCTAAATGCAGGCACACAATATTTAATAATTACGGTACATTTAAAAGCACTTGAAGAACATTTTGAAAAAACAGTCCCAAGCAAATTCTTCTTTGTGTTCAATCCAGGTTCGTGCCATCCGCCTGTCCTTCGTGGGAGAGATGGGTTGGGAGCTGCATATGCCTAGAGAAGCCTGTGTACCTGTGTACCACGCAGTCATGGCTGCCGGTGCAAAGCATGGCACTGTGAATGCTGGATACAGAGCCATCGATTCCCTCAGCATTGAGAAAGGTAATATCCTACTTGGACGGAAAATGCACTAATATGACCTACACCTTGGCTTGTGTACAAACAGCATATGCTGTCATAATACATTGGTAACATCCAGCATACGGAACAAGGCAAATGCCACCATACAGAGTCCATGCATATGGAATATAGAATAAGAACACATACTGGGAATTACACCCAATTTACAGAATAATAGAACTGCTGCTATGCAGCATTCCTACATACCAAACAAATACACACACACTGCACATTATATCCAGCTTACACAAAAAGGGAGGTAGTAATGTGCAGTATCTATACATACAGAATAAGAAAAAAAAACTCAGAATTACACCCAGTGTACAGAACAAGAGAAGTTGTAATGTAGGGTGCCCAGTACTGGGACTAGAACCCAGGGCGAACATGCCAAATTGTGCCCCCCTTAGGATGTATGATCATTGTGTGTCAGCAAAATTCTCCTCACAAAAACACTGAGAACTAATCTGCATGCTTACCCCCTAAGCATAAATTCCCCCTCAGTACAAATCTTAGCACAAATCGTCTACCCCTAAAATGTTCCCTCCTTATACACATCTTCTACCCCCCACTTCAAATCTCTCCCTACCAGCATAAATTCCCCCCTCCTAACACAAATCCCCTTCCCCTACCAACACAACTCCCCCTAGATCCACCACTCTTAGCACCCCCCCAAAATTCCCTCCTAGAACAATACTTACCCCCTGCCACATTCCAAATTCCCCCTTCCAGCACAAATCCCCCCTTCTTCTTGTGGAATCCCCCACCTCACATGAACCACAGTGCCCAGGGCATACGTTCCTCCTGCCCACCCCTTGTCCCGGCCCTGGGGGTGCCCATAGATAGACAATAATAACTGACCCGAAGGATTACACCCAGCATATAGGACAAGAGAAGTACCTCTGTGCAGCATCCATACACACAGAATAGCTACAAATGATGGGGATTACATCCAGCATATATTATAAGAGAAATTGTACTGTGAAGCATTCATAGATACTGAGATTAAACACTCGGAATTACTTCCATCCTATAAAATAAGTGACACTAAGCTGGTGCTATACAAAATAATGTATACAATTACAATTTTAACACAAGTACTGGAATCTGGAGCAGAGCTCCTACTTTACTCATTTATGAATCTTTCTAAGTGAATTGAAGTTTGAGTTCTCATTAGTCATGAACAGATATTGGGCCAGATTCAGGAACACTTGCGCTGGAGTATTTCGATATGCGCCGCGTAACTGTGATGATGCGCCGTCGTTTCTATGTGCCCGTACCCACCAAACTAGATGCGCCCAATAACGGGTCATTTGCGACTGGCGGAACGTTCCGACGCCAGAGTATCGTCAGCGCTTAATTTCGTTGGGCGCATCAGTCGCGCCTATTGATTTCCCCTGCAAATATGCAAATGAGGGATTTTTCACAATTCACGAACGGATTAGCACCATACGCTGGCTACATGCGCCGCGCGTATCTCGTCCGTCCGGCGCAAAGTTATTTCTACAAAAGGCTGCTTTATCTTTACTCCAGATGGCCACAGGTCAGCAGGAGAGCAGCTACAGCAGCGTTACCGACGATAAGAGCTAGCTGAGCACCCCCACTTGCAGGACAACACCTCTGTCCATGCTTGTCTGTCAAATTTTACAGCCATGGAGGAAGACATCATAGGTCTCCATAGCCGAGATGACGGCTGACAGCTCCTGGCCATTAAAGTTCAGCTTTCTCCTGTGTGTTTGCGGGGAACGGGAGCAGCCATCTCAAAACAAAAGTAACATCACTGCGGGGAGGGGGAGCAGGATATACTTTAGTGCCGAAATGGCGCTTCTACGGGCGCATTTAAACGCCCAACGGAAGGCATTGCGCTGACGTTTCCCGTGAAGTGGTGCCGACGGAAGTTGTGAGCATGCGCACAAAGGGGGCGAGTGGAGCCGCACTCACTGCGCATGCTCCGTGGTTGATGCGCTGAACGTAAGCCTCTGCGCTGGGCTCCGCCCATCATTTACATATGATCACACCCACTTCCACTTGCGTCGGGTTACGCCAGCGCATTATCGTTACTCTGGCGCAAGTTTACGCGCAACTGCTATGTGAATTACAGGACTTGCGCTGAAAGGGTCTTCAGAGTAACGTAAATGAGAAGCGTTACTCTGGAGCAAAGATGCTCTCATCTACCTGAATCTGGCCCATTGACTTTTGTAAATTGAGACAAATTGGCTCATCTTACAGCAATCCTCTTTGTCAGAACATTTTTTTTTCTTCACTTTGAAATGTTAACTGGAGGAATCCATACCATTCCTCAAAGGAAAACTGCTTTGGTCTAAACGTCAGATCACAGAGAAAACATTTGTTCATCGTTGAACAGACGTTCTGATTTAATGAGATTCCCTCGGCAGAGTCTCCGTCTAATGTGATGGCAGTGACTTCTGATATGTGTCGGGGAGCTTGGTGACACCTCCTATTAGAGGCAGATGTGAATTAACGAGCGCCGCTTTCAGCGTGGGAAATCATAAACGATGTTCGTTGAAATTGACGCCGCTAATTTCTGCAATATTCCCTTCTGCCACCTTTGAATTAGAACGAACATGGTCTCAATTTCTGAATGCTAAAGCTGGTTACTTTATCTTAAACAGATCTTCAATGGGAATTTCTGAAGGTGGATTCCATGTCTTGCCAAAATTTCAGACCTATTAGTTAGTGGTTCTATAGGCAAACCATTTTTTTTTTATAGTTTTGAACGGAGTAAAGAAAGGTTAAAATCTCTGTCAACTTTTATTTCTCCCCATTGGGTAGATTCACCCCTCTATTTGTACTGGTAATCATTGTCCCCACGAGTGAATGAAAATCCCAAAATGTTATGGTTGGCCCTGGAATAAAGGTGAGGGAAAATCTTCCAAAGAAGAGACCTGTTCTGGTGACAACTGTCCAAGTGAGGATTTTCTCTCCCTTTGGAATATTTCCTCTAACTTCCCGCTGCTACTCTGGGACAAAAAAATTAAAAGAAATTCCCCCAATGGTATATATACAGCAAAAAAAAAAATTGTGAAAAAAGATTCGGCTACACATACACTTTCAACTAGGTAATCTGGAGCAGCCAATCTTGCCATGTACACACAACCGTTTTTCACAATGAGAAAACTGCCATTTTTATATTGGTCGAGAAAACCGGTCGTGTGTATGCACCCTAGCAGTTTTCTCGACGAAAAAACTGCCCGCAAAAAAATTGAAACCAGCTCTCTTTTTTTTCCCGTCTTGTTTCACAGTAGTCTTTTTCTCATTGCGAAAAACAGTCGTGTGTATGCTTTTCCGAGGGGAAAAAAAATGCACATGCTCAGATTCAAGTATGAGACGGGAGCGCTCGTTCTAGCCTTCAGAATGGAGATAGCACATTTGTCACGTTGTAAACTATTGCCTCGTTAAAAGCAGCGCATTTTTTTCTTCTTTATAATGCTACAATAATAAACTTATTTTTGCTGCTGATATTCACACAGAGTTATGACAAACTTGTTTCTTTATTATTTCTCAGGATCTTATGAATAATCTTTTTTGTTTTAAAGCCAGATTTCCATATTTTTTTTTATTTTTAACCACTTGCTTACTGTGCACATATACCCCCTTCCTGCCCAGGCGAAATCAGTTTCCGGCACTGCTTTCTTTTAACTGACAATTGCGCGGTCGTGCGACGTGGCTCCCAAACAAAATTTACGTCCTTTTTTTTCCCCACAAATAGAGCTTTATTTTGGTGGTATTTGATCGCCTGTGCGGTTTTTATTTTTTGTGCTATAAACAAAAAAAGAGCATCAATTTTGAAAAAAACACAATATTTTTTTACTTTTTGCTATAATAAATATCCCATAAAAAAAAAATTCTCAGTTTAGGCCGATACATATTCTTCTACATATTTTTGGTTAAAAAAAAAAAAAATCGCAATAAGTGTATAGTGACTGGTTTGGGCAAAAGTTATAGCGCCTACAAAATAGGGGACATAATTATGATTTTTTTTTTATCATTTTTTTTTTACTAGGAATGGTGGTGATCTGCGGTTTTTTTAAGACTGCGATATTAAAGTGGAGACATCGGACATTTTTGACACATTTTTGGAACCATTCACATTTACAGTGCTATAAATATGCACTGATTACTGTATAAACGTGACTGGCAGGAAAGAGGTTAATACTAGGGGTGAGGAAGGGGTTAAATGTGTAGCCTAGTGAGTGATTCTAACTGTAGGGGGAGGGGACTGACTGGGGGAGGTGAACGATCTGTGTCCCACATTGTGTTCCCAGTAACGCGGTGGGTTCACACGCGCCGCCTAGCGGCTTTAAAAGACGAGGATGTCGTATGATGTCCTGTCAGAACAATTGAGCTACTGTGCCGCCATCAATTGACAGCGTCCGGTAGTTGAGTGGTTAAATAAATGTTAATGAAGATCTTCATTTTTTTTTTTTATGTTGAAAATATTTTAGACTGATTTCCATATTTTTTTATTTAATTTTAGTGTGTCAAGTTAGCACCACAACAACATTATTTTTGTTTTTAATTTTCCCTCAATGAGGTTGGTTGGTGTCCCTTGGTAATTTGACATTGTTTTTTTTTTTTTAAATGATCCTGCCTACTCAAAAGCAAACTTTCCTTTTTGAATCAAAACACATGGTCAAGTATTTACTGTAAACATAAATTCCATTTATTCTGGCTCATAATAAAAAAAAAAAAGATGAAGGCAATGCTGGAGAACCTGCTTCAATGTGTGCATGCTTTTGACCCCAAGGCACACATCAAATAATATTAACACAAAATTGGGATTTGGAGAAGCACATATAGTTGGGAGCCCAATCTGGTCCTGGACTCCCAGAGGTTAGGAACAGCAGCAGGTGAGATATATGTCCCCAGTCTGAGGTACTACAATAGCCTGTGCCTTCTGTGAGACCATCTGGAAGCAAGGCCATCACTTCCTTGTCTTCCTTGTAACCTTCCCTCCAGCCTTCCCTCCAGCCTTCTCTGCAGCCTTATCTGTAGCCTTCCTTCCACGATTCTTCGGAGGCTGTGTCTCTGGGGGTGAGCTTGGGCCAAGAGCAGGAGGAGAAGGAGGAGTGACCTCTGCATGGTCCGTGTATTGGGTCAGCTGACCTTGCAAATGAGGGTCTCACTCAAGAGACGTTGGCCCATCTCCATTTGTGTCATTTTGGCTCCCATGAGGGTGTCATAGCCCTCTTCAGTGGTGGGGGGCTCTCTGAAGGCAGCAGTAGCCTCCCTAATGAGGGCAAGTGTTTCCTCCTCCATCTGCTTACCTCTCCTGGCCCTTCTGGTTTGAAGGCAGATGGGAGTAAGCTGAGATCTAGTGCTGAGCCCTGCCACCTCCAGGCTGCCGCTGGGCCCTGCCACCTCCTGGCTACCGCTGGGCCCTGCCACCTCCTGGCTGCCACTCACTCCTGCCTCCTCCTGGCTCACAATTTCTCCACCCTCACCCTGGCTGAGCTCTCCTTGTGTCAAAAAAAGGACATATATTTGGCTTCATCAATCACACACATTTTTCAGCTCATGACTGTTGCAAATTGAATGTTAAAGCGGAGCTCCAGCCGCGAAATATTTTTTTTTTAAAGTCAGCAGCTACTAACAGTGTAGCTGCTGACTTTAAATAAGGACACTTAGCTGTCCTAGGTGCCCGCGCTGATGCCCCCCCCCGATGCCGGTCCCGCGATCGCTCCGAGTCCCGCGCCGCCATTCACACTATGGGAAACAGGCAGTGAAGCTGTACGGCTTCACTGCCCGTTTCCTACTGTGCCTGCGCGAGTCTCACGCTGGCTTGTGAATGGGCGCGCTGCTCTCTGAGAACACACACAGTTCCCAGAAAGCAGCGCGCCCATTCACAAGGAGAAGGAGAAGAAGAAATCGGACCGCGGTGCAGGTGAGGCAGATTACGGACTTCCGCATAGCAACAGCTATTTCGGGTGAGTATTTATTTTTTCAGGTTTATTTTTTTTAATTTTTTTAAACAACATGGCAAAATGTTGTTTTCATGGGTGGAGCTCCGCTTTAATAAATGGCAAAGACAATCATTCTGACCCCAGCATTTTTCCTTCTTGTCCCCCTCATTTTTGTCCACTACTGTCTATTGATATGTCAAACACTTTTTTTTAAACAATAGTTTTGGAGCATGAGTAACATCTATTTTACATCATATTTTTAAGTACAAGTAATTTACTATACATGCTCCATATGTCCAAATCCGGTTCTTCCAGGATCTCAGGTTGTTCTTTCAAAGAAGGCTCTGCTGGGGTGGAGGGTTGGATAGAGGGAAGGCTGGAGGGACGTCTGGAGGGAAGGGTAGAAAGGGATAGTCGTCAAGAAAGCAACATTTTCTGTAGTACCACAGACTGGGTACATATACATTCTCTGTTGCTGCTGCTCCTGACCTCATTGATTCCAGGACCATATTGCACTTCTTCCTATATGTGCCCCTAATGGTCCCAATTTTTGTGTTCACATCATGGATGGTGGCTGTGGGGATCCTTGTTCAAGTTCAAATTCAAGCAGGGTCTCCAGTGCTGCCTTCCTGGCTCCTTTTTTTTTATTCAATTTGTTTTTTGTTTCCCACAGAGCAGGCAGCTCCCTCCACCTGTCCAGGACATAAATTCATGCTCCTTGAAGCAATACATTATTTCTGCAAGTCAGAACGCAATACTAATGTCAGTCAAGACTCTCCTAATCTATATCACTATATATAGGCCACAATCTCAGCCACTGATGAGTAAAAATGTTACTTTCGATCTCATGTTCGTTGCTCCTTTCTCTGCACATTGAACATAGTTACGACATATGCGTCTTTCTTTTATATACAATGGGCATGCGTGAAACTCGTCGAAACATTCGTTCGAGAACTTTCCCCGCCCCTTCTCGCTCATCGCAGTGGGAGATGACAAAGGTTATCAATACTTCCAAGGAGGAGGAATGTCTGGAGGAACCAATGCCCCGATCCCGGAGATGCAAGGCCTCGAACATGGCTTTCGAACAGATGGTGGAGATGGTCTCCATTTTGAAGATGGCGGATTATGATTCAAAGCATGGGCCATACAAAACACCAAATCTGCGCAAGGCCAAAATGATGGAAAAAGTGGTGAAAACGCTTTACAAAAAAATCGGGGTACGCAGATCTACAGAACAGCTGCGGAAACGGTGGTCTGACCTCAAGCTCAGGGAGCCGGAGCAGAACAGGAGGATAAAGAAAGTTCTTGGATAAAGTGAGTAATTTTCCTGTTTTACTATGATTATTATTACTTGCATGTTGCTGCATGAGCTTTTCTGGAATGTTGGACAGTTATTAACCCCTTAACGCCCGCCGCATGCCTATGTACGTCCACAGAATGGCACGTACAGGCAGATGGGCGTATATTTACGTCCCTGCCTTCTAGCGGGTCGGGGGTCCGATCGGGATCCCTTCACAGCGTGCGGCGGGCGGCTTACCTTGGGGAGCAATCCGACTCGAGGGGGCGGCTGTTAGTTTCTGTCCGCCCCCTCGTGATCACTCCCAGCCAATCCTGTGCGCCGCCGCCGTGTCACTTCCTCTGCCTGTAAAATGTAAACATAGGCAGAGGAAGTGATGCAGCTCTCATCTCGGCGATATTTTCAAACCGCCAAGATGAGAGAAGAGTCACAGTAAATCTGCACCAACACTACACTGACCTCAGGACATATAGGCACATTTAACCCCTTGCGATCACCACCCCCCCCCCACCCCCCTGTCACACTGTCACTGAATGCAGTGATCATATATGTATTGATCACTGCATTGAGTGTCAGTGTGACAGTTAGTGTGACAGGCAGTTAGTGTTAGGTCCAGGGTAGTCCCGTACCCCCCCTAATAAAGTTTTAACCCCTAGATCACCGCCCTAGTTCACCCTTTCACTCCCTATTGCCAGTGTCACTAAGCGATCATTTTTCTGAAATCGCAGAGGCAATCAAATACCATCAAAATAAAGCTCTATTTGTGGAAAGAAAAGGACGCAAATTTTGTTTGGGAGCCACGTCGCACGACCGCGCAATTGTCTGTTAAAGCGACACAGTGCTGAATTGTAAAAACGCCTCTGGGCATTTAGCAGCATATTGGTCCGGGGCTTAAGTGGTTAAAGATGATTTAAAACGGAGCTCCACCCAGTATAACAACATTTTACAATGTTGTTTGAAAAAAATAAAAAAAAAAAACCTGAAAAAAAAAAAAAAAATACTCACCCGAAATAGCTGTTGCTATGCGGAAGTCCGTAATCTGCCTCTTCCTAATCCGCGGTGTGTTTTCTTCTTCTTCTTCTTCTCCTTGTGAATGGGCGCGCTGCTTCCTGGGAACTGTGTGTGTTCTCAGAGAGCAGCGCGCCCATTCACAAGCCAGCGTGAGACTCGCGGAGGCGCAATAGGAAACGGGCAGTGAAGCCGTACGGCTTCACTGCCTGTTTCCCATAGTGTGAATGGCGGCGCGGGACCCGGAGCGATCGTGGGACCGGCATCGGGGGGCCCATCAGCGCGGGCGCCTAGGACAGGTAAGTGTCTTTATTTAAAGTCAGCAGCTACACTGTTAGTAGCTGCTGACTTTAAAAAATTTTTTTACCGTGGCTGGAGCTCCGCTTTAAGATAAGATATTAATGATGCCAACTTTCATGTTCGTGGGCACAGTAAACGGTCGTAGTAAACATGCCTATTTATTGTAGAAGATTTTTTGAACATTGTTGTCTACAGTAGATGTGTTGGTTACTACATTTAAATGCTATAACTGGATTCAGTGTAATGTATGTAGAGGATGCTCAGCAGCTGGTTACACATCAGTTTTAGGAGCACTAGTGTGGGCCACAAGAATATCCTTTTTAGGGTGTCCCACACAGGTGATCCAGTGGATACTTGGGGTGTTTCAATGTGTGAAACTTGACCAATATAGATAAATGTGCCAGCTTTGATAAGGGATACGATCATGTGTTCAGCTTTGAACTCTGCACAAACAGTCAATTGTCCCACACTTCCAAAGAATGATTCCTATTCCTCTTTCTGGCCTCAAATATCATATTGCTAAAGTATACCTTTTGTTTCATTCTCATAGGGCTTCAAAGAGCTTCTACCCTGGAGTCCAGGAGCCCCACACCTCCAAAAGACCCCCAACCGTGGGATGTGGAGGAAGTGGTGGAAACTGGCACCACAACAGGTCAGTGTCATACACCACAGATTTTGGTAATAGATGTATGCCTGCATATTAATAATACATGGTGTGTTTTTTTAATTTTAGGTGATTTTCTGTTTGTGGACCAAGAACCTACCCCTTTCACAAGTCATAGTGCACAGATCATGATACAGGACATAATGGTCTGTCGTGACTTGGACATTATCAAGGAAATAACCAATCAGATCGAGATCAAACTAAAGAACATGATCGATGTTCTTGGGAAGATAGAATTTTTTATTTTTTTTTATAATAATAATAATTAACAAAATCTATGTTTTTTTAAACAATTGTGTAAATTGAACAGCCACATTTTAAAGATGCAAACAGTGGGGGTTATTTACAAAAATCAAATCAAATGAGGGGAAGCTCTGCTGATTTTATCATCCAATCATGTGCAAGCTAAAATGTTTTTGTTTTTTTTTCAGAACGAATTAAAAGAACACACTGAAGAACAGCAAGGCCTATGAAGAACGACCTGAAAATCAGTAACGAACGGACAAGATCGCACTGAAAAAACAGATACAAACTCACTACACGCACTGAAGAACAAATACGAACGCACAAGCACAAACTGAACACCAGAAAACGATCTTTAAAGCACGAAGACTGAAAAGCGCGAATAGTCTCTCACCAAACTTTTACTAACACAAAGATCAGAAAAAGCAGCCCAAAGGGTGGCGCCATTTGAAAGGAACTTCCCCTTTATAGTCCCGTTGTACTTCATCGCGTTTTGGTCGGACATTTTTTTGCAGGAACATGTGTATGTAAGTAAGGCTGGAGAGGAATCACGTCATGAAAAACTACAGGTTTTTGAACGTCAGGAAAACCGATGGTGTGTACGCGGCATCAGAAATCTGCTTTCATCATTCTGCTTGTCATGTGGGAGAGGTCAGACATAAAAACATAAATCTTAATTTTTCCTTTGTCACGTTTAGTGTTGAGTGAACCCGAACTGTAAAGTTCGGGTTCGTACCGGACTTTTTTTTTTGTACTCGAACCCGAACAATTTGCTATGGGTTCGGGTTCGGGTTCAGTGTTCGGCAATGTAATGGCGGCGCGCTGCAGGGCAGCCAATCAACATTTGTTTTACTTGTGTGATCTAGAAGCCATCACAGCCATGCCTACTAATGGCATGGCTGTGATTGGCCAGTTCAGCATGTGACCCAGCCTCTATATAAGCTAGAGGCACACATCACAGCTCGTTACTCTGCTTTAGCTAGGGTAGGGAAAGGCTGCTCTCAGGGAAAGATTTAGATAGGAGTCATACGGTCCTGCTTCAGAAACACCAGCACTGCATATATTACTTTGAGATACTCTGCAAGATAGTTTAGGGAAAGGTTCCCGATTGTGCTTGTAGAGAGAGATTTAGATAGGACTCTGTCCTGCTTCAGAAATCTACACCAGCACTGCATTGTTACTGTTAGATACTCTGCAAGATACTTTTCTTCTATTGTGCTATTCAAAAAACATTCATTTAGGGCAAATAAAATAAAAAATTGCAGTGTTTCCTCCATATCTGTAAGTGTGAGATAAACACTTTAGCTAGTGTTCTTCTATTGTGCTATTCAAAAAACACCCACCCATTAAGGGCAAAAAAATTATATTTTGCAGTGTTTCCTGCAGTGTTTCCTCCATTACTGTATGTGTTAGATAAACACTTTAGCTATTGTTCTTCTACTGTTCTATTCAAAAAACACCCAGTTTGGTGGAAAAAATATATTTTGCAGTGTTTCCTCCAGTGTTTGCAGTGTTTCCTCCATATCTGTACATGTGAGATAAACACTTTAGCTATTGTTCTTCTACTGTTCTATTCAAAAAGCACCCAGTTTGGTGCAAAAAATATATTTTGCAGTGTTTCCTCCAGTGTTTGCAGTGTTTCCTCCATATCTGTACATGTGAGATAAACACTTTAGCTAGTGTTCTTCTATTGTTCTATTCAAAAAACACCCATTTAGGGCAAAAATAATTATTTTGCAGTGTTTTCTCCAGTGTTTGCAGTGTTTCCTCCAGTATTTGCAGTGTTTCCTCCATATCTGTACGTGTGAGATTGTCATGAATCAGACGTACACAAACGGATGAATGAAAGAAAAGGTTCTTTATTAAAAAAGAAAACAACAAGGTTAAAGTCCAGACAGATGTAAACAGGCAGGAGAGTCTTCCACCGGAGCCAGGATCGATAGCCAGAGATGGGAGTCAGTCCAGCCGGAGTCTGTAACCAGGAAGGTGGTGAAATAAAGCCAGGGATCAGGAGCCAGAAGGAACGTCCGTAGAAACCGGGTCGGTAACCAGAACAGCAGCACGATGAAGGTAGGATGAGAGGCAGGTCTTAACACAGAAGGCCCAAGCAAGGGAGTGCTGCAGCAAGCGTGGTATATATATGCTGAGCATCCAACTCCTCCCAGTGGGAAGGAGGAGCCGCAGGGAATGGGAAGTTACAAGAACCTCAGAAGCAAGATGACCGCCAGCACATGTCAGTGATGAGAAGCTAGGAAGGAGGTAAGTCCATGACAGAGATAAACACTTTAGCTACTGTTCTTCTATTGTGCTATTCAAAAAACACCAATTTAGGGCAAATAATTTTTTGTTGGTGCGTTTCCTGCATATCTGTACGTGTGAGATACACCCTTTAGCTACTGTTCTTCTATTGTGCTATTCAAAAAAAACTCATTTAGGGCAAGATCCTACATTTGAGAAATATGAGAAGAACGTCAAATTAGGGATGCGGCCGCAGTAATGGTGCTGCTGTTGGAGCTCCTGTTGCAGGGAGAGGATGTGGTAGATCTGTGCCAGCTACATGCACAAGGGAAACACCTTCCTCAGGTGCGAGTAGGCGACAGAGCCTGCAGCGGTTTTTGGTGGGGCCTAATCTGGCTCTACGAATGTTGAGGCCAGGAGCAGAACAGGGGATAGTAGATTGGGTTGCTGACAGTGCCTCCAGTTCCTTCACATTGTCTCCCAACCAGTCTTGTGATGAAAGATCAAAGTTGGCACCTGCAGCCGATGTCCATCAGTCTTTCACCTCACCCCCTTGCAAATCAGCCAAGCAGTCTGAGCCCCAAATCATGCAGCAGTCTCTTCTGCTTTTTGATGACTCTGTTAGCATGTTTTCCCAGGGCCATCTACCTAGCCCTGCCCCAGAAGTGGAAGAGATTGAGTGTACCGATGCCCAACCTCTTATATTTCAAGATGAGTGCATGGGGGGACCATCACAGCACGTCTCGGATGATGAAGAAACACAGTTGCCAACTGCTGCTGCTTTCGCAATTCTGCAGACCGAGGAGGGCAGTGGTGAAGACTGGGTGGAAGATGATGTGGAGGACGATGAGGTCCTTGACCCCACATGGAATCAGCGTCTTGCAGGTGACCTGTGTATTTCGGAGGAAGAGACGCACAGAGTCACCAGCACAGCAGAAGAGGGAGCAGGGTGCAAAAGCGGAGCGTCCTTCCCCTAGACAGTATGCCTGCTACTGCCCAACACAGCAAGGGACCAAGCACACCAAAGCCAAGTCCAAGGAGTTCCTTAGCGTGGCAGTTCTTCACACAATGTGCTGATGACAAGACACAAGTGGTTTGCACACTGTGCAATCAGGGCCTGAAGCGAGGCATTAAAGTTCTCAACCTGAGCACAACCTGTATGACCAGGCATCTAAGTGCAAAGCACGAGCTGCAGTGGAGTAGACACCTCAAAAACCAAGAAAGGTCTCTGGCTCTGGCTCTTCTTGCTTCTTCTTCTGCTTCAGTCTTGGCCTCTTCATCCACCTCTGTAATGACAGTGGCCCCTGCCACCCCACAATCAGAGGATCAGCAACCAAAATCAAGTGTGCACTGCGCAACGCCATCTGTGGCAAAGTCCCTATCAGCACACTGGGTAAATGCAGTGGCGGCTGGGCCTGAGGCGGATAGCAGTTTGGCGCATGTCCTTCCACCACTGAGGATTGCAGGGCGCTTCAGTTTGCCTCTTGTTGCTAACTCCTTCTACTCCGCTTCCTCATCCTCTACCACCTCCTCATCCGGTTAGCTTAACACATTCACCACCAACTTCAGCACAGCCATGGGTAAATGACAGCAGGCAGTTTTAAAACTTTCCTGTTTGGGGGAAAAAACCCACAACGCGCAGGAGTTGTGGAGGGACATGGAACAACAGACCAATGAGTGGTTGGCGGCACTGAGCCTCAAGCCGGGCCTGGTGGTGTGCGATAATGGGCAAAATCTCGTAGCAGCTCTGGGCCTAGCCGGTTTGATGCACATCCCTTGCCTGGTGCATGTGCTGAATTTGGTGGTGCAGAGGTTCCTTAAAAGTTACCCTGATATGCTACAGCTGCTGCAGAAAGTGCGGGCCGTCTGGGCGCACTTTCGGCGTTCTCACCCTGCTGCTGCTCGCCTGTCAGCGCTGCAGCGTAACTTCGGCCTTCCCGATCACCGCCTCATATGTGACGTGCCCACAAGGTGGAACTCCACCTTGCACATGCTGGCCAGACTGAACAAAACCACTTCACCACCAAGAACTGGGCCTCAATGCAAGACCTGTGTGCCTTGTTGCGCTGTTTCGAGTACTCCACCAACATGGCCAGTGCTGATGACGCTGTTCTCAGCGTTACTATCCCAGTTCTATGCCTCCTTGAAAAAACGCTTCCGGCGATGATGGAAGAAGATGTGGCACAGGAGGAGGAGGAGGAGGAATCGGGATCATTTCCAAGGCTTTCAGGGCAGTCATTCACAAGTGGCTCCGAGGGTGGGTTCCTGCACCAACAAACGCCAGGTCCACAATTGTCCAGCAAGGGCACCGTTCTGGAGGATGACGAGGTGGAGGATGAGGAGATGGAGGAGGAACCATGTTCACAGCAGGGTGGCACCCAGACCAGCTAATGGTTACAAGGACAATGTACCATCCTTAATTCCCTTTCTAGAGCATGATCGCAAGATGCGCGAGTACAAGCGCACTCTGGTAGACGCGCTGCTGGTGGAATTCCCACCTGACAGCGGGGACACAGTGGAAGCAAAAGGCGAAGGCAGAGGAGGAGGAAGAGGTCGCCAACGCAGCCAGGGCACCGCCAGCACCTCAGAAGGCAGGGTTAGCATGGCCGAAATGTGGAAAAGCTTTGTCAACACGCCACAACAAACAGCACCACCAGCTGATATGGAACGTTTTAGCAGGAGCCAGCATTTCACCAACATGGTGGAGCAGTATGTGTGCACACGCCTACACGTACTGAATGACGGGTCTGCCCCCTTAAACTTCTGAGTCTGCAAATTGGGTACATGGCCTGAGCTTGCCCTTTATGCCTTGGAGGTTCTGACCTGCCCTGCAGCCAGTGAATTATCTGAACGTGTATTTAGCACGGCAGGGGGCATTATCACAAACAAGCGCAGCCGCCTGTCCAGAGCCAATGTGGACAAGCTCACGTTCATTAAAATGAACCAGGCATGGATCCCACAGGACTTGTCCATACCTTGTGCAGAATAGACACGTATGCCGGCCTTACCCAGCCATTCTTGTATTTCTGATCTTTCTCACTGTTTTAGGGTGTACCCTAATTTAAAAAATAAATAAATTAAAAACAAAAACCTGTGTCCTCCTCCACCGCCGCTTCTACCTACACTGCCACATTCACCACCACCTCAAGCTCCTACTCCATAAGGACCTCGTCCTCCTTTTAATGTATTTTTAATTTTAATTAATTTTAATTAATTTTTTTAATGTATTTTATATTATTTTAAGTTGTTTCCCTATCCACATTTGTTTTCAGAGTATTTGCCATGCTCTTACCAACATTGTGCTGCCATTTACAGCCTTGTAGCCCTTTCCATTAGTTTTTTAGAGACATTTTATTAGTCAAAAATTTGGGTCCCCATTGACTTCAATGGGGTTTGGGTTCGGGGTCAAGTTGGGGTCCCGAACCCAGACTCCAAACATCCGCTCAACTCTAGTCACGTTCCTCTTTGGAGGCAGCTGGAAGGTGAAGTGTCTACAACTTGTGGTGATTCTGTTGCCACAATTCCATTCCATTCCCATTCTGAATAATTGGCTAGGGCCAGAATGGCACAGTAGAATTGTGATAAAGGGGAACCGACAGAGAAAATAGCGTATGCATAATAAATCTATAACGCACATTTCATATATTTGCATTTTAGTATATCATACAAAAAGCAATACAATCAAAACATATTGTAAATACACTATATAATAATTTATTCAATATATAATTTAAAAAAATAATTGTCTATAGGTAGTATTTATGTCATATTTTAGGCTACCGTCACTGGCATGCGGACTTGCGCCCAGATGACACACCCCTGGAAGCGGGGCTTGGATTCACCTGCAAGCTGAAATCTAGCACCCCATTTTTAGGACGAGATGTTTTGGAGGAACAAAAATCTAAAGGCGTGACCAAGCGTCTAGTGGGCTTCACTATTAATGAGTGAGTAATTCATTCTGATCAATCCAAATAAAAGTCCAAGATTAATGGTCCTATTTCTTCTCTGCTTTTTATGACACTTCTTTATCTTTCATTTTTTCATCTGAGTCTTTCTTCTCTAACTGAATTCTGCGTAGTGTAAAGGCCCATACACACTATTACATTTTCTGAAGATTTTTCCAAAACCTTGTAGTGCAAGGGCCTGCCTGATTGCATACAGTTTGAAGCTCTTAAGGTTTGACCTCATATTATATGGTTTTGGTAAATCCGAAGACAAAAAATCTGCAGAAAATCTAATAGTGTGTATGGGGTCTAAGATTAATGAAAAGTCTGACATGGGGAGTGTGACCAGGTGCTGCACATGACAGGAAGTGGGAACTTCAGTACAGAGACTTTGTCATGAAAAGCTGGGAGGTGATGACTCAAAGCTGAAATGTCATTTTTTGCTTAGGTGCATTCATTAAACTTCCTTGGAAAATAAAATAAAAAAAACATCCTCTAGAGCAGCTGTGTCTTGGGTGTTGGTACATGTTTTTTCCAGGTCAGGTAGACCCCTTTCACACTGAGGTGTTTTTCAGGCGGTACAGCGCTAAAAATAGCGCTGCTATACCGCCTGAAAAACTCCTGCCCAGCAACCTCAATGTGAAAGTCCAAGGGCTTTCACACTGAGGCGATGCGCTGGCGGGAGAGAAAAAAATCTCCTGCCAGCAGCATCTTTGTAGCGGTGAGAGGAGCTCCTTCACCGTTCCTTCCCATTTAAAACAATGGGAAACCATGGCAATACCGCCCGCAATGCGCCTCTGCACCACTAGCGGCCGATTCCCGTGGCAATTCTGGCGGTATAGCGCTGCTGTTTTTAGCGGCACTACGCCGCCACCGCGGCTCCCGCCCCAGTGTGAAAGGGGCCCAACTTCAGGATGAGGATGACTGCTCTAGCGCCTGCACCTTCAATAATAGGTTAACAGTGGCAATTTCAGTATTTCTTTCCTAATGGGTTCTCACACAAATAAACAGTGTATTGAGTCAAGTGGTCTTTGTTTTTATGTCCTTTGTTGACTATGCAAAGGCAGGATGCAGTTAAGTTATATGCAATGTATTTTCCCTAGTTAAAAACACTTTGGGCTAGATTCAAGTAGATCGGCGCATACTTATGCCGGCGTAGGGCATCTCATTTGCGCTACGCCAACGTAACTCAGAGAGGCAAGTACAGTATTCACACAGCACTTGCACCTGTAAGTGGGTGTGACCGTATGCAAATGATGTCCATAACGTGGATTATTGATTTCCGCCCGGCGTATCATGAATGGAGCATGCGCAGTACGTTTGTTCCCTTGTACGCATGCTCACAACTAACGCCGGCCTAACTTCCAGAGATACGCCGCACAACCGGCTTAAGCCCAGCCTATAAATAGGCCCAGACATGCGCCCGTCCGGCGCAAAAGTACATCCTGTTTTTTCCCCCACCTAGGGAAGGTACTTTTGTATTGCGATGGCTGCTGCACCTAAAGACAGGAGGAAGAAGAATTTCACCCTGAAGGAGAGGGAGATAATAGTGGCTGGCATTGTGAGGTATGATAAATATCTCCATGGTGCCCTCAGTCAGCAGACCAGCAAGGCCAGGAAACAAGAGATCCTGAGGGAGCTGAGCGTGCGGGTCAGTGCTGAGGGCATTGCGACCAGGCGCCCCCGGATATTCAGAAGAAGATCAATGACATGCGGCGGAGGGTGAAGGAGAAGCTGGCCCAGATTAGTAGGCATGCCAGGTGCCACGGGAGGAGGACCAGCATGTTCTGTGCAGTTGACCCCAGAGGATGAGCAGATTGCACAATGCCTGCAGCGTGAGCAGGTGGAGGGCATGGAGGGGTATGACTCTGGCAACCAGTCCTTGAGGACAGGTAAGTGTGTTTTATCTTCTATCTGGTGTGTAGCATGTGGGGGGAGGGGAAGGGAACATCTGACAAGTGTGTGGGTCCACCAACATGTGTCATCCACAGATGTGCAGGAGGGAGCTGGGCCGTAGTCGGCTGCTGCTGGGCGACCCACGCCATCCCCAGAGAGGAGTGCCCACTCCTCTCACCTAGAAGAAGTGGTGGAGGAGCACGGGGACCTTGAGGGAGCCGTCTACCTCGTGGAGGATCCCACCATCCATGTAATCTCCCAATCCTCCTCCCCATCAGGGGAAGCCCCTCCCCCTCCTCCACCATCAGGGGAAGTCCCTCACCCTCCTCCCTCATCAGGGAAAGCCCCTCAAGGGCCTCCCTGTACCCGCGGCCCCAAGCCTCTTCTGGCCCCCGGAAGGCAACACAAAAGACAAGGGGTGTTCCTGAGGCCCTCCAAGAAACCCTTGCCAGGGATCAGGCCCGGCAGACCCGCCATGTGGGTGATGTGTCAGTACACATGCGGCGTCTTGCTGAGAGCCTGTCACCTACATCTCAGCTCCAGGACAGCCTCCAAGATATCAGCTGCAATTCTGCTGCTCTTGTCACCAGCCTGGGGGAGGTGCAGGCCACCACAGCAGGCCTCGCAGCTGAGGTAAAGAGCCTGGCAGTGGCCGTCATGGACGAGGGGAGGCAGACCAGGCTGATGCTCGCGAACACTAATGTGATCCTCACCCGCATTGCCCTGGATTTGGAGGGCAGGCAGCCAGCCAGGGAGGCTCCAGGGGATGCGCCTCCACCTCCTGATGCCCAACCCCCCACCTGTGGCTCCCCCCAGGCAGTTAAGGAGCCGGGGCCGGGGCACTAGGAGAAGCCTACGTCAGGGCAGATGAGTGCCATTTTTTTTTCTTGACTCAGGTTATAATTTTTTCTTTTTTTTACTCTGGTTATGAGTATTTATTTTTTTAGTAGTATCTGCACATGGTAAGGAGTGTAGGCTACAGTGTAAATGGTGTGTGAATGTGGGGGTGACACTCCTGCCAGTAAGGGGTGTCACCCTCGGTCGTTGGGGAGAAGTTATCCTCACGGCCGTGTGCATGTGGTATGAATGGTCAGCAACATCAATGGGGTCTTGGCTTGGCGTTGCTGCTCCCTAGTCCTGTATGGTGGACTTGGGCTAATCCAATGTGATGTGGATGTGATGTGTGTGATCTAGGGACCACAGTGGTGTGCATGCAGGCATTGTCCATGTGCCAGGATGAATGTGTGTGTTTAACGTCCAAAGAAGCCTACCACGAGGACCCTCCTGACTGCTCTTCCCTCAGCAGACGGGTCGCCTCTGGCAGGGGGGGACTGTCTGGTTGGGGGGTCAGGTCATCACGCATGTCAATCTGCAGGCCCCTTCTCATGGCATAGTTGTGCAGAATGCAACATGCACCGATGATCTGGCACACAAAGTTTGGGTAATACAACAGGGTACCCCCAGACTTATCCAGGCATCGGAAACGGGACTTCAGGAGGCCAAATGTGCGCTCCACCACTGCACCACTGCACAGTGTGTGCTTCATTGTATCTTCTCTCTCCTCTGGTTTGGGGATCCCGGAATGGAATCATGAGATGGAGTCCAAGTGCATATGCCACGTCACCTGGAAGGGAAAAGACAGGAGGATGTTAGCCGTGCATGTGCCGCTCGTGATGTCTGCATCATGGGGTCGGACAGTCATGCCTGACTCCCATGTCACTCACCAACCAACCAGCTGTCCCCATACACGTTCTGTTCGAATTCTGTTGGTATGGTGCTTTGACGGTATATGTAGCTGTCGTGGCTGGACCCGGGGTGTTTGGCACGGACGTGCCATATGAGGTATTGGGCTTCGGCTACCACCTGTACGTTGATGGAATGCCAATGCTTGCGATTGCGATATATGTGCTCTGTGTCACGAGGGGGCCGTAGTGCCACATGTGTGCAATCAATGGCCCGATGGTGCGTAGGATTCCTGCAATTTCGTAGAAATCACGCATTGCCTTCTGCCGCAGATGCTCATGGGTGGGTTTGATGATGTGGTGGGACATGCATCTGAGGATTGCAGGGACAACCTGGTGCACACATCTGCCCATGGTGGATTGTGACAGCCCAGCCACGACTCCACTTGTACGCTGGAATGATCCACTGCCAAGGAAATGCAGTGTTGCCAGTAGCTTCACCAGTGGCTGCACTGCTTGTGAGCCGTGTGTCTTGCTGGTGATGTCATCATGCAGGGTTGTGGTTATTTCCTGGATGGCTTCAGGGCTGAATCTGAAAATGCGAAAACACCTCCGAATTACCCATGCCAAAGACGTTTATGCGCGTGCGGTATATCCTCTCCCGTGCTCTCCTCCTCCTACTTGGCGGTTGACCCATTAGTAGTGCTAGGATCATGGCTGCCATGTGTTGTCCTGCAAGTGTGGTTGCTCAGCTCGTCTGTATATTTGCATAGAAAATCAATGGGTGCGCCAGATGCGTTCGGCGTAAATATGCGCCTACGATGTGCAGGCATAGGCAAGTTACGTCGGTCGGAAAAAGCCTATTTTCGTGCATATCTAGTTCTGTGGGTATGGCGCATAGATATAATGGCGCAAATTTAGACTTACGCAGCGCATCGCGAGATACACCGGCGTAAGTCCTACCTGAATCTAGCCCATAATTTTATTTTTTTTTTCAAAGTTACTAAAATCATTAAATATTTTAATTGGTTAACACTTACCTCCTTAACTTGCACTGGTATAATATAATATTATGTGTCGAAATCAAATGCATATTCGTCATTAGTGCATGGCACCTGTACAAACTATGGGTCTCTGCTCAACAAACTAGTACATCCTGTTGATTGATGGTACATTTCCTGCAACAAAGGTGCTGACAATTTTTTTGCATCCTGAGAGATGAGGTTTTCTTTTTATGGTTCAGTTGTTCTATTAAGATATACTTATATATAAAAAGAATTACAATTAAATAAAAGCTATGCACCTGGCTGAAAAAGATACATGGAAACCAGTAAAATTAGAATTTATTTTACAAAGTCTGTTGTAGTTAATTTGTATACAGTTAGAATTGTATTATGCTATGTGGCATACAGTTATTTGCGTAATCAGTACTATGATCATTTTTTTGCACAGGAAAGTCCCACTTTTTGGTCTGGAAGCAATATGGCGGGATGGTATTGCAGTAGGACACATTCGGAGGGCCGACTTTGGTTTTGCCATTGATAAAACCATTGCTTATGGCTACATCAGGAACCCTGAGGGGGGGCCGGTAAGTCCCACATGACTATTTTACCTGGAATGCTGTAAGAAATGTGAAAATGCACAATCACTGAAAACGGCCAATAGGCATTGACATTTTTAGTATTGGAACTGTTGGCAATTGATGCCAGTAGTTTCAGAATATTCAACAGGCTTTATTCACTAAGCTTTAATAATCATTATTTGTCATAACAACTGTTTTTTTTTTTTTTAGCAATGAGCAGGGATGGACTGGCCATTGGGACTACCGGGAGCTTCCCGATGGGCCGATGGCTCAGTGGACTGGCTTCAGTGACAGCGGACTGCCGCCCCCTCCGCTCCTCTGTCTCTCCCTCCCTGCGGCGCTCACCTCCTCTCCCTCCCCGCAGTGCTCACCAGGGGGGAACAGAGAAGCAGGGGGAGGACCAGAGGAGCAGGGAGAACGACAGAGGAGCATGGGGGGACGACCAGAAGGAGCATGGGGGAGGGGACAGACAGCTGACTCAACAGCTATGGCCTGGGAATTTCTTACTTCTGCCTAATCTTGTCCCATTAGGGGGGCACCGAAGTGATTTTTTGCCCCGGGTGAAATAATGTCTAGCTTCCCCACTGGTATTGGCCATAAGAGTACCAGTACCAGCCGTTCTACTCTAATAAAGTATAACGGCTAGTGGCTAGTGATGGGGGGAAAGGGGGCTTGGGTGGACGGGAGAGGGGGGGGGGCTGGAGTTGTCCAGCCACCATGGGAGAAACCTGTCAAAGTGGGCCAGTCTGGATGAAGTACAGGGCAAAAATGTTGTCCCAGTCCAGCCCTGGCAATGAGGTCTAACAATAAAACATATGTTGAAAAAAATGATCATTGTATCAAGTAACGATTGAATTGAACTGGACCTGTTAGCTGGCATTAGACTTTAAATTAGCAGTTCAGTTAAAAGTGCTCAGTTTAGCCAAGCAGTACAAGGGATTGCATTGTATTTAACATTTTGAGATCTTCCTTGTGGACCATATACTGGTTATAAATGGAGCAGCTTGTCAGGTTTTCCTTTTGAATTATTGGGGGTCACATCTATGACAGGTCTGGAGCTGCACTAAAGAGGGATACTGAACTTCTCTTCCCTCTAGCCTCACTTCCTGTTCCTAGTTGACAACAAATGGATAAAACATATTATTTTGTTCATATTCAAAATTCAAAAATTTTCAGAAATGCAAACTTTATTCTAAATCCTTGTCTGACGCACTTTGGGTGTATACTATATGTTACAATGCCAAACAAATGCATTGAAAATAAAACAAGACATTACATTGAAAAATTACAGTTTTTAAAGAAGCAGAGACATTAGAAAGTCTGCAATAATTTTCACAGAGCTTGACATAACATACATTCACATCAGTCCCTCTCTGCAAGGAGCTTGCAGTCTTCACATGCATACATACAAATACTTAGGCCAATTTTTACAAGAACCAATTACCTTCCATCACATATCATATAAAATGATCATCCATAAACAGCTAATTTCTACCCTCAATGTAGTGCCCACTATCACTTTCATGATGTTTTACGCTAACAATTGAAAGTGTTCATTAATTACTGCTTACATAGATTTTTCACTTTGCATGAAATTATCTGTGTGAATGTTGTAATTATTATCTTCTCAGTGGCAAGCGAGAAGGAAGATGTGAACCAAGGGTAGTAAGCAAATCACAAGATGTGAATTACCCATGCACAATAGAGGATAGGCAGATGTCAATGTGATCTTCATGGGGAGATATCCTCCCATCTATTACCTTTCATACTAGGGATTTTTTTTCTGTAATGGACACTTCTTCTTTCATTTTTTAAATCCTTTCACAGAGTGAGAAAATGCTTTGGCTAGAAAATCACAAAATAAGTACTTTCAGTTAATTGCTTATTTAAAACGTGGTAATTATGTCATTTTCTTGATTTAAATACTTTAAAAAAAAGGGCTCTCCAGCACACGACATGTAATTTAGAAACTATAGCTCATTAAAAGCTTGTTTTATTTCAATGACTTATCAACCTTTTCCAAGTAATTGAACTTCCATCAAAGTGTACCAACCTATCCATTAAATGCCTCCAAAATGTGAGGATTATTGTTTTGGTCCTGTGTTTTAGTCATGCCCCCTAACATCATGTCATACCTGGTGGCACACTTGTCTTTTTATGATTTCCCTTTGTACCTCCAACTGCATGGTCTATGTAATAGAGCAGAAGTAGGATGATTGGGCCAGATCCACAAAGCACTTACGCCGGCGTTTCACGAGATGCGCGGTGTCTAAATATGCGCCCGCGTATCTATGCGCCATATCCCCAAAATGATTTACGCCTGAAATCCAGAATTTTTCGACCGACGTAATTTGGATAGACCGGCGCATCGTGCGTGCAAAAATGCGCTAGACACACCATTGATTTGCTATGCAAATATGCAAATGAGGGAGATACGGCGATCCACAAAAGTATGTTTGTGCGGCGCAGGCTACGCGCTGTGCGCATCAGCTGCACATCCGGTCTAAAGTTAGTCCTTATAAAAGCAGCTTTAAATTTGGACAATCCGTCTACATGTCAGCTAAAGCAACACCATTAGGGACGAGATGAGCAGCCACACTTGCAGGACAACAATCTGCATGCCAACATGCCAGGGGCATCCTTGTTTATAGGTATACTACTGACTTTAGATGAGCGCAGAAGGAGGAGGGCACGGGAGAGGATATACCGCACACGCATAGACATCTTTGGCATGAGGGATTCTGAGGTGTATCGCATCTTCAGATTCACCCCTCATGCCATCATGGATTTAACCACAACCCTGCAGGGGGACATCACCAGCCCAACACAACGCTCACATGCAGTGCAGCCACTGTGGTCCCTACATCACACACACCACATCCTCATCACATTGGATTAGCACAAGCCCACCATGCAGGACTTGTGAGCAGCAACGCCACGCCACGGCTCCATTTATGTCACTGTATATTCATACACCATTCACACGGACCTGGGGATCACTTCTCCCTGATCCTGGGGAACCCTTCTCCACCACAAATGAGGGTGAGACCCCTTTTCCCGGCAGGAATGTCACCCCCACATTCAAAAATCATTCACAAACATAAAAAAAATCATAATCCAAAAAAATAAATAAATTCCCAGCAAAAAAAAAAAAAAAAGCCCAGCAAAAAAAAAAAAAATGCACAGCAAACAAAACACAGAAAAGCCCAAAAAAAAATACCGCCGCTGACGTGACCCACGCCTGGGGCGGCCACGGACACGACCCCGGCTCCTCAGGGGAGACTCATGGAGGGGGGGAGTAATCAGGGGAAGGAGAAGCATCCCCTGGTCTCTGCCACCTAGCGGCCTGCCCTCCAAGGCCACGGCAATTCTGGTCAGGCCATCATTGAGGGTTGCCGTATTGGCCTGGATAGCCTGGGTGAGGGCCCGCACATCCTGACCGAGGGCCCGCACATCCTGACCATTGCCTGCTGTGGTAGCCTGAAGTTCATTTTGGCAATTGAGCCAGGGAGTTGCAGTCCATGTCCCCAACTGAATCCTTTATGGAGGACAGGCTCTCCTCCATCCGCCCCAAACTCTGGGTGATCTGCCCCAGATGGCAGGTCTGAAGGGCCTGGTCCCTTCTGAGAATTGTAGGCAGAACCTCGGCCACCCCCCTGGTCTTGTGGGTCGCCTTCCTGCCTCCAGATGAGGCTTGTGGCCGGGGAGAAGGGGAGCCCCTTGGGGGGGGGGCCCTGTTGGGGGAGGAGTGGGAGGGGCTACCCCTGATGGAGGCCTGGCTGCTGCCAACCATAGGGGAAGACTCCTCCAAAATTAACGTGAAGTCATTCCCTGACATGACCTCCTCCTTAACTCCTCCTCCTCAACCTCCTCAGAGGACTCCTGCCATGTCTGGCGGTCTTCCTCAGACTGTTGTCCCGGGGATGGTGCGGACAGGCCAGATGGCCCAGCGCCCTCCTGCACATCTGTAGATTACACAAAACATTCACAGGTTGGAGGATCCACACACTTGCCACATATTCCCTCCCCCCCACACATGCTACACACCAGATAGAAAAAAAAAAAACGTACCTGTCCTCACGGCCTCCTCAATGGAGTCAAAGCCAGGCAGCCCCTCCACTTGCTGCCTGTTGAAGGTTTGGGCCACCTCAGTCAGCCTAACAGTGCATGGTGGGCCCCCTCCAGTGCCCCTGCCATGTGCTGCAATCTTGGCCAGCTTCCCACGGACTACACGCCGGAGATCATTGATCTTCTTTTGTATCCCCTGGCGTGTCCGGGTCTCACCCCCCAAAGCATTTACCTCGTCGGCGATGTCCTGCAAAATCTGACTCTTTCTGGCCGGGGTGGTGTTGGCACTCTCCGGGCCATGCAGGAATCGCCCATATTGGGTAATGGCCCTGACAATAATTTCCTTCTCCCGCAAGGAAATATGTAATTTTCTCTTCCTCTCACTCATGTTCACACAACACTCTCCAAATCACTCTCCAAAACACTCACCAAAAATCTCAAAGACACGTCACAAACCAACAAACACTAACAAACAACAGAACAAAAGCACCTTGCTGTAGGAAGGAAAACAAATGGATGTACTTTTGCAATGGAAGGGCATTTCTCTCGGTCTATTTAAGCACTGTGCGTAGCTCACTAAGTTGACCGGGCCTAGTTCCAATCTAACTGATTGCGCCGTGCCGAGTTGTGAGCATGCACAGAGAGGTGCTGACCATAGCCTGCGTTATGCGCGCATGTGCAATCCGGCCGCAATCCGGCCGACCCTTCATTTGCATGGGGTCACGGCTCATTTCAATGGAACACGCCCACGTCCTTTCCAATTTGAATTACACCGCCTTACGCCTCAGAATTTACGTAAAGGAGATGCGCTACGCCGGTCTATATATGCGCCAATGTACGTGGAACTGGCCCATTGTACCCAATATGACCAGAAATTTATTTAGAGTTACCTGGGTGCGGAAAGGCCCGCAAGGCTGAAAACGCGTTTACATCTGCTGTCTGTGTCTTTTATGGAGAATCAATACAATTTGAAGTTGCGGACCATCTTTTTCTCATGCATGGTCCATGTAGTTCATTTTAAAATGTAACTCATGGTTGTAGCCAGTTCTGCTCCTGCATGAGTTAAACTGTCATTGAGCATGGTATAGAGGGGAAGAGGACTCTGGTATTTACTTTTAGAGGGTGCCAGATACATATTTTTAACAATACCAGCAACAAAAAAAGTTATTGATTCCTAAACTGCTTTATACGTGTAGCACTGATCCCCGAAGGAGCTGCTGGTTTAATTTGGGCCTGCACTCTACCAATAAACCCCACTAACTTGGCTCGATCCCCTTGGCACAGCTGTGATGCAATGCAATACAATACAATGTAAGACAATACAAAATACCTGTATTGTAACCCCAGGATTCACTGACTGCACCTGGAGGGAGAAAAACAGTACGCCACAACAACTGGATACTTAACCAGAGATATATTTTACTGTGAAATATGCAAAGAAATGATTACACTATATGTGCTGTCATCCCAGCGTAAAACGACAGCACAATGGATTTCAACATAAACAATTTGAAAACAGTATACATATACTGTATGTAGGTTTATACCTGGGAGCTCCCCCTACTTTATAAGCTATGCGTGAGATCTCACTTAAAGCGGAGTTCCACTCAAAAATTTAACCCACTCCTCACCCCCTTACATGCCACATTTGGCATGTATTTTTTTTGGGGGAGTGGGGGCTTCAGGAGGAGCGGGACTTCCTGTCCCACTTCCTCCTTCCGCCGAGGGGCTGGTTAGGCGATTAGCTTATCTTCAGCCCCTCCCTGTAGGCGATCGCCTAGGACACGTCACAGGTCCTAGGCGATCGCTGGAACCCTGAAGCAGGTAAGTGTATGTTTATTAAAAGCCAGAAGCTACACTTTTTGTAGCTGCTGACTTTTAATAAGCATAAAAATGGGCTGGAACACCCCTTTAAAGTAATTAGTCCTTAATCTTCTTTTCTTCGCTAGCTAAAGTAACTGCTTGTGACTTGTAAGCCACAGATTTGATGAGTTAAATTTAGGGTTGTCACGATACCAATACTAGTATCGGTATCGGGACCGATACCGAGTATTTGCGCTAGTACTCCCGATGCCTGAATAGAATACTTTTTTTTTTTGAGTGCGGGTGGAGTGCGGGTGGAGAGGGGGCGGAGAGCGGAGCAGAGCACTCCTCGTATGGGGGATCGGAGAGCTGCTGCCGCCTTAGACAAAAACAAGTCAATCCCCCCCCCCCTCCTCCCGCCGCTGCTGACATCTACTTACTATGCGCCGGGGGAACACAACAGCTGTCATTTGCATTTGAATAGCTGTGTTTCCCCGCCGCGCCGACAAGTGTAGCCCCTCCCCCTTGCCCAGAAACTTTGATAGACAGGTCTCCCGTCCACACTGCCTGTCCACATACCCTCTATGGGAGGTCTCTGATGTGTGATGCAAGGAGGAACCAAAAGCCAGGTCCACTGGTAATAGGGCTTCACGGCCGAACATCAATATGTAAGGTGAATACCCAGTGGCGTCACTTTTGGTATTGTTGTAGGCATGAACCAGTGCAGTAATGTATTTACTTCAATGGGGTTTCTGTTCTGCAGTCAACGTCCCCAACATATTCAGGAGAGTCCTGTTGAACCTTTCCGGTTGAGGGTCCCCTTGTGGGTGATAAGGAGTAGTCCTGGACTTTTGTATGTAGTTCCAACAGTTTATTTTATCAATTTGCTCTCAAAGTCCCTTTCTTGGTCCGAATGTATCCGTTGAGGTAAGCCATAATGGATGAAGAACTTTTCCACAAGAGTGCAGGCAAAAAAAAAAATATATATATATATATATATATATATATATATATATATATATTCATATATATATATATATATATATATATTCATATATATATATATATATATATATATTCATATATATTTTGCCCCTTTAAGAAATACACTTCAAAAAAAAAAAATTCTTTAATGTACTCTGAGCGCCGGCCACCATTGCCCTATGAAGCGCCGTGTCACTGCAATCTAGACACGGCGCTTCATTTGAGGGCTTCTGGGTTTCCTATGGGCACTACTGTGACTTCCGGCCATTCGTCTTAGGCCTCGTACACACGAGGGGATATGTCCGCTGAAAACGGTCCGATGGACCGTTTCAGCAGACATCTCCGCTCGTGTGTATGGGCTAGCGGACAGATTTGTCCACCCGACAGATTTCAAAGCATGCTTTGAAATCTATCGGGTGGGAATGTGTCCGCCCGACATGTCTGCTGGTTAGTACACTTACCAGCAGACATGTCGTCCCGCACCGCCGCCGCGCCGCCGCCGAATGGATTCGGCGCATGCGCGGAAGTGTTTTACTTCCTGGTGCGGTGACGTGGCGGCGTCAACGTCACCGCCGCGTCACCGCGCCGTCCGCCGGAGGGGAATTTGATCCGATGGTGTGTACACGCCATCGGATCAAACTCCAGATCGGACATATCCGATGGAAATGGTCCGCGGACCGTTTTCATCGGATATGTCCGATCGTGTGTACGAGGCCTTACAGACGAAAAACCGGAAGTGACGTCACGTGGCACGTTCTCTGAACTTCACACTGCCTGAGCAGAGCGGAGCTGGCGCTGGTAAGGTAAGCCAGCCAACTAGCCAAGTGACTAGGATTCTTTTTTGTATCATTGATCGCCCCATTAGGTCATCAGCCTTATCCCCACCTATCCACCTTGGAGCCTGTTATTGTAGTTAGACTGCTGGGACTTGTAGTTCTCCATCTTCTCCTGGGGCTCATGGAGAAGATGGAGATTGGAGAACTACAAGTCCCAGCAGGTTATACATACAATAAGGCTCTGAGGTGGATAGGTGTAGATTGCATGCACCTATCAATCCGGGGGGGGGGGGGGGGGGGCAGAATCAGATAGGAGCCTTATATTATAACCTGCTGGGACTTGTAGTTCCCCATCTTCTCCTGGGCTCAGGTGCATGCCATCCACACCCATCCACCTCAGAGCTTTATTGTATGTATAACCTGCTGGGACTTGTAGTTCTCCATCATCTCCTGGGGCTTAGGTGCATGCAATCCACCATCTATGGGACTACAAGTCCCAGCAGTGAGAAAAACTGGACAAAGATGGCAAGTTGCATTCACCTGAGCCCCAGGAGACGATGGAGAACTACAAGTCCCAGCAGGTTATAATATAAAGCTCTGAGGTGGATGGATGTCTGGACAGTGACACAGTGGGGACAATTGGCACAGCGGCATGGATGAATGAATGACTTGTATAGCGCAACGCATGCGAACTGAATCGCGGATGGGCACAGTGGTGACAACTGGCACAGTGGCTGCGTTTGATGGCATTGCGCTGTTTCTGCATTTGATGGCATGGCTCAGTGGCTGCGTTTGATGGCATGACACTGTTTCTGCGTTTGATGGCATGGCACTGTTTCTGCGTTTGATGGCATGGCACTGTTTCTGCGTTTGATGGCATGGCACTGTGGCTGTGTTTGATGGCATGGCACTGTGGCTGTGTTTGATGGCATGGCACTGTGGCTGTGTTTGATGCCATGGCACAGTGACTGCGTTTGATGCCATGGCACAGTGACTGCGTTTGATGGCACAGCGGCTATGTTTGATGGCACAGTGGTGACAATTGATGGCACAGGGGCTGCGTTTGATGGCATGGCACAGGGGCTGCGTTTGATGGCATGGCACAGTGGCTGCATTTGATGGGCACAGTGAGGCTGCGTTTTTTTTCTTTTTTGCGCCCCCTCCAAAAATTTGGAGGACCAGCCGCCACTGGTCTTTGCTACTGTGGTTGCTTGCTGGTCTCTAGTAGGAAATGCTTGGGCATAACGGGTAAAGTGATCTATTACCACCAAGATGTCCCCCTGCCCACTCAGATCGGATTCCAAACAAAGAAAGTCTATGCAGATCAGGTCTATTGGTCCCTGGCTCTCCAAATGGCCCATTGGGGCAGCCCTCTGGGGCAATGTCTTTCGTTGTATGCACCTGTGGCAGGAATGACAGCAACTCTTCACTTCTTTCCTCATGTGAGGTCAGTAGAACCTGTCCCTTACTAGTTGGAGAGTTTTTTTCGTCTCCCAAATGACCATGGTGATCGTGTAAAGCAATCAGTACCCTCTCTCTGTGCTTTCCTGGCAGGATCAGCTGCCACTTTGCTTCTGGATCATCAGAGGGGCCCCTTCGGTAGACCACCCCTTGTTGCAACTGCAACTGATCCCATTTTTTCAGTAACAGCCGGGCTTCGTTTTTGAGGCTCTTCTGCAGCACATCAGACTGTTGATGTTCCAAAGCCTTCAGCACCAGCCCACACAGTGGATTTTCCTCCTGATCTCTCCTGAGATCCTTTCTGAAAAGCTTGGGGAGACCCTCTTGTACAACCTGGGAGACGTTGCAATAGCACCTGGGTACTCCTGCTGAGGATACTTTTACTTCTTCAGCTCTGGCCCCACCTTTCCTGTGTTGACTTGTCCCTTCCCAAAGGGCCCTTACTCCTTCTGGAGTAAGTTGAGTCCAGTCTTCTGAGGGATTTCGGAGTTCATGAGGCAGGGGATTGAGGGTTGAAGGGATCAATAGCTGGTCATGGAACATTTGTGTATGAGATTGCCATGATTTAAAGAAAGAAGATGATCAAGTACCAGGAAAAGTGAAAAGGAAAAAATGAAACAGCAGATGATCATGGATTAGGGGAGGCTCTGTGCGGACTCTGATGTAAGGGGAGGCTCTGTGCGGACTCTGATGTAAGGGGAGGCTCTGTGCGGACTCTGATGTAAGGGGGGCCTCTGTGCGGACTCTGATGTAAGGGGGGCCTCTGTGCGGACTCTGATTTAAGGGGGGGCCTCTGTGCGGACTCTGATGTAAGGGGGGCCTCTGTGCGGACTCTGATGTAAGGAGGGCCTCTGTGCGGACTCTGATGTAAGGGGGGCCTCTGTGCTGACACTTTTCCACGCTCTATGGACCACTTAACTGGACTTGCCCCCCAGGCCTAAGGCTGCCAGCCCTCCCCTGAATGGCATGTTGGTGAAATGTACCCACATTTCATTGTAAAATGTTTTATACCTTACAATAAAAATTTATTAACCAAAAAATAATAATACAGACACGACTTTTTGAAATTGGTGCAATTTCAAAATGCAGCAGTGTGAACCAGTATTAGCTGGAGTTTGGCTTCAATTTGTTAGTGTATTTAAATCCGCTAGTAAATCTAGCACTCTGCTCCCCCCCAGACTGACAATGCTGTTCTCCAAAGGTGTCATGCAGAGTATAGGCACCCTAACGCAGGAGGTGTGTTCCTGGCCAGATAAATCAATTCTAAGGCCTCGTACACACGAGTAAATAGATTTGTTCAAAACGGTCTGTCCAACAGATTTGAACAAATCTGTCTGCTGGCATTTTGGTTTGCTCGCGTGTACACACGAGCAAACCAAAATCCCCGCCAGCAGACAGCGCGCTGACGTGTCGTTGACGTGGCGGTGACGTACACACGAGCAAACCAAAATCCCCGCCAGCAGACAGCGCGCTGACGTGTCGGTGACGCGCCGGAGCGCCGCCCCCTCTGGATCGCCCACAGCTAGTAAAATATACAGATTCATACACTGTATGAATCTGTATATTTTCGCCGCTGCCGCCCACTATTCAACTGACCGGACATTGAGCGCCGGTCAGCTGAATAGCGGCAGCTGACTGGCTGTGTGGAAGTGCCTATCAGGGCCAGAGGCTCTGATAGGCTTTCCGAGTACAGCCCTGAGGCCGTAGTCGGCTTCCTGAAGCTTATCCTCGCAAAAAAAACGGCTGTGCGTCATCGAGGGTGGGACGAGGGACACCGAGGGACGGTGGAAGCCAGAAAGGTAAGTGCCAGGGGGTACTGGGCACGGTAGCTACAAGTGGGGGCACAGTGGCTACAAGTGGGGGCACAGTGGCAACAATTGGGGGCACAGTGGCGACAATTGGGGGCACAGTGGTGACAATTGGGGGCACAGTGGCTACAATTGGGGGCACAGTGGCTACAATTGGGGGCACAGTGGCTACAATTGGGGGCACAGTGGCTACAATTGGGGGCACAGTGGCTACAATTGGGGGCACAGTGGCGACAATTGGGGGCACAGTGGCTGTGTTTAATGGCATAGTGGTCCTGTTCTATTTCATCTACAGTAAAACCTTGGATTGCGAGCATAATTCGTTCCAGAAACATGCTTGTAATCCAAAGCACTTGTATAGCAAAGCAAATTTCCACATAGGTCCTTTATAGTACATATAAAAAGATTATAGCAATGTGATTTGTGTAACCATATGTCCATCCACAAATGGAAACCTTCCACAAGGGGAAGCAAAATCCAGTGGGAGCTACAGAGTATTAAAGAAAAGAGAGTTGCCTCTAAGTGTAGCAATATCTTGCTAAATGTTTTAGCTTAATTACATGTAACCATATGGCTACACTTAAAAGCGCCTCTCTTCTCTTTTATACCCCGTTGTGACATGATGCTACTCTTATATCAAGTCATCGCTTGTATATCAAGTCAAAATGTATTTAAAAATGTTGCTTGTCTTGCAAAACGCTCTCAAACTAAGGTTTTACTGTATATGTAAATGACATAACTAAAGGTTTGTTGGGCATGGTATGTGTTTTTGCTCATGATACAAAGGTGTGTGATTAAAGTGAAGTTCCACCCAAAAATTCCCCCCCCCTCCCTCTCTGCAATCATCTGGGACACGTCACAGGTCCCAAATGATTGCCTGGCCAGTCACAGTGCGCAGCGTGGCTCATGCATGCACAGTGCATGCCAGGCTGTGAAGCCACAGCCAAGCGTCCATAGTAGTGATGTCGCAGAGAGGAGCAGGCTTCATTACCCTACATCGCTGGACCCTGGGACAGATAAGTGTCCTATTATTAAAAGTCAGCAGTTGCAGTATTTGTAGCTACTGACTTAAAAATAAAAATGTAAGTCGGAAACTCCGCTTTAAGTCGATATGCCTGGAGGTGTCTTTAACATGGAACATGATTTGGCATTGCTGGAGGATTGGTCAACGAAGTGGAAACTGATGTTGAATGTTTCTAAATGTAAAATAATGCACCTAGGGAAAAAGATTTAGGGGTATTATTTGAGATTGGATAAACAACAAAAAATAAACGAACCAAAATATAGTCCAAATATAGATTGCAGCAGCGCTTAAAGATCTCACAGAAGAGAAAAGACTTCCTTTATAAGGTGATAGTCCCAAAAGAAAGAAACATGCCAATCTAATGAAAAAGAGTGTTCATGGAGGGGAGAAGATTGTGCGCTGTAGATGACCAGGATGAAGTGGATCTTCTTATCAAACCACCCATATGACACCATGTGACATCAAACGAACCCTCATGGGGATGTGCTTACCACAAAAATAAGTACAGATGACCTTTCACACCACCAAGTATCTCTTTCTTCTTAGAATCTCCTTGTGCAGCCTATGAGTCTGGATACAACTCGGGTTCATGCAAATAACAACAGCAGAAAACGCTCCATAGCATAATACTGTTTTGTTTATTAAATACAATGATCCCAAAAACCTCCCTTATTCATATGCATTGTTAAAAAACAATTCAAACTAAAGTGCGATGCAAACGTTATAGTGAGGGATTTGTTACCATCAGCCGTCCATCCGCAGAACACACTATCGGGTAAGCCTCAATGACGCGCACTCGTCACTTCCGGGTATCGCGATGAGTCACAGCCCTGACGTTTCGTCAAATCCGGACTTCTTCAAATGGTGTTATTTGAGATTAGGGATGAGCTTCGCGTTCAAAACAAACGTATGTTCGACTCGAACAGCGTCCGTTCGATCGTTCGTCGAATTTCGAACAAAAACTATCGTTCGCGGCAAATTCGAGTGAAACGAAACGACCGTTTTAAAACTTTTTTTCCCATTGATACTACTATCAATGGAAAAAAAAGTTTTAAAAACGGTCGTTTTTTTCAGAAGTCCTGCTCCTAAAAAAACGACCGTTTTTAAAACTTTTTTCCATTGATACATGTTCCCTGGGGCAAGACCCGGGTTCTGAAAGACGTTTTCCAACAATACCTTGAAAATTGGTCTTTAAAATTATCGTTTTTGAATTCGAACGTTCGAGTCTCATAGACTCCAATGGGGTTCTAGATGTTTGTGCGAACGATCGGACTGTTCGACGGTTCTGGTGCAAACCGAACGCGGGGGTGTTCGGCTCATCCCTATTTGAGATTATTGCAAAATGAGCAAACAGCGTGACCAGGCAGTGGGGAGAGCGAACAGAATTCTAGGATGCATCACTGAGGCCCTGTACACACGATCAAACTTATCCGATGAAAACGGTCCGACGCACCGTTTTCATCGGACATGTCTGCTGGGCTGTTTTGGTCTGATGGTTGTACACACCATCAAACCAAAATCACCGCGGACAGACAGCGCGGTGACGTGGCGGTGACGTTGATGCCGCCACGTCACCAAACCAGGAAGTAAAATACTTCCACGCATGCGTCAAATCCATTCGACGCATGCGGGAGATTTCGGTCCGCTGGTTAGGCGTACTAACCAGCGGACATGTCGGTCGGACGGGTTTCCAGCAGACAAGTTTTAAAGCATGCTTTAAAACTTGTCTGCTGGAAAAACCTGTCTGCTAGCCCGTACACACGGTCGCATATGTCCGCTGAAACTGGTCTGCGGACCAGTTTCAGCAGACAAGTTTGATCGTGTGTACGCGGCCTTAAGGGGTCATTAGCAGGAGGAAAGTTCTGATTCCCTTATATAGACCTCATTTAGAATACTGTGTCCAGTTCTGGAGACCTCACTTACAAAAAGATATTAATAAAATAGAACGAGTCCAGAGACGGGTAACACAAATGGTGAAAGGTCTGAGATAAAACATATCGAGAGTGACTTCAGGATCTTAATATGTAGTCTGCAGGATAGAAGGGAAAGGGGGGACATGGTTGAAAGATTTAAATACATCAAGGGGGTGAATACATTTCAGGAGGGCCATTTTTTGTTTCAGTATGAAACTAAATTCAAGAGCACGGGGACATGACCTCAAACTAACTGGAGAAAAGTTCAAAACAAATCCTAAAAAGTATTATTTTACTGAAAGGGTAGATGATGATTGAAATAAACTTCCAGCATAGGTACTGAGCTAGTCAACCGTAAATGGCTTCAAACATGCTTGGGACAAACATACACCTATACTCAGACAAAAAAAGTTAACGAAAAAAACTACAAAACGTGTATACAGTGCCTTGCGAAAGTATTCGGCCCCCTTGAACTTTGCGAACTTTTGCCACATTTCAGGCTTCAAACATAAAGATATAAAACTGTAATTTTTTGTGAAGAATCAACAAGTGGGACACAATCATGAAGTGAATGGGGGTGAGGTAGTAGGTGTTGGCGCCTCTTAATGTATGTGAAAAAGGTAAAACAGTATATAGTAAAAAATGTAATAATTATAAAGTGCTTAACCAATGTAACCCTGTGGTGAGGTTCACATGTGACCTAATTATGGTATGTAAATCAAACTGTATATTAAACCATAAAAATAAAACATATAAACAAGGTAAACCTCATGAAAATCCGTGCTGATTCAAAAATGATTGAATTAAAGTGCTCTGTGCCGTGAATATCAACTGATGCTAATTATACAGTCCGTGCAAAAAAAGTGCTATGTGCTTCATATGATGTTATGCAGATGACAGTGTTCACTCAGTGCTCCCTCTTCTCATGCTCTGGTGGGTCCCTCACTCACCAGATCCGGGTACCCACTAGGGGTAAGAGGCCTTCACAGTATTAGCCCTGTGTCGCTCTCTGGCAAGTATCACTTGTTTGGACTCCTTCAATCTGATGTGTAGCTCAAAGGAGAGAGAGTGCCCACATAGGGCCAGATTCAGGTACAGTTAGGCTGGCGGATCCAGTGATCCGCCAGCCTAACTGTCACTTTAAGCCGGCGTTTCTGTTTTCTGTAACCAGAAAACAAGAAACGCCGGGTTGAAGTTCCGATGCGAGCAGCGTAAATGAATTTCGCCATCGCATCGTTACTTCAACTTAAAAATGGCGCCGGGGGCGTTCCCGCCGATTTACGCTCAAAAAATATGTTAATGAGCGGAAATCGGCAATTCACGAGCGAATTCGGGCGCGACGCAGTGACGTTACGACGTTTCCGGAAGCGATACGCGGCGCATAGATAAAGCAGCCCCCTAGTGGAGTATCCTATGTTAGGTATAGGCGTCGTCATCGCGTCGGAAAAAAAAAAAAAACGTCGCTTGCGTAAAAAGTTCATGAATGGGAATGTGACGTCATTGACGTTCATTCACAGAATTTGGAGCATGCGCACGGGGATGCTTTGACACTCGACGCATGCGCAGTACGTTCGCCGCGGGATCGCGCTTAGTTTAAATACTACACGCCCCGTACCCGCCCAATTTGAATTCCGCCGGCTCATTTGCGATGCGCTGCCGCAACTTTAGGAGCAAGTGCTTCTTGAATAACAGCACTTGCTCCTAAAATTTCGGCAGAGTAACGTAAATGAGAAGCGTTACTCTGGAGCAAAGATGCTCCCATCTACCTGAATCTGGCCCATAGTGTAATATAGTTGGTAAAAGTTTATTTTACATAAAAAGTCAGGTACTCACATTTGACAAGTTAAAATCAGGCGTATCGCATTAGATATCTCACGAGTGTTTGCCTCTGGATGCTATCTTGCGCGACCGGTTTCGTCTAGTGACGTCTTCTGGTGAGTGAGGGAGCCACCAGAGCATGAGAAGAGGGAGCACTGAGTGAACACTGTCATCTGCATAACATCACATGAAGCACATAGCACTTTTTTTGCATGGACTGTATAATTAGCATCAGTTGATATTCAGGGCACAGAGCACTTTAATTCAATCATTTTTTAATCAGCACGGATTTTCATAACGTTTACCTTGTTTATAAGTTTTATTTTTATGGTTTAATATACGGTTTGATTTACATACCATAATTAGGTCACATGTGGACCTCACCACAGGGTTACATTGGTTAAGCACTTTATAATTATTCATTTTTTTACTATATACTGTTTTACCTTTTTCACATAAATTAAGAGGCGCCAACACCTACTACCTCACCCCCATTCACTTTCCATATTCCATTTCAGTGGAATTTCACGTAGGGGCAGCCACTTATTAACTAATATACTCTTATTAGAACCACCATAATACTTGAAAACATTAGGTCCGTAGCGCGGGTTCTACCTACCCTCTTTTCTAAAATCATGAAGTGGAACAAAATTTATTGGATATTTCAAACTTTTTTAACAAATAAAAAACTGAAAAATTGGGCGTGCAAAATTATTCAGCCCCTTTACTTTCAGTGCAGCAAACTCTCTCCAGAAGTTCAGTGAGGATCTCTGAATGATCCAATGTTGACCTAAATGACTAATGATGATAAATAGAATCCACCTGTGTGTAATCAAGTCTCCGTATAAATGCACCTGCACTGTGATAGTCTCAGAGCTCCGTTTAAAGCGCAGAGAGCATCATGAAGAACAAGGAACTCACCAGGCAGGTCCGAGATACTGTTGTGGAGAAGTTTAAAGCTGGATTTGGATACAAAAAGATTTCCTAAGCTTTAAACATCCCAAGAAGCACTGTGCAAGTAATAATATTGAAATTAAAGGAGTATCAGACCACTGCAAATCTACGAAGACCTGGCCATCCCTCTAAACTTTCAGCTCATACAAGGAGAAGACTGATCAGAGATGCAACCAAGAGGCCCATGATCACTCTGGATGAACTGCAGAGATCTACAGCTGAGGTGGGAGACTCTGTCCATAGGACAACAATCAGTCATATACTGCACAAATCTGGCCTTTATAGAAGAGTGGCAAGAAGAAACCCATTTCCTAAAGATATCCATAAAAAGTGTTGTTTAAAATTTGCCACAAGCCACCTGGGAGACACACCAAACATGTGGAAGAAGGTGCTCTGGTCAGATGAAACCAAAATTGAATGCTACAAAGTATTAACTTAAAGGGGACTTCCACCCACAATTTCACTTTTTAAATATAAATACCCCTGTAATACACACGCTTAATGTATTCTAGTAAAGTTAGTCTGTAAACTAAGGTCTGTTTTGTTAGGTTGTTTTAGCATTTAGTTTATAATCTAGAAATAGACCGTGGCCATCTTAAGTGTGGGCATCATGAAGCCAGACTGTATGATGTCCTGGATTTCAGCTTTGCATATCTCGCACATGCTCAGTGCTGCACAAGCGATGTAATAGGTTTCAGTCAGGTTTGCAAGGATTACTGGGAAACATGATGCCTATCTCAGAAACCCTTGCAAATAGCCATGTGACTTAATAGCCTAGGCTAATAAGGAGAAGGAAGTAATGAAGGACTACAAAATAAAGGTATTTACAAGCAACAAAATAAATACAAATTGTCCATTCTGAACACTATGAGATTAGAACATGCAGCACAGACAAACATAAAAAAATGGGTGGAACTCCACTTTAAGGGGGCTGAATAATTTTGCACGCCCAATTTTTCAGTTTTTTTATTTGCTAAAAAAGTTTGAAATATCCAATAAATTTTGTTCCACTTCATGATTGTGTCCCACTTGTTGTTGATTCTTCACAAAAAATTACAGTTTTATATCTTTATGTTTGAAGCCTGAAATGTGGCAAAAGGTCGCAAAGTTCAAGGGGGCCGAATACTTTCGCAAGGCACTGTATAAATATAAAAAAAAAAAAACTGCCATACTCGATGGACCACTGTGTCTTTTCTACAGTATGTGATTAGTAGGCTGCATTATATTACACTTTTGGTTTTAACCACTTAAGGACCGCCTCCTGCACATATATGTCGGCAGAATGGCACGGCTGGGCACAAGCACGTACAGGTACGTCCTCTTTAAGTGCCCAGCCGTGGGTTGCGGGCGCGCGCCCGTGACCCGGTCCAAAGCTCAGTGACTGCGGCCGCGGGACCCGCGGACCCGAATGCCGCTGGAGTCCCGCGATTGGTCCTCGGAGCTGAAGAACGGGGAGAGCTGTGTGTAAACACAGCTTCCCCATTCTTCACTGTGGCGCGGTCATCGATCGTGTGTTCCCTAATATAGGGAACCACAATCAATGATGTCACACCTACAGCAACACCCCCCTACAGTTAGAAACACAGATAAGGTCACACTTAACCCATTCAGCGCCCGCTTGTGGTTAACTCCCAAACTGCAATTGTCATTTTCACAGTAAACAATGCATTTTTAATGCATGGTCCCAAAAATGTGTCCGAAGTGTCCGCCATAATGTTGCAGTCATGAAAAAAATCGCTGATTGCCGCCATTAGTAATTATTTTTATAAAAATGCAATAAAACTTTCCCCTATTTTGTAAACGCTATAAACTTTGCGCAAACCAATCGATAAACGCTTATTGCAAATTTTTTTAAAATTGTTTTTATTAAGGTAATTTTAAAGTCTTGAGTTACAAAACAGGGCCATAGGGGCATACCCCGGCCAAACATTGCACGTAGCGACGTGCACAAAAAAAAGAACAGAGTAAAAAACAAAAACAAACAAAAACGACAGAACAATTCGTCTTCACACCATTACACTAGGCATGCCTAACTACACACTGCCTAGACACCCCTCAGGTTGCACATGTCAGGAATACACAAGGAGCGATTGCATCTTGTCAAACCTCCTCCCATTCCTCAGTAATTGAGTTAGTAGCTACAGGGGCCCTTGGGAGTAATTACAGTTGTCACCTCATCTATGTATCGCCTCCCTTAACCAGCTCAGAATATGGGTCTCAACACCGAGTGTTACAAGTGGGTACCAGCGTAGTCAACCTGAGCTATTCCCCAGGGGGACAGTCGTCTGTTGTGGATTCTGAGTCTATCCACAGATGCCAGACTTTTTTGTATTTTTTAGGGCATCCTTGGGACAGGTACGTCGCCTTGTAAAGGGGCACAGTTGCATTGAGCAACCGCTTCCATGCAGTCAAGGTGGGGGGGGGGGTATTTGACTTCCACTTCAGGACAATGGCTTTCCTTGCATAAAAAAGGATACCTATGAGAGTGCGTGTAGCCCTAGCAAGTGCCAATTGCTCCACCAGGCCGAGGATGCAGACACTAAGGGCCAGATTCAGGTAGAGTTACTCTGGAGTATCAGTGATACTCCAGCCTAACTCTCACTTTGAGCCGGCGTTTCTGTTTTCAGTAAGCAGAAAACAAGAAACGCCGGGTTGGAGTTCCTATACAAGCGGCGTAATTGTATTTCGCCGTCGTATTGGAACTGCAATTTTAAAAATGGCGCTCGGGGCGTTCCCGCTGATTAATGCCGAGAATATGTTAATCAGCGAGAATTGGCAATTCACGCCTGACGCCGTTGTCAGAATCACAGGAGAACCCCCCCAAACCCCTATAAAGAGCATTGCGAAGGGCCTCAAAGGACCCCAAGTGGGCTGCCTCCAGGACGACTGACGCATTAGTATCGTCCGATACCAGACAGTTGTGTGCATGGGTGAGCATTGCCACTAAGTAGTAGGTGTGAAAGTCAGGGCAGGCAAGTCCCCCCTGTGTCCACAGCCCGCGCAGAATCTTCTTACTGAATCTGGCCGGTCGCGATTGCCACAGGAAGGAAACCACCGAGGAGTCTAGCTGCTGAAAGAAAGATTTTGGGATCCAGACCGAAGAGTGCCATAAAATATACAACAGGACCGGTAGGAGCTTCATTTTAATTAAGTTAATTCTCCCTATAAGAGATAATGGGAGGTTCGACCAAGCCTTTAATTTTGATTTACATCACTGCAGCGCCGGGGACAAATTAGGCTTAAGAAAATCCTGGGTATTAGAAGAAATGTTAATCCCTAGGTATCTAATAGAGTCAGCCCATTGCAGGGGCGAAGCAGGGTCCCTCAGTCTCCCCGCCTCAGGGTCTATAGGCAGGACGAGCGATTTGTTCCAGTTGATTTGGAGGCCAGAAAGGGACGCAAAACTATCCAGGAGCCAAAGTGCCCCGGCTAGAGAGGGACCAGGGTCCCTAAGGAAGAGGAATAAATCATCTGCGTACAATGCCAGTTTCTCGTCCACCAAACCAACCCGTATGCCAGATACCTCACTTGACCTCCGCAAGGCCTCAGCCAGAGGCTCCATAACCAGGGTAAACAACGCAGGGGACAAAGGACACCCCTGCCTCGTCCCCCTCCTAATCAGGAAGGAGGGCGATAGCCTGCCATTTAATTTGATACGAGCCATAGGGGCCTTGTAAAGTAAACCACTTCATTTCCGGAAAGTAGGGCCAAAGCCAAAACTCTCCAGAACCTGCAACATGTAGAACCATCTAACTGTATCGAAAGCCTTTTCGATATCAAGGCTAACCAAAACCCGGGAGGCACTCTCCTCAGACGGGAGCTGGAGATGGGTAAAGACACGTCTAAGATTTATGTTCGTGGACTTACCAGGCATGAAGCCGGTCTGATCTATGTTGACTAGGGACGGTAGCACCTTCATGATTCTGTTGGCTAGTACTTTAGTAAGTATTTTGAGGTCGTAGTTCAGCAACGAAATGGGTCTATAGGAGGAGCAGCAATTGGGATCCTTCCCCGGTTTGGGCAACAACACTATATGAGCCTGATACATACTGTCCGGTAGTCTATCAGATTCGAGGCAATCTGCAAACAACTGAGTTAGTTTAGGGAACAATAGGGCAGCATGTGTTTTATACCAGTCCCCGGGTAGACCATCAGGACCCAGAGATTTGTTGTTAGGCAAGGAGTAAATTGCATCTTCTATTTCTTGACGTGATAGGGGTTTGTCTAGCTCCGCCCTGTCCTCCTCAGAAAGGAGAGGTAAGGTGATTCCCCCCAGCTCCTCCAACCCGGCACTGGCCAAACCAGAGAAAGGGTCATCGTACAGGTTGGTGTAGAAGAGGTGAAATTCATTCAGGATACCTTCGGGGTCAGTAACTGGGTCACCAGTGGAAGACTGGATTCTGGAGGCTGGGGTCTCACTGGATAAATAATCCTCAAGTCCAGGAATTGGTTGAGCCCAGGCTGACAGAATACTGGGCGACGAACGAGGGGTCTGCTTCCCTTGATGTGGTTTGGGAGGCGGGCAAGGCTCATGCTGGGGATTACTGTCTGAAGCGTGGGCTCTGCCACCAAGTTGGCTAGGAGCTTGCCATTCTTATCCCCTGACTCAAAAAGTTTGGCGGGCAGCTGTCTTGTATCAGAGTGTACCAGCGATACGTAGTGAAGCTTCAACTCCCTCCTTGTCTGAGCCAGGGTACAATAATTCTCGGGTGTGGGATGTCCCGAAAAGAGTTCCAACGTTTCCCCCTCGCTCCGCTCCAATTATGTGGTCTGGGCCGCACACCCGGCCTGCACTGTTTTAATAGAGGAGATATATTCACCTCGAGCATGAGCCTTGCCCGCCTCCCAAACCACATCAAGGGAAGCAGACCCCTCGTTCGTCGCCCAGTATTCTGTCAGCCTGGGCTCAACCAATTCCTGGACTTGAGGATTATCTATCCAGTGAGACCCCAGCCTCCAAAATCTCGGCTTGTGGGAGGTACCCAGAGTCAGGCCAAGCTCCAGCGAATGGTCCGAAAGACCGGCCGGGAGATAGGAAACCGCCCCGACATGAGACAGGGCAGAAACCGACCCAACATTAAGTCAATGCGAGATTCAGATCTATGTGACGCCGAGACACACGAGTACTTCCTATCCTCCGGATGTTTCCACCGCCAGATCTCCTGGAGGCCAAAAGTATCCGCCCAGAGGGCCAAATCAGAGGAGGCAGGTCGGAGGGGGGGTTAGTGGTATCCATGGTGTGATCTAGGATGGCGTTAAAGTCCCCTCCCACTATAATGTTTTGTACCTGTAGGGGAGCTATTTTCGCAAGGACGGCGTACAGGATAGCTGGATCAAACGGGGGAGGGACATACACATTGATTATCGCCCAGCGTTGTGCATACAGTTCAACAATGAGAATGAGGTTACGCCAGGGGTGTCAGTGTCCTTGTCCTTAAATCACTCCCCTTTAAGCTACTTGACTTAGTTCTCAACCCAGATGGCAGGTTTGTGATATTGTGTCAAAAAATGTGTGTAAATTCGCGCCAAGGAAAAAAGAACATATGGTAAACCAGCTCCGAACAATGGGCTAGCTTCCAAATGTATGTCCAAAATTAAATAAATAAATTATATAAATTGGTGAGCAGCCTCCCAAGAATTCAGTGTCTGAATGATATATTGGAATGGGGGTGGTAGGGGGCGCTAAATATGCTATTTATGTGAGATAGACTACAACTCATAATCATATCTATACATGTGAATACTCATTAGTGATAAACAATAAATTCATAAATAAACATAAAAAAACATATATGAAAATCCAACAAACAATATTTATGTGGTACTCAATCCCACTGTGTAAAATGTCCATACAATAAAGTGCAACCGTGCAAAACAAATTCCAACCGCAGGTGTAAACTTCAATTACTGTATATGATATAGATTGAAGATGTGAGACCACCACCTGGAAAATACTTATTTGCACCCGAAGTGATCAAATGAAATGGCTCCTTACCGACATGAATGGACTCTTTTAATTAAAAAAGAAGTCATGCAGTGCCTTATCAGGATATGTTTCCCAGTGATCAGAGTTATTTCAGAGGATAATCCAATGTTCATAAAAGCCAGGACAAAAAGATCATCATAGCGTAATATTGTTTATTTAAAAGATGAACAGTTAAAAACACAAGCCAAGTGGCTGCTTACTTTGTACAGTGCCCCGATCCCGGCACTGAGGCTTGTTAGCGTGTGAGGTAGAGGGAAAGCCGGACATCCGTTGCTGTAATGGAGCTGGTGATCTGGCGTGCGTTCCACCGCCGTGAACCAGCGGACCCGGAAGTGGCGTAGGGATGCGTGACTGGTATGCGCCTCGACGTACGTTTCGTAGTTTTACGTCATCAGGAAGCGCCATTACAGCGACGGACGTCCGGCTTTCCCTCTACCTCACACGCTAACAAGCCTCAGTGCCGGGATCGGGGCACTGTACAAAGTAAGCAGCCACTTGGCTTGTGTTTTTAACTGTTCATCTTTTAAATAAACAATATTACGCTATGATGATCTTTTTGTCCTGGCTTTTATGAACATTGGATTATCCTCTGGAATAACTCTGATCACTGGGAAACATATCCTGATAAGGCACTGCATGACTTCTTTTTTAATTAAAAGAGTCCATTCATGTCGGTAAGGAGCCATTTCATTTGATCACTTCGGGTGCAAATAAGTATTTTCCAGGTGGTGGTCTCACATCTTCAATCTATATCATATACAGTAATTGAAGTTTACACCTGCGGTTGGAATTTGTTTTGCACGGTTGCACTTTATTGTATGGACATTTTACACAGTGAGATTGAGTACCACATAAATATTGTTTGTTGGATTTTCATATATGTTTTTTTATGTTTATTTATGAATTTATTGTTTATCACTAATGAGTATTCACATGTATAGATGGAGGTGGAGACACCCGACCACCAAGGCCTTTACCTGCCACTCTGCTACTCCTTTTCTCGAATAGACCTGGCCTATGTGGGGGCCCCTGTCCTGCCTAGAGTCCGGAAGGTCCTCATTCTCCCTAGGGGGATTTCAGACCATGCACCACTCCTCCTATCCCTGACTGTATCGACTGACCCGTCCGACAGACTCTGGCGACTCTCCAGATTCTGGATCACCAACATGGAGGTGGAGCCTCGGTTTCACGAATCTCTCCGACAGTACTGGTCTGACAACCCGGGTACGGCGGCTGAGAACACTGTATGGGACGCCTTTAAGGCCTCTTCCAGGGGACAATATCAATCGATCATTGCCGCGGTGCGGCGGGAGCATCGGGCGGATCTGGTTAAGGCTGAGGGAGACGCGACTAGACAGGAGGCCCTCTATGTTCGGACTCGAGACCCTCACCACTATGAACAGCTACAGTTATTGACGCGACAGACTCTTTTGTTACGGACGTCCCTGACGGAGAAGAGAATGCTTCACCAGTCGCAGCGTATCTTCGAGCAGGGGAAGAGGGCTGGTAGACTCCTGGCCTGGCTGTCTAGGGAACAGTCGGGGGTCACCACTATTGCCCAAATTGTGGATCATGACGGGGTCCCCCACTCTACTCCCGGGGAGATTAATGCATGCTTCGCCACATACTACCAGAGACTCTATAGCTCCAGAGTGGTGTATGAGCAGTCTGCCTTGGTTGAGTACCTGGATGCTGTGGATGTCCCTGTCCTCACCTCCTCGGTGGGAAAATTAGATGCTCCGATCAAATTGGAGGAGATTCGGCAGGGCACTGAAGATGATGCAGGGGGGGAAGACACCGGGCCCGGATGGGTTCCCTGTGGAATTCTTTAAGAATTATGCAGAGGACCTTGCCCCTAGACTGTTGTCCCTCTTGTCCCAGGCGTCAGAGTCCGGTGCTCTCCCCGATTCGATGAGCGACGCAGTAATAGTGGTCATCCCCAAGCCCGGTAAAGACCCTGCCCTTTGTTCTTCTTATCGACCCATCTCACTTCCCAACGTCGATGCTAAGATTTTTGCGAAGGTGCTGGCCAACCGCCTGGCCAACCGCCTGAACGTCATCACGTCCTTGGTCCACCCGGACCAGACGGGCTTCATGCCGGGCAGAGGTACGGATATCAATTTGCGTCGCTTGCACGCGCACTTGGCGATTGTGGGACCGGGAGCCCCGGGTGTGGTGGCCTCACTCGACGCCGAGAAGGCCTTCGACTCGGTCGAGTGGGGCTATCTCTGGATGGTCCTCTCCCGCTTTGGCCTCGGCCCCCTGTTTTCTCTCTTGGATTCACATGCTTTATGCCCATCCCAGGGCCCCGCGTTCGCACTAATGGCACCCTGTCGGACTCCTTCTCCCTAGGGAGGGTGACTAGTTAGGGCTGCCCGTTGTCCCCGGGGCTGTTCGCCCTTGCGCTCGAACCCCTGGCTGCCCATCTGCGGGGAGACGCCGAGGTCAGGGAAATCCGGGTGGGTCCCCTGGAGGAAAAACTGTCCTTGTATGCAGACGACTCCTTATTGTATCTGGCGGACGCCTCCCTGCGCAAGGCCCTTGCTCACTTTGATAACTTCAGTCAGTTCCCGGGGATCCGAATGAATTGGGACAAATCGATACTCTTCCCGCTTTACCCGTCGGTACCCCGGGTGGACTCGCATACGCCTCTTCGCTGGGTGGAGGAATTTACCTATCTGGGGGTCCGAGTGGGCTTGGACCAGGGGAGCTACCTTACTATGAATATGCTCCCGGTGTTGGAGCAGCTAACTAAGAAATGTGCGACATGGCGAAACCCCCCTCTTACACCGGTCGGGCATGGGAGCCTAATTAAAATGATATACCTACCCAAACTCCTATATTTCTTTAGGCAAACCCCGGTCCCTATCCCCCGGTCGTTTTTTAGACAACTGGATGGTGTGATCACAACCTTTGTCTGGGCTGGGCGTCCGCCCCGGGTGGCGCGGCGCATTCTCTATCTTCCATTGTCAAGCGGGGGGCTGGCGCTTCTGAACTTTTTGATATACTACTGGGCGGCGGTACTGGTCCTGGTGCGATGGTGGTTTTCTCATCCCAGACAAAACTCAGTCGTCACGTTGGAGGCCGCGGTATTGGGATCCTATGCAGCGCTTTCCAATCTGGCCTTTAGGGGCCCCAAGGCCCACCCGTCAGTCACTGCGCCCATGAAGACTGTCCTACTAGTGTGGCGCTCCTCCAGGGTCAAGATGGTTAAGCCCAGATCTGTTTCCCCCCACACTCCCTTATGGGCCAATCCCCTTCTTCCCCACCTTTCCAAGATTCCTGATCCTGCGTTGTGGGCAAAAAAAAGGCATCCTTACCCTCCGGCATGTGATGCCGAATGGCAGGATTGCGACGTTCCAAGAGTTGAGACGGACTTACCACCTTCCGCTCTCCTTCCAGTTTAGGTATTGGCAGCTCAGACATGCCCTTGCCTCGCAATTCCCAGGCCCGGTGACCCTCGAGTCTGACTCCGTTGAGTGTGGTGGGAAGCCCTCTCTCTTCACTTTACCTTCGATTCACGGTGATTCATGATGTAGACAGGACCGGGGCCCTGAGTAAGTGGAGTGCGGACATCCCTGACCTTGATGAGGAGGTGTGGGAGGATTGTGTCTCCTCCTATATCCAGGGGAGGACTGGCAGCCTTAGGCCTGGGGGGCAAGTCCAGTTAAGCCTACCTTAAAAGTGGACATTGTCAGCCAGTAGAGCAGTGGGGGGTGTCAGTAGAGCAGTGGGCGGTGTCAGTAGAGCAGTGGGCGGTGTCAGTAGAGCAGTGGGCGGTGTCAGCAGCATTTTAATTACAAAAAAATTCAAACAATCCACAGGCACCCCACAACAGATTAAATATCACAGTGCATGTGCCCCCCAATAGAGACCTCCATTAGAGCGAGACAAAAAAAAACTTACCTTCCAGGAGCCGCTGCAAAGATGTGTGTGTGAACCTGTTAGTGGGCGGGGTCTGTAATACCAAGCTTTCTCCTGCAAATGCATCGCTGGTTGCTAGGACATGGTCCAGTGGCCCTCCATTCAATGTCTCTGGTGGCATTGGTGCCGGCAGCTGGCTGGGAGAGAGATTGCACAGACAGACAGTGCAGTGTGACCCGGCTGCAGGACATTAGCCCTGCTGGAGCGGGGGAAGAAAGGAGGGGTTTGCATGCCATTTTGGGGTAGCTGATAGAGAAGGGGGGTAGACGACAGAGGGGAAGGGGTGGCTTACAGGGGGGGGCGGGTTGACAGAGGAAGGGGGGTTGCTGACAGAGATGGGGGCTGCCGATAGAGAGGGGGCTGACAGAGGCAGAAAGGGAGGCTGACAGGGAGGGTTGCTGACAGAGAGGGGGGTTGCTGACAGAGGAGAGTGGCTTACAGAGAAGGGTGGACTGACAGAGGGAGGTGGCTTATAGAGAGGGGCAGGCTGACAGAGAGGGGTGGCTTACAGAGAGGGGCAGGCTGACAGAAGGGGGCTGACAGAGGGGGGCTTCTGACAGGGGGGTGCTGACAGAGAGGGGGGCTGATAGAGAGGGGGGTTGCAGACACAGAAGGGGGCTGACACGGGGTTGTTGCTGACAGGGGGGGTTTCTCATAGACAGGGGGGCTGACAGGGGGGTGGCTTACAGAGAAGGGCAGGCTTACAGAGAGGAGCGGGCTGCTGACAGAGAAGGGGTTGCTGACAAGGGAGAGTGCTAACACAGAGGGGGGCTTGCTGACACAGAGGGGCTTGCTGACACAGAGGGGGGCTTGCTGACACAGAGGGGGGCTTGCTGAGAGGGGGCTTGCTGACACAGAGGGGGGCTTGCTGACAGGGGGGTTGCTGACATAGAGGGGGGCTTCCTGACATGGAGGGGTGCTGACAGGGGAGGTTGCTGACAGAGGGGGGCTTGCTGACAGGGGGTTGTTGCTGACAGGGAGGTTGTTGCTGACGGGGGGCTTGCTGACAGGGGGGTTGTTGCTGACAGGGGGGTTGTTGCTGACAGGGGGGTTGTTCACAGGGAGGGGGGCTGCTGACACAGAGGGGGGCTTGCTGACAGGGGGGTTGCTGACATAGAGGGGGGCTTGCTGACATGGAGGGGTGCTGACAGGGGAGGTTGCTGACAGAGGGGGGCTTGCTGACAGGGGGTTGTTGCTGACAGAGGGGGGCTTGCTAACAGGAGGTTGTTGCTGACAGGGAGGTTGTTGCTGACAGGGAGGGGGGTTGCTGACACAGAGGGGGGCTTGCTGACAGGGAGGTTGCTGACAGGGGGGTTGCTGACACCGAGGGGGGCTTGCTGACATGGAGGGATGCTGACAGGGGAGGTTGCTGACACAGAGGGGGACTTGCTGACAGGGGGGTTGCTGACACTGAGGGGGGGTTGCTGACATGGAGGGGTGCTGACAGGGGAGGTTGCTGACAGAGGGGGGGCTTTCTGACAGGGAGTTGTTGCTGACAGGGAGGTTGATGCTGACAGAGGGGGGGCTTGCTGACAGGGAGGTTGATGCTGACAGGGAGGTTGTTGCTGACACGGAGGGGTGCTTGCTGACACAGAGGGGTGCTTGCTGACACAGAGGGGGGCTTGCTGACAGGGGGCTTGCTGACACAGAGGGGGTCTTGCTGACACAGATGGGAGCTTGCTGACAGGGGGGTTGCTGACATAGAGGGGGGCTTTCTGATATGGAGGGGTGCTGACAGGGGAGGTTGCTGACAGAGGGGGGCTTGCTGACAGGGGGTTGTTGCTGACAGGGAGGTTGTTGCTGACAGGGGGGGCTTGCTGACAGGGGGGGCTTGCTGACAGGGGGGGCTTGCTGACAGGGGGGCTTGCTGACAGGGGGGTTGTTGCTGACAGGGTTTTTTTTTGCTGAGAGGGGGGTTGCTCACAGAGAGGGGGGCTGACAGGGAGTGGGACTTGCTGACAGGGGGGCTGCTGACACAGAGGGGGGCTTGCTGACACAGAGGGGGGCTTGCTGACAGGGGGTTGTTGCTGACAGGGGGGTTGTTGCTGACAGGGGGGTTGTTCACAGGGAGGGGGGCTTGCTGACAGGGGGGCTGCTGACACAGAGGGGGGCTTGCTGACAGGGAAGTTGCTGACATAGAGGGGGGCTTGCTGACATGGAGGGGTGCTGACAGGGGAGGTTGCTGACAGAGGGGGGCTTGCTGACAGGGGGTTGTTGCTGACAGAGGGGGGCTTGCTAACAGGAGGTTGTTGCTGACAGGGAGGTTGTTGCTGACAGGGAGGGGGGCTTGCTAACACAGAGGGGGGGTTGCTGACAGGGGGGTTGCTGACACAGAGGGGGGTTTGCTGACATGGAGGCATGCTGACAGGGGAGGTTGCTGACACAGAGGGGGACTTGTTGACAGGGGGGTTGCTGACACCGAGGGGGGCTTGCTGACATGGAGGGGTGCTGACAGGGGAGGTTGCTGACAGAGGGGGGCTTGCTGACAGGGGGTTGTTGCTGACAGGGAGGTTGATGCTGACAGAGGGGGGGCTTGCTGACAGGGAGGTTGATGCTGACAGGGGGGGGGGCTTGCTGACAGGGAGGTTGTTGCTGACAGGAAGGTTGTTGCTGACAGGGAGGTTGTTGCTGACAAGGAGGGGGGCTTGCTGACACAGAGGGGTGCTTGCTGACACAGAGGGGGGCTTGCTGACAGGGGGCTTGCTGACAGGGGGCTTGCTGACACAGAGGGGGGCTTGCTGACACAGAGGGGAGCTTGCTGACAGGGGGCTTGCTGACACAGAGGGGGGCTTGCTGACACAGAGGGGAGCTTGCTGACAGGGGAGGTTGCTGACAGAGGGGGGCTTGCTGACAGGGGGTTGTTGCTGACAGGGAGGTTGTTGCTGACAGGGGGGGCTTGCTGACAGGGGGGTTGTTGCTGACAGGGGGGTTGTTGCTGACAGGGGGGTTGCTCACAGAGAGGGGGGCTGACAGGGAGTGGGGCTTGCTGACAGGGGGCTGCTGACACAGAGGGGGGCTTGCTGACAGGGGGTTGTTGCTGACAGGGTGGTTGTTGCTGACAGGAAAGTTGTTGCTGACAGGGAGGGGGTTGCTGACACAGAGGGGGGCTTGCTGACAGGGAGGGGGGCTTGCTGACAGGGAGGGGGGCTTGCTGACAGGGAGAAGGGCTTGCTGATACCGAGGGGGGCTTTCTGACACCGAGGGGGGCTTGCTGACACCGAGGGGGGCTTGCTGACATGGAGGGGTGCTGACAGGGGAGGTTGTAGACACAGAGGGGGACTTGCTGACACCGAGGGGTGCTGACAGGGGAGGTTGCTGACAGAGGGGGGGCTTGCTGACAGGGGGTTGTTGCTGACAGTGAGGTTGATGCTGACAGAGGGGGGGCTTGCTGACAGGGAGGTTGATGCTGACAGGGGGGGGGGGGGCTTGCTGACAGGGGGTTGTTGCTGACAGGGAGGTTGTTGCTGACAGGGAGGTTGTTGCTGACAGGGAAGGGGGCCTGCTGACAGGGGAGTTGCTGACAGGGAGGGGGGCTTGCTGACAGGGGGGTTGCTGACATAGAGGGGGGTTTGCTGACATGGAGGGGTGCTGACAGGGGAGGTTGCTGACAGAGGGGAGCTTGCTGACAGGGGGTTGTTGCTGACAGGGAGGTTGCTGACACAGAGGGGGACTTGCTGACAGGGGGGTTGCTGACACCGAGGGGGGCTTGCTGACATGGGAAGTTGCTGACACAGAGGGGGACTTGCTGACAGGGGGCTTGCTGACACCGAGGGGGGCTTGCTGACACCGAGGGGTGCTGACAGGGGAGGTTGCTGACAGAGGGGGGGCTTGCTGACAGGGGGTTGTTGCTGACAGGGAGGTTGATGCTGACAGAGGGGGGGCTTGCTGACAGGGGGTTGTTGCTGACAGGGAGGTTGCTCACAGGGAGGGGGGCTTGCTGACAGGGAGGGGGGCTTGCTGACAGGGAGGGGGCTTGTTGACAGGGAGGGGGGCTTGCTGACAGGGAGGGGGGTTGCTGACATAGAGGGGGGCTTGCTGACATGGAGGGGTGCTGACAGGGGAGGTTGCAGACAGAGGGGGGCTTGCTGACATGGGGGTTGTTGCTGACAAAGGGGGGGGGGGTGGTTGACAGGGGGTTGTTGCTGGCAGGGAGGTTGTTGCTGACAGAGAGGGGGCTTGCTGACAGGGGAGGTTGCTGACAGAGGGGGGCTTACTGACAGGGGGTTGTTGCTGACAGAGGGGGGCTTGCTGACAGGGGGTTGTTGCTGACAGAGAGGTTGTTGCTGACAGGGGGGTTGCTGACACCGAGGGGGGCTTGCTGACATGGGAGGTTGCTGACACAGAGGGGGACTTGCTGACAGGGGGGTTGCTGACCCCGAGGGGGGCTTGCTGACACAGAGGGGTGCTGACAGGGGAGGTTGCTGACAGAGGGGGGGCTTGCTAACAGGGGGTTGTTGCTGACAGGGAGGTTTATGTTGACAGAGGGGGGGGCTTGCTAACAGGGGGTTGTTGCTGACAGGGAGGTTGCTCACAGGCAGGGAGGCTTGCTGACAGGGAGAGGGGCTTGCTGACACAGAGGGGGGCTTGCTGACAGGGGGGTTGCTGTCATAGAGGGGGGCTTGCTGACATGGAGGGGTGCTGACAGGGGAGGTTGCAGACAGAGAGGGGCTTGCTGACAGGGGGTTGTTGCTGACAAAGGGGGGGGGGTGGTTGACAGGGGGTTGTTGCTGACAGGGAGGTTGTTGCTGACAGAGGGGGGCTTGCTGACAGGGAGGTTGTTGCTGACAGGGAGGTTGTTGCTGACAGGGAGGTTGCTCACAGGGAGGGGGGCTGACAGGGAGGGGGGCTTGCTGACACAGAGGGGGGCTTGCTGACACAGAGGGGGGCTTGCTGACAGGGAGGGAGGCTTGCTGACAGGGAGGGGGGCTTGCTGACACAGAGGGGGACTTGCTGACAGAGGGGTTGCTGACACCGAGGGGGGCTTGCTGACAGGGGGTTGTTGCTGACAGAGGGGGGGCTTGCTGACAGGGGGTTGATGCTGACAGAGGGGGGGGCTTGCTGACAGGGAGGTTGTTGCTGACAGGGAGGTTGTTGCTCACAGAGAGGGGGGCTGACAGGGGGGGGGCTTGCTGACAGGGGGGCTTGCTGACACAGAGGGGGACTTGCTGACAGGGGGGTTGCTGACACCGAGGGGGGCTTGCTGACATGGAGGGGTGCTGACAGGGGAGGTTGCTGACAGGGGGTTGTTGCTGACAGGGAGGTTGATGCTGACAGAGGGGGGCTTGCTGACAGGGGGTTGTTGCTGACAGGGAGGTTGCTCACAGAGAGGGGGGGCTGACAGGGAGGGGGGCTTGCTGACAGGGGGGTTGCTGACACAGAGGGGGACTTTCTGACAGGGGGGTTGCTGACAGAGGGGGGGCTTGCTGACAGGGGGTTGTTGCTGACAGGGAGGTTGATGCTGACAGAGGGGGGGCTTGTTGACAGGGGGTTGTTGCTGACAGGGAGGTTGTTGCTGACTGGGAGGTTGCTCACAGGGAGGGGGGCTTACTGACAGGGGGGTTGCTGACACAGATGGGGGCTTGCTGACAGGGAGGGGGACTTGCTGACAGGGGGGTTGTTGCTGACAGGGAGGTTGCTCACAGAGAGGGGGGCTGACACGAAGGGGGGCTTGCTGACACAGAGGGGGGCTTGCTGACACAGAGGGGGACTTGCTGACACAGAGGGGGACTTGCTGACACAGAGGGGGGCTGACAGGGAGGGGGGCTTGCTGACAGGGGGGTTGCTGACACAGAGGGTGTGGAAGAGCGGATGAAACAGAGACCTCATCTCAGTCAGGCTGGCTGAGTCTGCTGGTGCCCATACAGTACAGTGATAAAGTTTTGACAGGCATGTCATCTTACTTTTGCAGCCTTTCAGACAGTCTGTGTCACTCTCTCTGTCAAGTCTCTGCAGCCAGCATGCTCGTACCGTGTCCCTCCCCTGACGTGTCACATGACCTGTCTGGCTCTATGCCTCCTGGGAGGTGGGAGTTGTAGTTTGCTGCACTGATAAGTTCCTTAAGTTTAGCAAGGCCACACTACAACTCCCACAATGCAGTTCAGCCTGTGCAGCAGCCAGCCAATCAGCGGCCGCCGCGACCAAAATACAACTCCCACAATGCAGTGCAGCCTGCCAGCAGCAGACAGCCAATCGGCAGCCTCCGCGGCCGAGTTCTTCAAGAAAATAAAAATTACAGACAGCCTGTACCGCGGCCCATTTGAAGATAATGTAAGCGGCCTGGGGGGGAAATATCCTTCTTTCCACCTGGCCCAGTCCGCCCCTGCCAATATCCCCTCTATGATGGCCTCCCGGGACCGTTTTATCCAGCTGAAATTTTTGCATAGAGCATACTACACACCGCAGAGGTTGGCGGGGATTTATCCCTCTAGGAGCTCACTCGTCCATACGACTTTAAGGCCTTTACATCAGACTTCCCTTGATTTCTGTGACCAATTTATAACTGCAATCTGTGACTGAATGTGAACGTTTACCTTTCAACTGTCATTGTTTTCTGTTACTTGTTAGTATGTCAATAAAAGAAAAACTTTTACTGTCAAAAAAAACCCAATGAGGTACCTACCCCCTGGATCAAGGAAGACTTGCTCGACTGAGTAGGGGAGCGACTTGTTTAGCAGAATAGTCACGCCCCTGGCGTAGGAGGAATTAGTGGCATTAAACCCCTGCTTAACCCATGCCCGTTTGAGTGCTAGGATCTTACTGCCTGTCAGGTGAATTTCTTGGAGGAACTAAATATGAGGTTTATGAGACTGCAAATAAACAATAGTGTATTGCGATTTTTTTTATTTATAGCGCAAAAAATAAAAACCGCAGAGGTGATCAAATACCACCAAAAGAAAGCTCTATTTGTGGGGAAAAAAAGGACTCCAATTTTGTTTGGGAGCCACGTCGCACAGCCGCGCAATTGTCAGTTAAAGCGATGCAGTGCCGAATCGCAAAAACTGGACAGGTCTTTTACCTGCCTAAAGGTCCGGGTCTTAAGTGGTTAATACCGCTTACAGTTTACTAGATTAAAAATGTCAGGGGGGTTAAAGACAGGACATAGTTTCCATAGTTAGCTTTATGTGTAAAACATAATAAAACAGGTCCTTGGCACATTGAAAGAATGCACAAACAGGAACAGTAGCTCAGATTCAGCGGTAATAGTAATTTGACATTGCATATTAGTGTTTTTTTCTTAATACACTTCCACTGCGACAACAACCAACAGCAGAGTTGCCCAATAGCTGACTGCCCATTTATCTAATTTTATAGTACATCAAATAAATTGGTTCAGTGCAGGACTTGGGATATTGATTTGAAGATTTCCTCTGAAAGTCAAGTTTTAAATCTATAAAAATTAAGGCTCTTGCCAATCACAGGCAGCCAAGCATTAAGAAGGGGATACAGACGATAAGACTGCCCCCCTGAGGTACAGAATAGTTGTCCCTTTCTATAATCACTGCCACTCATCGCTATAATGAATTCTGTACAGGGTATAGACAGTTGATCATCAGTTCTGTAGCAGCTGTTTTCTATCTCATTAGTTAATGAGATATTTTACAACTGTAATCCTTTTTGTATGACCCTCTAGAGGACAATATTAGGTGCTGCTGGTTTATTGGTGACTAAGGTTTGTAAAACACAGGCCAATAATCAATGGTTGATGGCCTAGGCTCAAAGAACTTCTACTTATATATCGTCTTTTTCATATACTGTATACTGTACGCATATGTTCTTGCTGCAAATAATATTATCTACATATATTACTAACTCTAACTAACCCATATTACTAACCATAATGTCACAGTCTCGATAAAAATCGCTGATTGCCGCCATACCTAATAAAAAAAAGTATTAATAAAAATGCCATAAAAAAGTCCCCTATTTTGTAGACGCTATAACTTTTGTGGAAACCAATCAATAAACGCTTATTGCGATTTTTTTTTTTACCAAAAATATGTAGAAGAATACGTATTGCCTTAAACTGTGGAAGCATTTTTTTTTTTATATATATATTTTTTGGGGATATTTATTATAGCAAAAAGTTAAAAATATAAAAAATTGTAAAACATTTCTGCTCTTTTTTAAATTCAATCTTATTTTATTAAGAAAAAAAGATACATAGAGAAAGATAACATCTCAAGCATTACATACAGTAAAAGCAATTACATCAACAGTAGGCATCATGTTTGACATAATAAAAGCATGTCTTTTAAGTTACGGGAGAAAAAGAAAAAAGGGAATGAGAGCATGTGCGTGTGGACCACCATAAGGCAGTATGATTTAGCAATCCCCAGAAATATAAAGTAATCATTAATTGTATCTACCACCCTCACATTAGTGAGGGGTTTAGCGTTGCACCACACGCGGTACATTGGGAGAGATTATATATGAATCTGCAAGTAAAAATAAGACCTATGGGGTCACATAACGGATAAGTAACCATAGGCGGGTCGAGGCCATGATACGTTAGCTCTAAGGCCCCATACACACGAGCAGACAGATTTGTTCAAATCGGTCGGGCAGACCGATTTGAACAAATCTGTCTGCTGGGGACGTATTGGTTTGATCGTGTACACACGATCAAACCAAAATCCCCGCCGGCAGACGGCGCGGTGACGTGGCGGTGAGGTTGACGCCGCCACGTCACCGCACCAGGAATTAAATCACTTCCGCGAATGCGTCGAATCCATTCGACGCGTGTGCGAGAAGACATGTCTGCTGGTTATCGTACTAACCAGCAGACATGTCGGGCGGACGGGTTCCCAGCCGACAGATTTAAAAGCATGCTTTCAAATCTGTCAGCTGGTCAAATCCGTCTGCTCGCCCGTACACACGATCGAATCTGTCTGCTGGGACGGTCGGGCCGACCGTTTCCAGCAGATAGATTTGATCGTGTGTACGCGGCCTAAGATTCCTTAAGAGATTATTTAGAGATCAAGAAGAGGATAAGAAGCAGGGGCAGACAAAAGGGGGGGCAGAGAGACAGGGGACGAGAATCAAGGGATAAGAATCAAGAATCACTCCATCATGGCATCAGGTTCACATCATCCATGCCACGCTCGGCCCAAGAGATAAACTCAGAAGAGTATTGGAACATGGACCATGAAGTCCAGGTGAGAGAAAACTGCTCGCTTTTACCACCCTACTCTGGCAACAGACGCTCAAGGTGCCTTATGTGGTCCACTTCAACAGCCCAATCCCCCAGGGAAGGCATGGTTGCCGATCTCCAATGACGGGGGATCATAACTCTGGCCGCCGCCAGGAAGTGTCGTAGTACATCATTTTTGATGGATTTGAACGTGCCAGGAAGTATAGATAAGAGAGCCATCCCAGGGGAAGGGTGAATAGAGGTCGCCATCAGTTTGCAGTATAGTTTGAAGATCCGCTGCCAGAATCCCTGCACAGGAGGGCATTCCCACCAGATGTGGAGCATGGTTCCCTGAGATTTAACACACCGCCAGCAGGCCTCCGGCACTGCCGGATTGAAATGATGGATAGTTGTAGGGCATCTATACCATCTCGTTAGCAACTTGGGTCTTAGTGGCCAAGGATAGTTTGTGTGTCAGGACAAAACACTTCTTCCAGTCAATAAGGGAGATAGAGTGACGTAGGTCCGTCTCCCAGGCCACCGTAAACGGCGAGGGGTCAGGGGAGAAGATACTGAGCAACAGGGAGTAGAGTTGAGATACCACATGTGTTGGAGGTTCCGCCTGCAGAAGCAGCGCCTCAAACTCCGTTGGTTCAGCAAGGATGTCCGGAATGGATGGGAAAGTTCGAACGTAAGAAGTAATCTGTTGCCTCAGAAGCCACCGCGTGGGGTGTCGGGAGGTCGGATCGGTCGGGGTATCAGTCCTCAAGGTGGGGTCTGCTCGAAGGACCTGGGCAAGTCTCCTATGATCCACCTTTCGCCATGGTCCGAATCTCGCTAAGGACATGGCCAGAGGAAAGGCCGGGGTCCTGAGGAAGGGAGTCATAGGTCCCATGTGGTTCGACAAGCCCCTCCTAGATCGCAAGCAATCCCAAATCTGGATCGTTTGAAGGGTAAGGTCGATGAAAGGGCCCGAACCATGGATGAGGTCCATGGGAGAGTGGAGAGTTCAACAGGGTTTATGTGGCTTTCTAACTGAACCCAGAGCTTGGTTGAAGAATGATGGAACCAGTCCAGTATACGAGTGAGCACCGCAGCCTTATGGTACAAGGAGGCATCTGGGGCTCCAGCTCCTCCCTAACCTTTGGAAGAGATAATGTTTCATAGCGTATTCTGGGACGGGCAGCATTCCAAATGAATTTGGAGAACATCCGGCGCAGCTTCTTGAAGTACGAATTAGGTATATGAATAGGAACCGTTTGAAACAAATATAGGATCCTAGGGATAACATCCATTTTCAGGGCATTCACTCTAGCTAGCCATGAGAGCCATTTGGACGCATAAGTGGTTAAATCTGCCTGGGTCCTAAGAAGCAGGGGGGTAAAGTTCAGAGAAAAGAGTTGGGATGGATCCGCCGGAATTTGAATTCCGAGGTACCTGATGGAGGTAGAACCAGTTTTGAAGGAAAAGGTAGTCGATAGTCTCCGTAGGTCTGACTTGGACAAAGATATGTTAAGGATTTCCGATTTAGTGTAGTTTACCTTGAAGTTGCTAACTGCTCCAAATTTCTGAAACTCGTGCAGCACTGAGGGCAAGGATGTATGTGGGTGTGTCACGAACAAGAGCAGATCGTCCACAAAAAGGGCGAGTTTAGTATGGGTGGGCCCGATTGTGATGCCCTGGACCGAGGGATTGCTACGTAGAGCAATGGCTAGATGTTCCATTGTAAGAACATAGAGGAGGGGGGACAGTGGGCATCCCTGTCGAGTCCGTTAGATATAGAAAAGGTCGGGGATAGCGAGCCATTCAACCTAACCCTAGCAGATGGGGAAGAGTAAGGCCTTGTACACACGAGGGAATAAATCCGCTGAAGATGGTCCGACGGACCATTTCAGCGGAAAAATCCCCTCGTGTGTAGGGGCAAACGGACGCTTTTTGCCGGATTCATCCGGCGGAAAAATTCCAAAGCATGCTTTAAAATATTTCCGCCGGATAGCTGGCTGGCAGATATGTCCGCTGGTTAGTACGGCAAACCAGCGGACATATCTTGCCGCACATGCGTCGTATCCTGTGAATGGATCCGACGCATGCGCGCGGAAGGGTTTACTTCCTGGTGCGGTGACGTGGCGGTCACGTGGCGGCGTCAACGTCACCGCCGCGTCACCGCGCTGTCCGCCGGCGGGGAATTTGATCCGATGGTGTGTACAGCCATCGGATCAAAACATCCCGGCGCAAATATACGCTGTAAACGGTCCGGGGACCGTTTACAGCGGATATTTCCCGTCGTGTGTACAAGACCTAAAGGGACATTATCCTCGCCATCATATTAGGTCCCAAGCCTATTTGTTGAAGGGATAGTTGAAGGAACTGCCAGTCTACTCGGTCGAATGACATCGTGAGACCGGGCATAGTCAGTTAAAAGAAGGGTCTTTAGGGTATTGCCCCTAGCCTCGCGGCCACTCACAAAGCCAACCTGATCTAGGTGTATTATCCCTGGCAACAGTGACTGTAGCCTATTTGCCAGTATTTTAGCAAAGATTTTCAGGTTGACACCAATCAAACAGATCAGCCTATAGTTAGCGCAAAGAGTAGGGTCTTTGCCCGGCTTTGGAATGAGGGAGATGTGGGCCTCAAGTGTTTGTGGAGGAAACATTGAGCCCCCAGTCAGAGTTGAAGACCTTAGTAAGAAAGGATGCAAGGAGGGCAGAGAATAGTTGATAGAACTTGGGAGTGAAGCCATCTGGGCCCTGGCTCTTCCCACTCGGTGTACCTGCTATGGCTTTGTTGACTTCATCTTCCGTGATAGGGGTTTCCAGATCAGCAATGGCGTCAGCATTCAATGTAGGAAGTGCAGTATCCGAGATGTAGGACAATTGGTCATCTTCCCCAGTACTAGGGGAACCTGTCGATCGGGTCGCAGGAATATTATACAGGGATTGGTAAAAGTCCCTGAATTCCCCAGCCACCTTGGTCGGTGAGGAGATCAACTCTCCCCGCGCCCCCCAAATGTGGGGCACAAAGGCGGAAGATCCCTTTGGATGTAGGGAGCGAGCCAGCGAACGACCACATTTATCTTGGAACTTATATTGATGGAAAGCGAGCTTAGCCGCATACGTGCGTGCGGAGGTCTCATACAGTTCTCTAAGTCGTGATTGCGCCCTAGACACATCCAATAGCGTCGACACCGTTGGGGATCGTTTGTGTTCAATTTCTATATTTGAATAAAGGTTCCGCGTAGTACGGCCTTTAGGGCCTCCCATTGGAAGGGCGCTGCAGTCGTATCTGAGGCGTGGTCAGCAAGAAAGTTAGAGATTGTATCGGAGACCCTCTGCATACATTCTGAATTCGTAAGTAACGAATCATTCAAGCTCCACGTCCACTCCCTAATTGGTGTGGAGGGGATCGAGAACGTCATGTAAATAGGAGAGTGGTCAGACCAGACCATCGGGTCTATGCCGCATTCAGGAGACCAATCTAGACAGCTGTGGTCACTCATCAAGTAGTCTATGCGACTATAAGTGTGATGTACATAAGAGAAGTGGGTATAATCACGGGATGTGGGATGTAATACTCTCCAAACGTCTACCAGACGCATATCAAAAAATGCCCGCTTCAGTGTCCTTAGTTTAGGGAATAAGACACCTGATCATGAGGTGGAGGCAGGGCCGATCCTAGGGTCACAGGCGCCTGGGTGCAGAAATATTTCTGGCGCCCATACAAGGGCGTGGTCACCTTACTAACTCCTCCCCTTTTATAAATGTTTCTAAGGCAACGATTCAAACACACAGATGCTCCCCTAAGAAGTCATCATTACCCTGGCATCCTCCCACTATCTATTAACAATAAACAAAATACAGGAAGAGAAGCAGAGTACTCTAATTGGACCAAGAGGGAGGTCTCTCTAATGGACCCAGAGAGGGCCTCTGTTAGGGGGTCTGTTTAAAAAGAGCCCCCAGACATGCTACAGGAGATGGTCAGAGACTGCAGACATGGTACAAGAGATCAATGCAGCCTCACCAGTGCCCATCAAATGCAACCTTATTAGTGCCCACTAAATGCAGCCTCATCCGTGCCCACCAATTGCAGCCTACCATTGATCACCAATTGTAGCCTACCAGTGCCCACCAAATGCAGCCTACCAGTGCCCACCAAATGCAGCCTACTAGTGCCCACCAAATGCAGCCTACCAGTGCCCACCAAATGCAGCCTTATTAGTGCCCACCAAATGCAGCCTTATTAGTGCCCACCAAATGCAGCCTACCAGTGCCCACCACTGAGAGAGAGAGAGAGAGAGAGAGAGAGGAGGGGTGAGGCTGAGAGAAAAAGAGAGAGAGGTGAGGCTGAGAGAAAAAGAGAGAGAGGTGAGGCTGAGAGAGAGGGGCTAAGAGAGAGGGAGAGAGAGAGAGGGCTGGGGCTGAGAGAGAGAGGTGGGGCTGAGAGAGAGAGAGGGCTGAGAGAGAGAGTTGGGACTGAGAGAGAGGTGGGGCTGAGAGAGAGAGAAGGGCTCAGAGAGAGGGTAATGGACAGAAAGAGGGGTTGAGAGAGAGGGGCTGAGAGAGAGGGGGATGCAGAGAGAGGGTAGTGGGCAGAGAGAAGAGCTGAGAGAGAGAGAGATAGGTGGGGCTGAGAGAGAGAGAGAGAGGGGGGGCTCAGAGAGAGGGTAGTGGACAGAGAGAGGGGCTCAGAGAGGGGGCTGAGAGAGAGCGAGGGGCTCAGAGAGAGAGAGGGCTCAAAGAGGGGGCTGAGAGAGAGGTGGGTCTGAGAGAGAGGGGCTCAGAGAGAGGGTAGTGGACAGAGAGAGGGGCTGAGAGAGAGAGAGAAGGGCGGCTTACAGGGAGGCGACTTAAAGAGAGGGGCAGGCTGACAGATGGGTGGGTGAAAGAGCGGATGGCAGAGAGACCTCAGTCCTCACCTCAATCAGGAGTAACACAGTGCGCCAGGCAGAGAGGGGGGCTGACAGGGGAGGGGGTTGCTGACAGAGAGGGGCTGACAGAGGAGGGGGTTGCTGATGGGGGGGTTGCTGACAGAGGAGGGGGTTGCTGACAGACAGGGGAGCTGCTCCCAGGCAAACCTCCCCCTTATCCTTGTAGGACAGTTACCCTGCCCTGTTGCTCACCCTTCACCCATTCAGCCCAGATCATTCAGCTCCCCCTGTCAGCCCTCATCCCTGAACAGGCAGCCACCAGGCCAGTAACAAGTTCTCCCTCTCAGCCCTAGCCCCCTCGTCGTCCCAACTCACAGTAGCTTGATCCAGGGGTCAACCGATCGCCTCTTACAGGGGTCAGGAAGGAATTTTTTCCCTACCGGAGCATATTGGCCGAGCTCTTAGGGTTTTTTGCCTTCCTCTGGACCAAGCCAGGAGAGAGGAGCCAGTAAATTCCTCTCCCCACTGCCCCAAACCCCCCCCTCCCCGGTGTAGTGGCGATCATGGTAAGTCGGCAATATTCTGCCGATACCATTTGGAGTTTGAGGCAATGCGCCGCAATACTTCCAGCCATCACCAAAAAGGCCCTAAGAACTGAGCGATTATTGAGAATCGATCATAGATCGACGGTCAGACATTTCAGCCATTTACCCCAACCCAAGCACATATCATGTGCTCTGATCAACACAAGATCGGCAGTAAAACACCGACTAGAAATCCGCGACTTTATTCAACAAAAGGATCTAGACTGCCTTTTTATTACAGAGAGCTGGCTCACAGCCGACTGTAACACCATTCTAAGTGAATTGGTGCCAGAAAATTACCGTATTATAACGGAAAACAGAATAGGGCAAAGAGGAGGCGGCCTGGCGGTGATCCACAAGACTCATCTTACGATCACCAAACCAGTCCGCCAAAACCCTCTTCCATTCATGGAAACCCTTACTCTGCAACTGCAAGCAAACACAAAGGAGACCATCCACATTCTGCTCTGCTATAGGCCGCCAGGCCCAAAATCGCAGCTGCTATCATCATGGACAGATTTCTTCTCCACTTATACCCTCAACAGCAAACATCTTTTGCTGCTCGGGGATTTCAATCTCTGGGCCAACTCTTCACTAGACCCCATTGCCGACGCCTGTATTGACCACCTGGAAGGATTAGGATTGCAGCAACTAGTATGTGGGCCCACACATACTTCAGGTCACACACTTGATCTTATTTTCAGACAAACTCTGGAAATAAAGATTTGGGAAAATGAAAAGTTGCCATGGACAGACCACCATGCAATTATATTCAGTATTTCCACCATCCCCCCCGCAACAAAAACATCAAATCCAGTGACAACACACTGGACTAGATGCCAGAAGAAGCTCCACTCGGAACTCTTCAAAACGACTTTAAGGAAAAAAATAGAAACAACTCAGCCGCATCAAACGGTCGTTGAAACTCTGGAAGCCATTAACTCGGCTATGCTACAGTCAGCTGACTTGGTAGCACCGAAACGAAGTACCCGCATCCGGAAAAACAACCGCAGTTGGTTTAACAACCAGCTGTCGTTACTGAAGCAAGAACGCAGAAGGGCAGAATCTGCCTGGAAAAGATGTTCCTCAGAGCTAAACCTATCCATCTACAAGGCAGCGACAAGAAAATACCACAAAGGAATTTTCCAAGCCAAGAAAAATTATTTTTCGGAGGCTATCAACGGTGCCATTAACCGCCCCCGCGAACTCTTCAAGATGGTCACCCAGACCATGGATCCAGAATGCATCAAAGCCCCCAGTTCGGATACACAAGAATTTTGCAATGAACTATCGGATTACTTCATTAATAAAATCGAGGCAATCCGTGAAAGCATTCAGCAAAACAATTCCCCCCTCAGCCCCCCCTGCAGCCTCTCACACAGCACCCATAGTAATTCTCCTATATCAGGTAAGTTTACCCTAGAACCCATCTCCATCGAGACCACTAAGAATGTCATTTGTACTCTGCGAAATAGCACAGCGCCGAATGACATTATCCCCACAAAACTGCTGAAGGAATGCGCCGACATCCTGGCTCCTCCCATCACGCAGTTTATCAACCAGTCTTTTCTGGAGGGCAAAGTGCCCACACAGTTGAAAGAGGGTATAATCCAACCCATCCTGAAGAAACCCTCCCTGGACCCCAAGAACCCACTCCACCGCCGTCCCATAACAACCCTCAACGTACTTTCCAAGATAATGGAGAAAGTAGTGGTACAACAGCTGCAACAGCATCTAGATACCTACAAGCTACTTGACCCATTACAATCAGGCTTCCGCCCCGGACACGGGACGGAAACAGCATTGCTGAAAGTATGGGACGATGTTCTCAAGGCCGCAGACGAAGGAGAATCTTGTCTTCTAGTTCTGTTGGACCTAAGTGCAGCTTTTGACACTGTAGACCACAAACTGTTACTGACTCGGCTTGCTGAAGTAGCCAGAGTCGCAGAAGGCGATTTATCTTGGTTCTCCTCTTTTCTGGAAAACCGATCGCAAACAGTAAAGTTAGGACCTTTTACGTCAGAAAAACGCACAGTAACATGCGGAGTCCCTCAAGGATCGCCTCTGTCACCAGTGCTGTTTAACATCTATCTTCGTCCTCTTTTTGAGATTATCAGCAGCAAAAAACTGCTCTATCACTCATACGCAGACGACACACAATTGTATTTCCGCATCTGCAATAGACAGGATCACCACCTCAATCTAGAGACTTGCCTCTCCTTGATAGAGGATTGGATGACAAAGAGTCATCTTAAACTCAATGGAGCGAAAACAGAACTTCTCCTGTTTCACGCCAAGCGTAGGAATCAACCTTCAACAGCGTGGCCCCCCTCGCCCATTCTGGGCAAGTTCATCACCCCTAGCGCCAAAGTCAAAAGCCTAGGGGTCATTTTTGACTCCTTTATGACAATGGACGCACAAATAGGGTCAGTAGTCAGTGGATCTCACCATCTACTGCGCCTACTACGCAGACTCACTCCGTTCATCCCTAAAGAAGATTTAGCGGTCGTGGTGGGAGCTATTGTAAACTCCAGACTGGATTATGCAAATGCCCTTTACCTCGGCCTCCCCAAGTACCAAATCGCTCGTCTGCAAGTCGTTCAGAATACGGCCGCCAGACTTGTGACTGGGAAAAAACCCTGGGAATCCATCTCACCTTCACTGAGAGCCCTTCATTGGCTGCCAGTTAAAGACAGAATTGCTTTCAAAGCTCTCTGTCTTACGCATAGATGTGTCCATGGGAATGCCCCCCTTTATTTATGCGAAATAATAAAAACGCATAATCCCAATCGCGCTCTGCGATCCACGAATCAGAACCTGCTCCAGGTTCCGAAAGCCAACTTCAAGTCCAAAGGAGAAAGAAGATTCGCGGTCCAAGGTCCAAGACTATGGAACGCTTTACCAACCAGCATTCGGTTGGAGGAGAGCCACCTAGCATTTAGGAAAAAGGTCAAGACTTTTCTCTTTTGATATCAAAGGAGACAGGAACAACAAGCGCCCAGAGGCGATTCAGTTCGCATGTGCCGCGCTATACAAGTTTTTCATTCATTCATTCATTCACAGAGAGGGATTTACAGAGGAGGGTGTTGCTGACAGAGAGGGGGCTGACAGGGGGGTTGCTGACAGAGAGGGGGCTGATAGAGGGGGGTTGCTAACAGAGGAGGGGGTTGCTGACAAAGAGGGAGGCTGATGAGGGTGTTGACAGAGGAGGGGGTTGCTGACAGAGAAGGGGGCTGACAGGGGCGTTGCTGACAGAGAGAGGGTCTGATAGTGGGGGGTTGCTGACAGAGAGGGAGGCTGACAGGGGGTTGCTGACAGAGAGGAGGGGTTGCTGATGCTGATAGAGGGGGGGTTGCTGACAGGGGGGTTTGCTGACAGAGAGGGGGACTGACAGGGGGTTGCTGACAGAGGGGGGGTTGCTCATAGAGGGGGGTTGCTGACAGAGAGGGGGCTGAGAGGGGGGTTGCTCATAGAGGGGGGATGCTAACAGAGAGGGGGCTTGCTGACAGAGAGGAGGCGGCTTACAGAGGGGGGGCGGGCTGACAGATAGGTGGGTGGAAGAGCGGATGGCAGAGAGACCTCACCTCAATCAGGAGTAATAATACAGCACGTGAGGCAGAGAGGCGGGACTCCGGGCCGCCACAATCACAGACCCGAGCACCGCTTACAGAGAAGGGCGAGCTGACAGAGGAGGAGGCGGGCTGACAGATGGGTGGGTGGAAGAGCGGATGGCAGAGACCTCAGTCCTCACCTCAATCAGGAGTAATACAGCGCGCCAGGCAGAGAGGTGGGACTCTGGGCGGCGGCGATCGCCCACAGTCAAGCCCTGTCTCCACAATCACAGACCCGATCACCGCCACCGCATGCTCATTCATCCAGTCACAGGGCGCCCGCTGCCCAGCTCTTGCACAGCACAGGCAGTGTATATTGATGTCGGCGGGCTCTGGAAATTATGCGCGCCGCTCTAGATGCGGCCGGGGACACAGGACAGTTGAACTGCTGGCTGCGCCTTTTGCTGACATGCATACGTGAAGAGCTCAGCACTATTTACAACCATGTGCAGAGGAGAGGCTTTGGGAAAGCAAAATAAATGCCGACTAGTTGGCAACACACTGACCAACGGTGCTCTTAACACTTTGGCGCCCCCTCCCCTCTGGCGTCTGGGTGCAGTGCACCCCCTGCACCCCATCTCGGATCGGCCCTGGGTGGAGGAATCTAAAAGTGGCTCTAGAGGGGTGTTAAATTCACCTCCCAAGACGAGCTTACCTTCCATGAACCCCGACAGAATCTTCAAGTAGTTCAGCGTGGACGATACTTGATTAACATTGGGAAGATAGATATTAGCTACCGTAAATTTGGTACCCCACAGCAGGAATTTCACGAAAACATACCTTCCATGAGGGTCAGAGAGCTGGTCAAGCACCTCTATGGAAAGCGTCTTATGAAAGGCAACAGACAGTCCCTTAGCCTTCTGAGTTGGGTTAGTGCTATGGAACCACCTATTGAAATATCTGTTGGAACAGGTAGGGGTGGCTAATGAGTGAAAATGTGTCTCCTGGAGAAGAAGCACATTGACTTGGCGTTTGTGCATTTGATAAAGGATTTGACCTCTTTTGGAGGCAACATTGAGGCCATTAACGTTGTAGGAACAGAATTGCAGCTTGGGGTGAGAAACCATTGTGTGGGCCATGATGGAGTGATAAAAAAGAAAGGAGGGGGGGAAGAGGAAGGAAGGCTGGAGCGGAGGAATAGGGAACAAGAGAAAGAAAAGGAAAGGAAGACAGCAGAGAAGGAAGAGACGAGGAGAAGAGAGGCGAGGGAGAGATTGATCAGAGCACCTTGGAACAGTGGCTCAAAAGCAGGGAAACTACTAGTGTCCGAGAGAACGGGACACCTCGTGAAAAATCACGTGTTAGGCACGGACTGTGCCAATCCTATTTAGGGAGAGAGAACAGGGTTAGAACAGCCGAGTTGTGATCCCGACAACTTAGCAGGCATACAGAACATAAATGTAACACACCCAATAACCATGACATTTAGTGCATAACTTCCCAGTTACTAAAGAACATATCGTACAGCTAATATCATTGGCATTTTCGGGCATCCTAAACAATAAAGAAGTATATATAAAGTAACAACAGGGTAGAAACTAGCTGAGGACAAAATAGAGGAACAAATGGTCCTTTGTGGTTCCCCGGGGACCCGACAGACTAACTGCAACATCCATTGCAGCATCGCCCCCGATCGCTGTCTCAACTTTGCACAGACAACAATGCGAACGCACGTTAGCTGCCCCTGACATGGTTCATGAGTCCTAAGTCACCAGAGCATACGAGACCGGTTTCGAGGGGATCCCCGGGAGCCCCTGGACAAGCCATAGGACTGCGTCCAGGAACCCCCAAGCCAACCCGCAGGCCCACGACCCCAAGAAGACATGACACTAGGGGAGCGGGCCCGTCATAGACTAATAGGCAACATGAGTGTAACAGAATGAACCGTGACAGACTGAGATATTCCTATGTCTAGGGTCACCGAATTGATATGGATCGTGTATGCAGGATTGTGGAGTGTCGGATAAGCTTGTCGTGGTTGGATGGAAGGTTGTAAGCGGTGGTGACCGTTACAATGAGCATTACTATCCGTCCCACCGGAGCCCCAGCAAGCACAACTGCACCAGTCAGGGGCCGTGGGAGGATCTTCAAGTCAAGTAATACAGTCAAACCATCAATAGCATTCAAAGGGGACAATGATCAGCAGTTCATGGGAGGGGACCACAGGTATAAAAGGAAAAAACAAGTAGAACAGAACAATGGAAACACATTCAAGGCAAACCTGACCGAAGTCCTGGACAGGAGCTGTACCCTCCTAGTGGATAAAAAGTCACAGAAAAAAAAATATGGGAAAAATAAGGAGGAAAAACCAGCGGAGGTCTCAACTGAAAGAGCTTGGATCAGTCTTCAGGTGACGTGGCTCGCCACTCTCTAGTGCCGGAAGGCGCTGATCTCGGTTGTGGATACCTTCAACGCTGAAGAGGAAGGCCCGGTAGCCACTGGCGGTCATCTGGAGGGTCCAACCAGTTCGTGACGGTGACAGGGTCTTGGTCCAGGAAGAGGAAAAAGGCGGGAAGTTGGTCCAGATCTGACAGGACAAATTTGTGGTTATCATCCCGGGTCACTTTGATGCTGAAGGGGTGGCCCCAGGTGTATGAAGCACCAACTTGGCGAATCAGTTCCAGCAGTGGGCGGACCACTTGTCGCATGTACAGGGTGTTACGGGAGAGACCCGGGTATAGGTGAATGGAGGATCCGTGAAAGTCCAATGTAAAAGTCCGTGTAGTTGCCAGGCCTTGCGTAAGATCTCCTCTTTCAGGGTATAGTAGTGCACCCGGCAGAGGACATCCCGAGGGTGGTCCCTGCGATCGCCCCCATGCCCCCCACCCTATGTACTCTGTCCAATTCGATAGGGGATGTAACCTCCCTGCCCAGGACCTGATTGAGGATAGCGGTGACAGTGGGTTTGAGATCAGCACCTGAGCTTGCCTCTGGGACACCCTGCAACCGGATGTTGTTCCTGCGGCTCCGGTTTTCACCATCTTCAATTCGGAGCTGGTGTTGTCGTAGGCGGGAAAGGTGGGCTGTAGAAGCATTTTCAAGCGCTGTTATACGGGCCGAGTGGTCTTCCTGGGTGGTAGCCATTGTAGAAACTAGGTCCAGGTAGTGGATCTGAGGGGTCCATCAGAGGAGATGGGTGTGGACCAGAGCCGTCCCCGCCGGGTAATGAAGTCACTGCAGGTTGGGGAGGAGGCTTAGTTTTGCCCGGGGTTCGGCTTGCTAAAAGTTTGTCTTTCCCTGTACGTGGGTCTTGTAATGTTGTGCGTAGCAGGTACCGTTGGATAGTGCCTTGTTGTAATTCAGTATGGTCGTTAGATGCAGAGCTGGAAGCCGCCATCAGAAGATAGGGTGCGAGGTAATATGAACACAGCCTGCGGTTGTCGGGAGAGCACAGAGCTCAACGGTGCATGTCTTTAGCCGACCATCTTCAGCCACATGCCCCAATAGGTGAAATGGTGATGCTGCTACACCGTCCAATCACTTTACGGATAGAGGACTGCTCGTACATACAGTTTAGGCAGCGGCGTGGTAGACCGGGCAGGACCCGCGTCCGAAGAAGGGGCGCGCTGAGGCCAGAGGCGAGCGTCAGTCAAATTTGGGAGTAGCAAGATGGCTGCCGGACCTTGCGTTGGAGCCGTGGCCACGACCCGTCTGTCAGGCGGTCTAAGGGGCAGAGGGTGTAACAATGCTGTGGTCAGGCTGAGCATCCGGGGGGGCCCCAGGGCGTGTGGGGAACAAGGAGGGAATACGGCCCCCCCCCAGTACGGGAGTTGCAAGATGGCTGCTGGTGTTGTTTTGGACAGTGAGACCCTCTGGGCTGGTACCCAGGTCTCCCCACTAGTGGGCAGGGGGTTGCCTTCAAGTTGTGGGGCCGGGAAGGAGGGGGGAACAGGGCCGCTGAAAGGACAATGGGTGTCTAAAGATGGCCGCCGCTCACCTCCGCACAGCAAAGCTCTCCGCTGGGTGTCCTGGCTGTGGGACCTCCTTGGTGATCCCTTGGTCCGGGGAAGCAGCGGTATTCAAGTTCGGAGCGGGGCGCCGTTTCTTCCCGCAATTGCGGCAATCCAGCGCGGCGATTCCAGAGGCCTCACAGGCCTCAAGATGGCGGCGGGTCCTCCGGGGGGGGGAACCGGTTCCCGTCCAAATCACTGGGTGGTCGGCCGATCCGGAGCCTCGATTCCCAGTGAGTAGTGGAGAGCAGGTCAGGGAAGGGAAGGGTAGATGTCCGCTCCGTGGCCGCCGCACGTGAGCCCGGTGCGTTCCGAGGCCTTGCAGGCCACACAGGCCTCAAGATGGCGGTGGACTCCCATGAGTGGAGCCTGTCTCGGCCTGTATCGCAGAGTGGGCGGCTCGTCTAGAGGCACAATAAGGCAAGCGGATCGTGCAGGGTAAGTCCAGGAGGTGAGATGGGGTGTATTTTAGGCCAGATGCGTAGTATTGACCCGGGATGGCAGCAGATTATTGTCAGGCTCGACAGAGCTCCTCTGAAGCACGTCTATCCCTGCTCACGTCCAGACACGCCCCCCTTCTACTCTTTTTTTGTTTATAGCGCAAAAAATTAAAATCGCAGAGGTGATCAAGTGATACCAAAAGAAAGCTACATTTGTCGAAAGAAATTACGTCAATTTTGTTTGGGCGCCACGTCGCACGACCGTGCAATTGTCAGTTAAAGCGACGCAGTGGCGAATCGCAAAGTGGCCTTGTCTTTGACCACCAAAATGGTCAGGGGCTGAAGCGGTTAATAGTCCCGTTGTACGTGTTGTACATGACCACGGTCTTGGCGATCAGAATTTCCATCAACATTTGTGCGACCGTGTGTATGCAAGACAACTTTTGGCCAACATCCGTCGGAAAAAAATCCACGGTATTGTTGTTGGAATGTCCGAACATCTACGCGGCATTAGGCTCCTTTTACATTGGCGCTTCCATTAAATGGATTATGCTTGATCAACGGGGGATCATTCTGCTCATCCCCAATGAGCAAGCGGATTACTCCACTGTGCAGAGCGGACACAGACCCAGTGCCGTCTCATACATGTTTATTTAACTCATAAAATAAGAAATTATTCTGGGAACAGAGGTGATGCCAGCAGAAGGGATTCTGCTTTGGGCACCAAAGGTTGTATGTGGGTCTATTGACAGGAATGCGGCCCTACAGAAAGTGCCTTATTGCCTCAAGCTGAATTGGGAGCATGGCTTGGATGCATTCAAAAGAGGCTGGCAGTCACCTTTGGTGCATAAAATATAATACAGTGAAACCTTGGTTTACGAGTAACGTGGTTTACGAGCGTTTTGAAAAACAAACAATTTTTTTTAGTTTGCCTTGATATACAAGAGCTGTCTTGATATATACGAGCGTGTTTTTTTTTATGAAAAAATAATTACACTGACAATGTGAATGAGTCTTTTGCTCATCCATGTAAAGCCGCTGTGTATATGTACAGTGAAGCCGCTGGTATACAGTACAGCTTTGCATGTGGCCAGAGATTTGCAGGCGATGGTGGCTCCCAGTGCTTCCTGAAGACACTCATAGACACTCCCAACAGGGAGTTTGTTTTATGTTTACATTACACTTTATACTGTATTTTGTTTTGCCATTATAATTTTTATATGCATAAATGGTTGTGGAACGAATCATCTGACATCCCATTATTTCCTATGGGGAAACTCGCTTTGATATAAGAGTGCTTTTTCTTAATTTCTGTAATAAAATTTTGCACATTTTGAAATATTTCTTTCATAAATTTTGGCCACAATTTATGCTGCTACATATCTTTGGTAAAAATAGTCCAAAATGTGTGGAAATTATTTGGTCTGTGTAAAAGTATTAGAGTCTACAAGCTATGGTTCAGATCATAAAAAAATGTATCACATGGGATGTACTGGCAGCATCTCATTTATTGAAACCCTAACAAGCCAGGAAAGTACAAATGCCCCCCAAATAACCCATTTTTGAAAAGTAGACATTCAAAGGTATTTAGCATGAGGCATGGTGAGTTATTTGAAGTTGTAATTTTTTTCCACAATTCTTTGCAAAATAATTTGCAAACAATTGTCCAGGCAGCAGGCAGAGATACTGTCCATAAGTCCAGGGTCATTGCATGCAGAGATATTGTCAGCAGTGCCAAAATTATTGGTCCTGGTAGTAGGCAGGAACATGGGGTTTGTTCAGTGCAACAGGCAGAGACATAATGACAGTAAGTCTTACAGGCAGCAGGCAGAAGTAGGGCCTCGTTCAGGACAGAATAGGGACTGGGGTAGAAGCTTCTCCTACCCAAATCTCTTTGAAGCCTCTGAGTCTCCTGACCCTAATCTAGGATGAAAAAACATAACAAATAGTTTTCTTCATCCAGAAAAACAATTCTGGAGCCCCTCACATATGTGAGACCCCTGTGTTGAATCCCACTAGTTCAGTAGCAGGTTACAAGATCAGTCCATGAGGCAGGAAAAAAAACATGGTCAAACAGTCCAAGGTCAGTTCCAGATCAGGCAGAAGTATGTACAGAATTGGCAGACAGTAGCGTGGTCAAATAACAAGCCAGGGTCAGTTACAGAGCAGGCAGTGGCATAAGGGGTGTGAAGGCAGGAATTGAGGATTACGTTTACCATAGTTCACTAATAATTTAGTGAACTATGGTAACGGTGAAAACAGTCACCTATGCAGAGGCCTGGTTGGGAACGACATTGGGCACAATAATAAGATGTGTCTTTTCTGACTCCTCCACTGGTACACTCCTTACATCACATTTGACGTTGTTGGTCTGGGAGGGATTTTATTGGGAAAGTGGCATTTGGAGAGTCGACTAAGAAAATCTGATCCGATATTTTCTGGTGGGCCGTTTGAGAATATAAGGGCAGTGAAAACGTCCTGGTAGCCAAGGAAGTGTTTGGGATTTTGGGTGGAGTTGCGGTAAATGATATATGAGTTGTATATAGCCAATTGAAAAAAACTTTTTTTTACCAATGGTATGTCCGTCTTGTGGCAAGGTAGGGTTCGAGCATTTGGTCATTGAAGTCGACTCCCCCCATGAACAAATTGTATTCCTGGATGCATGTGGGCTTTTGGATGGGGCCATTCCTTCTGGGGATTTTCGCAAAGGTATTATTGTGGATCGAAGACAACATGTAGACATCCCTTCTGTCCCTCCACTTCACTGTCAAAATCTCCTTGTTTCGCAGACTTGCCGATTCTCCTTTTCTTAACTTCTTATTGACAAGACTTTGAGGAAAGCCCTTCTGGTTCTTTCTTACAGTGCCACATGCTGGCGTCTTCTTCCGGTGAAGGTTGTGAAACAGGGGAAGAGATGTGTAGAAGTTGTCTAACATTTCTCCAGTAGGGGGTATATGAGGTCCCAAACAACTTTCCCGCTTGATCCCAAGTAGTCTGGGCAATTGGGGGGATGCAGCTGGGTGTCCTTCCCTTCGTACACTCTGAAATCATACAGGTGCCCTGTGGCTCAGTCACATAGTTTGTATACCTTCACCCCATAGCGGCCCTTTTGCTGGGGATAAATTGCTTGATTTTAAGGCACTCAACCGCACATATGTGTTGGTCAAGGTTAAACAGCTGGGGGAATATCTCTGAAAAATAATTTAGTAAGAGCCGAATTTTGAAAAGCCTGTCATAATTTGGGTAATTTCGGGGAGGGCATTGGGTATTATCATTGAAATGGAGGAACCTCATGATCATGAGGTATCTGGTTCTGGGCATTGCCTTGGAGAATATTGGCATGTGGTAGATGGGGCGGGTTGACTAATAGGAACGCAAAGTGTTTTTATTGTTGTGTCCCATAATGTGAGGCCCAAAAAAACCTTCAACTCCTCCACTCTTAGGTCTCTCCACTCGAAGGGATGGGCATATTAAGATGTTGGATTATTTGAAATAAAGTGTTGTGCATACACGTTGCACTGGGCCACAATTCTAGATAGCATGTCCTCAGTAAAAACTAAATCAAAAAAATTGATTGGGGAAACATTTTCTGTGTCCACCTGGATTCTTGGCTGTGCAGTGAAAGGGGGAATGTTGGCTTTTCCTGAATTAGGAGGAAGCCACAAGGGGTTCTGGAGGGCATAGGGAAGGCTGGCATGGGTCCTTGGCCTTTCTTGCTGAGGTACTGCGGTGCTGGTGGATGGCATTGCTGTGCTGATGGGTGACACTGCGATGCTGATGGATGGTACTGCCTCCTCACCAGAACGCCTTTGTTTGGCGAGCAGATCTTCCTCCTCTGAATCCAAAAAAGAGAGCTCCCTGTTGCTCTTGTCAGCCGTGTATTTGGTACGCCTCCTCAGCAGAAAGGCATCTTTTGGACATGGTTACTGGTAGTGATGCGACTACACAGGTGTGTGCTAAGCCTGCACTAATGAGGTGGCAATGATGAGCACAGATGGGCACTGATGAGGTGGCACAGAGAGTCACTGATGAGGCAGCACAGATGTGCACTGATGAGGTGGCACAGATGGGCACAGAGGCGACACAGATAGGCACTGATTGTACAGATGTGCACTAATGAGGCAGCACAGATGTGCACTAATGAGGCGGCACAGATACGCATTGATGAGGTGGCACAGTTGGGCACTGATGAGGCGGAACAGATAGGCACTGATGAGGTGGAACAGATGGGCACTGATGAGGTGGAACAGATGGGCACTGATGAGGCAGAACAGATGTGCACTGATGAGGCCGCACTGATTGGCACATATGGACACTGATGTGCACAGGTGGCCACAGATTGGCACATGTGGGCAGAGATCCCTAATAGGCATTGTGGTACCAATGTGGCACTGTATGGGCACAGTTAACTCACAGATAACTCTCCTTCCTCACCTGCGGTCTGTGTGTGAGGAGGGAGAGTCGGCAATGAGAGATGATCTCATATGTTTACATTTGAGATCATCTCTCATTGGCCACGCCGATCGCATAGTAAATGGCCGCTGTGATTGGCCATTTACTGTAATCTGTGATTGGCTGTATCCAAGGGACACGGCCAGCACAGAAGTTCTCTGATGCGCGCTCAGGAACGAGGAAAGGAGAGGACGTCTATTGACGTCCTCCCGGCATTGTAGGTCCGTGCTGTAGCCGTCATTCTGGTATAGCGCGGGCCCCTAGTGGTTAATGAAGGTACAACATTTAGAAACTCACATGGTTGATGATTAAAACAGACACATCTAAGTATGCAGGCATCCAGGGTAAAACTGTTTACAAAGACCATCCTTCTCACCACCATTGATGTCATCCCTTCCACGAGCGGTTCAAGCCTCACTTTTTTAGATCGCTCTACTGCAGGGTAGTGTTCCCTTTCATGATTGCAGACTGATAGTGGTGAGAGCCAGTGGTGTGGGGGCGGTCTATGTGGACAGCTTTACCCTGGATGCCTGCATACTTAGATGTACCTCTTTTTGATCATCAACCACGTGAGTTGCTGAATGTTGTACATTCATTAAATGTAACCATATTGCTACACTTAGAGGTGCCTCTCTTCTCTTTTATAGTAAAAGAAAAAAATTGCGCTTGTTAAAATTAAAAAGTAGAAGCAGCGATCAAAAAGATGTTATACCACATCAAACAGAATGTAAAAAGAAAAAAAGATCGCGCTAAAAAAATATAAATGAAATAAAGTCAATGAGACAATATATTCAGATAAATATTGATTGGATAAAGTCCGTGAAACAGTGTATTCAGATAAATGTTGATCACAAAAAAAAACAATCCACCAAAAGAAAATTCGTAGATAATCTCCACCAGGTGCAAAACAGTTTCACACTAAAGCAGTGCCAGAAAGGTGAGAACCTCCACCACAATGGTATATATACTCTTACCAGATAAAAATGATCCCTGGTTAGAGGAGATCATATAGAGCGTGGTAAGAGACTGGGATCAAGGATAGCCGGGATGATCAGTGTCCTTGTTTAGGTGAATAGCACTCCCAAATTATCAATCCGAGGGTATGTAAAAAATAAAGGGCTCACATAGTGTAAAATCCTCATTTATTATATAAAAAGCAAAAAAGAGATGCACTTACAATCTTGTTGATATGTAGAGCGTTTCAAAAAAGCCGGCCGGCTTAGAACATACAGCCCGTATCCGGGTAGAGAAAAGCGCGGTGAAGTCAGGACGCCGCCTCCCTACGTTTCGTAACGACAGGACTTGGTCACAGGATAACAGGCGGCGTCCTGAATCACCGCATAAATACACACAAAGCATCGGATGCAGCCTCGATGTGGTGAAACCATACGACCCGATTTCGGACATCTTTGTTACTGGAAAACCCATTGGCTATAATGAATGACCTAGGCCAAGTAAGGGAACCGATGCAAACGGATAAACTGACCATGTACGCTAAAAATAAAATTAAAAAAGGGGAAAAAAAGAAAAAATGGAGAAAAGGAGGAGTTATTCCTTTCTATAAACACTTTCTCTTTATTTTCTCACTTGGTAATATTTAAAGTGTGTTGACTTTTAAATCAACAAACACTATAGCACCAATAGCATTAATACTGGTGCGGAAATGCAAAACAGCACTACAGCAGTAATGCGTGTCACATGACTATGAATATAAAATGAAATAAAAATTTATTAAATTATGTTACAAATAATTGTAACGCAACCAATCAATTCTGTATGATCTGCTTGATCGATAAAAAAATTGATATATATGTGAACCGGAAAGAAAACGAGTATCCTTTAATATACCCGTATAGACGGCACCAAAATACCCGGGCATCACAGAAAAAATAAAAAATATATAAAACAAATCCTAAATGAATCTGACAATTTTAAAAAAATATATATAGCTGGCTAGACACCACATCGAGCTCGCATCTTTCCAAAATTGTAACAATCCTAATAAAAAATAATAAATGAAATTTATATAAAAAATAGCATTTATATAAAAAAGGGCTCAAAATTTTTTTTTATAATTTTTTATAGAAAGAGGGTATCACTAACTTTAGCAATTATGAATTAGCCAAAAAGCAGTTAACGTCCACTTCTATATTTAAGCCATGTGGCGTATAACACTTTAATTTATGGACCCAAGACATCTCCAACTTGGAAATGGTTTGCACCAAATGGCTGCCTCTCCAGTGGGGACTAAATGTATCTATCCCTACAAAAATGGTATTGTCAGGATTTTTGTGATGTACAGTCAAGTAGTGTTTAGATACAGAATGTTTAGTGTACCCTAAACGAATATTATTGATATGCTCATTCAAGCGGACCTGTAAAGGACGTTTAGTCCGGCCCACATATTGGAGCCCACAAGGGCACTGGAGCATATAGACCACCCCTGTTGTAGAACATGTAATGAAGGGTTTAATAACATAGCTTTTTGAAGTGCACGAAGAACTAAACATAGTAGTTCTTCTGCATTTAAGGCCATTGAGGGAACAAACCTGACATTTACCACATTTGTAATACCCTGTAAGGCCAGGTAAAAATTTGGAGTCCATACTGGGTGGATTCAGGATGTTAGGGGCTAATTTATCCTTTAAGGAAGGTGCCCCCCTAAAAACGACCTGTGGCCTATCTGGCAAAATGCCCCCCAGGATCTTGTCACTTTTCAGGATATGCCAATGTTTGCCCACTATATGCTTGATGTTCGCATGTTGGCAAGAGTAATTGGTGATGAAAGGGTTACGAAATTTGTTGTCTTTAGCCTTATTTGTCCCCACAGTCAGTAAGTCACTTCTATTAACTTCATGGACAGCAGCTAGAGTGGTAGTCAAAAACTCGTCTGAGTAACCTTTTTCCAGAAACCGTTTGGTGAGAAGGTCAGCTTGCTCCACAAATGTGGTATCCTCGGTACAGTTACGCTTCAACCGAAGATATTGGCTTTTAGGCACCGATCTAAGCCACGATGCATGGTGGCAGCTATTTTTTGGGATAAATGCATTTCTGTCACTGGCCTTGAAAAATGTTGATGTAACAAAACCACCGTTGATGACAGAAATGGTCAGGTCTAAGAAATTAATCTTATCCCGGCTCACCTCTCGACTTAAGTGGATACCTCTGTTGTTGACATTCAGAGCATCCAAAAATTGCATCAAGTCATCCTCGGTGCCATCCCAAAGGAGGAGGATGTCGTCTATGTATCTGGCCCACAGAAAAATCTGGGGTCTAGATTCAACACAGACGACATCCTCCTCCCATTTGGCCATAAAGAGGTTTGCCAAACTGGGGGCATACTTAGCCCCCATAGCAACACCTCTGTCCTGCCTATAAAATTGGCCATTAAACCAGAAATAATTATGAGAAGCAGTGTACTCTAACAATTCCATAATAAACAGGACCTGTCGATTAGGAAGGTCTGAATCTCTTTTTAAAAAATGTAAAACTGCTTCCAGGCCCAATTGGTGAGGGATCACAGTATATAGTGAGGTTACATCTGCTGTACCGCGCTTTTCTCTACCCGGATACGGGCTGTATGTTCTAAGCTGGCCGGCTTTTTTGAAACGCTCTACATATCAACAAGATTGTAAGTGCATCTCTTTTTTGCTTTTTATATAATAAATGAGGATTTTACACTATGTGAGCCCTTTATTTTTTACATACCCTCGGATCGATAATTTGGGAGTGCTATTCACCTCAACAAGAACACTGATCATCCCGGCTATCCTCGATCCCAGTCTCTTACCACGCTCTATATGATCTCCTCTAACCAGGGATCATTTTTATCTGGTAAGAGTATATATACCATTGTGGTGGAGGTTCTCACCTTTCTGGCACTGCTTTAGTGTGAAACTGTTTTGCACCTGGTGGAGATTATCTACGAATTTTCTTTTGGTGGATTATTTTTTTTTGTGATCAACATTTATCTGAATACACTGTTTCACGGACTTTATCCAATCAATAATTATCTGAATATATTGTCTCATGGACTTTATTTCATTTATATTTTTTTAGCGCGATCTTTTTTTCTTTTTACATTCTGTTTGATGTGGTATAACATCTTTTTGATCGCTGCTTCTACTTTTTAATTTTAACAAGCGCAATTTTTTTCTTTTACTATTTACGCCCATATACAGATTATTGCTGCTGTTTTTGTACTCTTTATCACTTAATTGTTGTTAACTCTTTATCACTTAATTGTTATTTGCCCCTTTGTTTCTTGCACGTTGGAGCAATGGATATATTTGAATTTAGAGCCAACCGTGTTGTTAATACGGAGGGAGTGTTTGAGACCTTCAAAGAGGGGGATGGTGACTTAGGGGGTCTCTTTATGAGGCTTAAAAACCTCACTGTTTCTGAGCTACATACTCAGTGGGATATTGTCTTTTTAGACACATACTTAAAACAACAAATGGTACCCCGTAGCCTTCGTTGGGAAATCGCCCCCTAAAAAGGCGAAACTGACCTTAATGGTTGGTATAAATATTTTAACGATGCTGGCTTGGGCCTTCTCAAGTTTTTGGGAGAGCGCAAGACATGTAACTTAAGCAGGCTAGATGACGAAATTAAGTTAATTAAAGAGAAACTTATTCCATTCATGACATCTGATGAGTATCTAGAAAGATCCAAGAACCTGCTTAAACTGTTAGAAAAATAGGAGAAAGAACAAAAAAACAAAAAGAAAAAGAAATATAATAGGGACATTGGTGATTATCATTCACATATGATTTTCGAATGGCAGAGAAAACTTTTAGCAGAAGAACAGGGTTTGTCTAATCCAGCCATGGATACAAATCCTCCAGCTATGTACCCTAATGGCATGGCCGGTGTTCCTGTCTATTCTAATGTTGTGGGTGGATCTCAGGAGCGGCCTGCAAATAATGGCACCCCGGGTAGACACCCTAAAAAGGGTAAACGACCCCCTGTCACCCATCCTAACAACATGGGAACCAACGGAGGAGGACAGAGAGGGATACCTTTTCCTCCCCCGGGTTTCCGCCCTCGAGGTGGGGCATATCCTATTTCAGGAAGTAGGGGTACCCGTGGCAGAGGTGGGCAGTTTCGCCAATTGACACCTGGTAACCATTCAGGTGGCAATCAACGAAGTAGTCAATACCACGACCACCTAAGGCCAACTCAAACCAGAGTGACCAATTACAACTTCTTGCCAGTCTATAGAGACAATGATGTTGTTCACTATACAGGTGACTATGAAGTGGGGTACAATGTGTTAACACACAATAGTTTTTTGCCCTTAAGTAATAGTGGAGATTCGGGAAGTGGGGTTTACCAGACCCCAGTGGCAACTTATGAAGATATTGGTGCCAGTGGGGGACATTACCCCTTTGAGGACATCCAATTGGAAGGTCATGGACAACCACAGTGGGGTTTTCCCCGTGTAGGACAAGGCATAAAAAGGCTGGGAGAACTAAAAGAGGGACCAGAGGGGGGTGGCGTATTCAGTCCCAAAAGAGCGAGAATGTAGTAGGCGAGGGCATTTTCAATCTCAGCACCCACTCCTTAACTGGCCCTGAACTGGCAGTCCTAGATAAGGGACTGAAATTTGCTCCTCCCAAGAATTTAAATAAATTCACCACATATATGGACATACACAAGTATGTCAGAAAGCTTAGTGTCCAACGTCATATGGCCTCTAACCCTTTTAATCCCTCCAGAACATTCTTGCAGAATTATGTCCATTCAGGGTTATCCAATGCCTCTACCTACAATCCTCCTGGCCATTTGGCACCTTCACTAAAGGTCTTCAGAGACCTCACTTTGAAAGATTTGGAGGATATTAAGGTTAAAAATGTGAGGAATAAACAAAATATTGAATTAGGCATTGAATCATTGTGTGCCAATAAAAATTTGATTATCCGCCCGGCGGATAAAGGGGGGGGCATTGTGGTCCTCAACAAAGAGGATTACATGCAAGAGATGTACCGTATATTGGCTGATACGGACACCTATACCCCCTTACTGCTGGATCCGGGTAACAAATATAAAAAGAGGTTGACTAAACTTGTCACAAAAGGGTTCGCCCTCAATATTCTTAATAAGAAAGAAAAGGCCTTTTTGATCCCTGAGTCTCCTCGGACCCCAATTATCTATTACCTCCCAAAGGTACATAAGAACCCCACTTGCCCCCCGGGACGGCCTATAGTTAGTGGAATTGATTCCATTACCTCCCGGGTGGGCAAGTACATTGATTTTTATTTACAACCCTTAGTGCGTAACATGCCTTCATATGTCAAGGATACGAGACATATCATTAACTTACTGAAGGACCTTACACCTCCTGCCAACTTGCTGATGGTTACAGCAGATGTAACCTCACTATATACTGTGATCCCTCACCAATTGGGCCTGGAAGCAGTTTTACATTTTTTAAAAAGAGATTCAGACCTTCCTAATCGACAGGTCCTGTTTATTATGGAATTGTTAGAGTACGCTGCTTCTCATAATTATTTCTGGTTTAATGGCCAATTTTATAGGCAGGACAGAGGTGTTGCTATGGGGGCTAAGTATGCCCCCAGTTTGGCAAACTTCTTTATGGCCAAATGGGAGGAGGATGTCGTCTGTGTGTGTTGAATCTAGACCCCAGATTTTTCTGTGGGCCAGATACATAGACGACATCCTCCTCCTTTGGGATGGCACCGAGGATGACTTGATGCTTTTTTTGGATGCTCTGAATGTCAACAACAGAGGTATCCACTTAAGTCGAGAGGTAAGCCGGGATAAGATTCATTTCTTAGACCTGACCATTTCTGTCATCAACGGTGGTTTTGTTACATCAACATTTTTCAAGGCCACTGACAGAAATGCATGTATCCCAAAAAATAGCTGCTACCATGCATCGTGGCTTAGATCGGTGCCTAAAAGCCAATATCTTCGGTTGAAGCGTAACTGTACCGAGGATACCACATTTGTGGAGCAAGCTGACCTTCTCACCAAACGGTTTCTGGAAAAAGGTTACTCAGACGAGTTTTTGACTACCACTCTAGCTGCTGTCCATGAAGTTAATAGAAGTGACTTACTGACTGTGGGGACAAATAAGACTAAAGACAACAAATTTCGTAACCCTTTCATCACCAATTACTCTTGCCAACATGCGAACATCAAGCATATAGTGGGCAAACATTGGCATATCCTGAAAAGTGACAAGATCCTGGGGGGCATTTTGCCAGATAGGCCACAGGTCGTTTTTAGGGGGGCACCTTCCTTAAAGGATAAATTAGCCCCTAACATCCTGAATCCACCCAGTATGGACTCCAATTTTTTACCTGGCCTTACAGGGTATTACAAATGTGGTAAATGTCAGGTTTGTTCCCTCAATGGCCTTAAATGCAGAAGAACTACTACGTTTAGTTCTTCGTGCACTTCAAAAAGCTATGTTATTAAACCCTTCATTACATGTTCTACAACAGGGGTGGTCTATATGCTCCAGTGCCCTTGTGGGCTCCAATATGTGGGCCGGACTAAACGTCCTTTACAGGTCCGCTTGAATGAGCATATCAATAATATTCGTTTAGGGTACACTAAACATTCTGTATCTAAACACTACTTGACTGTACATCACAAAAATCCTGACAATACCATTTTTGTAGGGATAGATAAATTTAGTCCCCACTGGAGAGGCAGCCATTTGGTGCGAACCATTTCCAAGTTGGAGATGTCTTGGGTCCATAAATTAAAGTGTTATACGCCACATGGCTTAAATATAGAAGTGGACGTTAACTGCTTTTTGGCTAATTCATAATTGCTAAAGTTAGTGATACCCTCTTTCTATAAAAAATTATAAAAAAAAATTTTGAGCCCTTTTTTATATAAATGCTATTTTTTATATAAATATCATTTATTATTTTTTATTAGGATTGTTACAATTTTGGAAAGATGCGAGCTCGATGTGGTGTCTAGCCAGCTATATATATTTTTTTAAAATTGTCAGATTCATTTAGGATTTGTTTTATATATTTTTTATTTTTTATGTGATGCCCGGGTATTTTGGTGCCGTCTATACGGGTATATTAAAGGATACTCGTTTTCTTTCCGGTTCACATATATATCTATTTTTTTATCGATCAAGCAGATCATACAGAATTGATTGGTTGCGTTACAATTATTTGTAACATAATTTAATAACTTTTTATTTCATTTTATATTCATAGTCATGTGACACGCATTACTGCTGTAGTGCTGTTTTGCATTTCCGCACCAGTATTAATGCTATTGGTGCTATAGTGTTTGTTGATTTAAAAGTCAACACACTTTAAATATTACCAAGTGAGAAAATAAAGAGAAAGTGTTTATAGAAAGGAATAACTCCTCCTTTTCTCCATTTTTTCCCCTTTTTTAATTTTATTTTTAGCGTACATGGTCAGTTTATCCGTTTGCATCGGTTCCCTTACTTGGCCTAGGTCATTCATTATAGCCAATGGGTTTTCCAGTAACAAAGATGTCCGAAATCGGGTCGTATGGTTTCACCACATCGAGGCTGCATCCGATGCTTTGTGTGTATTTATGCGGTGATTCAGGACGCCGCCTGTTATCCCGTGACCAAGTCCTGTCGTGACGAAACGTAGGGAGGCGGCGTCCTGACGTCACCGCGCTTTTCTCTACCCGGATACGGCTGTATGTTCTAAGCCGGCCGGCTTTTTTGAAACGCTCTACATATCAACAAGATTGTAAGTGCATCTCTTTTTTGCTTTTTATATAATAAATGAGGATTTTACACTATGTGAGCCCTTTATTTTTTACATACCCTCGGATCGATAATTTGGGAGTGCTATTCACCTAAACAAGGACACTGATCATCCCGGCTATCCTTGATCCCAGTCTCTTACCACGCTCTATATGATCTCCTCTAACCAGGGATCATTTTTATCTGGTAAGAGTATATATACCATTGTGGTGGAGGTTCTCACCTTTCTGGCACTGCTTTAGTGTGAAACTGTTTTGCACCTGGTGGAGATTATCTACGAATTTTCTTTTGGTGGATTGTTTTTTTTTGTGATCAACATTTATCTGAATACACTGTTTCACGGACTTTATCCAATCAATATTTATCTGAATATATTGTCTCATGGACTTTATTTCATTTATATTTTTTTAGCGCGATCTTTTTTTCTTTTTATCTTCTCTTTTATACTCTGCAGTAGGGATGAGCTCCCTGTTTCGATTTGAACCTATGTTCGACTCGAACATCGTCTGTTCATACGTTCGTCGAAATTCGAACAAAACGTGTCGTTCCTGCAAAATTCGAGTGATGCGCAACGGCCCATAATTCACTGTGGCATTGCGCGCTGATGATTGGCCAAGCATGCTGTATGTCCCGCATGCTTGGCCAATCACAGCGCGCAAAAAACAAAGAGCCATAATTGGCCAAAGCCTGGGTAGCTTTGGCCAATTATGGCTCAGGGCTTTAGCACATGCCACACACTATAAAAGGCTGCCTGCCGGGATTGTTAATGAGAGAAGTCCTATAGAGAGAGATAGAGAGACAGTGGGGGTTATTTACGAAAAGCAAATCCACTTTGCACTACAAGTGCAAACTGCACTTGAAATTGCACTGAAAGTGTACTTGGAAGTGCAGTCGTTGTAGATCCGAGGGGGACAGGCAAGGAAAATAAAAAACAGCATTTTAGCTTGCAGATGATTGGATAATAAAATTGGCAGAGCTTCCCCTCATTTCAGATCTACCCCTCAGATTTATAGCGACTGCACTTCCAAGTGCACTTTCAGTGCAATTTCAAGTGTACTTTGCACTTGTAGTTTTCACTTGTAGTGCAAAGTGGATTTGTCTTTTGTAAATAACCCCCAGATAGAGCAGGCAGGCTAGTCAGTTTAGTTAAATTTACAGTGTGTAGAGAATATATATACATCCCAGGAGTTGTACATATATTTATACACTGTATAGCTTAGCTAGATCAGCTATTCCTATTTGTCAGGCAGTAGATTGTGCTAGCTGCAGTGTTCTAATGTGTTATATTGCCTGTGTGCTGTTTAGTTTACACCTAAACGTACTCGGTGTTACTGCACTTGTCCTGTTTATTTGTAACTAAACATACTTGCTGTTACTGCACATGTGCTGTTTAATAGCACCTAAACGCAGTTGCTGTTACTGCACGTGTGCTGTTTAATAGCACCTAAACGCAGTTGCTGTTACTGCACGTTTGCTGTTTAATAGCACCTAAACGCAGTTACTGTTACTGCACATGTGCTGTTTAATAGCACCTAAACATACTTTCTGTTACTGCACGCTGTTTAATAGCACCTAAACGCAGTTGCTGTTACTGCACGTGTGCTGTTTATTAGCACCTAAACATACTTTCTGTTACTGCACGTGTGCTGTTTAATAGCACCTAAACGTAGTTGCTGTTACTGCACGTTTGCTGTTTAATAGCACCTAAACGCAGTTGCTGTTACTGCACGTGTGCTGTTTAATAGCACCTAAACGTACTTGCTGTTACTGCACGTGTGCTGTTTAATAGCACCTAAACGTACTTGCTGTTACTGCACGTGTGCTGTTTAATAGCACCTAAACGTACTTGCTGTTACTGCACGTGTGCTGTTTAATAGCACCTAAACACAGTTGCTGTTACTGCACGTGTGCTGTTTAATAGCACCTAAACGCAGTTGCTGTTACTGAGCGTGTGCTGTTTAATAGCACCTAAACGTACTTGCTGTTACTGCAGGTGTACTGTTTAATAGCACCTAAACGTACTTGCTGTTACTGCACATGTGCTGTTTAATAGCACCTAAACGCAGTTGCTGTTACTGCACGTGTGCTGTTTAATAGCACCTAAACGTACTTGCTGTTACTGCACGTGTGATGTTTAATAGCACCTAAACACAGTTGCTGTTACTGCACATGTGCTTATTAATAGCACCTAAACATACTTGCTGTTACTGCACATGTGCTTATTAATAGCACCTAAACGCAGTTGCTGTTACTGCATATGTGCTGTTTAATAGCACCTAAACGTACTTGCTGTTACTGCACGTGTGCTGTTTAGTAGCACCTAAACGCAGTTGCTGTTACTGCATGTGTGCTGTTTAATAGCACCTAAACGCAGTTGCTGTTACTGCACGTGTGCTGTTTAATAGCACCTAAACGTACTTGCTGTTACTGCACGTGTGCTGTTTAATAGCACCTAAACGCAGTTGCTGTAACTGCACGTGTGCTGTTTAATAGCACCTAAACGCAGTTGCTTTAACTGCACGTGTGCTGTTTAACAGCACCTAAATGCAGTTGCTGTTACTGCACGTGTGCTGTTTAATAGCACCTAAACGTACTTGCTGTTACTGCACGTGTATTGTTTAATAGTACCTAAACATACTTGCTGTTACTGCATGTGTACTGTTTAATAGCACCTAAACGTACTTGCTGTTACTGCACGTGTGCTGTTTAATAGCACCTAAACACAGTTGCTGTTACTGCACGTGTGCTGTTTAATAGCACCTAAACGTACTTGCTGTTACTGCACGTGTGCTGTTTAATAGCACCTAAACACAGTTGCTGTTACTACACGTGTGCTGTTTAATAGCACCTAAACGCAGTTGCTGTTACTGCACGTGTGCTGTTTAATAGCACCTAAACGCAGTTGCTGTTACTGCACATGTGCTTATTAATAGCACCTAAACGTACTTGCTGTTACTGCACATGTGCTTATTAATAGCACCTAAACGTACTTGCTGTTACTGTTTGTTTAAAAAACAAAAAACATTGATACATGTTCCCTGGGGCAAGACCCGGGTTTTCCAACAATAACTTGAATATTAAGGTAAAGGAAAACCGCGCTATAAAACCCCTCCCCCCAAGGACTACAGGCTGCAGCAAGCGTATGATATACAGAAAACAATGGAATATAAAAAGCCGCGCCCCACACAGATTAATCAAAATTAGTTACACCAATATCATTGATGGTAAACAAAATGACACTAGAGTCCATTGAAGTCCATAGTGGTAGAAATAAAAGTTCCCAGAAACGATCCTCTGTAAAGTGTCACCAAGCGAACACACTCCAAAAGGTGCACCCACCACCGAGTGAATAAGCAGCTTACCAGAGGTGCGTCATAAGTCAGCGTCTGACTGTGACCCAGCCAACGGCCTTTAAATCCTTGTGGTTCCCAAGATCAACCCGAATGGACCAGGACTGGACACTTCTTATACTCAGGATAAAGGAAAAGGCGCACATAGCATAATTCCGTTGGCGAAAATTTATTGTAAAAAGTAAAAATGTACTTACACAGCACACATGGTAAACGAGCATAAAACAGATACAAATATTGCTGGCCGGCATGCAGGAGCCCTTCCTCCTCAGCGTGGTGACGTCACTGCGTCGCCTCCCATACGCGTTTCGTCACTAGAAGGACGTTCTCAATGGGGGTAGGGCTTCACAGTAATGCACCACTTAATAAGGACCAGCCGCCCGTTGTGAGAAGCAGCACGCTGAGTCCAGACGCGTCATCTTTGATATGGTAAAAAGCCCTAGGCAGAATGACATTCTGCCAGGCGTCACGGGCACAACTAAAAATTCCATTGCGGAAACAGGAAAAAAACAAAAACCGAAATGAAAACAAATCCATACCCCACCAGTAGTTGGGGTAGGCTAAGGAGTTTTATTAATTAACTTGATTTTAATTATCTAGGCGTAATGTGGACACAGTGATATATGGATAGGCAAGGGGAAAGAACACTGGCACTAGCTCTCCCTCCCCCCCCCCACAGGTCACAGCACCATCTAGGGGACAAGTCTGATAACCAAAACCTAAACTTACCGGAAAGAAGGGAAAAGAAATTTGAACGAAAATTAATATTATATGTGTTCCCTAGGGACTTATGTCCTTATGATAATGTGAGTGCTAAACATAGTGCATATATTGGGGTAATGTGTTAATAACTTACACTCCAATAGTAGCAACTTAGTGGGTTGTGAAGATTAGTTCAAAACACAGTGTTATAATCAAAAAGTAGTGAAAGAATCGCTACATAAAGTGTATCCTACATTAAAAATATGAGATCCCTTCAATAATGAGGGAGTGATTCATTCTAAACGTTTACTCAACCATTAGACTATGTGACCAATATTCAACAGTGAAGTGAAAAATGGAATCAATTACAAAAAACAAAGGAAAAAACGAAAAAAGGCGTCCACATAGACTAAGTGAAGACGACTAGAAGGACGAAAACATAAATTAAATCATTATTCCCTAAAGGGTATATGTGTATACCTGCCCTCAGGTGTGCTTCTCACAAAGGTCAATAATAGGCAATGCTAATACATGCATTAACATATATAGACTAAGTGAAGACGACTTACATGGCATAAGGATTGAAGTATAAAAAATCCAAAAATTGAATCAAATAACAATATCCGTTATAGACAATGCTAATAGACATATAGCCATATATAGACTCGGTAAAGACGACTTGAAGGACATAAATTTAGAGAATATCAGGTATCAAAACACACAAAAATGAGAAACTATTATACCAAGGGGGTTACTTGTTCCCAGGTGTGTTTTACCACAAAGGCTATTTCAGGCATTGCTAATGAATGCATTCACATCCGTTTCAATGTTTAACCCAAAAGGGGTATAGGTTTTTAGACGGAAAATCCAGCCCATCTCCATCTGAGATATCCCTTGTACTAGATTACCTCCTCTCCAAGGAGCTTTATATTTGTCGATCCCCAAGAAGAGGGTATTGGAGGGGTTTTTATCATGCTTCAATCTATAGTGATTAGAAACAGAATGGTCCCTAAATCCAGACAAGATGTTAGTGATGTGCTCGTTGACACGAACCTGAAATGCCCTCTTGGTCCTGCCCACGTATTGTTTACCACATGGGCATTGTACCAAATACACCACTCCCTCAGAGGCACAGGTAATACATGGTAAAATCTTGTATTCTCTCCCAGTAGCTGTGGATGTAAAGGACCTAACACATCTAAGTTTATTAGAACTTAGAGCGCAGACCCGACATCGCCCACATCTGTAATAACCTTTTAACTGGGCAAAAGGAAAAAAGGATTTTGTGAGGGGAGGGTCTATAACATTCTTGGATATTAAGTTCCTTAGGGACTGTACTCCCTTAAAGATAACCCGCGGTTTCGGGGGCAGGATGTTTTTTAGCACAGGGTCATTAAGGGCTAGATGCCAATGTTTCTTTACCAGATGAGTTATGGTTCTATGCTGAGTAGAATAAGTGGTGACAAAAGGTACTACATCAGAGAACTTATTCTCCTCCTCGGGAATCTTGTCACGTAAAAGCTTATTCCTATCCATACCCAAAACCTGATGCAAAGACCCCTGCAATTCCTTACTGCAGTACCCCTTATCAAGAAATCTTTCTGTAAGAACTGAGGCTTGTTGTTGAAACACCTGAGTGTCGGAGCAATTCCGTCTTAGCCGGAGATATTGACTCTTAGGGACACCCTTCAACCAAGGTTCATGGTGGCAACTTCCTACTGGGATGTAGGAGTTCCGATCAGTATCCTTGAAAAAAGTAGAGGTGATAAACCTATTCTCCTTGGTTTCTATTACCAGGTCAAGGTAGTGAACCCTGGTCTGGCTGGCCTCATACTTCAGTTCTATGCCCCTATTATTGTCATTAAGGTATTCAATGAATTTGGTCAGATCGGTATGCCCGCCCGCCCATAGGAGGAGGATGTCGTCTATATATCTGGCCCAAAGGACCACCTGAGGGGCATCCCTCACATAGACGACATCCTCCTCCCATTTGGCCATAAAAAGGTTGGCCAGGCTTGGGGCATATTTAGCCCCCATAGCCACCCCAGTGTTTTGTTTGTAAAACTTGTCCTCAAACCAAAAATAATTGGATGCAGCTGCAAAACTCAGGAGGGACATAATGAAAACAACTTGCTTAGAGGGAAGACCTGAGTCTCTCCCAAGGTAGAATTGTACGGCTTCAAGTCCTAAATCATGGGGTATGATTGTGTACAATGAAGTTACATCAATCGTAACCATCCACATATCAGGAGAAGCGGAGAGATCGGTAAGGATTTTGATAATATGTTTAGAATCCCTAACATAAGAGGGAATTTTTTTAACCAATGGTTGCAAATAAAAATCAATATATCTGCCCACCCGGGAAGTGATCGAATCTATGCCACTAACAATAGGGCGACCGGGGGGGATTGATTGAAGCATGATAAAAACCCCTCCAATACCCTCTTCTTGGGGATCGACAAATATAAAGCTCCTTGGAGAGGAGGTAATCTAGTACAAGGGATATCTCAGATGGAGATGGGCTGGACTTTCCGTCTAAAAACCTATACCCCTTTTGGGTTAAACATTGAAACGGATGTGAATGCATTCATTAGCAATGCCTGAAATAGCCTTTGTGGTAAAACACACCTGGGAACAAGTAACCCCCTTGGTATAATAGTTTCTCATTTTTGTGTGTTTTGATACCTGATATTCTCTAAATTTATGTCCTTCAAGTCGTCTTTACCAAGTCTATATATGGCTATATGTCTATTAGCATTGTCTATAATGGATATTGTTATTTGATTCAATTTTTGGATTTTTTATACTTCAATCCTTATGCCATGTAAGTCGTCTTCACTTAGTCTATATATGTTAATGCATGTATTAGCATTGCCTATTATTGACCTTTGTGAGAAGCACACCTGAGGGCAGGTATACACATATACCCTTTAGGGAATAATGATTTAATTTATGTTTTCGTCCTTCTAGTCGTCTTCACTTAGTCTATGTGGACGCCTTTTTTCGTTTTTTCCTTTGTTTTTTGTAATTGATTCCATTTTTCACTTCACTGTTGAATATTGGTCACATAGTCTAATGGTTGAGTAAACGTTTAGAATGAATCACTCCCTCATTATTGAAGGGATCTCATATTTTTAATGTAGGATACACTTTATGTAGCGATTCTTTCACTACTTTTTGATTATAACACTGTATTTTGAACTAATCTTCACAACCCACTAAGTTGCTACTATTGGAGTGTAAGTTATTAACACATTACCCCAATATATGCACTATGTTTAGCACTCACATTATCATAAGGACATAAGTCCCTAGGGAACACATATAATATTAATTTTCGTTCAAATTTCTTTTCCCTTCTTTACGGTAAGTTTAGGTTTTGGTTATCAGACTTGTCCCCTAGATGGTGCTGTGACCTGTGGGGGGGGGGGAGGGAGAGCTAGTGCCAGTGTTCTTTCCCCTTGCCTATCCATATATCACTGTGTTCACATTACGCCTAGATAATTAAAATCAAGTTAATTAATAAAACTCCTTGGCCTACCCCAACTACTGGTGGGGTATGGATTTGTTTTCATTTCGGTTTTTGTTTTTTTCCTGTTTCCGCAATGGAATTTTTAGTTGTGCCTGTGACGCCTGGCAGAATGTCATTCTGCCTAGGGCTTTTTACCATATCAAAGATGGCGCATCTGGACTCAGCGTGCTGCTTCTCACAACGGGCGGCTGGTCCTTATTAAGTGGTGCATTACTGTGAAGCCCTACCCCCATTGAGAACGTCCTTCTAGTGACGAAACGCGTATGGGAGGCGACGCAGTGACGTCACCACGCTGAGGAGGAAGGGCTCCTGCATGCCGGCCGGCAATATTTGTATCTGTTTTATGCTTGTTTACCATGTGTGCTGTGTAAGTACATTTTTACTTTTTACAATAAATTTTGGCCAACGGAATTATGCTATGTGCGCCTTTTCCTTTATCCTGAGTATAAGAAGTGTCCCGTCCTGGTCCATTCGGGTTGATCTTGGGAACCACAAGGATTTAAAGGCCGTTGGCTGGGTCACAGTCAGACGCTGACTTATGACGGACCTCTGGTAAGCTGCTTATTCACTCGGTGGTGGGTGCACCTTTTGGAGTGTGTTCGCTTGGTGACACTTTACAGAGGATCGTTTCTGGGAACTTTTATTTCTACCACTATGGACTTCAATGGACTCTAGTGTCATTTTGTTTACCATCAATGATATTGGTGTAACTAATTTTGATTAATCTGTGTGGGGCGCGGCTTTTTATATTCCATCAATAACTTGAATATTGAGCTTTAAAATGAGCACTTTTGAATTCAAACGTTCGAGTCCCATAGACTTTAAAGGGGTTCTAAATGTTTGCGCGACTCTGTACTACTCTGTAGCTCCTGTTGGATTTTGCTTAAAATCCCCTTGTGGATGGACATTTTATGGTTACTCAACTTATCACATTGCTATAACCTTTTTCTTTTCCTATGGACTAAAGACTGAAGGACTTATGAATAAATGGTTGTGGAACGAATCATTTGAGTTTCCAATATTTCTTATGGGAAAATTTGCTTTAATATACAAGTGCTTTGGATTACAAGCATGCTTCCAGAACAAACTATGCTCGCAATCCAAGGCTTTACTGTATTTATTTTTTATTTTTATAATTAAATATAAAATATAATGTATAGAAAACATAATATTTAATTTAAAGATAATATGTCCTCCCTCACGTGCCTCTTCTCCCCAGGTCCAGATTTACTCCCTTTGCCACCCCAAGGTCGCGTCCTTCAATGCCGCTACCCCACACACACACACACCATCACATAAGGGGCTTCTGAGCCCCCCCCCCCATGTGATAGGTAATAGGTTAAAAAAAAAAAAATTCAGTTACATTAAAAATCCCCCACCAAATTCTATACAGGCATACCCCACTTTTAAGTACACAATGGGACCAGAGCATGTATGTAAAAAGAAAATGTACTTAAGGTGAAACAATACCTTTTTTCACTTATAGGGTGTAGTGGGGGGTCAGGGGGTGTAGTGAGGGTGTCAGGAGCTGAAGTTAAGGTCTCAGGGGCTGTAGTGGGGGTGTCAGGGGCACATTGGAACAGGGCGGCCTATGCTCTCTGAGCTTCAGCTCCTTCTACTGCGGCTGCAAAATGTCTGTACAGTACTTGTAAGGCACTTTACATACACTCACGGGTATGTCCTTACTCGCAAGTGTATGTAAAGTGAGTGTACTTAAAGCGGGGTATGCCTGTAGTGAAATACAGTACTTAAAACTCCATCTGGCTCCATCCGTCTGACTGTTTACATGTTGAATTTTAAAATCAGCGGAGTTCTGTCAGATTAGCAAACCTGTGAGATCAGCAGGCTTGCCGTTGCTTTTAAAATTCAACGTTTAAACAGTCAGACGGCGTTCTAAGTACTGTATTTCACTATAGAACCTCAGTGTACAAACATGTCCACTTGTCCCCTTCTCACTGTATCCTTAGGGTGGAGGAGTGCAGAGTGTAGCAAAATGGCAGTGATTCAGCTACCCATCACGGTTTTAGTGTGCTGTTTTGTCGTAAAAGTGTTGCAACACATATGGCGGCGTCGCGCATGCACAGTGCGGAATTTTTCAGTGAAATGTCACTTCCGGAGCAAACTGTGATGGGTAGCCATTTGTGACGAGACAAGGGGCAGATGCTTTTCTCAATACAGACAGGCCGGTGTTCTGCTGATGAAGGTCCTCCGGCGCATAAGGACTCCCCTGTACTGTGCAGACATGGTGCTTGCGCAGTACGAATCTCAACGGAGCCGCCGAAAATAGCCGAAGATGTACAGCTGAGAGTCAGCTCTACACGGCGCCTGCGCAATGACTGACACTCTCCCGAGGCTAATTCTGCTCTGCAGGGGGAGGGGGTGATTTTAGCAATAAAATACACGTCTTAGGCCTCGTACACACGAGGGGATATGTCCGCTGAAAACGGTCCGATGGACCGTTTCAGCAGACATCTCCCATCGTGTGTATGGGCTAGCGGACAGATTTGTCCACCCGACAGATTTCAAAGCATGCTTTGAAATCTATCCGGTGGGAATCTGTCCGCCCGACATGTCTGCTGGTTAGTACACTTACCAGCAGACATGTCGTCCCGCACCGCCGCTGCGCCGCCGTCGAATGGATTCGGCGCATGCGCGGAAGTGTTTTACTTCCTGGTGCGGTGACGTGGCGGTGACGTGGCGGCGTCAACGTCACCGCCGCGTCACCGACACGTCACCGCGCCGTCCGCCGGCGGGGAATTTGATCCGATGGTGTGTACACGCCATCGGATCAAACTCCAGATCGGACATATCCGATGGAAATGGTCCGCGGACCGTTTTCATCGGATATGTCTGATCGTGTGTACGAGGCCTTAGCGGGACGTGTTAAAACAAATGGAGGCCGGGTTTTGCAATGGGGTTAAGTCATAAGCATAATAAGAATAAACTGTGACAAGTATTGAATTTGCCCATCAACATACTCGCCCTTATTTCTGTCCATCATTTAAAATACCGCCTCTTTTGTGATTTAAATAGTTCGTGCAAATCTGCCCATCAACATTGCAAAACCTGCCCATCAACATTGCAAAACCCACCCTCTATTTGTTTTAACACTCCCAGCTAAGACGTGTACTTTATTGCTAAAATCACCCCCGCCTCTTGCAGAGTAGCACTAGCATCGGGAGCGTGCGGCATGTGTCAAAGTCATTGCGCAGCTGCCGTGTGGAGCGAACTTTCAGCTCTACATCTTCGGCTATTTTCAGCGGCTCTGCGCTGCACCTGCGCAGTACATGTGGTCCTTATGCACCGGGGGGACCTTTTTTGGCAGGACACCAGGACGACAGGGTTTTTTCACCCCCTGTTGCTGCGGCACCGCCCCGAGGCCTGACCTTGGTGGCCTTGTCAGGGCACTAGATGTTATCCTAGACTCTGAACTCTCCTTTCAGGCCCACATCCAATCACTTTCCAAAGCTTGCCACCTCAACCTCCCTAACATCTCCAAAGTAAACCCCTTACTAACCAATTACACCACAAAGCTCCTAATTCACTCCCTGGTTATGTCTCACCTCGACTACTGCAACACTCTCTTTATTCGCTTACCTTTTGAAAAGGCTATACCCTATTCAGTCTATCATAAATGCTGCTGCCTGACTCCTCCACCTTACAAACCTCTCAGCATCTGCAACCCAACAAAATAAATTCAAAATACTAACAATAACTTACAAAGCCATCGCCAACTTGGCCCCTGAGCTACATCACAAACCTAGTCTCAAAATATCAACCAAATCATTCCCTTTGTTCCTCCCAAAACCTCCTGCTAATTCCCTTGTCATCTCCTCCCATGCTCACCTCCAGGACTTCTCCTGAGCCTCTCCCATCCGTTGGAATTTCCTACCCCAATCTGTCAGACTATCTCCTACTCTATCCACTTTTAGGTGATCCATGAAAACCTTTCTCTTCAGAGACGCCTATCCTGCCCTCACCTTACAACTGTTCTTTTATTTTCCCAATCAGCTCCTTCCCTGCAGTTATTACCTTTTGCATCACTTGACCCTTCCTTTTAGATTGGAAGCTTTAACGAGCAGGGCCCTCTGATTCCTCCTGTATCGAATTGTATTGTAACTGTACTGTTTGTCCTAACATTGTAAAGCACTGTGCAAACTGTTGCCGCTATAAATAAAAAAAAAATGTATGATCATAATAACAAAATCATACCTCAAAATGTGCTTTATATGTCCATGATGATATATATGACTGTACATAAATATATATTCTCTCTGCACAGGTAACGCTGGATTTTGTACGCAGCGGTGAGTACACCCTAGAGAGGATGGGGGAGACCTATGCTGCCAAAGCCCACCTGAAGTCTCCTTTTGACCCAGACAATAACAGAGTCAAAGGCATTTATTGACACAGACCATCCCGGTGTATTGAATTTGGTTTTGCTAGTTCTCAAATTTTATATAATGACAGAACACATTGTTTTAAAATTACAGAGATCTGCTAAAATCACAAAATGTTCCCCTCCTTTTTACAATGGGAGAACAGCTAATGTACAGTCATGGGGCTTATGTAAAAAAAGTGTGCTTACAAAAAAATTCTTATGGCCCACAGCACCCAGTCAGTACGCACTTAATTTGCATGTTTCATGCAGAACTATTTTCAAACTAATTGCAGAATGGCCCACATTTCTTCCAATGTATTAAGCAGTGGAAGAGAACGTTCCTGTAGGCATATGGTCGCTGAGTTGTTTTCCTTGTTCACGTTGAGAAGGAGTGGTGGACGCACAGAAGGAAAGATTACATTTTCTACAGATGTACCCTGTGCTAAAAAGCTTTTGGTTCAATAAAATGAATAGCGACAAATAAGTGCCACTTTTCTGAAGTGATTGCAATGCTGACGTTTAAGGAACTGCATTGTTCCTTTTGGATTCTCAGAATTGCTTTATAATCTTGAAATGCAGATTATGATGAGAGAAGTATTTTGGAGCAGAGAACTTGCTATATTATGAAATGGATCATATTTAAAATTTGGAAGTGTGATGTACAAAATCTGAATTTACAACAGTACAAATCTGTAAATGTTCTATGTTTTCACAAAATATAATTTTATTTTTCACTTTGTGGAACAAATAGGCTTTTTTTTTAGTTTTGGACTGGGTAGAGAAAGATTGGAGCCTCTGTTATTTTTACTGTTGTCTTGTCCTTATCATGGTATATAAATGAACATATTGGAATGCAGACTGAAAATAAAGCTATTCATACCAACTTGTTACATAGTAGCTAAAATGTGATATTTAGTTTCCATCCCAGTGCAGTAAAATTCTGTTCTTGTGTCTCTACAATAAATTTCCAGTTTTGAAGGGAAGTAATTTTTTGACTGTGTAAACCAGATCAGCTTGATGTATTATATGTTGTTATTTTGTGCTACTGTTTAAAAAAAATGTTTCTATGTAGGCTTTGTAATCCTTTATGTATGGGGAAGCCATATTTGCTCATTATGTACTCATATGGGTTGTGTATTTCTGCATTCTCTACACCAGTCTTTTTCAACCAGGGTGCCTTGAAATGTCTTCAGGGGTGCCTAAAAATTGCCCAAAACGTGTATTACAGCCAGTGGGTGGATCAATCCTGCCTTTTAGTTACACAAAGCCACAGGTTTTCATTATGCATCATTACGACCTTCTAGTCACTGGCATCCTAACAACCAATGACGTCATCAGTTGGTAAAAATGTTGGTCACCTACACAGCATCCTTGTGTGACCATCCTCTGTCCCTCTTCATCAGCAATGGAGTTACATTAGCTAACTGATGGAGAGAAACTAAGAGGGAAGAGAAACATTGGAATACTAGTCAGTACCAGTGTGCAAAAGTGTATTTGCTTTGGAAGAATAAATCACCTCTAACATTGGAGGGTTTATTTACTAACGCTAGAGAGTGAAAAATGTGTCACAATTCTGCAGAGCAACCAATCAGCTTCCAGGTTTTATTGCTAAAGCTTAAACAAGCTGGGATAAGAAGCCGATTAGTTTCTCTGCAGAATTGTGACTAATTTTGCCTTCTCTTGCTTTAGTAAATAAATCCTTGGGTGTTCTACATGTGTGGGTGTTGCTGAATTATGAAAAACTATTAGAATATTTTTTTATCATTTTCAAGACTGCCCTTCTAATGGGTGCCTTAAGCTTGTCCTTAACTTTAAGGCTAGGTTCACACTATTGCGATTAGATGCCAGTTTCTCCGTATCCATGTAGCATAGCAGGAGATTGTCACCGTCTCTCAATGGAGCCAGTTTACACATTTCCGCAACACCTCTAGTGCAAATTGCACAGGAGCCCTGTGTGTCTTTTGGTCTGTTTCAGGTCTGAATTCAACCCAAAATTCGGTCCTGAAATTCAGCCCTGAAACAGTGAATCGAGACGCATCGGACTCCTGCTGCTGTGATTCGCTGCAATCTCTAGTATGAACCCAGCCTAAAGGGTGTCTTGACTGAAAAAAGGTTGAGAAACCCTGCTCTACACCTAACTGAGTTGCAGACCCAAGAAAGCAATACACTATTGCAATGCATAACGTATCTAAAACATTGTTAATATAAAAAATGCTCCTTCTAGTGGCAAATGTACAAATCTCCATATTTAATAGAATAACAAATATGGAAAAACAAGCATGTAAAAATGTTGCATCAGAGCAACTTTAAAAAAATACTTGCAATAATAACTCGCTGAACATGTACTATTTCTCGTAAAAAAAAACTTTTATCCTTAAGTCACTGCAGGAAGTAAGAAAACTAAAGAAAAAATTGCCTCATACAAAGTTCACATTGCAAATAATTTTGGTACTACAGTCTGTGTGAATAGCCTGGCTAACACCCCCTCTATTCGTATAAACAGCGGCGTTATTTTGTAAAGAGTCACCGGGTCAGGATAAAAGGAACATTTTCCCAGCATTTCTTAGTATTTGAACGTGCAAACACAATTCAGCTAAATACACAATTTAGGTTTGATGCATTGTTCATGCACTGTGGGGGCTGATGGGAGTTTGAAAAACGTGACTTCTCCGTGATTATGACATTGAAAGAGCAATACCTGCATGTGCCCTGTGACTGGAGGAAGAATCTTCCTCCTAACAAAAGCTTATGCTAAAGGCAAGGATTTTGAGGGGCAGCTGTGTTGCGCTTTAAAAAAAAAAAAAATACAACTCACAATAAAAGGCCTGTGGTTTTAGTTTGTAATCATTTCAAACCTACCTGTAACTTTGTCTAAATAAAGCCTACAGTATGTGTAACTTTTTCTTCTTAGTTTCCTCCCATAATTTGTTGATAAAGCCAGAATTTGTACCAAAAATCCAGAAAACAAATGGTATAAATGAACTTGTCGATATGTTTTGTGTCATTGTCATGCTTGAAGACCCATCCACGACTCATCTTCAGTGTTCTGGCTGAGGGAAGAAGGTTCTCATCAAGATTTTACAATACATGGCCCCATGCATTGGTCACTCAGTGTGGCAAAGTCAGCCTGTACCTTTAGCAGAGAAACTTCCCCAGAGCATAATGTTTTCACCGCTGTGCTTGACTGTAGGGATGGTATTCTTAGGGTCATAGTCAGCATTTTTCTTCTTTCAAATACAGCGAGTTAAGTTAATGCCAAAGAGCTCAATTTTGGTCTCATCTCACCACAGCACTTTCTCACAATAATTTAGATGTTCATTGGCATGACTGTACATTAGTGATGAGCGGAATACGCCATATTCGATTTCGCGATATTTCGCGAATATTTCGAAGAATATTCGCGAATATTCGTTAATATCGAATATTCGTGATATTAAAAAAAAAAAAAAAATGCGAATTTTCGCCAATGCGAATTTTCGCTAATGCGAAATTTCGCGATTTTTTTTTTTTTTTTTATAAAATATCACGAATATTCGATATTTACGAATATTCGCTATATTTTATAAAAAAAAAAAAATAGCGAAATTTCGCATATGCGAAAGCGAAAATGATTGCGAAATTTCGCTATTTTTTTTGGATAAAATATCACGAATATTCGATATTTACGAATATTCGCTATATTTTATAAAAAAAAAAAAATTGCGAAATTTTGCGAATGCGAAATTGATTGCGATTTTTTTGCGAAATTTATTGCGAAATTTGAAAAATACGAATATTCGAAATAGCGAATATTCGCCGCGATATTCGAGATATTCGCGAATACTCGAATATGCAATATTCGTAGCGAATATTCGCAATGCGAATATTCGTGAGCAACACTACTGTACATGTGCCTTCTTGTGGAGGGGGGCTCCCTGTGTTTGGAGAAAGAAAATGCAGGAGTGGGATGTTAGGTGCGGCTAGAAAGCAAAGGACCCAGCCTCTGGGCCCAAAGGGTGGTTTCTGCAGGGCAGAGAGAACCAACTTGAGATTCCAAGGCATCTCAGGGTGCTGAAAGGAGTGCTTATTGTGAGATGCACATGGAAGAAAAATATTTACAATAGAGAGTGATGCCAGAGGTCTTTGAAAGAGAATAGACAAGCCTGAGCTCTGTCTTTTCCTGTCTGTAGGAAGGCCAAAATGTGAGGCACAGAGCAGTGGCGGCTGGTGCTATATATTTCAGAGGGACGACAAACTAATGCCATGTAACCCCCCGGGGGGAGATGAACAGAAGGGTTGTGATTGCCACAAGCACCCTTCTCCCGGTGTTAGATGTACCAGAGCATGGCGGCGATCCACCGTCACCCCCCGCGTGAGACTGACCTTAACTTAGAAGGTAGAGGGAAGGAAGAGCCAGACTCATGCTTCTCCTCCAAGCTGAACAGGAAATGTGTCCTGAGACCCGATTGGCCAGGGAGTCGTAAGACTCCCTGGCCAATCGGATTTCAGAACCTGCTTTCTGATTGGCCGGGAGGAGAATCAGAAAGACAATAGCAAATATTAATTTGCTATTGTGACAAAACTGGGTGGGCTCAGAGTGCAGTGCTCTGTGCCCCGAGCCCATCCTTTTTTAAAGCCAAATAGATCCTCAAGCTCTATGTGCTTCTAAAACTAAAAACCACTTGGAATCCATGCATCCGGTGCCCTGCATTAAAGATTAGGGGCCGGCCCATGAACTAGGGGGCGGTTCCCCGTATGGACGGGCCACCACTGGCACAGAGTATCTCTGGAATTGAAGTGCCTGTGCTTACACCAAGCAAATAAGGATTTCCTGGTATGATGGTACATCATGCTGGAAGTGTGTTTTTTTTTGTTTTTTTTTTGCTTTTAGCGAGGTAGGAATAACAGTCTCAGAGGCTCTTTTTTCTTTTTTTTTAATCTTTGAGGACCTGGCCTTTAACGGCCATGCCGTTAAGTACTGTCAGGGACTTGCCTCTCAATCCCGGCGTGCTACCATTCAGGTGAGACAGCAGCGCTCGCCTGTAATTACGCGCCGTCATGCGAGCGCACACAACGGGAGTTTATTCGGCTTATTTAAACCCACTGGCTCCTCCAGCATATTGCTGTCTGATCTGCAGCTTCTGAGTTATAACCTGTATCTGAACCTGATTGCCTGTTATCCTTATTGACCCAGCTTGTCTGACCATCCGTATCTCTCTGACCTTTGGCTTACCATGGACCCTTTCCTGATTGCTCCACCGTTGCCAGACCCTCCTGCCTGTACCTGTGACTACGCTCCAGCTTTCTGAACCTGCTACCTTATACTCGTTGTGACCTGGCTTGTCTGACTCTGCTACTTTCTGTTGTCCGCTAACCAGCTTACCTTATCAGCTTCCTGCCGCTGTACCTGCACCTCCAGCCAGGGTCGCTGACCCTCTTCCTCTGCTCCAGTGGTCTCCAGTCCACCGCTCCAGAAGGGATCAGCATTCTGCATCCACTACCTCGCTACTCCGGCACTCCTACCTCGCTGCGCTCGTGAGCCCGCTGTTTCCATCCCAGCGGTTCGCAAGCCAGGGCTGTAAGAGAGGCCTTCTCCTGCTACTTGACTCTGGCTACCAGGTACGTGGTACATAACAAGTACAGTTGTGCTCATAAGTTTACATACCTTGACAGAATTTGATTTCTTCGCCATTTTTCAGAGAATATGAATGATAGGGTGATGTTTGTGCAGGATCACTGTGACCCTTGACCCCTTTCTCCTGATGCATCCTGGGGGAGGGGCTGTACCAGGAAGTCAGTCACAGTGTGTGGGACTGGAAGCGATACTTAGAAGGGATTACATCTGGCAATGACAGAAGCCTGTTGTATTAAGACTACTCCATGTAAAACTCCTAAACATGTTTGAGTGAGCAATAAACCTGGTTAAGAAGTGCATATTCGGCCTGTGTGTATATTGCTGAGCGGATACTGGCAGCATTGTTAGCAATACCCTGAGACCCTGCGTTGAAGGGACATAATAACACAAACTTTTCTTTCACTTATGGTTAGTTTTTGGCTGAAGCTATTTATTATCATTCAACTGTGTTTACTCTTTTTAAATCATAATGCCAACAGTAACTACCCAAATTGCCCTGTTCAAAAGTTTACATGCCCCAGTTCTTAATACCGTGTATTGCCCCTTTAACATAATAACAGCTTGAAGTCTTTTGTGGTATTTGTGGATGAGGATCTTTATCTTCTCAGATGGTAAAGCTTCCCATTCCTTCAGGCAAAAAGCCTCCAGTTCCTGTAAATTCTTGGGCTGCCTTGCATGAACTGCACGTTTGAGATCTCCCTAGAGTGGCTCAATGATATTGAGGTCATGAGACTGAGATGGCCACTCCAGAACCTTCATTTGGTTCTGCTGTAGCCAATGACAGGTCGACCTGGCCCTGTGTTTTGGATCATTGTGATGTTGGAATGTCCAAGTACGTGCCATGCTCAGCCTCCTGAAAAATGTTCCTCCAGTATTTTTTGATAACATACTGCATTCATCTTGCCATCAATTTTGACCAAATTTCCAGGGAGGCCCGGAGTGGAAAAGAAAGAAAGGCAGCATAACGTAGGGCCGGGCATGACTGTGTGGAGGTTGGGCAACAGGGAGTTAATAGGAGAGGAGGTGTAGGTTGGCTGGAGTGAAACACGAGGTGAGAGCAGGAGGGGGTGGAGTGTTATAAAAAGGGGGCGCGTGGATGCACGAGGCACAGTGCGGGAATGAGACTTACACAAGGAGGCAGTTTTTTCTCTGCTCCTTGTTCAGCTGCAGCATGGGAGACATTGATAGGCTTTTTGCAAGACTCAGGGCGGCAGCTGCATCACGGGACCCCGGGTGGCTGGAGGAACAGGTCCGTGGGCTGCTGCAGGACGAATCGGGGGTGTCACAGGATGAGGATGTGCGGTCACCACAAGCTTGGCAGTCTAGGCCGCCGGAGCGTTATTAGCCTGGCCCTGCATCTAGAACCCAGCGCCACACTAGGAGCCCACCAGTGGACCTGTCGCCCCCCCCCCCCGGCTAAGTGCGCTAATGCTGCTGCCGGGGGTGAGGCGGATCGGAATCCTCGACACCGGCAGGGGTCGGTGGGCGGGGCTATGGGCAACAATGGCGCCCAGACCTCGTCTGCACGCCGTGGGCAGCGTGACCGGTCGGTCTCCCCCTCTACCCCGGGGATCACGAGGGAGGGGGGGACTCGGCGAGGGAGGTGCCGTGACACGGCCAACGGGCTGCCTCTTTCCTCGGCCGCCGGCTCCAGTGCAGTGGGGAGGCCGGAATCCCCAGCCTGTGGTGGACGATCGGTGGGGCTTAGTCGGGGGCCCTGGGGGAGTGGATGGGCGGTCCGCCCCAATGACAGCCGGGTCCCAAGCCAGAGGTCGCCCGGCGGTTAGGCTGGGGTCTACAGCCTCCAGGTCTGCGCTGCCTGGGGGGTTGACATCGCAGAGGTCACCAGCTTTAGAGGAGTGGTCGGAGGGAGAAGCATCTGACTCGAAGGGGGAGGATCCCGTGGTGGTGCCGCCGGCGGTGAATGGGCCTGCTACGGCTGTGGGAGCCGAGTCCAGTCAGCACAGTAAGCATTTACAATCTATTGATGGGGATGTGGCTGCGGTATTGTGTAGATTGCTGGGGGTGGGGGGGCCGGGGTTGATGTGTCTGGTGGGGAGGGGGGGTTGCTGTGCCTCTCAATGTTTCTCCCCCTGCTGGCCCGCGGGTGGCGGGCAATCTTCCTGCCGCGCCGGATTCATCGGGTGGGCTGGTGGAATTTTTCAGGGGTTTGCGGGATTTGGTACAGCGTTTCACTGGGGGGGTGCAGTCGCCTCCACAGGTGGCGCCGTGGGTAGGGGGAGGGGCGGGCGTTGGGGAGCAGTAGCGGTACCCCCCGCGGTGGTGGTGGACGTCCCCCTCACTGTGGGGGAAAGTGCGGTAATTGATTGCAGGCCTTTGGCATCATGGCTTGCGTCATAGGGGAGAAGAACCCGGAGAATTGTTCCGCGTTGTTCTGCTATATGGACGCAATTGGGGAGGCCCATCAGGTGTACGGGTGTACTGGGTGGCTGAGTTATGATGAGAAATTTTGTCAGCGCAGGGTCGTTCGCCCCTCCCTTAGATGGGATCATAAGGACATCAGTCTGTGGATGCAGATGACGTGTGCGCCGCGGGCGCCGAGCCAGTTTTTTCTGGGGGGGGGGGAGCCGGGGGTACATCCACCTCTCGACTGCCGGCTGGAAAAAAGTGGGGGTGTGCTGGCAATTTAACGAAGGCTCCTGCAAGTATGGAGGAACCTGTCGTTTTTAATCATGAGTGCTCCAGATGCGGCGGCAGTCATCCCTTGTCCCGGTGCTTCAATTAAGGGAAACGGGCCGGGGAATCTGGGAACAAAAGACAGGACAGCAGTGAAGGGGGAAAGGATGCTTCCTTTCCTTAATAGGTACCCGGACAGGGCAGCGGCCGAGCTGCTTGCCTCCGGTTTCTCGGAAGGTTTTGTCATTCTGTGTTCTTTGTTGGAGGTGCCACCCTTGGTAAAGAACTTGCGGTCTGCTTTGAAGAACCCGGGGGTGGTGTCAGACAAGTTGGCCAAGGAGGTGGAATTGGGGAGGATGAGGGGGAATTTGACGTTGTGCCCTTGCCCATGTTGGTGGTTTACCTCTGGGTGTGGTGCCCAAAAAAGAACCGAATAAGTTCCGCCTCATTCACCACTTGTCCTTTCCAAAAGAGGGTCGGTGAATGATGTAATTGACCTCGAATCATGTACAGTGTAGTACACTTCGTTTGACACGGTGGTGCGTTGGCTCTGGCGGTATGGGCAAGGGGCACTCATGGCATAATCCGACATTGAGGCCGTGTTTCGTTTGTTGCCGGTACACCCGGACAGTTTTTGGCTGTTGGGTTGCCAGTGGCAGGGGAAGTATTATGTGGATCAGTGTCTGCCCATGGGGTGCTCCATCTCATGCGCATTATTTGAGAAATTCAGTTCTTTTCTGGAGTGGGTGGTCAGGGATGTGGCGTAAATTCGGTCATCCACTATCTGGACGATTTTCTGTGCGTGGGTTCCCCGTCTTCCAGGGTGTGTGCGACCTTGTTGGCGACGCTGCAGCACATTGCGGAAAGGTTCAGTGTGCCGTTGGCGGCGGACAAGACGGAGGGCCCAACTACAGAACTGAGTTTTTTGGGGATCGTGGTCTACTCTGTGGCCATGGAATGCAGGTTGCCGGTTGACAAAGTGGAGAATCTTCGGCTGGAGATAAGAGGTATGCTGGGCAAATAGAATTTTGCCTGTCGGATCATTCCCATGTGGTACCGACGAACTTCATGCGTTTGACAAAGGAACTCAAAGCTGATCTGCAGGTGTGGCACGCGTTTCTGGAGGATTAGAATGGCCGGTCCCTATGAATGGAAGGCCCGGTGAGTAACTTTGACTTGGACCTGGTCACGGACGTGGCGGGGTCTACTGGTTACGGGACTTTCTTTAAAGGGCAGTGGAGTGCTGAGGGGTAACCAGAGTCGTGGGTTGTGGCTGGGTTGGTAAAGAACTTGGTACTGCTGGAGCTGCTTCCAGTGGTGTTGGCGATCGAGTTGTGGGGGGAATCTTGCAAGAATCTGAAGATCAGGTTGAACTGTGACAACATGGGGGTGGTACAAGTCATCAACCAGATCTCCGCCTCCTCTTTCCCGGTGGTTCAGTTGCTGCGCCATCTGGTGTTGCGATGGAATATCTTTATATTTGCTGTGCATATATTCCGGGTGTGGACAACAGGCTCACTTTCAGTGGGACAGGTTCAGGGAGTTGGCCCCGCACACGAACAGAGATGGGGTGCCTTGCCCGGGGTGGATGTGGGGAATTGCTTTGGAATCGCCGCGGGATGGATCAGGTGGTTGGTGAGTGGGCCTACCTGGGCTGCGTATGCTAAGGTCTGGAAGGAATGGTCAAGTTTTACACGGCTGGCAGACGCCGAGCTGGGGGATACGGAGATGGGATGGTTGGTGTTGTATTTTGCCGCCAGGCATATGGAGGGGGTGGGTCGGTTTCTGCCCTGGATAAAAAATTGGTGGCCTTGGCGTTCTTGTTTAAGCTGGAGGGCAGGGTGGATTTTACTAAAACTTTTTGGGTGAAGCAGGCGGTAAAGGAATAGAAAGGGCAATGTGAGCAGGGATACCAGAAGACCGGTTTCCTTTTCGGTCCTCCAGGCGATCTGTGGAGTTCTGGCAGAGGTGTGCTCTTCAGGGTATGAGGTGAGTTTGTTCAGGACAGTTTCACAATAGCTTTTTTCGGGGCATTCCGGTTGGGGGAGTTGGTCAGCCCTTCCAAGAAAGTTGGGGGGGTTGCTTGTGGGGGACGTGCGCCTGGCAGAGGGCAGAGTAGTATTTAGGCTGCGTAAACGGATCAGGCAGCTAAAGGGGTGGATGTGGTTTTATATGCGTTACCGGGGTCATTAGTTTGCCCGGTGAGGGTGGTGGGTGAGTTCCTAGCTATTCGCCCGGGGTTGGAGGGGCCTCTGCTAATGCACAGGGATGGGTTGTTCATGTCCAGGTTCCAGTTTGTGGCAATGTTTCGAAAATGCTTAAGGGCAGCAGGGTTTGACAAACAATTTGCCTCGCACTCCTTCCGTATTGGGGCGGCTACTGAGGCGGTCTGGTGTGGGTTGGATGAAGCAGCAGTAAAATGGATTGGGAGGTGGGAATCCAGGAGATACCGGTTGCATATGTTAATGGTCTGAGGGTCTTCAGGGCCGTGGGAGAGCAGGTGATTGGGACTGGGCCGATGGTATGTTTGCATTTTGCATGTTGCTCACCGTTGCTATTTGTCTTTGGATGGTGGTCAGGAGCACCTTGTTTGGATCTTGGGGCACTCTTTTGTTTACTGGGGGGCAGGAGGGCTGACATTAGGCCGGAAGGGAGACAGTTAGGCATCCCTAGGAGGGAGGCGAGGATCAGGTGGTTGGGGGTGCCAGGGATGTGGTGGGGCAGGGTGCTGCCGGAGGTGCAGCATATGCCCGGCTGGACCGTCCTCCGGATGTGTTGGTTCTACATGTAGGGGGGAATGACCCGGGTGTTAGGCCTATTGGCGATTTGATCACATCCGTTAAGGCGGATGTCTTAACCTTCCGCGCGGCTTATCCAGGAATGCTGCTGGTCTGGTCGGACATAATTGCTCGGACCACGTGGCGCATGGCGAGGTCAGTGGCAAGGATTAATAAAGGTCAGATTAAGGTGAATAAGGTGATTGTGAGGTTTGTGGCTAGACATGGGGGCTTGGTAGTGAGGCACACAGAGTTGGAAGGTAATGTGGGGCTGTACCTGTGCGGAGATGGTGTTCACCTATCCGATGTGGGTATAAATTTATGGTTGATAGGGTTGCAGGAGGGGATCCAGAGGGCCCTGCGGGTGTGGAGGGGCCCGTAATGATAAGGAGTTACCCTTTCGGGCTGTGGCGGTGTTCGTTGGTCTTTGATGGTGGCAGTTACAGATGTGATGGAAATGGTGGTGGGCTCATCGGTGGGATGGGACACTTATGGGGGGTTACTCCAGCGGAACGGTGTCCGCTGGAATATGGTTATAGTTGCACTGCGGGGAAAAAGGGGTTGTCTTCGAGCTGGGTCGGCTGGGAGCCTGTTATGGTTAATGGTTCCGCAGTGTAGTGGTAAAAGTAAGGTTTAAGCCGGGTTGCCGTCAAAGACCAATAAGCTGGGTTATTAAAGTTGTTTGTTAAAATTGTTAATGAATAAAGTTTGGTGTTATTTAATTATTTAATTTATGTGGTTAAAATAAAATTGGCTGTTGTGGGCATTTTTACTCCAAACTGTGTCTCTCGTTTAATATTAGAAGGGGGTAAGGTAAAACTAAAAAAAAAGGGGAGGGATTGATGGTTATGGGAGAAGTTGGGCTATCCGAACTACACTGGTCATGTACCTTTGTAGCTCACACATCCCCAAAGCTTCAGCAATCCACCTCCGTGTTTCACAATAGGAATGATGTACCTTTCAGTATAGGCCTTGTTGACTCCTCTCCAAATGTAGCGTTTATGGTTGTGGCCAAAAAGCACAATTTGGTCTCTTCACTCCCAAATTACTCTGTGCCAGAAGGTTTATGGCTTGTCTCTAAGCTGTAAGCGGGATACTTTGTGGCATTTGCGTAGTAATGCCTTTCTTCTGGCGACTTGACCATGCATCTTTCTTCAAGTCCCTCCTTATTGTGATGTGGCTGTTTCAAAATGCACATGTTTTCAGAGAGTCCTGTCGCTCACCTGAAGTTGTTGTCATTTTCCACTTCGTGATTAGAGTTTGAACACTGCTGATTGGCATTCTCAATCCCTTGGATATCTTTTTATATCCCTTTCCTGTTTCCTGTTTAACTACCCTTTCCCTGCAGATCTTTTGACAATTCTTTTGCTTTCCCCATGACTCTGAATCCAGAAACGTCAGTGCATTAGATGACAGATGCAAGGGTCTGTCAGGAGTCCAGAAACTCTTTGACCTTTTTGTGTGTCTATATATATATATATATATATATATATATATATATATATATATATATATAGACACACATACACACATTAATTACAAGCAAACACTTTAAGACCGGGCATATTATTCAAACTTCACCAGGGTATATAAACTTTTGATCAGGGTCATTTGGGTAGTTGCTGTTATCATTATGATTTAGACCCCTTTCACACTGAGGGCGTTTTGCAGGCGCTAGAGCGTTAAAAATAGCGCCTGCAATCCGCCCTCAAACAGCTGCACCATTCATTCCAGTGTGAAAGCCAGAGGGCTTTCACACTGGTGCGTTGCGCTAGCAGGACAGTAAAAAAAAGTCCTGCTAGCTGCATCTTTGGAGCGGTGAAGGAGCGGTGTGTTTACCACTCCTGCCCATTGAAATCAATTGGACAGCGCGGCTATAGGTTTCATAAAGTTTTAACCCTTTCTCGGCCGCTAGCGGTGGTTAAAAGTGCCCTGCTAGCAGCCAAAATTAGGTTATACATGAAGATGGGTGGGTTTACATTCACTTTAACTACACATTTCCATACCGAATATTGTGGGAGGGTCTGGTGTCCATTTGGGCAAGATAGTTTTCCTCGCATAATATGTAGCATAGAAAATAAACAATTTTGCTACATGTGTATTGGTAGGCAGATCATCAGTTATCCCAAGCAGAAGAACCAAAGGATCTGCAATAATTGTAAATTTGCCAATCGCATTAACGTCATCAATAGGGATGAGCTCCGCGTTCGATACGAACGTATGTTCAACTCGAACATCGTCTGTTCGTAGGTTCGACGAATTTCGAACAAAATGGGTCGTTCGCGCCAAATTCGAGTGACGCGCGTCCACCCATAAATCACTGCGGTGTTGCGTGTTGATGATTGGTCAAGCATGCACCATGACCCTGCATGCTTGGCCAATCACAACGCACAAAAAACGAAGAACAATAATTGGCCAAAGCCAGGGTGGCTTTGGCCAATTATGGCTCAGGGCAGGCTCGTGTAGTGTGTTTCGGCTTTGTTAAAAAGAAGATCAGTCAGACAGTTAGAGAGAGAGAGATAGAGACACAGGGCCAGATTCAGAAAGTATTTACGTTGGCGTATCTATAGATATGCCGCGTAAATACTAAAAATAGCCGGCGTATCTGTTTTCTGTATTCAGAAAACAAGATACGCCGGCTTTCTCCTAAGATACGAGCAGCGTAATTCGCTTACACCGTATCTTAAGTTGCATATCACGAATCACGCCCCCACTTCAGCAATTTGAATTGCGCGGCCTTACGCCGTGCACTTTACGCTACACCACCGCATATTATGGAGCAAGTGCTTTCTGAATAAGGCACTTGCCCATAATATTTGCGGCGGCGTAGAGTAAAGAGGAAACGCTACGCCGCCGGAAAGATACATTTTTGTATATAAATCTGGCCCACAGTGTCTTTTCTACCAGATAGATAGATAGAGCAGGAAGGCTAGTCAGTTTAGTTAAATTTACAGTGTGTAGAGAATATATATACATCCCTAGGAGTTGTACATATATCTATACACTGTATAGCTTAGCTAGATCAGCTATTCCTATTGTTAGGCAGTAGATTGTGCTAGATGCAGTGCTCTAACGTGTTGTATTGCCTGCATAGTGTTTAGTTTACACCTAAACATAGTACTCAGTGTTAGTGGACATGTGCTATTAAATTGCACATACACGCATTAGCTGTTACTGCACGTGTGCTATTCATTTGCACATAAACGCAGTCGCTGTTAATGCACGTGGGCTATTTAATTGCACATAAACGCAGTCGCTCTTACTGCACGTGTGCTGTTTTTTAGCCCATAAACGCAGTCGCTCTTACTGCACATTTGCTGTGTTTTTGCCCATAAATGCAGTTGCTGTTAGTGCACATTTGCTGTTTAATAGCAACTAAACGCATTTGCTGTAACTGCGCGTGTGCTGTTTAATAGCACCTAAACGCATTTGCTGTAACTGCGCGTGTGCTGTTTAATAGCACCTAAACGCAGTTGTGTAACTGCATGTTTGCTGTTTAATAGCACCTAAACGCATTAGCTGTTACTGCACGTTTGCTGTTTAATAGCACCTAAATGCATTAGCTGTTACTGCATGTTTGCTGTTTAATAGCGCCTAAACACAGTTGTGTAACTGCACGTTTGCGGTTTGATAGCACCTAAACGCATTAGCTGTCACATGTCACATGTCACTGTCCTCAGCACCCCCGATTCTCATTTTTAATGTGCCATGTAATTTTGCTTAGGGCCCCAGGGAGGTCAGGATCGGCACTGGGTCTTGTAATGACCTGGGGGGAGTGGTGGCGGGGAAACTCATGCTATTTTTTTTCAATGATGTGTATCCATATTGCAGGGACCAAACATTACATTAAAGCCGCAAGCAGTATTAAATTACATTTTTCTGAGAATAATCTCATTTTGTGCAGGGACATTTATAAACACGTGCCACTACTATAGACACCCAGCAGGTATGATATTTAAAGGAATTTTTCACTTTTTTTTTCACTTTAAGCATCATTAAAATCGCTGCTCCAGAAAAAACTACCGTTTTTAAAAACTTTTTTTTCCATTGATACATGTTCCCTGGGGCAAGACCCGGGTTCTGAAAGACGTTTTCCAACATTAAATTTAATATTGGTCTTTAAAATGATTGTTTTTGAATTCGAACGTTCGAGTCCCATAGACTTCAATGGGGTTCTAAATGTTTGCGCGAACCCGCGGTCTGTTCGAACGTTCTGCTGCGAACCGAACGCAGGTATGTTAGGCTCATCCCTAGTCAGCAACCATCGCCGGCCAAAAGTTCTGTAGTAGCAAGCCCATACTGTATGGATGAAGTTTCCCATTGCTTATCTACATTTGGGACAGATATCATCATCAGTATAGTAAATGACAGATAATCTCTGAGGTGTATAGTACACTCTATGACGACATTTTAATTGGAAGAAATGGTCTCTAGCTGAAATCATAAGTGGAAAATACTGTTGGAGGTCCTCACTCCCATCCTTATCTATCAAATGTGGTATATCTCGCAGCAGGGTAATAACTAGAACCTTCAGGGCCCCTATGCAAGAAACCATGATGGGGGCCCCCCTGACCCTCTACTTCCATCCAACCCTCGGGATTTTGAGAGGGTGTTCTTGGATATCCTCCCAGAACGCTGCCTCCTGTATGCCAGCAATCACGGCAGCCCTTTTACCATGTGATTAGCTGATCACATGTAAACAGACTTGCTGGGTATCGGCAGCCCTTTTCTCCCACGCTGTGCCTGTATAGGGAAAGAGGAGGCGTTAATTGCCAAGAATGTCAGTAAATTGTTTCCTCTTATAATCAGTGCCCATCAATGCTGCATATTAGTACCACCTATCAGTGCAGCCTATGAGTGCTGACTATCAGGGCTCATTAATGCCTATCAGTGACACCTATCAATGCTGCCCATCAGTGCTCATCAATGCCCATCAGTGCCGCGCCACACACAGGAGAGGGGAGCAGGGAGAAGTATCTGATTGGCTGTGTCGTCCCGTGTGAGAGAGGAAGGAGGAGCGAGCAGCGAGAACTGTCGGTTTCAAATTCACCGCCGGGTTGGAGTGGTCTCGAGCAACCACCATCTCACAGTAACAAGAACAGACGCCCAAAAAAAAATCTTAAAACATGGCAGCGCCATACCCCCCTCAGACAAAAGAAGCTGTAATGTAGATTTAGCCACACAGGGGGCTGCCCAAACAAAGGAGGTGATGGCCTGATCTAATTTAACAATAAATGCATTCAACATCGGTACAGGGGTAAGACAAAATATATACCAACATTTTGGGTGATTTATTCAGATTCACCCTTCAATGGCAATTATTTCTAAGTGGGGCTTTTTTCGATAACCTATACCCTGTCCTTCTACAGTTTATGTTCTAATTTAGAATTTCAAATCTTTCTGAACGTAGACTCCAAGTGTGTAACCCAATTATTGGGGGCAGGAAAATTTGCAGGGGGTGCCACCTGGGTCAGGGAAAACAGAATAGATTTATCCCAGTTCACCTTGACTGAAAATTAACCAAAAGGATTGATAATCATCCGCAACGTTTAGCGTGGATGGAGGAATCTGTTCCACAGCTGAAGCTCCCATTCCGGTGCTGGAAGTTTCCACTGTTTTACTACTTTAAACGGCACTACTTCCAGGGCAGATATCTAGAACACCACATTCAGGAGCTGAGTTATGGCTGCCTCCTGAGTTGGCTGCTGCCTCATCTGTAACAGAAAACAGTATTCTGACATCTGACAGGTTCCCTTTAATTTGCCAGCTTGTGTGCCATTTACCTTTTAGAGCTTCATTAGCTGTTCAGTGAAATCCGCAGGGAAATTGTTACGCTGTCAGCTGTCTGTATCCCTATTTTCATTTATCATTGACATACCCAAACAAATAAATTAGTTGCCCGCTGTCAACATAACTGAAAGTGTTTCTATAGCTTATCTTTTCTTTTTTTTTTTAACTACTGAGCATAAATTTTGTCAGTCTCTGCTGGCGCTGTCTGCCACTTCCCCACACCAATTTGCAAACCGACAAAGGTAAAAAGTCTGCTGAAGGTAAATATGACTCAGTCTCTGGGGACAGTTAATTTAGAAAGGGGAATTTCGGGAGTCTCAGGACCATTGAACACCGGCGGCCATTGCATAAAGGGCATTTCTCATGAAATTTTCACTTGAAAAGCAGCTTACACAAATACATGACATTGATATATATCAAAAGGCAGCTTATAAATTAGCAAAAAAACATACATAAAATAATTGAGGTTTATATTTATTTAAATAAATATTCTGCAGGGTACACAAGACCCGACTTGCATAATTGCTACCTCGTTTCCTGTTAACCTCTGTGTGTTGAATTTTTTTTCCTTTCCTCCCGTGTTATACACCGATAAATACGGTAAATTTGTATTATGGTGAATACACCATAATACAAAATCACTGTATTTATCAGTGTATAATACGCACTTTTTTCCCCCTTAAAATCAGAGGGAAATAGTGGGTGCGTGGAAGAAATTTTGGTGATTTAGCTCCTTTACTAGTAAAATACTCTATTGCTAAAGTAAATTTCCAACAATGGATATTCCCAGAATTAACTGAATATTATTATTATAATACAGGATTTATATAGTGGCATCATTATGCCTAGCACGCCTTTTTAAAAAATAATGGGGCATAGCACAGTTGCGATACAATTTGATAGAAGATGGCCCTGCTCGTGGAGCTTACAATCCAAAAGAAAAAAAAAGGCATGTGTTAAAAAACACATTGATTTTGAGGGATGAGCTGAGCTTTCAGTAGTTGGTAGGGGAAGAAAGCTGGACAGTAAAGATCTCAACATGAACTGTATCAATTTTGTATTATTTTTTTTTTAAATGATTGGGCAGTCAGTAAGTTAGTGGGTGGAGGCAGTTGAGATAAAGGAGAACTTTAACCACTTGAGCACCGGACCATTTGGCAGCCTAAAAACCAGAGGACTTTTTACAATTTGGCACTTTATTTGATGGTATTAAATTGCATCTGCGATTTTTTATTTTTTGCGATATAAACGGAAAGAGACCGAAAATTTTGAAAAAAAATGAAAATTTATTATCAAATACTCACCGTAATTTTCCTTTCCTGATAGGCTCCATGGCAGCATACGTGTGGGTTGGCCCTGCCTCCATAACTACCCAATAGGACCCCTCCCTATACATTTCAGCTGTGGGCTCTAAGCCATGTTCCGTAACTAGCCTACTACAAGCATTGGGAGGGACTCCTGCTGCCATGGAGCCTATCAGGAAAGGAAAATTACGGTAATTATTTGATAACACATTTTCCATTTTCCTGACATGCTCCATGGCAGCATACGTGTGGGAAATAACTCGCCAAACACACCCGGACGGGCAAAATGCTGAGGCAAGAAAATAAATTAATTTAATACTGTCAACTGACAGCACTTGTAAATTAAAATTCAGTGAAGATAAAAACGTATTAATAGATGACCATGAAGCCGCTCTGCATATGACTTCAGGTGCAACATGACGTGAGGCTGCCCAAGAAGTCGAAATGCTCCAGTTTGAGTGTGCAGAAACTGCCTCTGAAGGAGCCAAGCCCTTGGCTTTGTATGCCCTCTGGATGGCCTGAACTATCCAAGCTGCAATGAATCTGATTGAGGCCCGTTTTCCTTTGTTTTTTCCATTAAAAAAAAAGGAAAAGAAAATCTGTTTGTCTGAAAGATTCTGTTATTTCCAGATATTGACTTAATGTGTGCCCCACATCAAGGGGATTAATACTTTGATCTTCAGATAACCCAAAAGTGGGCAGTACAATTTTCTGATTTTCATGAAAAATGGATGTAACTTTAGGATTTGAGCCCATCATAGGAATTAATACTGCTCTATCTGGAAAGTGTCAGTACTGGATCCCTCTAGGACCCAGCGTACTCACCTGACACAGCCTTGGCTGGGAAACACTGATTGGCCAGCTCTCCTTTAAAACACCTGTGTTTTCACCCAATCAGTGCTCATGATAGAGTTACTCTGCTTGCCTTGAGAGATCCAGCCTGACCTGTTTATCTGTAAACTTTGTGTATGATAAATGGAGAAAAAATTGCGCATACCAAATAAACAGCAAAGAATAGATAAAAGCTGCGACTCAAAAATGTTATACAACATAAAATAGACTATAAACAGGGAGGGGAGTCGCGCTAGACGTGAGATATTGCTTACTGATAGCACAATATAATGTCAAAAAATATAGTAAAATACAAAACCACAATTGCTAATGGTGAAGTCCACCCAATATCCTGATAGGTGAACAAGAAAACCTGATAGGTCAAACGTGATCAAAAGGGGTTAAATTCTTGATGTTGGTCAAAAGTCCATCTCTATAACCAATGGTATTGAATCTTGATACACAAAAAACGTGAAAAAAACAGTGTCCCGTTACATTCATGAAGGTCTTGCACTTGTAGAATTTCCATAAGAAATGACAACACCGGGAAGAAAAAAGAAAAAAACTTTCATAGTGTGATACTGTTATAAAAAATATATGCACCCGTGAAAAATAGCTATTTATTAAAAAAAACAGTGACAACCCTTCACCATAGGGCACAGTTCACACTGACCCTTACCAGATCGTAAGACCCTCTCGAGGTCAAATGCAGCCTTAAAGATGGTGAAAATGGGCTTCGTTTTATAACTTCATGTTTTCCTCAGATGAAACAAAAAGAGAGAAACTTCTCATAGTGTGGATTGAATGGAAATGAATCACAATCACCCGTGAGGAGAATCAACAAATACTGTGTGGGAGAGGAGTGCTGGTACCACCACCGGACGCACACACTGACCCTTACCAGATAATGAGATCCACTCTAGGATCAATAAAGGCAGCAAGGAGGTGAATATACTGTGTATGTTGTATCAGAGACCAGTCCTCGATGAATCACAGCATAAAAACAAAAGGAAACTGGAGATAGTGTGAAATCCTTAAAAAATGTATTCTAAAAGAAGCCAAAAAATGCGCACTTACAAACAGATGCAAATTCAAGGCGATGTATAAAAGATGCCGGCCGGCTTGTGGAACGCGGATGTCCCTCGTGTTGTTGCGATGACGTGGGAACGTCTCCTCCCAACGTTTCGTCTTACAAAAGACTTGGTCACGGGATAAGGACGACGCACCACGTCATCGCATAAGAACCCTCTATGGGCGGAGTTAGCTTCACATGGACATAGCCCCGCCATATTGAATAAGGGATAAAGTAAGGGAAAAACGATCTCTACCCGTATTTCCAATGTAAATACAGAGAAAAAAACTGACATAGAAAAACACGATTAGCTAATCGCATGGGCAGCCCCTGTCAACGTGTAATAACACGGGAGCAGAAAAACAACATTTTATTTTTAAATTTTTAAAAAAAGGAGCTGGAACACCCCTTGCACTTGTTAGAGTGACACCGGAGCTCAGCGCGATACTAGAGAAAAACAAAAATAAAAAAAGCATGTTACCATGTACCATGTGAAACCAATTCGAGGTCGCTGGTACACCACATGTCTAGCAGACCCAGGCATGCGATATATCTGACAACCAATGTTAGGCGATACAATTATACGGAAACAGGTGGAAATACATAACAGTTCACAATGTACTATGTCACTTGTCACCCATGCACTCTGCCTGACAAGCAAAGTAAGGCAATGCACTTGTGATGAAATAGGTAGATATATGTTACAAATCCCAATATGATGCTAGACATAGGTATACATTGTAAATCACAATATGATACTAGATACCAGAGAGAGAAAAAAACAAATAGACAAAAAAGATCATGATATCATATGGAGCCAATTTCAAAACCACTGGTATAGTATATGTCTAGCGAACTAAGATATATAATATATCTGACAAACAATATTAGACAATGCACCTATACTGAGTGCTATAGATCACACTACACTAGGTCACATGTCACTTGTTACCCATACACATATCATTTATTGCCCGTGCATTATACCTGACAGGCAAGGTCAGGTAATGCCCTTGAAGTGATACAGGTAGATGTATATTATATACCATAATATGATCTGTCACATATCGCTTAGAACATATAGGGAAACAAGATGAGGGCATATTTGACTAATAATAAGCAACCCCTACCTGGCGTATCTTGTCATGGAATAAAATGAAATAAAATAAAGTACAAAAACCACGGACCACATGTATAAATCCACATACAGTGGAAAAAAACATAACTTTTCTAAAGAAAGAGTTTATCAAGGTTAGTGGCTATCCCACATGGTACCTCAGGAATTGTCTATAAAGCAATTCACATCCACTTCTATGTTGAGGCCATGTGACTCAAAACATCTGAGAGTGTGGATCCATGTCATCTCAGAGCGGGAAATACTCCTAACAAGATCGCTTCCTCGCCACTGGGCCTGATATTTATCAATTCCCATAAAAATGGTGCCCCTTGGGTCTTTATTGTGTGTGATTAAAAAATGCTTAGAGACCGAATGGTCAGGGAAGCCACTGCATATATTGGTCAGGTGCTCGTTTAGGCGTATGTGCAGTGGACGTTTAGTCCTACCCACATACTGTAGCCCGCACGGGCACTGGATCATGTAAATGACTCCCACCGTGGAGCACGTTATGAAGGATTTGATCTGATGAACCTTGGTTGAATACCTGGAACAAAAACTGGTAGACCTCTTAGGAGTGTGGTTACTGACCATACACACCTTACAACGTCCACATTTAAAGAAACCCTTCAGATCAGATGAAAACATAGACAGAGTTTTGGGTGGATCCAAAACATTTGGGGCCAATTTGTTCCTTAATGATGTAGCGCCCCTAAACACTACCTGAGGTTTATCAGGCAAGATGTTATTCAGAATTCTGTCACTCTTAAGAACATGCCAGTGTTTGTTCAGAATGTGCTTTATAGTGGCATGCTGACATGAATAGTCTGTCACAAAGGGGTATCTATACTTGTCCATCATAGTGGACTTAGGTTTACCTTTCAAAATAACCTCTCTATTAGTATTGGTTACTGATGTTAAAGACTCAGTTAAGAAGGAGGGACTATAGCCCTTCTCCAAGAACTGTTTATTCAAGATTTCAGCCTGTTTTAAAAAAATCGCCTGATCACTACAATTTCTCCTCAGTCGAAGAAATTGGCCCTTAGGGACGGCCGTCAGCCAACTGGCATGGTGGCAACTATCATGAGGGATGAAGGAATTTCGGTCCGTGGATTTAAAATAAGTGGACGTGGACAGCTGGTCTCCCTCTCTTGTGATGACCAAATCCAAAAAATTAATAGTTTTCATGCTTGCCTCATACTTGAGAATAATCCCAATGTCATTAGTATTGAGGAATTGCATGAATTGGGTAAGGTCACTCTCACTGCCCTCCCATAGGAGGAGGATGTCGTCGATGTACCTAGCCCACAGGAGCACCTGGGGTCTAGAGGGCACATCGACCACATCCTCCTCCCACTTGGCCATAAATAAATTGGCCAGGCTAGGGGCATATTTGGCCCCCATAGCAACTCCCCTATCCTGGCGATAATATCGTCCATCATGCCAGAAAAAATTATGGGAAGCTGCATAAAGAAGCAATTCCATAATGAACGCAATCTGCCCATCAACAAGGCCTGAATCCCTCTTGAGGAAATGTGAGACTGCCTCTAAACCCACCTCATGGGGAATTATGGTGTATAATGATGTGACATCAGCGGTCACAAGCCATACATTTGGGGGGAGTGATAATCCAGCCAATAAACCAATGATATGACTGGTATCCTTGACAAACGAGGGCATAGCCTTCACCAAAGGCTGAAGATAAAAGTCAATATATTTGCCCACCCGGGACGTCACAGAGTCTATGCCACTGACTATGGGGCGACCCGGGGGGCAAACAGGGTCCTTATGCACCTTAGGCAGGTAATACATAATCGGTACTCGAGGAGCCTTGGGAACCAAAAAGGATTTCTCCTTAAGGTTAAGTATATTAGACTGAAAACCCTTATTTACAATCTCAACCAAGGCCCTTCTGTATTTCTCTCCCGGATTAAGAGGGAGAGGGGTGTATGTGTCCCTATCGCTCAAGATATTGGACATCTCCTGTAAGTAGTCTTGTTTGTTTAAGACTACAATGCCCCCCCCTTTATCGGCGGGGCGAATCACAAGATTCTTATTATCGCAAAGAGTTTTAATACCAATTTCTATGTCCAATTTACACCGAACTTTTTTGACATGTGTGTTGTCTAAATCCCTGAGGGATAAATCTCTGAAAACTTTCAGAGAGGCCGGTAATTGTCCTGGTGGATTGTATGTGGAAGCATTAGCCAAGCCAGAATGGACATAATTATGGACAGACACTTTAGATGGACCAAAGGGATTGGATGATAAGTACCGTTGGACATTTAATTTACGGACATACTTATGGATGTCCATATAGGTCTTAAATTTACTCATATTTTTTGGAGGGGCATATTTCAACCCTTTATCCAGTACAAGGAGTTCAGATTCGGTTAACTCATGAGAACTCAAATTAAAAATCCCGGAGTTGGTTAAATTTTTGGTCTTTTGGGACTTAGCGTGCCTCCCCCCTCTGACCCCTCTTTTAACTCTGCCAATCTTTTTAGACCTTGTCCAGCTCGGGGAAAACCCCAATTGGGCTGGACAAAGTTCATAGATTGGTCGCCATAGCCGAGTTCATATGGTGCAGACGGCATGGTATAGTGGGAATTAGGAAACGAATTCTCATTTCCCATGTTGTCAATATCCCCTAAAGGTAAAAAACTATTTTGAGTCAAAACATTGTATTCCGGTTCAAAATTACCAGTATAGTGGACCACATCATTGTTTCTTAATGCCTGTGTGGTATGTGGGCCAGGCCCCTGATTGTACAAATTGCCTCTCATTGGGCCATGAGAACTACTCTGGCTATTGCCATACCCAGGCGGAAAAAAGGGGGGGGGGGACCCCCATAATTACCCCGACCCCGAGGGGGGAGGGGGGCTTGACCTCCTACAATCTCTGGTCCCCAATATTGGGGCCGGTAGCCTGGGGGTGGACCAGAGTGGTTACGTTGCCCTCCAGACAATCCCAAATATTGGGGTTGTGAAGCAGAGCTTTTTTGAAAAGAGCCCTTCTTCTGTTTAGACTGGTTTTTGGGTGTGCCCCCCGTCCCCGCACGATTGTGCTTATTCCTAACCACCGGTGCTGGAAGCAAGCTGGCAACCTCATTGACTATTTGTGGATGGGCTGAAGTAATTTCCATCCCCGAAAGGTTTGGATTATTGGTGTCTGTCGCCAATTTCTTTTGCCACTCAAACACGATCTTGGAGTGGTAATCACCAAAATCCCTATTGAACTTTTTCTTCTTTTTTATTTTCTGTTCTCTTTCCTCCTTCTCTAGTATCTTAAGAAGATTTTTTGATCTATCAGCATAATCTGCACTAGACATAAAGGGGGAAAGTTTCTCTTTGATGAGTTTGACCTCATCATCCAGTTTTTTAAGTTTAGTGGCTTTACGGTCACTTAGAAACCTCAAAAGATTAAGCCCCATGTCATTAAAGTACTTGAACCACCCCTCTAGGTCCAAATCCCCCTTCTGGGGAGCTATTTCCCATCTGAGGCTCCGCGGCACCATCTGGTGTTTGAGGTATGTCTCTAAAAAAACCACATCCCACTGGGTATGTAGTTCGGAGATGGTGAGATTTTTAAGTCTCATAAATAGACCTCCTATGTCATTCTCTCCATCCTTAAATGTTTCGAACACTCCCTCGGAGTTAACAACACGTGTGGCCCTGAACTCAAAAATGTCCATAGTTACAAGATGATTTCACCAGAGGAAATCTTACTCTATGACAAAGTACAAAAAAAGGTAGCTGCAATATATAGTATAAGAACAAAGTATGATAAATGGAGAAAAAATTGCGCATACCAAATAAACAGCAAAGAATAGATAAAAGCTGCGACTCAAAAATGTTATACAACATAAAATAGACTATAAACAGGGAGGGGAGTCGCGCTAGACGTGAGATATTGCTTACTGATAGCACAATATAATGTCAAAAAATATAGTAAAATACAAAACCACAATTGCTAATGGTGAAGTCCACCCAATATCCTGATAGGTGAACAAGAAAACCTGATAGGTCAAACGTGATCAAAAGGGGTTAAATTCTTGATGTTGGTCAAAAGTCCATCTCTATAACCAATGGTATTGAATCTTGATACACAAAAAACGTGAAAAAAACAGTGTCCCGTTACATTCATGAAGGTCTTGCACTTGTAGAATTTCCATAAGAAATGACAACACCGGGAAGAAAAAAGAAAAAAACGTTCATAGTGTGATACTGTTATAAAAAATATATGCACCCGTGAAAAATAGCTATTTATTAAAAAAAACAGTGACAACCCTTCACCATAGGGCACAGTTCACACTGACCCTTACCAGATCGTAAGACCCTCTCGAGGTCAAATGCAGCCTTAAAGATGGTGAAAATGGGCTTTGTTTTATAACTTCATGTTTTCCTCAGATGAAACAAAAAGAGAGAAACTTCTCATAGTGTGGATTGAATGGAAATGAATCACAATCACCCGTGAGGAGAATCAACAAATACTGTGTGGGAGAGGAGTGCTGGTACCACCACCGGACGCACACACTGACCCTTACCAGATAATGAGATCCACTCTAGGATCAATAAAGGCAGCAAGGAGGTGAATATACTGTGTATGTTGTATCAGAGACCAGTCCTCGATGAATCACAGCATAAAAACAAAAGGAAACTGGAGATAGTGTGAAATCCTTAAAAAATTTATTCTAAAAGAAGCCAAAAAATGCGCACTTACAAACAGATGCAAATTCAAGGCGATGTATAAAAGATGCCGGCCGGCTTGTGGAACGCGGATGTCCCTCGTGTTGTTGCGATGACGTGGGAACGTCTCCTCCCAACGTTTCGTCTTACAAAAGACTTGGTCACGGGATAAGGACGACGCACCACGTCATCGCATAAGAACCCTCTATGGGCGGAGTTAGCTTCACATGGACATAGCCCCGCCATATTGAATAAGGGATAAAGTAAGGGAAAAACGATCTCTACCCGTATTTCCAATGTAAATACAGAGAAAAAAACTGACATAGAAAAACACGATTAGCTAATCGCATGGGCAGCCCCTGTCAACGTGTAATAACACGGGAGCAGAAAAACAACATTTTATTTTTAAATTTTTAAAAAAAGGAGCTGGAACACCCCTTGCACTTGTTAGAGTGACACCGGAGCTCAGCGCGATACTAGAGAAAAACAAAAATAAAAAAAGCATGTTACCATGTACCATGTGAAACCAATTCGAGGTCGCTGGTACACCACATGTCTAGCAGACCCAGGCATGCGATATATCTGACAACCAATGTTAGGCGATACAATTATACGGAAACAGGTGGAAATACATAACAGTTCACAATGTACTATGTCACTTGTCACCCATGCACTCTGCCTGACAAGCAAAGTAAGGCAATGCACTTGTGATGAAATAGGTAGATATATGTTACAAATCCCAATATGATGCTAGACATAGGTATACATTGTAAATCACAATATGATACTAGATACCAGAGAGAGAAAAAAACAAATAGACAAAAAAGATCATGATATCATATGGAGCCAATTTCAAAACCACTGGTATAGTATATGTCTAGCGAACTAAGATATATAATATATCTGACAAACAATATTAGACAATGCACCTATACTGAGTGCTATAGATCACACTACACTAGGTCACATGTCACTTGTTACCCATACACATATCATGTATTGCCCGTGCATTATACCTGACAGGCAAGGTCAGGTAATGCCCTTGAAGTGATACAGGTAGATGTATATTATATACCATAATATGATCTGTCACATATCGCTTAGAACATATAGGGAAACAAGATGAGGGCATATTTGACTAATAATAAGCAACCCCTACCTGGCGTATCTTGTCATGGAATAAAATGAAATAAAATAAAGTACAAAAACCACGGACCACATGTATAAATCCACATACAGTGGAAAAAAACATAACTTTTCTAAAGAAAGAGTTTATCAAGGTTAGTGGCTATCCCACATGGTACCTCAGGAATTGTCTATAAAGCAATTCACATCCACTTCTATGTTGAGGCCATGTGGCTCAAAACATCTGAGAGTGTGGATCCATGTCATCTCAGAGCGGGAAATACTCCTAACAAGATCGCTTCCTCGCCACTGGGCCTGATATTTATCAATTCCCATAAAAATGGTGCCCCTTGGGTCTTTATTGTGTGTGATTAAAAAATGCTTAGAGACCGAATGGTCAGGGAAGCCACTGCATATATTGGTCAGGTGCTCGTTTAGGCGTATGTGCAGTGGACGTTTAGTCCTACCCACATACTGTAGCCCGCACGGGCACTGGATCATGTAAATGACTCCCACCGTGGAGCACGTTATGAAGGATTTGATCTGATGAACCTTGGTTGAATACCTGGAACAAAAACTGGTAGACCTCTTAGGAGTGTGGTTACTGACCATACACACCTTACAACGTCCACATTTAAAGAAACCCTTCAGATCAGATGAAAACATAGACAGAGTTTTGGGTGGATCCAAAACATTTGGGGCCAATTTGTTCCTTAATGATGTAGCGCCCCTAAACACTACCTGAGGTTTATCAGGCAAGATGTTATTCAGAATTCTGTCACTCTTAAGAACATGCCAGTGTTTGTTCAAAATGTGCTTTATAGTGGCATGCTGACATGACCAGAGATTGTAGGAGGTCAAGCCCCCCTCCCCCCTCGGGGTCGGGGTAATTATGGGGGTCCCCCCCCCCCTTTTTTCCGCCTGGGTATGGCAATAGCCAGAGTAGTTCTCATGGCCCAATGAGAGGCAATTTGTACAATCAGGGGCCTGGCCCACATACCACACAGGCATTAAGAAACAATGATGTGGTCCACTATACTGGTAATTTTGAACCGGAATACAATGTTTTGACTCAAAATAGTTTTTTACCTTTAGGGGATATTGACAACATGGGAAATGAGAATTCGTTTCCTAATTCCCACTATACCATGCCGTCTGCACCATATGAACTCGGCTATGGCGACCAATCTATGAACTTTGTCCAGCCCAATTGGGGTTTTCCCCGAGCTGGACAAGGTCTAAAAAGATTGGCAGAGTTAAAAGAGGGGTCAGAGGGGGGAGGCACGCTAAGTCCCAAAAGACCAAAAATTTAACCAACTCCGGGATTTTTAATTTGAGTTCTCATGAGTTAACCGAATCTGAACTCCTTGTACTGGATAAAGGGTTGAAATATGCCCCTCCAAAAAATATGAGTAAATTTAAGACCTATATGGACATCCATAAGTATGTCCGTAAATTAAATGTCCAACGGTACTTATCATCCAATCCCTTTGGTCCATCTAAAGTGTCTGTCCATAATTATGTCCATTCTGGCTTGGCTAATGCTTCCACATACAATCCACCAGGACAATTACCGGCCTCTCTGAAAGTTTTCAGAGATTTATCCCTCAGGGATTTAGACAACACACATGTCAAAAAAGTTCGGTGTAAATTGGACATAGAAATTGGTATTAAAACTCTTTGCGATAATAAGAATCTTGTGATTCGCCCCGCCGATAAAGGGGGGGGGCATTGTAGTCTTAAACAAACAAGACTACTTACAGGAGATGTCCAATATCTTGAGCGATAGGGACACATACACCCCTCTCCCTCTTAATCCGGGAGAGAAATACAGAAGGGCCTTGGTTGAGATTGTAAATAAGGGTTTTCAGTCTAATATACTTAACCTTAAGGAGAAATCCTTTTTGGTTCCCAAGGCTCCTCGAGTACCGATTATGTATTACCTGCCTAAGGTGCATAAGGACCCTGTTTGCCCCCCGGGTCGCCCCATAGTCAGTGGCATAGACTCTGTGACGTCCCGGGTGGGCAAATATATTGACTTTTATCTTCAGCCTTTGGTGAAGGCTATGCCCTCGTTTGTCAAGGATACCAGTCATATCATTGGTTTATTGGCTGGATTATCACTCCCCCCAAATGTATGGCTTGTGACCGCTGATGTCACATCATTATACACCATAATTCCCCATGAGGTGGGTTTAGAGGCAGTCTCACATTTCCTCAAGAGGGATTCAGGCCTTGTTGATGGGCAGATTGCGTTCATTATGGAATTGCTTCTTTATGCAGCTTCCCATAATTTTTTCTGGCATGATGGACGATATTATCGCCAGGATAGGGGAGTTGCTATGGGGGCCAAATATGCCCCTAGCCTGGCCAATTTATTTATGGCCAAATGGGAGGAGGATGTGGTCGATGTGCCCTCTAGACCCCAGGTGCTCCTGTGGGCTAGGTACATCGACGACATCCTCCTCCTATGGGAGGGCAGTGAGAGTGACCTTACCCAATTCATGCAATTCCTCAATACTAATGACATCGGGATTATTCTCAAGTATGAGGCAAGCATGAAAACTATTAATTTTTTGGATTTGGTCATCACAAGAGAGGGAGACCAGCTGTCCACGTCCACTTATTTTAAATCCACGGACCGAAATTCCTTCATCCCTCATGATAGTTGCCACCATGCCAGTTGGCTGACGGCCGTCCCTAAGGGCCAATTTCTTCGACTGAGGAGAAATTGTAGTGATCAGGCGATTTTTTTAAAACAGGCTGAAATCTTGAATAAACAGTTCTTGGAGAAGGGCTATAGTCCCTCCTTCTTAACTGAGTCTTTAACATCAGTAACCAATACTAATAGAGAGGTTATTTTGAAAGGTAAACCTAAGTCCACTATGATGGACAAGTATAGATACCCCTTTGTGACAGACTATTCATGTCAGCATGCCACTATAAAGCACATTCTGAACAAACACTGGCATGTTCTTAAGAGTGACAGAATTCTGAATAACATCTTGCCTGATAAACCTCAGGTAGTGTTTAGGGGCGCTACATCATTAAGGAACAAATTGGCCCCAAATGTTTTGGATCCACCCAAAACTCTGTCTATGTTTTCATCTGATCTGAAGGGTTTCTTTAAATGTGGACGTTGTAAGGTGTGTATGGTCAGTAACCACACTCCTAAGAGGTCTACCAGTTTTTGTTCCAGGTATTCAACCAAGGTTCATCAGATCAAATCCTTCATAACGTGCTCCACGGTGGGAGTCATTTACATGATCCAGTGCCCGTGCAGGCTACAGTATGTGGGTAGGACTAAACGTCCACTGCACATACGCCTAAACGAGCACCTGACCAATATATGCAGTGGCTTCCCTGACCATTCGGTCTCTAAGCATTTTTTAATCACACACAATAAAGACCCAAGGGGCACCATTTTTATGGGAATTGATAAATATCAGGCCCAGTGGCGAGGAAGCGATCTTGTTAGGAGTATTTCCCGCTCTGAGATGACATGGATCCACACTCTCAGATGTTTTGAGCCACATGGCCTCAACATAGAAGTGGATGTGAATTGCTTTATAGACAATTCCTGAGGTACCATGTGGGATAGCCACTAACCTTGATAAACTCTTTCTTTAGAAAAGTTATGTTTTTTTCCACTGTATGTGGATTTATACATGTGGTCCGTGGTTTTTGTACTTTATTTTATTTCATTTTATTCCATGACAAGATACGCCAGGTAGGGGTTGCTTATTATTAGTCAAATATGCCCTCATCTTGTTTCCCTATATGTTCTAAGCGATATGTGACAGATCATATTATGGTATATAATATACATCTACCTGTATCACTTCAAGGGCATTACCTGACCTTGCCTGTCAGGTATAATGTACGGGCAATAAATGATATGTGTATGGGTAACAAGTGACATGTGACCTAGTGTAGTGTGATCTATAGCACTCAGTATAGGTGCATTGTCTAATATTGTTTGTCAGATATATTATATATCTTAGTTCGCTAGACATATACTATACCAGTGGTTTTGAAATTGGCTCCATATGATATCATGATCTTTTTTGTCTATTTGTTTTTTTCTCTCTCTGGTATCTAGTATCATATTGTGATTTACAATGTATACCTATGTCTAGCATCATATTGGGATTTGTAACATATATCTACCTATTTCATCACAAGTGCATTGCCTTACTTTGCTTGTCAGGCAGAGTGCATGGGTGACAAGTGACATAGTACATTGTGAACTGTTATGTATTTCCACCTGTTTCCGTATAATTGTATCGCCTAACATTGGTTGTCAGATATATCGCATGCCTGGGTCTGCTAGACATGTGGTGTACCAGCGACCTCGAATTGGTTTCACATGGTACATGGTAACATGCTTTTTTTATTTTTGTTTTTCTCTAGTATCGCGCTGAGCTCCGGTGTCACTCTAACAAGTGCAAGGGGTGTTCCAGCTCCTTTTTTTAAAAATTTAAAAATAAAATGTTGTTTTTCTGCTCCCGTGTTATTACACGTTGACAGGGGCTGCCCATGCGATTAGCTAATCGTGTTTTTCTATGTCAGTTTTTTTCTCTGTATTTACATTGGAAATACGGGTAGAGATCGTTTTTCCCTTACTTTATCCCTTATTCAATATGGCGGGGCTATGTCCATGTGAAGCTAACTCCGCCCATAGAGGGTTCTTATGCGATGACGTGGTGCGTCGTCCTTATCCCGTGACCAAGTCTTTTGTAAGACGAAACGTTGGGAGGAGACGTTCCCACGTCATCGCAACAACACGAGGGACATCCGCGTTCCACAAGCCGGCCGGCATCTTTTATACATCGCCTTGAATTTGCATCTGTTTGTAAGTGCGCATTTTTTGGCTTCTTTTAGAATAAATTTTTTAAGGATTTCACACTATCTCCAGTTTCCTTTTGTTTTTATGCTGTGATTCATCGAGGACTGGTCTCTGATACAACATACACAGTATATTCACCTCCTTGCTGCCTTTATTGATCCTAGAGTGGATCTCATTATCTGGTAAGGGTCAGTGTGTGCGTCCGGTGGTGGTACCAGCACTCCTCTCCCACACAGTATTTGTTGATTCTCCTCACGGGTGATTGTGATTCATTTCCATTCAATCCACACTATGAGAAGTTTCTCTCTTTTTGTTTCATCTGAGGAAAACATGAAGTTATAAAACGAAGCCCATTTTCACCATCTTTAAGGCTGCATTTGACCTCGAGAGGGTCTTACGATCTGGTAAGGGTCAGTGTGAACTGTGCCCTATGGTGAAGGGTTGTCACTGTTTTTTTTAATAAATAGCTATTTTTCACGGGTGCATATATTTTTTATAACAGTATCACACTATGAACGTTTTTTTCTTTTTTCTTCCCGGTGTTGTCATTTCTTATGGAAATTCTACAAGTGCAAGACCTTCATGAATGTAACGGGACACTGTTTTTTTCACGTTTTTTGTGTATCAAGATTCAATACCATTGGTTATAGAGATGGACTTTTGACCAACATCAAGAATTTAACCCCTTTTGATCACGTTTGACCTATCAGGTTTTCTTGTTCACCTATCAGGATATTGGGTGGACTTCACCATTAGCAATTGTGGTTTTGTATTTTACTATATTTTTTGACATTATATTGTGCTATCAGTAAGCAATATCTCACGTCTAGCGCGACTCCCCTCCCTGTTTATAAACTTTGTGTATGACCCGGATTGTTTGACCCTGCTTGTTGCTTCCGATTTGGTACCTTTCGAACTCTGATTATCCGTGTATGACTCGGCTTGCCTAAGACCACATCCATTGCAGTGGTGCACTACTAGCACCAGCAACACCACCAACATCCACACCTGCGGTGAACTACAAGTTCCAGCTTTCCTGCTCATCAAAACACCTACTTCAGCAGTGAACTACAAGTGCCAGCTGTCCCGCTCATCTCAACCCTGCATCCGTGGTGAACTACAAGTCCCAGCGCTGACCTGCTTCTCAAGACCTGCTCATGGTATGTGCTCTTGTTATTGAACTATAAGCATATTAGCACACCTGAACTGTTGTCTGCTGCTAGCCTGATATGAAACCTGACATTATCACGAGCCATACATAAAAAGGGAAAACCCATCATGGATTCTGAGCAGGCTCAGATGTTTGCACAAGAACTTTGCCGTTTATCCCATCAAGTTCAGCAAATGGCCACAGAGCTCACCAAGGTGCAATCCCCTACTACAACTGTTACAAAAACTTTATCTGAACCAAAAATTCCTTTGCCTGACCGTTTTTCTGGCGACCGTAAGGGATTCTGCAACTTTAAAAACAGCTGCAAATTATATTTCAAATTAAGGCCTTCCTCTTCTGGCTCTGAAACTCAGAGAGTTCAGATCATTATCTCTCTGCTACAGGGTGACCCCCAGGCTTGGGCCTTTAACCTTGAACCAAACCATCCAGCCCTGCTAACTGTAGATGCCTTCTTTGAAGCCCTTGGATTGCTGTACGATGATCCAGATCGTATGGCTACTGCAGAATCAACCCTGCGTAACTTAAAGCAAAGAACTACCACAGCTGAAATGTACTGCTCAGAGTTTCGCAGGTGGGCCCCAGAATCTGGCTGGAATGATGCAGCTCTCCGCAGCCAGTTCAGAATAGGTCTTTCAGATGCAAATAAGGATGCTCTGGTCAACTTCTCCTATCCACCCTCACTGGAGGAAGCTATGTGTCTAGCCATTAGAATTGATCGCCGTCAGCGAGAGAGGGGGCGAGAAAAAAATATGGCTGTGGCAAACTGTATACCTCCCTTACCACCTGACCATCCAACCTCCAGTGCCAGTTCAGTGGAAGAACCTATGCAGCTAGGCTCCACCCGGCTATCTGCCCAGGAACACACACGCCGGCGTAATATGGGACTTTGCCTGTATTGTGGCCTCAGGGGTCACATGCTCCATTCGTGCCCTACAGGTCCGGGAAACTCCCGGACCTAGGTGATTATGGGGAGGTCACCTTAGGTCTGCTTTCATCTCCCCAGGGGGACAGTCGTATACTTCTACCCAGTGTTATTCACCTTGGGACAGGGACTCATGAACTGCTGGCCTTGGTAGATTCTGGAGCTGCTGAGAATTTTATTGATAAGACTTTGATTACCTCCTTGTCCCTGGAAACTCATATGCTAGATTGCCCAGTCCGCCTAATTTCTGTGGATAACAGGCCTCTCTCACAAGACCTTGTGCTTCAGTCCACCAATCCCTTCCAGTTACAATTGGGGGCCCTGCACTGGGAGAAGATTTCATGTCTTGTCATTGACTCTCCATCCACTCGTTTGATCCTAGGCCTTCCTTGGCTTCAGAAGCACAATCCTGTAATTGACTGGCGAACAGGAAATATTCTGGCTTGGTCCAATCAGTGTAAAGAAAGTTGCATCCAGCACCCTGTTCGACTTGCTGCTTGTCAAGTGGGAATGGAACAGATTCCGCTTTGTTATAAGGACTTTCAGGATGTGTTTTCTAAAGGGAGTGCTGACACCTTACCACCTCATCGCAGTTATGACTGTCCCATTGACCTTTTGCCTGACACTACACCTCCGCGAGGGAGAGTCTTTCCATTGTCCGAACCAGAGAACCTTGCTTTGCAAGAATACATCCAGGAAAACCTAGCTAAAAGTTTCATCCGTCCCTCTACTTCTCCCGCAGGCGCAGGTTGCTTCTTTGTCCCAAAGAAGGACGGGGGTCTAAGACTTTGTGTTGACTACAGAGGTCTAAATAAAATAACCGTTCCCAATCGGTACCCTCTCCCTCTCATCACAGAGTTGTTCTCCCAAATCCAGGGAGCAAAGATTTTCTCCAAACTAGACCTAAGGGGAGCCTATAATCTAGTGCGCATCCGTAAAGGAGATGAGTGGAAGACAGCCTTTAACACCAAGGATGGCCACTACGAGTGTCTTGTCATGCCTTTTGGTCTCAGGAATGCACCAGCTGTCTTTCAAAACGTTATGAATGACATTTTCCGTGACCTGTTGGGTCGCTTTATGCTTGTATACTTGGATGATATTTTGATATATTCTCCCAACCTTGAAACGCATCAGAGGCACGTCCGCTCAGTGTTGGCCCGATTAAAGGCTCATTCCCTTTTTGTTAAGCCTGAAAAATGTTCATTTCATGTCAAACAAGTACCTTTTCTGGGCTACCTAATCTCTGACACAGGCCTAACCATGGATCCAGCCAAGATTCAGGCCATTCTAGACTGGGCATCACCTTCAGACCTGAAAGCAGTTCAGCGCTTCCTGGGCTTTGCAAATTTCTATCGGAAATTTATTAGGAATTTTGCCACCATTGCACATCCCATCACCTCTCTCACCAGGAAGTCTCTGTCTAAGTTTAAATGGACTACTGAAGCCCAGACAGCCTTCACTCAGTTGAAGAAAGCCTTTACCTCTGCACCAATTCTACGCCATCCTGTTCCTGAGCTGCCTTTTATTGTGGAGGTAGATGCATCCGAAGTAGGGGTGGGGGCGCTTCTGTCACAAAAGGACCCTGTAACTGCTTCCATCCACCCCTGTGCCTTCCTGTCCCATAAATATTCCCCAGCAGAGCGCAACTATGATATAGGCAACAGAGAACTGTTAGCCATAAAGCTAGCTTTGGAGGAATGGAGACATTGGCTGGAGGGAGCTCGCTATCCATTCATAGTTCTGACTGACCACAAAAACCTTGAATACATCCGTTCTGCTAAAAGACTGAACTCACGTCAGGCCAGGTGGTCATTGTTCTTCTCCAGATTTGACTTCACAATTTCTTATTTACCAGGGCCAAAAAATGTTAAGGCCGATGCCTTGTCTCGCAGTTTTTTATCAGAATCCCCACCTCCGCTTCCTCCACAATCCATTATCTCTGAGGACAGGATTTTGGCTTTCACCCAGACTGACATCTCCGAGGCCTTATTACCTGCACAGGCTGAAGCCCCCCCTTCCACTCCCTCTGGTATGCTTTTTGTGCCCTTGGCTCTTCGTTTGCAGGTTTTGCAGCAGGTACATGCGTCAAAGCCTGCAGCGCATCCGGGGTTTAGACAAACTTATGAGATTATCTCTCGCAACCTCTGGTGGCCATCGATTAGGCAGGATGTGCTAGCCTTTGTCCAGGCTTGTGAGGTTTGTGCCAGAAGCAAGGGCAGTACCTCTAAGCCCTCCGGTCTTCTACGTCCTCTACCAATACCTACTTGTCCCTGGACCCATTTATCTATGGACTTTATCACTGACTTGCCTCCGTCCCAGGGATGTTCCACGATCTGGGTGGTGGTAGACAGGTTCAGTAAGATGGCCCACTTTGTTCCACTTCCGAAACTGCCGTCTGCTAGAGATCTGGCATCTTTATTCATTAAACATGTTTTCAGGCTCCATGGGGCACCAATTAACATTGTCTCAGACCGCGGCTCTCAGTTTATAGCCCAGTTTTGGAAGGCCCTTTGTTCTCAGCTAGGGATTAAGTTATCATATTCTTCAGCCTATCATCCCGAGACAAATGGCCAAACTGAAAGAACTAATCAGACTCTGGAGAAGATGGTACGTTGTCTGATGGCCAATGATGAGGTGGAGTGGGTCAACATCCTTCCATGGGCAGAGTTTGCCTTTAATAATTGTGCCAGCTCTTCTACAGGGACCTCTCCCTTCTTCTGTGTTTACGGGTTGCATCCTCGTGTGTGCTCCTTTGATCTTCCACCCTCTGATGTTCCAGATGCCAACACCACGATTGAAAATTTCTCCAAAATCTGGTCTGACGTCAATCGTGCTATTTCTCGTTCGGTGCAGGCTTTTAAGAAAACGGCTGATAAGAGGCGCTCAAAGGCCCCTGGATATAAAGTTGGTGACAAAGTGTGGCTATCATCCAGGAATCTGTCCCTGCATGTTCCATCCAAGAAACTTGGCCCAAAATTCATCGGGCCCTATGAGATTTCGGAGATTGTTAATCCTGTGTCCTATAGATTAAAACTCCCCCCGTCCATGCGCATTCCTAATGTCTTCCATGTTTCTTTATTGAAACCTGTTCACTCTAGTCTCCAAGTAAATGAACCAGAACCTGTAGATGTGTCGGATAGCCAGGAATATGAAGTGGCATATATTCTTGACTCCAGACGAGTACGCAATTCCTTACAATATCTAGTTCATTGGAAAGGTTTTGGCCCAGAGGATCGATCCTGGATCCCAGCTCGCGATCTCCATGCTGATCGCCTTAAGAAGAAGTTCCATCTTCGATATCCAAGTAAGCCTGGGGGTGCAGGAGCAACCCCTCGAGAAGGGGGGGGTACTGTCAGTACTGGATCCCTCTAGGACCCAGCGCACTCACCTGACACAGCCTTGGCTGGGAAACACTGATTGGCCAGCTCTCCTTTAAAACACCTGTGTTTTCACCCAATCAGTGCTCGTGATAGAGTTACTCTGCTTGCCTTGAGAGATCCAGCCTGACCTGTTTATCTGTAAACTTTGTGTATGACCCGGATTGTTTGACCCTGCTTGTTGCTTCCGATTTGGTACCTTTCGAACTCTGATTATCCGTGTATGACTCGGCTTGCCTAAGACCACATCCATTGCAGTGGTGCACTACTAGCACCAGCAACACCACCAACATCCACACCTGCGGTGAACTACAAGTTCCAGCTTTCCTGCTCATCAAAACACCTACTTCAGCAGTGAACTACAAGTGCCAGCTGTCCCGCTCATCTCAACCCTGCATCCGTGGTGAACTACAAGTCCCAGCGCTGACCTGCTTCTCAAGACCTGCTCATGGTATGTGCTCTTGTTATTGAACTATAAGCATATTAGCACACCTGAACTGTTGTCTGCTGCTAGCCTGATATGAAACCTGACAGAAAGAAGGTCAAGAATGGTATTTTTGAACCCAGATTTCTGATGTCAGAGACTCTTTTAGCTGAAGTGACTGCTACTAGAAAGATGGTCTTGAGAGTAAGATCCTTAGCAGATAGTGGTTTATCCGCATCAGAGCTGATTGTGGTTAGACAGGACAAGAGGCAGATCCCATTTGGGGAATCTTGGTTTTCTCTGGGGTCTAAGCCGGATGGCACCCTTGAAGAACTGGCGAACCAAGGGATGATTGGCCCAAGAGATTCCAGTAAATGCAGAGATGGCTGAGATTTGCACTCAAAGTGAACTGATTGCTAAAGGTAAGTCCAAACCTGTTTGTAAAAAAACTGAGTATATCTTGGACCTCTGGGGAACTGCAAGGGTTAGTTCTGGAAGACATGTGATTTGTAAATTTTGACCAGATACGCTCGTAAACTTTGTAATGCTATTTCTTCTGGCGTTAAGAAGAAATGGCTTCTTCTGGACATCCTAATGCTTCAAGCCTTCCCCTCTCAAGAACCACACCCTGAGGTGCAGATGAGCCGGACATGGGTGCAATGTTGTACCCTGAGAGAGGCGATCCGGTCTGAGAGGAAGAGAGATCGAGTCCCGTTAACTGCGAAGCGTTATGCCGCGTACACACGATCACTTTTTGTGAATTTTGAAAAACTTTGTTTTGTTTCGTGAGATAACATTTTTTTTTCATCATAAAAAGTTATCGTGTGTACGCGGCATTAGAAGGGAAAACCATGGCCTGTTGGGCCAAAATGGAATCACTGCTAGGATTTCACTGCTAGGACATCCTCTGATCTGAATCGGCGAAGAAACGGAAGAATCGCAGGTATTGGTGGAAAGGCATATGCTATGCTGAATTTCCATCGATCTGTGAGAGCGTCTATCCCATAGGCTTGGGGATCCGGAACCTTGAATAATACTTGATCAACTTGTGGTTGTATGGGGACGCAAACAGATCCACTTCTGGGGACACTCCCAGTGTTAGAAGCCAATTGAACACTTCTATGTGCAGAGACCATTTGTTGTTGTTCAATTGGATTTGTGATAGAAAGTCCGCTTGAACATTCTAGACCCCCGAAATGTACACTGCTGAGATGTTGGCTAGGTTCTTCTGGGCCCAATTCATAATTGGCTTCACCTCTCGGAGTAAGGACCAGCTGCGGGTTCCATCCTGCTTCCTTATGTAAGCAACAGCTGTTGTGTTGTCCAGCCTGAGCATCACAGAGGAATCTAGTAATAGATGGCGGAAGGATATGAGCGCCTGAAAGGCAGCTCGCAGCTCCAGTATGTTGGATACAGTTCCTTGAGAAGGTGTGCTCCACCTGCCTTGGGCTATTTCTGTCAGGCAATGAATGCCCCAGCCCCATAGGCGTGCGCACAGGGTGTGTCAGGTGTGCCCAGGCACACCCTAATCACCCTGTGCAGCACATATCCCCCCTACTGCCCTTGTTCCCCATGCCTTCCCCCACAGTGCTTCTGGCTTCCCTACTCTTTTCTCCCTCCAGCTGTTGGTGCAGGGATGTTTTAGGATGAGTGGGGGAAGGGGCCAGTAAGTATGTAACCTACTGGCCCCTTCCGTTTCATCCTGAGTGATCGGTACTATGTGTTTGATCCTTGGGGTGCACACCCTAATGCAATAGGCTGCGCACACCTATGCCCAGCCCTGATTGCTGACATCTGAGGTTATTGTAACCCAAGTGATAGAATAGATCGGACAGTTGTGGAGATTCTTCCCCTGAAGCCACCACAGAAGAGACTTTCTCATGGGTTGAGTGAGCATGATGCGTTGACTCTTGCTGGGGAAGTCCCATTGCTGGAGAAACCATTTTGGAATGGGTGAGTGTGTCACTGAGCCCACTTCACCATAGGAATAGTGTCTGCCATTGTGCCAATCACCTTCAAACCATTGAAGAGCAGATAGGTGAGGAGCAGCAAGTGTTGCGTGTATCCTGTCCTGGATTGATGCAATTTTCTCTTTGGGCAATGAAATGGTGCCTTCTATTGTGTTGAAGAGGGCGCCTAGAAATATCAGAGATTGTGTTGGAACAAGATGACTCTTCTCCAAATTCAATAGCCATCCAAATTCTTGGAGAGTGGCAATTACTAGGTCCCTGTGTTTCAGTTTACTTCTGTTTTGAGCTAGAAATAAGAGATCGTCTAGGTAGTGATGAAGGCGAACTCCTTTCACTCGGAGGAGAGCCACAACGGCTATCAGAACTTTGGAGAACACCTGAGGTGACGTTGTGAGACCAAATGGTAGGCAGCTGAACTGTAAGTGTTTATTGCCTACCGCAAAGCGGAGATACTTTTGATAGTCTGCCGCCACTGGAACGTTGAAGTATGCATCTTTCAGGTCTATTGACACTAACCAATCTCCTGGATGGACTGACTGCTGGATTGTCAATAGTGACGTTATTTTCAGAATAAATCGGTTGAGATGAGTCAAGTCTATTACTGGTCTCCAGGTACTGTTCCTTTTCTGTACCATGAACAAAGGTGAGTACATGCCTTCGCCTTGTTTGCCATCTGGAACAATAATGGCTGCGCCTTGAGTTACTAAAGAGCTTACATAAGCCAATAGGATTTGTTTCTTTTCTTCTGTACATGGAAGATTTGTAGGCATGAATCTGAGCCTGGGGTTGCTGTTGATGAAACCAGGTGTGGCCTGAAGAGACCATTTTGATGGTCCAAAAATCTTGAATTGAGGCCGCCCAATTTCAGAAAGACTTTTCAGTAAACTCCTGATTACTAGAAGGAGTACTCTTAGTTTGCTTCTTGAAAGAAGACTGTCTGGATTTTCAGGGCCTTGAAAATTCACGACCAGGCCTGTAGCTGCGTGCTTCCCTTGTATTCTGTGCTCTGAAAAAAGTGTGTTTCTGATTTTGTACACGCCTGTACTGAGGGAGGGACCCCGACTTACCACCTGTGGCCCGGGAAGTGGCACTATCGAGTTTATTACCAAAAGCGAGAAAAGCCCTCAAAAGGGAATGCGGCACCAAGCTTGGTTTGAAGCTGGATCTGCTGACCAGGGGCGAAGCCATAAAGCATGGCGGGCAGTAACCGCTGACAACATTACTCGAGCCACTAGTCGAATAACATCAATAGAGGCCTCCCCCAGAAAGGCCGATGCTAGCCTGATTTCCTGAATAGGAGAGCTCTTGGTCATTTCTTCAGAGATACTTCTGAGGGAATCATTCACATTGTCTGACTATGCCTTTAAGGCTTTTGAGACAGCTGCTAAAGCCAGAATTGGTTTACAGACTGATCCTGCTGTCAGGTAGATTCTCTTCAGGTCTGAATCAATCTCTCTAGAGGATCTTTGAAAGAAACCGTATCTTTCAGGGGAAGGGTTACGTATCTCACCAAACGCATCAAAGCTGCATCAACCAATGGAGTAGAGTCAGGATTTTTCACGTGTTCTTTAAAAGGATATAATCTTGCAATTTTTGACTGCATAGATCCTTTTTATCAGGTTTACCCCATTCTTCTGAGATAATGGCACCTATTTCCGTGACAAAGGGAAAATAATGTCGCCCCTTATTGAGCTGTTTAAAACGTTTTCTTTGTTTGGGAGGAGAGATAATTGGATCTTCCAAATTCAAAACTTCCTTGACTGCTTTCACTAAAGCAGGAACTAAGGCATAATCAAAGCCTATCCCTGTATCATCCACTTCTGAACCACTCTCTGAGGGGGGAGCTGAGGGATGGCTGGTTTGAAAGTCACATGCATGTGTCCCTGATCCAACAAGGGAGTCATTGGGTCTGGAGGAGAATCATGCTGCACTCTGGCATCTCTCTCCTGTAGCGACTTTTCCACGACCCGCTTAACCAATGCTTATAGATGTTTGTCTGCACCTTCCCTTTCATTGGCTGCCTTTGAAAAACAACGGTCGCACAGAGACTTGCTAGCAGAAACTGGAGCCTTGCACCACCAACAAAATCTCTCTGAACTCTTGCTGTGAGATGAGGGGGGGGGTGTGAGGAGTATCCCTACTGGGATGTCCTGATTTAGAAGAATTAGGGTGTCTAGAAGATGAGTGTCGGTGGTGCGATTTAGAGGACCTGCTGCATCTGCGGGACTCACTGTGATGTTGGTCAGACCTAGAAGGGCTGAAAAAAGAAGAATAGAGGGAGAGATACAAGCATAGTCATGACAATGCCCTATACTCCACTCTCTTCCCCCCCCAACAGCTGAGAGAGGGCTGGCCACTAGGGGCAATGAAGCATCCATAGTAGAACAGACACATTGCAGGTGGGAGAGTCAAACACCAGATCTCAAAGACTAAAACACATGCTAAAACCGAACGTTCTGAACGAGCACTTACCTGGGGTAGTCTCTGTAAATGCACCAGGAAACCGTCGTTTCAAACGATCGATCCCGAGCTTCACAGATTTCCCCCGACTTTTTTTTAAAACAACGGCGATACGCGCTCGCATTCGCAAACCAAACCCCGCTTTCATTCCCGGGTCCGTCCGTTCGTAGAACGCAGACGGAAAGCCGGAAGTAAGAGGGAGTGGCGGCTGGAACGCACGGGAACCAGCCGCTCACTGGGCATGATGCAATCATGAAAAAACAGCATATGGAAAAACAGAGGAACAATACAACAAACATAAACACTGCTGCCATGAAGGCGATACCGCTTGTCACCACCTGCGATCGGTTCGGCCAGGGACACCGCATCCATACACCACCGGCTTTCAGCAGATAATGACCACCTGCACATTGCTAGGTATTCAGGCCTGTGTGCGCTCGTCTCTCCAGTGGAAGACATAATCTAGCTCTTCAGCGCTACTCTGCAATACACTCCATACCCTGCTTAACAGTCAAGGCTTATCGGAGGAATGAGACACCATATCATCGGCCGATCTTGATCGTAGGAACAATCGTCTTCAGGTAGGAGAACCAAATACACATAGTCCTACGGAGGAGGACAAAAAGGGAACACGGCTGAGAGCCCACAGCTGAAATTTATAGGTAGGGGTCCTATTGGGTAGTTATGGAGGCGGGGCCAACCCACACGTATGCTGCCATGGAGCATGTCAGGAAAATTATATTCTCTACTTTTTGTTATAAGAAAAATCCAATAAACTAAATTTTAGTCATACATTTAGGCCAAAATGTATTCAGCCACATGTCTTTGGTAAAAAAAATGTCATTAAGCATATATTTATTGGTTTGCGCAAGTTATAGCGTCTACAAACTAGGGTAAATTTTCTGGAATTTATACAGCTTTATGACTGCCTATCTCATTTCTAGACCAGTGCTAACATGGCAGTACAAAACACCCCCCCCAAATGACCCCACTTTGGAAAGAAGACACCCCAAGGAAATTGCTGAGAGGCATATTGCGCCCATTGAATATTTGTTTTTGTCCCAAGTGATTGAAAATGACAAAAACTAAAAATAAATTACGAAAAGTTGTCACTAAATGATTGCTCACTCATGCCATGGTTATATGTGGAATTGGACCCCAAAATACATTCTGATGCTTCTTCTGAGTACGGGGATACCACATGTGTGAGACTTTTTGGGATCCTAGCTGCGTACGGGACCCCGAAAACCAATCACCGCCTTCAGGATTTCTAAGGGCATACATTTTTGATTTGAAAGAAAATAAAAAAAATAAAATTATTTTTTCAATTTTCAAAACTTTGTGACAAAAAGCGAAATCTGCAAAATCAACATGCCTCTCAGCAAATAGCTTGGGGCGTCTACTTTCCAAAATGGGGTAATTTGGGGGGGGTTTTGTGCAATCTAGGCATTCAATGGCCTCCAAAACTGTGAGAGGCAGTGAGGAGTGAAATCAAAAATGTACACCCTTAGAAAGCCTGAAGGCTGTGCTTGGTTTTCGGGATCCCGTACGCGACTAGGCTCCCAAATATTTTTTTTTGGAAAAAACACACTTTTTTTAAAAATGTTAACCACTTCCTTACTGGGCACATACCCCCCTCCTGACCAGGTGAAATTTCAGCTTCCGGCACTGCATCGCTTTAACTGACAATTGCGCAGTCATGCGACGTGGCTCCCAAACAAAATTGGCGTCCTTTTTTCCCCACAAATAGAGCTTTCTTTTGGTGGTATTTGATCACTTCTGCGGTTTATATTTTTTAAAAGCGAAAAATTTTGAAAAAAAAAAACACAATATTTTTTACTTTTTGCTATAATAAATAGCCCAGTTAAAAAAAAATAAAAAAAATAATGTTTTCTCAGTTTAGGCCGATACGTATTCTTCTACATATTTTTGGTAAAAAAAAATAAAAAAATCGCAATAAGCGACTGGTTTGCGCAAAAGTTATAGCGCCTACAAAATAGGGGACAGAATTATTATAATTTTTTATTATTTTTTTTGTACTAGTAATGGCGGCGATCTGCGATTTTTATTGGGACTGCGACATTATGGCGGACACATCGGACACTTTTTACACATTTTTGGCGCCATTCACATTTATACAGCGATCAGTGCTACATAAATGCACTAATTACTGTATAAATGTGACTGGCATTGAAGGGGTTAACACTAGGGGGTGAGGGAGGGGTTAAATGTGTACCCTGCATTGTGTTCTTTTTTTTTTTCACAATCGAAGTTTATTGAAGTAACAACAGTACAAGCATAATACAATATACAATAAGAATTTTTCGAACAGAACAAAAACCAGAACGGAAATAACAACAAAGCAAAGGTGGTATGTAGAACAAACAGTGGTTCTGGGTGCAATCTGACATTAAGAATTAGCTAGATTTATATCATGTATATAGACGCTGGTTGGAGGGGGGGGGGGGGTTGGCTGGGGAAGAATAAGTAAGGAGGAGAGAAGGGAAGGAGTAGGGGGGGGGAAGAAACGGAGGGGAATCTAGAAGCATCACAAAAATAGGTGGGTGGGATTCTAGGGGGTCAAAATAGAGCAAAAAAATTTTTTTTTATCAAAGATGTGAAATATAAAAGTCTACAGTTAGAGCGTAGTAAGTTAACACAATGGGGGAGGTGCATAAGTACATAATTTCTCAGACAACGTGAACTTTCAAGGGATTCGATCTAGTTCAATTTATTAGCAGTTGGTAGTCATTGGAGTATTTAAATATTACCCAGGGTTGCCAAGTATCATGGAAGTTCGTTGAGCATTCTCTTCTCATGGCTATTAGCTCCTCCATCTTGTATATATACTGAACTCTGTCTAGCCACTCTCTAAGGGACGGACTTCTGCTCGACTTCCAGTATAGGGGGATTAAAGTTTTCGCTGCCGTTAATAAGTGCCTGGTGAGTGACTTTTTATAATTGCTAATTGATAAGTGATTTACATGAAGGAGACATGCTGCAGTATCTAGTGATATGTTTGTATCCGTGATCGATTTGGTCCAGAGTATAACTTGGGACCAGTAGTCAAGAATTGGGGGGCAGAACCACCAGATGTGTGCTAGAGAGCCCGTATCTCTATTGCAACGCCAGCAGATGTCTGAGGCAGAAGGGGACCACTTCTTTATTTGCATAGGAGTTACATACCAGTGTGTGAGAAGTTTGTATGATACTTCCTGGAACCGTGTACTTAAAGAGCATTTGTGCGCGAACACATTAGCTTTCAGCCATTGGTCATCAGTTAGTTGAATGTGTAATTCTTTTTCCCACAGAGTCTTATGTCTAGTTTGTGGTTGTTTGTTGGATGGGTAAAGCCAAGAATAGGCTAATGAAGTTGTTTTAAGAATCGGGGAACCTGCTAGGCATATTTTCTCAAGTTGGGTAGGGGTCCTACAATATTTCGATTTGTGTTTACTATTTAATAGGAAGTTTTGTGTTTGGAGATAAAACCAGAATCCGGGGAATGTTTCATCCAGCTCTGATTTTAGCGTGTGAAGAGTTTTGATTTTGTTTCCTGAGAAGCATTGCATGGCTAAAAGTTTTGGTGTGGCCAGGGGGGAGTCAGGGAATTTTATGCCCAAGCCAGGGGGGAAATCCGGGTTGTCTGTAATTGGGGTTAGTGGGCCTGGTACTGAGGCCAGGCCATAGGACGAGACTGCTCCATGCCAAACTGCTAATGTAGCGGCTACAAGTGGATGTGATATTCCAGTAGTCCGTTTTGAACTTGTGGACCAAGGCAAAAAGGTGATGGAATTCGTGTGACTGGTCGTTTCCAGACTGACCCAGTCTTTGGTAGAGATGTGACAGTGCCAGTCTATGATTCTCGTGATGTGGGCGGCCACATAGTATTTTCTGAAGTCTGGAAGACCTATACCCCCCCTAAGTTTAGGGAGAGTAAGGTGCGAGAAGCCGAGTCTCGATTTCTTGCCTGCCCATAAAAACTTCAATTGTAAGCTTCGGAGCTTAGTAAAAAAGGAGGAATGTAGTTTAATTGGCAGGGCGTTAAAATAGTAGAGCAGTCTCGGTAAGACTGTCATTTTTAGTATCGATGCCCTCCCAAACCACGAGAACCACTTGGGGGACCATCTCTGTAAGTCCTTGGCAATGGATTGTAGGAGCGGTGTGAAATTTGCGGCAAATATTCTGTCAATCGTCGGTGTCAGTCTGATTCCTAAATACTTAAGATTCTTTTGTTCCCATTTGAAATTGAGATTACTTTTCAAGAGTTCGTATTCAGTGGGTTTAAGGGATAGGTTGAGGGCTTCTGACTTGCTGTTATTAATTTTAAAATTGGAAATGTATCTAAAGGAAGTGAAGATTTTTACCAGATTGGGTACGGAAATATGGGGTCTAGAAATAAAAAAGAGTAGGTCGTCTGCATTGGCGGCAACCTTAAATTCTCTGTTTTGTATGGGAAAACCTCTTACATCTCTTGAGTTGTTTATTGATCTAATCAGGGGTTCCAGGGATAGGATAAACAAAAGTGGGGAAAGTGGGCATCCCTGGCGAGTGCCATTCGTGATTTTAACAGGGTCCGAGAGAGTATTGTTTACTTTGACTAGGGCGTGGGGGTTGGTGTATAGGGCGCCTATCCAGCCTAGCATATTTTCCCCTAGTCCTATATGTGAGCATGTAGCCATCATATAATCCCAGGATACCCTGTCAAAGGCCTTCTCCGCATCTGTTGACAGGAGAAGGCCCTCGATTCTCATTTGTTTGGCATAGTGGATCAAGCTCAGAGCTTTAGCAATGTTGTCCCTTGCCTCGCGCCCCGGCATAAATCCCACTTGTTCTGGGCCAATCACTTGTGTAAGGAGTGGTTTTAGTCTATTGGCTAGGATCTTGGCTAGGAGTTTTATATCAGTGTTTAGTAGTGAGATTGGCCTGTAATTGGCACACTCAGTAGGGTCCTTTTCCGGCTTAAGGATAACGGCAATGTGCGCCATAAGTAACGTTCTAGAATTATGTTCATTTTTGGCCAAAAAGTTTAGAGCTTTGAGCAAGGGGGAGGAAAGTATATGTAAATAGGTCTTATAATACTGCGAGGTATATCCATCAGGGCCGGGACTTTTACTTGCTTTCAGTGATTTTACCGCTTCTTGTAATTCAGTTAATGAAATGGGGTTTTCTAGAAGTGCCGCATCTTCTGTTTGGAGAGGGGGGAGTTTACTGTTACGTAAGAATTCCTGAATGGTGTCAGCTCTTGGGGCCGTGATATGGGCCGGTTTGTGTTGTGGAGGTAGGTTATATAGCTGTGAGTAAAATTCACGGAAAAGTTTTGCAATTTGTTCTGGGTCATGTTCTAGGGAACCCTGCTTGTTTCTGATGGCTAAAACTCGGTTCGACACTGAGGCATCTTTGAGTGCCTTGGCTAGATACCTCCCACTCTTATCACCATGTTCATAGAAAATGTGTCTTTTAAAAAATAGTGATTTCTGTGTCTGTAGGTGAAGTATTTGGGATAAGGCCTTCCGTTTTTCGGCGAGTTCCGTTTCTACCTTAACTGAGAGTTTCAGTCTCCAGTTGAAACCTCTAGTTTTGGGGGGTCCATTCTTGAGGGTTACGGCTACTGGGGCGTGATCCGAAAGTGAAATGATCCCAATTTCGGCTCTGGCCAGTGTGGGAAGGTCACGTTGGGACATAAAAATCAAGTCAAGTCGGGAGTACCGCTTGTGTGGGGCAGAGTAGAAGGAGAAGTCCTTCTCTGTGGGATGAGTGGACCTCCACGTGTCTACTAAGGATAGAGAGTGAAGCAAGGCTTTTATTTTCTTTAGGATTTTGTAGGTGACATAAGTGTGGCCAGTCGAGGTGTCCTGTAGGGGTGAGGGGTACATTGAAGTCACCTCCCATTAGAATACAACCCTCAGCAAACCTTTCTAGTTCGTTTATGATTTTCCTACAGAAAGTCACATGGTTTCTGTTGGGAAAGTACACGTTGGCGAGGGTGATAGGAGTGCCTTCCCAGGTACCTTTAAGAAAAATATACCTGCCTTCCTGGTCTAATAGGCTTTGTTTAAGCTCGAACGGGGCATGTTTGTTAATTAGTATTGATACTCCTTTTGTTTTGGCGTTGGGATTAGTAGCATGGTGTACTCTTGTGTAGAGGTTGTCTGTTATTTTAGGGACGTTCTGACCTTTGAAGTGGGTTTCCTGGATAAAGACCGAAAGAGGCTTTGTTTTTCTTAGTTCTCTAAGAAATTTGGAACATTTCTCAGGGATATTGAGCCCATTTATGTTATGCGAAACCAGTGTGGGGGTTTTGCCTAGAAATGAATACGCCATCTGTGATCTTTGAGGGGGGGCATCGGAATGTCAGTTTGCACAGGGGTGTGCACAAGTGGGGGGGGGGGATGTGGGGAGGGGGGGGGGTGTGGGAGTAGGAGTGGGGAGGGCGGGGGGAGGAGGTAGTGTTGATGAGGTGAGTCAAAACAAACCTACCAGCACTTTCGCGAGTCTTAGCCCTGAGTTTGAACCTGGGTAGTAGGGCTTGGGGACACTTTTATCCTGAACGGAAGTGTCAGAATTGACTCTGGTGAGGGAGTGGGAAGCCTTTTCGTGGATATCAATCCCGAATAGTTACCGAAGTGGGGAGGTAAGGAGATTGAAATATAAAAACATCAGTGTTGTCCGGGGATGGACAAGAAGTTTTAAGTAGTAAATATGTTAGTCTGAACCAATTTCCAACGTGGAAAGTTTGAAATCTAGGGATACACTAATTACTCTAACAGCATTTATGCATTCTACAGGTAGTGCAGAATTATTAGGCAAGTTGTATTTTTGAGGATTCATTTTATTATTGAACAACAACCATGTTCTCAATGAACCCAAAAAACTCATTAATATCAAAGCTGAATATTTTTGGAAGTAGTTTTTAGTTTGTTTTTAGTTTTAGCTATTTTAGGGGGATATCTGTGTGTGCAGGTGAGTACTATTACTGTGCATAATTATTAGGCAACTTAACAAAAAAAATATATATACCCATTTCAATTATAAATTTTTACCAGTGAAACCAATATAACATCTCAACATTCACAAATATACATTTCTGACATTCAAAAACAAAACAAAAACAAATCAGTGACCGATATAGCCACCTTTCTTTGCAAGGACACTCAAAAGCCTGCCATCCATGGATTCTGTCAGTGTTTTGATCTGTTCACCATCAACATTGCGTGCAGCAGCAACCACAGCCTCCCAGACACTGTTCAGAGAGGTGTACTGTTTTCCCTCCTTGTAAATCTCACATTTGATGATGGACCACAGGTTCTCAATGGGGTTCAGATCAGGTGAACAAGGAGGCCATGTCATTCGTTTTTCTTCTTTTATACCCTTTCTTGCCAGCCACGCTGTGGAGTACTTGGACGCGTGTGATGGAGCATTGTCCTGCATGAAAATCATGTTTTTCTTGAAGGATGCAGACTTCTTCCTGTACCACTGCTTGAAGAAGGTGTCTTCCAGAAACTGGCAGTAGGACTGGGAGTTGAGCTTGACTCCATCCTCAACCCGAAAAGGCCCCACAAGCTCATCTTTGATGATACCAGCCCAAACCAGTACTCCACCTCCACCTTGCTGGCGTCTGAGTCGGACTGGAGCTCTCTGCCCTTTACCAATCCAGCCACGGGCCCATCCATCTGGCCCATCAAGACTCACTCTCATTTCATCAGTCCATAAAACCTTGTGTGTCTTGTTCAGTGCTGATCATCTTTCAGCCTTTCTTACCTTGGCCATGTCTCTGAGTATTGCACACCTTGTGCTTTTGGGCACTCCAGTGATGTTGCAGCTCTGAAATATGGCCAAACTGGTGGCAAGTGGCATCTTGGCAGCTGCACGCTTGACTTTTCTCAGTTCATGGCCAGTTATTTTGCGCCTTGGTTTTTCCACACGCTTCTTGCGACCCTGTTGACTATTTTGACTGAAACGCTTGATTGTTCGATGATCACGCTTCAGAAGCTTTGCAATTTTAAGAGTGCTGCATCCCTTTGCAAGATATCTCACTATTTTTGACTTTTTTTAAGCCTGTCAAGTCCTTCTTTTGAACCATTTTGCCAAAGGAAAGGAAGTTGACTAATAATTATGCACACCTGATATAGGGTGTTGATGTCATTGGACCACACACCTTCTCATTACAGAGATGTACATCACCTAATATGCTTAATTGGTAGTAGGCTTTAGAGGCTATACAGCTTGGAGTAAGACAACATGCATAAAGAGGATGATGTGGTCAAAATACTCATTTGCCTAATAATTCTGCACTCCCTGTATACATAAGGTGTTACATCAAGAACTGAAGTGAAGTGTAAAAACTTGTGTTACAGCGATGTGGTTATATATAAACATGTACATCTACAGTGGTGTTCCTCAACTCCAGGATCCTTCAGGGTCTGAGTATGGCCTAGAGAGAGCATTCATGCATGCTTATTGTTAGCTTCTAGGCCACATGTCATGAACTGAGTCTAGAGGTAAAGGTACTAGAGGATCCAGAACATGCCTTGTCACAAAACCGTACAGGATAGCGGGTATGTTACTTACGGTTTTAGCAAAAGGATGTTTTCCCAGTAATTCCCGCGTCCTGTGTGGCAGTGGGTGGAGGGCGGCGTGGTGTATGGGCTGCACATAGTCACCTGGTCAGATACGTATAACAGATCTCACCTATGACAGTGTAAAGTGAACACAAGGGATAAAGAGATGTAGAATCAGTTATATACAATATAGTAAGTTAGTAAGTTAACGTGACCTCATCTCAGGCAGATGAGGTGTGCGAGCCTCCTGAAGTTACCACAATGCTACAGAATGTACAGTGTATGCCTCCGGTCTTTTATCTAGGTCATCTCGGTCTGTAGGTTCTGTCGCTGTAAGTGTCCAACGTTGCTGTACCGTGGACAAGCGGAGTTCCGCTGGGATGTTCTCCACTAGGGTGAATCTGATTCAGGAAATCCTTTCCAGGTTATAGTACTGTTCATCCCTGTCCTGGCAAGACGTGTGTAAAGGGAGAGCATAGCGCCAGTAATGGGGGTATTTGCCGTGCATAATAAGTATAGAGGGTTTCTCCGTTACCACCCATCATGAGATGCAGAGGTTGGGGATGAAGACCAGATATAAATCACATTATGGGCTGTCTTATAGCTGTACACAAGTTGAGGGAGGCAGATGGATGTGGGTATCCTTCGGTGTGAAAAACAGGATGTTGTTGTTTGCGATAGAGTAAGAGCATTGGATAGTCCATCATGTGAAGATATAGAGTGTGAGTATGGGGCCCTCTAGTGGAAGGAGTCAGTAAAGACCCAAACTATATTGTATGTCCAGAATAACCTGGATTTAGAAATGCAGAGGAGTTCAACAGTCACAAGTCTCATTGTCATTGAGATTGCGTGTGAGGGCTGCATACAGAGGTTTCAGCAAGTAGCGTAAATAGGTAGGGGTAGCGACACTAGGCACGGGAGGCAACTTTAGAAGAGTGACCTGGAGTTAGGGAACAGTGGGGACATACATTGTCGCTGTAACGACCGGAAAAATCATGGGGGCTCAAAAACAAAACAAACAAAGTAAAAAAAGAGTAGGATGCAAAGTGTACAGTGTATCCCTGATGCATGGTTTAGCAGTTTACCTGGCCTCCTGCGCCCTGTATCCCTTGGATGCCGGCGACGCTTGGTATCCTCTGGATGTCTTCTTCCCGTACTTTCCTGCTCGGTAGATTTGGAGGGCGAGGGGTCCTGCTGGAGTGGTTGATGGATAGAGGCCGGTGGGAGTAGAAATTCGGCATACCAGTCTGGAAGCTCCACTGGCGCGATCTGCAGGCTTTCACAGAAGTGCTGTAGGTCATCCGGAACCCTGAGTAGGAACTGCTTTTGGTTAAAGGTTAAAGGTGGCTTGCAAGGCAAATGGAAATTTCCAACGGTAGCTGATTTCCTTTGCCCTCAGTACTTCCAGCAAGGGTTTCAGGGCTCTCCTGTTTTTTAATGTAATCGGGGACAGGTCTTGGAAGAGCTGGATGTCAGCTCCATTGTAGACGGTCTGGTCGCCCATTCTGGCTTTCCGAAGGATTTCTTCCTTGAGGGGGTAGTTGGGGAGGCAACAGATTATGTCTCTGGGGGGTGCATCATTCGGGGTTCTAGGCCGCAACGCTCTGTGCGCTCTATCGAATTCAATGGGCGATGCCTCGGGTCTGTCTAGAAGGCCGTTGAAAATGGACGTCAGGGTGGGTTTGATATGGTCAGGGAGCACCGTTTCGGGGACCCCCCGTACCTTAATATTGTTACGGCGCCCCCTGTTGTCTAAATCTTCCAGATGGCGATTGACCTCGATCAGTTGCTGTGAGTGTACTTCAGCAATGTCATCCAACCTTGTGAGAGCCCGATCCCGTCTCTTTCCCGCCCGTTCGTTGACTGTTATTTGCTCCGTCAGTCTGTGCAGCTCAGATTTTATGTCACTAAGGGCGCCCGAGAAGGAGTTTTTAATATCGGCCGCGATTTCCATCATAGTCGTATAGGTTAGTGGGCAATCTGGGTGGGCAGTACCTCTGTTGGAGTCCTCAGAAGCCGGGATGGATATCTCATCATCATCCGTCTCATCTCCCCCGTTCATTCTGGGTACAGGCGCCATCTTGCTGACTTGAGGTCCGCCCGTGTACCGATGTTTGTTTAGGTTAGCAGGTGTAGTTTTCCCTTTAGGTGTTCCCAACGATCTTGTCTGCCTGCTGGGGGTTCCCCCACCGAATCTGGTGTTCATAATCCACCGAAAACAGGTCGTTTTGTGTGTCTTTTCTTATCCCTGGACCGGAGCTCCTCTATCTAGCTGCCATCCACGTTGCTGGCCAAGCCACGCCCTCTGCATTGTGTTCTAACTGTGGGGGGAGGGGGGTGACTGGGGGTGCTGACCGATGCTGTGTCCCTATGTACAAGGGACACAGATCGGTCTCCTCTCTCCCTGACAGGACGTGGATCTGTGTGTATACACACACAGATCCACGTCCATGTCTGTGTGCCGCCGATCGCGAGTGTCTGGCGGATATTGCGGCCGCCAGGCACGTGCATCGGCATGTCAGTAATGCGGCGGGCACGTGCACTCCACCGGTGGCGCTCGCGTGCCCCCCAGTGGCGCGAAGGAGCGGAGGCCGTAAAAAGACGGCACATCAGAGAATTAGAACCACTTTGTCGTACGCCGTCAGCAAGTGGTTAAGACTATATTGCCCAAATGTTTTATCAAATAAAAAAGATGATCTGCGGTCGAGTACATGGATACCAAACATGACATGCTTTAAAATTTCAGCAGCGGCGACAAACTACATACATTTTTAACCTCCCTGGCGGTATGATTCTGTCTGGAATTACGTACCAAAAGCGGTACAATTATTTTGCATGAAAATTTGGCATTTTATACTGTAGGCCTGTAATTCTTAGGAATAACTCACTTAAATCTGTCCAAACACGAGTCTAGTAGACATCCCGGGTATGATAAAGTTTGAAACACAAAATCATAAAATTATAACTATAAATAATTATAACAAATGATAATGTAATTATAATAAAAATTATTCAATAATGTAATCAACTTCAAATCACTGAAATTTGCTCAGTTTCAGAATTGTCGCTGTCATTACTTTTATTTTTTTAATGACGTATTTCCCCACAAATCGATATCGCTCTATTCTGCAAGTGATTATAATTTATTATCGCTGTTTTCTAGCTGCTCTAAAATCATTTTTGACATACAGGGGCACTTTTGGTTGCTATGGACAATCTACAGTTTGCAGGCACAAAAAAAATGTTTTTATTATATAAAAGTACATGTAGGACACAGGGCAGACCACTAGGGACAAGGGGTGTGTGTATTTTTTACATACAGTACTGTAATCTATAAGATTACAGTATACTGTATGTAATGTGTTTGTTTACATTTTTGAATTTTCCACTGGTCTCCGCCCCCGTGCATCGTAACTTCCAAGGGAACGGAGATCGGCGGCGCACGGGCACTGTGTGAATCGAATGGAGGACGCCACTCGCTCACACAGCGCGAATGCATCACTGGATCCAGGGACAAGGTAAGTACAGTAACCTGCCTGGAAAAGGTAAGCCAGCACGCGCTGCAAACTCTGCACATCTACCCCGAGCGTGACTCGGGGGTTACCGATTTTAGCATTGAAAATCCACCCCGAGTCATGCTCGGGGATACCGCTAAGGGGGTTAAAAGATTTAAAAAGCCTTTATAGGTTACCACTTTAGATTAACAGAGGAGCGCTACTGCTAAAATTACTGCCCTCGATCTGACCTTCGTGATGATATCTCACATGCATGGAGCAATCGCTGTTTACATATGATGCCAGACCGACGCTTGCGTTTCGCCTTTGCGCGAGATCAGGGAGGGACAGGGGTGCTTTTTTTTTTATGTCATTTTTAAACTGTTCCTTTCATTTTATTTTTTTTATATTTTTTATTGTTATCTCAGGGAATGTAAATACCCTCTATGATAGCAATATGTAGTGACTAGTACTAGTACAAGTACAAGTAAAAAAATGAGGTCTATTAGACCCTAGATCTCTCCTCTGCCCTCAAAGCATCTGACCACACCAAGATCGGTGTTATGAAATGCTTTCCCAATTTCCCAATTGGGCTGTTTATAGCCGGCGAAATCTAAGTCATGAAATCCTCGTAGCTTCCAGTTTCTTAGGCAATAGAGATGATTGGAGCAGTTCTGGTCTCTGATCAGCTCTATTGTCAGCTGGCAGAACCACCGGCTGCCTTCTCAGGTTCCCTATTGGGCCAGGAGAGCCAGAGAAAACCATAGAAGAGGGTGGGGGGGGGGGTTCATTCACTCCCACTGCTTGTAAAAGCAGTCTAGAGGCTAATTAGCTGCTAGGATTGCTTTTACATGTAAGCCTACCGCTGGTTGAAAAGAATGATACCAAGATGATACCTTAACCCACAGGCATCATTCTGGTATAACCACTCAAAGTCCAGCAACGTACCAAGCTGGTCCTTGTTGGGCATATATTGTAATCTTTTTTTTTTTTATGCAGCCTGTGGGCTGCATGAAAAAATTAGATTGATTGATTAGAATACCTCTCTTCATCGAGCCACATCTAATGATGGGCATACATTCACCATTTTTATATACGCCAGGCATTTGCCCACACAAGTTAGGAGCAAATCCCTCCTCCACCCCTGCTGCCCCCATGCTTAAAGATACATGCTCTTTTTTTAAACTGTGGTGGTGAAATCACCTCCTACAGAGTTGGAGTCAAGGCTTTATGTATCGTGGGAGCAAACGCTGTTGCTGTAAAGATAAATAAATCTGCGCTGCAACTGAATGGCGTACCTGCCAAGCAAATGATTGTTAACAATAAAACAAAGTAACATTACAGTATAACAGTAAGACCTTTCCATACCTGCAAAGCAAATACAAAAAAAAATTGTAAAAAAAAAAAAAAAAATGTTTTAACGCAACCTGTGCCTAAAATATATAAATATATGCCGAAGCAGGGGGGCATCCACCTGCAAAAGTTAGGAGCAAATCCCTCCTCCACCCCTGTTGCCCCCATGCTTCGACATATATGCTTTTTTTTTTAACTGTGGTGGTGAAATCACCTCCTACAGCACTGAAGTCACGGCTTTATGTATGGTGGGAGCAAACACTGTTGCTGTCAACTGAATGGCGCTGCAACTGAATGGCATACCTAAAAACAAAAAAATGGTTAACAATAAAACACAGTAAACAGTAATGCCGCGCACACACGGTCGTTTTTTGTGATGAAATAAAACAACGTTTTAAAAAACGTCATTTAAAATGATCGTGTGTGGGCAAGACGTCATTTTATGTCTTCTGAAAAACGACAAAAAAAAAAAAAAATCTAACATGCTTCAATTTTTTATGTCATTTTTCAGAATGTCGTTTTTTGTGTCATACAAAATGATCGTGTGTACGCGGCATTAAGTATAAAAAAAAAATGACATACCTGAAAAGCAAACATGATAAAACATAATAACAATACAACACTGCAGAATAGAATACAGTAAAAAAGAGCAGAACAATAGAGAGAGAGAGAGAGAGAGAGAGAGGACAATAAAACAACAACTATTTTTTTTATATACTTTTTTGTGTTTTTTTTGTATTTTTTTTTTGTAACTGGAACGGTAACGGTTCAATTCCAGATTTGGGTCTCTCAAAATGCGATGGCATCTTGGGAGACCCCGTGAAAGTGTGCCCTAGCCTAGTGAAATGCTATACCCTATGCTAAAACTGTACTAGTGTGTGGTAGCGTTCAAAACATTCACCAATGCAAAGACCAGAATTGTCAGGACTGTGTGGACAATAATAACGGGTGTTTTTTTAAAAAGAGACACACATGACTGAACAACCTAAGTTACACATGGATTATAAAATCACTTTAATATATTTATTTTTCCAAATAAAATTGTAAAACCAAACTTCACAAGGTATACACATTTACTGTTAGAGAAGAGTAAGCTGATTTTCTGCAAATGTTATGACAGACAGATATGATTTTCCAACCACTTAGCATGTAAATACCAATTTATAAAATCATCAGAGAATCGTAACAAATTCTGCCCAATGGATCATGCAAACTGGCACTCGAATATTTAAATGAAAAGGGAAGGTTGTACTGTTCTTTACATGGAAAGCTGCTAATTTGCAATTGGCAGAGGGTGGTGAATCTGCCATCTTGGCTTGACATCTGTGCGGATCTTTAATTTAAATTATTTTTTTAAAGAGTCCAATAACTGCAGTATTTAAAACTGTCAGTACATCACATTTGTATTTGCAAAACAGTAATGCACAGAGTTCAGTAACCCAAAAAAAACAATCAGAGCTTGTGTAATATATAATTGTTCCTTTTCCAAACAGAACTGTTTTCTCTATAACTGGATTAAAATGCTGATTTTATATCTATGCAAGCAGTCAGTGCTACTGGGGAGCAGGACCTGGGCCGCCCCCCGCCCACAATGCAACCCCCGCCTCCACATGGACAAAGAAGTGATAGGTACCGATTGCTTACCCTGTTCATTTAAGAAAGGAAGGGGCTGGTAAATATGACATCCATCCTGAAGCCAATCCCCCCCATGTGCCTGCAGCAGCTTCTGGCGGGAGAGGAGAGGAGGGAAGCCAGAAGCGCTGCGGGGGGCACACAGGGGGGCCAGACTGTAGGCGGGGGTGATCAGAGCTGTGGGAGCGCAAGTACTAGAACTGATACCCCTGCAGCTCAGCCAGAGGGAGGGAGAGACAGGAGGAGAAGCCAGAAGCACTGCAGAGAGAGACACAAAAACATAATTGTCAGCAATATGGAAGTACATCCGGCCCTCCTGCTTTGCAGGTGCCCAGGCCTCCCTTTGGAACAGATGGAGCCCAGTACAGGAGAGCCAGCTGTACTGCTTAATCAGTGGCCCTGCATTCCCAATCCTGGCACCCTAAGGTGGTTGCCCAAGCAGCCTTAGACTTGCTCTGGCCCTGCTAGGGAGCAATCACTGTATGAACATGGTGTGAACATGTGACAGGTGAGTGATGGTGTAGTGTTGGTTGTGTGGTGTATGTTGGTTGTTAAATATTTCTATGATACAGAACATTTGCAGGGTCTGGCTGGTCCTCAAGAACCATTATACTTGTTAATGCTTACTAACACTGGTGTCAGAGAAACTGGCTCCTCAGGAGTAGGACAAGTTGTATCTGCTGTGGGCAGGGTTTGTGTAATCTTCGGCAAAGACTGCCTCTCCCAGTCGCCCTGTAGAAGATAAACAATATAAAGCTGAATGTTTTAAGATATACTGCAGTCAGATTCAAAAACAAAACCTTGAATTTTAAATTCTGTATAGAGTAGGAAAAGGTTAAAACTCCTGTGGTTTTTTATATCTCTGTGTTTCTACTGAGGAGATTCCCACTCTCTAGTTGTCCTGGTGACCATGTCAACAAGAAATAAAGTAGATGGTGTAACAGAATGGCCCGTGACACCCAGAGACGTTGGAAGGATGAGAGATACTCTTGTGCCAGCAGCACCAAAAACTCTTGGGTCGAAATCCACCCTGTGCCCTTTTGGGTATAGGGTGGCTAATAGTGAATCATAATTCATATTACATGAGATGGGACATTAATAATACTTCATATTGCAGGACTGAGATATCACAAGGAGTCATGATGACATGACCAGGTCAGCCAGTGAGTCATACCTTTTGTATAATAGGTTATTGAAATATCCTAAGGTGTTGGCTATTCAATGTAAAGACACCCACTCTCACTGCCATTGTGTGACAAAGCTGTATAGATAACTTATTCAAGTAGATGTCTGTGTTATTATTAACGGTTAATTGAACACTATTGAAGATGCGGGGCCGACCGGTCTACATGGTTAGCTTACCTGAATGCCTTTTAGAGTGTGATTGAAGCCCCCCATGGTGTGAAGGGGGGTGGAGATTACATTGTCCTGTGATTAACTGCATTATGTTGTACTGGATATAAGCAAGCTAAGAACCAATAAAGTTATTCATACATTTTGGAAACTAGAGAACGGAGTGCAGTCTCGTTTATTCTGGGAAATGGAATGGATCATGTCTGCCTGGTCGTTGGTGTGTCGGATAAGCTTGTCGTGGTTGGATGGAAGGTTGTAAGCGGTGGTAACCGTCACATTGGTGGCACAGCAGTGGGATGATTCCATCACCAGAAGCACGGCTACAAGGACACAGGACAATGGAGACGGTGTATGAACGGATGAAGCTCTCTTCCCTCATGGACTTACTGGAGAGCCGGGGCAGACCGGCCAGCAACTGTAAGAAAAGGGACATTATCGCAGAACTGGTCGAAATGGATAGAGCTAAAAGGCCCGCCGTAACGGACAGGACACCCCGAGGAAGAAAGTTTTGATCGGGCTGTTAACCTAAGACTGGCACATTATGGTCCTAACCCTCCACCGGAGATCAGGGACCGAGTTATTGCGGCTCTGAATGCCACCTTGCTACAGCGAAGAAGTGCTGCAGCAGCTGAAGTCACAGCAGCACCAGCTAAAGGGAGAGGAGTGGTGCAGATACCAGTCTCCATGGAAGAGGAATTCCAAAGAAGGTTACAAGAGATGCGGATACAGCATAGAGGACCAGTATCAGAGGAGGTCCTGTTGGGATGGTCGGATGTTATTCGGTGCCAACTCTGGAAGGAAGCGCTAGCTCTGGAGCAGCAACACCAAGGAAAGGTCCTGCCCTCCATCTATGCAAGGTACTGGCCGCAGTATGACGTACGAATGCCGTTGTTGGGGAAACAACCGAAGCAGGAGTGGATAGCGGAGTTAAGCAGGCTGATCCAGGTAGAGATGCAGCTGGATGAGAGCTACAGAGCCCTCCGGTGGTATGTAGCCCAAGAGTGCCCGTGGCCAGCAGATGACAGCCCCACAGAAGGCTATGACTATGATGGCCTGGGATTATTATATTGGAGGATGTCCAGTGATCCCGACTTTGGGGATGATCAGGAGTGGCGCTTGGAGGACATAATGGAGCACAGAGAGGGAAAATTAAATATCTCAGGAGGCCACTGGTCACAGGAAGATTTAGAATTTCTGGCCATTCGGGAATGGGAGCTGGAGGTCGCCTACAGACAGCTGCTAGACTCCGCTCAGCAGCAGGGTGGGGCTCCCATTGCCTGGGACTATGAGGAAAGTTCATATGACAACTGTGAACTCCTGGCTGATGAATCGGCAGTGGAAAATACGGAGATTGCCTTCCCTAAAGCCAAAGCGGATGGTGTGGAGTTCCAGAGAGCCGGGGCGGTTGGCCCCTCTCTCCAACAACAAGCTGAGGTGGTAAAGCTTTTACCCCCAGCTGAATCACTGGCAACAGAACAGAGGGTCACGGACCTCTGCTCTTCACTAACGGAAGAGGGGGTTCCTGTGGTAGTGGATGGGACTGTGGTCTCCACTCACAGCAACCCAGCAGAAGAGCTGGCAACAGAGCAGAGTGTCATAGGCCTCTGCTCCTCACTAACAGAAGAGGGGGTTCCTGGGGTAGTGGATGGGACTTCAGTCTCCACTGGCACAACCCCAGAAAATGGTACAGGACTGGGACAGGTGGATGTCTGCTTTGCTTTGCAAGCACCGGGGGGTTTTCACCAAGCACCAGTGGATGGGACTTCAGTCTCCACTGGTATACCCCAGGAAGGGGGGGCAGTTGGCCCAGACCCCCAACAGCATGATGGACTGAGCCCAGCTACCCTGCCTTCTCCCCAGCGGTAGGCGTGTTCTCTGAGAGAGGCAGAGGTTGGCGGGGTGAGTAATGCTCAGTTTGGAGCCATTTATTTGGGGTACAGTATGGATACCAGCATTGGAGAACGGGAACTACTGACGGACTTCGGAGTCAACCCGTTTGGGGTTCCCTCCTGTGTCCGTCTCCCACCGAAAGGGGAGAGATGTAACAGAATGGCCCGTGACACCCAGAGACGTTGGAAGGATGAGAGATACTCTTGTGCCAGCAGCACCAAAAACTCTTGGGTCGAAATCCACCCTGTGCCCTTTTGGGTATAGGGTGGCTAATAGTGAATCATAATTCATATTACATGAGATGGGACATTAATAATACTTCATATTGCAGGACTGAGATATCACAAGGAGTCATGATGACATGACCAGGTCAGCCAGTGAGTCATACCTTTTGAATAATAGGCTATTGAAATATCCTAAGGTGTTGGCTATTCAATGTAAAGACACCCACTCTCACTGCCATTGTGTGACAAAGCTGTATAGATAACTTATTCAAGTAGATGTCTGTGTTATTATTAAAGGTTAATTGAACACTATTGAAGATGCGGGGCCGACCGGTCTACATGGTTAGCTTACCTGAATGCCTTTTAGAGTGTGATTGAAGCCCCCCATGGTGTGAAGGGGGGTGGAGATTACATTGTCCTGTGATTAACTGCATTATGTTGTACTGGATATAAGCAAGCTAAGAACCAATAAAGTTATTCATACATTTTGGAAACTAGAGAACGGAGCGCAGTCTCGTTTATTCTGGGAAATGGAATGGATCATGTCTGCCTGGTCGTTGGTGTGTCGGATAAGCTTGTCGTGGTTGGATGGAAGGTTGTAAGCGGTGGTAATCGTCACAGATGGAAATTCAACATGGGATGTGAGGGGAAATTTTCCAATTGTGACAACTAGTGACAACTCTCTTGGAAGAGATTTCTGTGCCATATGTAACAGTTGTCCAATCTTTTGCTCTTGAGCCCCCAGACCCTTGCGTCGAAACGTGTAGGGGTACCAACGATTCTTTTTGGAATCTAGAGCCATTTCTTGTTTTGAAGAAAGTCCTAATATTCTGTGAAAAATTAGCATTCACTGTCGCATATATTTTATTATTGTCTTAAGATTGTATTTAATAAAACTACAGTAGAAACTCAGATTACAAGCATAATCCGTTCCAGGAGAATGCTCGTAATCCAAAGTAATCGCATATCAAAGCGAGTTTCCCCATTGAAGGCAATGAAAATTAAAATAATTTGTTCCGCATTGACTTCAATGGCATGCAATAGCGCATGCGGAGCTAATTTAATTTATCTATATTCTACTTGTTGCAGTTCTGTCCCAGTCAGCGTTTATGTCTTGTGTGTCTTTACCTTTACTGCAGCAAGTTTTTTACTTAATTTTACTTATTTTAATGCATTTTATTCCATAGCATACTGCCATGTAATGATATGGCAGTCATTATCAGTCCCGCCCACCCCCTGCCCATTTGTCCTGGCCCTGACTCTCATATAAATCCTTTCCACTTGCATTATTCCATTAGTTTGGAGAAGGAGAGACTGGGCATGCCCTGAAACATGTCTAGCCCACTCTGACATTACTTCCGGTTGCATGTATTCCACCCTCGTCCTGACTGCCCGGCTCTCCATTTTGGATCAGAGCCACAGTGTTTACCACCACTGGTCAGCTGGAACTTCCACCTGCAGCTGTCTTTATTCCCAGGTGGCATCCCGATGGACATTATGGATTGATTAATATGCCTGTTTTCACTTCTATCTTGTAAGTGTTTTAACCCTTCCTTGTCATTAAAGTGTTTTATTAGTGCACTTAGAAGCGCCTTCTTCTCTGGTTTGTTTTTCCTATAGAGTGTGCTTCCCTCTTCTGAAGTGCTGCTGTGGTGCATTAATCACATTTCAAGAGTCAGTCATGTACTGTTTGTTAAAGAGGAAGAAAACCCTGATAGATTTTACTTCCTCTTTGGCTTCCTGCAAGCCATGCAAATTAAAAGCATTATGGGCTAGTATGCATTGCATACTAGCCTATTATGTGACACTTACCTGCAAACGAAGCCCGCACTGTTCTCTGTGCAAGCCGTGTCCATCTTTGCCCCTCTTCCTTCTGGGTCTGTGGACTCTGGCTCTGTGACTAGCTGGAGCCATGTGCGTGTGGGAGCCGTCAGTCACGGCACACGCTGGTGAAGAAACGGCACGGAGGTCTGTTTCTTCACAACTCATGTGCCGATGATGACATAGGCGCACACTACAAGTGAAATATCTCCTAAACGGCGCAATATTTCCCCTACCCATAGGTAAGTCTTATTCTAGGCTTAAAAAAGAGAGAAGCTGCGCTACAGAGTCCCAATCAATACAGGGAAGGGCATATTAATATTCCTTGTTGGGGAAATTAATCCTCTTCTCAATAGCACCACCTTAAGAAAGACCTGCTAACCAGATGGCAAGCAAAAAAGGCATGTGACTATAATCCAGCCAAGGCTTTTAGCTTGCAATGATGATCAAGTAGCGAAACCCCAGTGATACAGGCCCCTTGTCACCGTCTATAGAGGCTATGGCCATGAACACAGCAAATGACCCAGAAAGAAAAGACTGACCATAGCATAATACAGTCTAATACATTTTAATAAAAAGGAAGTATTGCACTTATATAGATACGATAAAAGTTAGCATAATAAAATTGAAGCCAGTCAGCAAAACTATCGGAAGCCCATCCTCCTAGTAAACAGCGTGGTGACGTCAGCACCTACCCCCCTTCAGATGCGTTTCGTTATATGTGACGCTGTCAATGGGTTCATGTATGATGAAACGTTTCTGGAGGAGGATACGTGCTAACATCACCACGCTGTTTACTAGGAGAACTAATTGTTTTGCCGAGGATTCATTTCCCCAACATGGAATATTAATATGCCATTCTTTGTATTGATTGGGACTCTGTAGCGCAGCTTCCCTCTTTTTTGTTTTATTCGTATTGTGTGTATCTCACTTAAAGCTCCTGCTGCATATTTTGTTTTGTTTGATTTGGTTTATGGTAGACCTCTAGCGCGGTTTCTTTTGCCTAAAAACTGTTATTCTAGGCTTACCTATAGGTAGAATTCACACAAAAGACTTTACAACCACTTTAAAGTCTACTTGTTATCCAGAGTGCCCTATTCTCCACATTCCCTAATTTTAGGGTTGTGACTGGACCAGGATATAAGAATTAATTTTACAATGGTGACATCTGTTCTGGTAGTGTGCTGGATAGAAATATGGGAGCAGCCATTGCTGCCCATTTTTTTTTTTTTTAATGGGCCAGGGTTGTCCTCCTGATCCTGCCTTCACTACATGTAGGATGGGGGTCTAGACTTTTTAGACCTCACTGGGTGCACATTTTTCTCACGAGTAGCATAAAATTTGCTAACACTCCCATCAGGGCCATCTTTAATATGGTTCGGGCCCTGGGCAAACATTTTTTTGGGCCCCCCTCCAGCTTATTTTGGGCCTGGCTGGTTCACATGTATGTGTTTTGGCGGCCCTCATTTGTGCTTTGGGCCCTTAACAGTGACAGCTGCCCCTATTTGCCCTATGGTAAAGACGGCCCTGACTCCAATGATTCTAAACGCCAGCTCACAGGCACTTACTCCTTCTGGGTCCATTCCTCCTACACACTGCTCAGCAAGTTCTGTAACTGCACACCACTTCCAAACATAAAATCAACTTTATTGCTCAGAAATCAGAACAAGCATTTAATCATAGAGAAAACATGATTACACTCTACAAATCTTTCCCAGTAGGTGGCGAAATGTGTCAGTGGGAGGAACCTGGGAGATTGTCAGTTCTTGTTCTGAACAATATAGTTGATTTTTATGCTTGGAAGTAGTGTGTGGCTCTAGAAATTTTCCTTAGTTTAATTGACTTACAAGGTAGTGAGGTCAGGTTGAGGATAACAGAATATTCAACTGTCCGGCAGGCAGGGTATTAAAACTTCACTCTTTTGAAAAGTTCAGTGCACCACTGCTGCTAGGGGTTGGTAGGGGGAACCACAGCAGCCAGCAAGCTTACTGACATAGCCAGAAATGTGTAATAGCAATGGCTTATGGGGCTCCTCAAGGTAGTAAAGTTTCAATGCACCAACCAGTGTCAAAGCGAGTATTTCTCGTCTTCTTTTGCAGGGTACTTTAAAATTTGCTTCAGTAAGAGACCAACCGGGGTCCTCTTAAAGAACAAGTCAGAAATTGTAGATTCCAAAATGTTATCCTCACATAAGTTAAATCACTGGGAAGCACTAAAGCTACTCTTTCTATAAATATTTTTTTCTTTTTAAACTTTTGACTTGATACAGCGTGAAATCTCTCATTCAATTCTCTTTAAACACACCTCCCCGCAGAGCTCAGTGAAAGAGCCGAGAGAGAATAAGTTGTTTCTATTCTAAAGGTAAAGCCTTAGAAATTCCACCCCCTCACCAAAAAGAAAGAGCGAAAGAATGTGTGTTTATTCTCTCTCACTTGCTGCGTGGGTGAGAAGCGTATTAGCGGTGTTTATCCCAAAAAGATTACTTGTTCCTTCCCCTTGGGGAAACATTTCACCCAAAGCGGAGTGAAAACAAAACCAGAATTGCTAGAGAACGCAGGAAAATGCAGTATAGAATTGCAGCATTTACAGATTAGGGAATTATAGGTTTCTGTGTCTCATGGGCTATACTGGAAGGGGCTCAGTGAAGCTGATCCTTATTTATATAATTTGTATACTTCAGAGCTCTTTAAAACAGCGTAAGCCACAACTGCTGAATAATGACTCGAGCCTTAATATAATAGCTGAAAAAACAGAGACAAAACTGAAAAGTAGGTGAGAACTGCAAAGTTCATGAAATTAAATAGCAAGAGGAGATAGTGGTGCAAGCCTAGAATGGGGTGCTGGGCCTGATGGCACATAATCCCAGGCATGATAAATCCCACTCTGTCCACTACCCAGGGCTACCATCAGGGGGGAACAGCCCATACACATGTAGGGGAACCAGGCTGCATAAGGGGCTTGAGCCTCGGGGGGGCCCAGGTCCCAACCAACAGGGCCAAGTTGGTTCTAGGCAAAGCATGAGGGGTTGCAGGGGGCCCTTGTGGCCTCCCTGCCTTGTCCAGCTGGCTGTTAGAGCATCCAACATCATGGGTGTCAGTGCCCAACCTGTCCAACTAGCCAGAGGAAATTGTGTGCCCCATGCTCCGCTCCCTCCACCCTGGGCAGTAGTGTAAGTTTTTGGAGTGGCCAGTAGTGTAGGTAAGCTTGGCTGAGAAGTGCTGGACCATGCTTCTCCATGAGAACAGAAAGAGTGCCCGAAAGTCCTCCTTGATTGGACAGTGCTCGGAGGCAGTGGAGGCTACACAGAATGGAGAGCTTTAAGAGAAGAACTGATATTACGATGGGACCAATGCTTTCTTCTGGTAAGCCGCCTCACACAACCTATCCTGACCAGTACCCACCCCAGATATCCCTCTTACACCACCTAGTGAAAGGCTGCTGTAGTACTACAAGACCCTACATGGGGGACTGTGGAGGAGCTGGGGCTGACTCTAATAAATGGCGGAGCTGCAGTCCCTAGCAACAGGCGTTCCTGGAATTAAATGTTCCTAGCAACCAGTAAGATATCTCCTCTGTTCAGAGTGGTTGCTATGGCTGAGGGCAGAGAGCTCCAGGCTTGTGTTGGTTGTCTTTATTCTGCACATCACCCCAGTGCTGGATTCTACATCCTCTGTAGCTGGGAGGACAAACCCTAGAGCACATTGTGGCTGTATTTTCAACCAGCATTTTTTTGCTGAAAAAGACAAATGGCTGGGCTGGCTTCTTAATAGAAGACCCGCCCCAGTGATATCTGAGCACATAAATATGTACACCTGGCCTATAAGAGGATGCATTCCTATATGGGGTAGCTGATGGCCACATAAACATGCACGATTGGCAGTAAAGTTGTGATTTTTTTATGGAGGTACAGTGTAACGGTCACTACCGTTTACGATCTTCCATCAACCCAAGTACAAACATGGTACAGTTAATCAAAGGGACAAAGACACACTCCACCCACACATCACACAATGGGGCTTCAATCACATTATTTTAGGTAACATATCTATAACATGGAGGATCTCACTTTTTCTCTCAAGAATAAGTCCGATCTGTCACGAAAAATATGGTCCGACTGGTTCGCCTTTAAGTTTACCTCGGCATATGCTGACATTATGTCTCAACCTGTCTTAAATCATGCTCCTTACAGTCAATTTGATGTGGTACTAAGCCTTGGATACTTCTTTGGTTTGCGATGATAGACTGGGACAGAGGAACTCCCCTTACACCCCTCCCCCTACCCTCACCCTTTCTTTCTTCTTTTACTTCCTCATTTCTAACTTTCTCTTTTTATTTTTATTTTTTTGGGCGACACAAAGCTCTAGTTCTGTTTGTTTTGGAATGACATAGGACGATGCGGGAGCGGTTCATACTCTGCTATGATGTTTTCATAAGTACCCCTGATTATCTCTCTCATCAGTATGTCTCTATGCTCCTTATGGTGATTACTGCACAGTCACTGTATTCGTTGAAATTGGCAATGTTATTTCTTTTTGCTACCGTGGTTATTATCTTATGTTATTTCTATTACTTCCTACTTTAATTTTATCTATGCCCTTTAACATTGTATGTTCTCACGCATACTTTCTACTCAATAAAAACTTTATTGAACAAAAATTATTTTAGGTAATGATATTCAGAGGAGTTAATTATCCCCCAGACAGAAAAAAGACCAACTCATATATAGCGGCATGTAGTTCCTGTCATCCCGTAGTAATTGAAATATTCGAAAAACCTCAAGAGATGGGATTTTATAGGCAACACAGGCCTTTTCTGCTACAATCTACCTCCCAATCCTGGTGACGGTTTTGTATGACGGATAGTATCTACATCATCCATGTTTTGTATAATATGTATTTTTGATATTTTTGTATGTATAACGTTTTCTATAAATTTTGTAATAAATTAATTTATTTTATATATTTTTGAAGTTTTGTATGTGTTGCCTATAAAATCCCATCTCTTGAGGTTTTTCGATTATTTCAATTATCCCCCAGACGTCCTGACTCTGCCAATAAGTGATTCACCTGCAGAATACACATTCCTATGTCAGACGTTCTGTCTCCGACAATAAGCTATTCACACCTGATCATCAATATTCTTTAAACAGTGTTATTAGCATACACAATGAAAGGTCTTAGGAGCCAGGCCTAATTAACACAATGGACACAGAATGCAATCACAGCAAAGCACTTTAACATCCCATAATAGCCAGCCAGGCTGACTCTCAGTTTCAATCCACAGTAGCAGACTTAGTTAGCATCTCACAATGGAATGTCTAGGAGCAGAGGCAAGTAACACCTCCAAAGCATGTGTCCACACCTTGAATGAAACATTGACCTTTACAGCTTGTAATATGTCCAGATCTCCTGAAAAACATTAATTATCAAATACCCAAAAGGGGCACAGGGTGACCTTAGACCCAAGAGTCATTAGTGACGCTGGCACAGGAGTACCCTTCATCCCTCAAAAGTCTCTGGGCGTCACGGGTCAATCCGTTACATACAGTATCTCCCAAAAGTGAGTAGACCCCTCACATTTTGGAAAATATTTTATTACTGTATTTATTGGCGTACAACACTCACTTTTTTACCTTGAAAATAGAGGGTAAACTGTGCCTGCATGTTATACGCAGGGGGCTGTGGAAAGTTTTTTTCCTTAAACTATGCTCGTATAGTTAGGGTGCGTGTTATACGCCGTTGCGTGTTATACGCCGATAAATACGGTATATCTTTTCATGTGATAACACTGAAAAAATTACACTTTGCTACAATGTAAAATAGTGTATAAAGTATAAATGTGCTGTCCCCTCAAAATAACTCAACACACAGCCATTATTGTCTAAACTGCTGGCAACAAAAGTGAGTAAACCCCTAAGTGAAAATGTCCAAATTGGGCCCAAAGTGTCAATATTTTGTGTGGCCACCATTATTTTCCAGCACTGCCTTAACCCTCTTGGGCATGGAGTTCACCAGAGCTTCACAGGTTGCCACTGGAGTTCTCTTGCACTCCTCCATGACGACATCACAGAGCTGGTGGATGTTAGAGACCTTGCACTCCTCCACCTTCCAATTGAGGATGCCCCACAGATGCTTAATAGGGTTTAGGTCTGGAGACATGCTTGGCCAGTCCATCACTTTTACCCTCAGCTTCTTTAGCAAGGCAGTGGTCATCTTGGAGGTGTTTTTGGGGCCGTTATATTGTTGGAATATTGCCCTGAGGCCCAGTCCCTAAATAGAGGGGATCATGCTCTGCTTCAGTATGTCACAGTACATGTTGGCGTTCATGGTTCCCTCAATGAACTGTAGTGCCGGCAAAACTCATGCAGCCCTAGACCATGACAGGCCCACCACCATGCTTGACAGTACACACACTTGTCTTGGTATTCCTCACCTGGTTGCCACCACACACCCATGACACCATCCGAACCAAATACGTTTATCATGGTTCCAGTAATCTGAGTGGAACCGGTCCTGTTAAACCGCTGTATGGTCTTGACCACCGTGCTGCAGCTCAATCTTCACGTAGAGCAACAATTCTTTTTTTCCGATCCTCAGAGAGTTCTTTGCCATGAGGTGCCTTTTGAACTTCCAGTGACCAGTATGAGAGAGTGAGAGCGATAACACCAAATTAAACATACCTGCTCCCCATTCACACCTGAAACCTTGTAACACAAACAATTCACATGACACCGGGGAGGGGAAATGGCTAATTGGGAAATTTGGACATTTTCACTTAGGTATGTACTCACTTTTGTTGCCAGCGGTATAGATATTAATGGCTGGTGTGTTGAGTTATTTTGAAGGAACAGCAAATTTACACTGTTATACAAGCTGGACACTCACTACTTTACATTGTAGCAAAGTGTAATTTCTTCAGTGTTGTCACATGAAAAGATATAATAAAATATTTACAAAAATGTGAGGGGTGTACTCACTTTTGTGAGATACTGTATATGATGAGGGCATAAACATATGCACTTGGCCTATATAAGTATTCATGTTTATATAGGGGTATCTGATGAGCACATAAACATGCACACTTGGCTGTTTGTGACTGTCTCTCTCTTTGTTGGATTGGGCAATCTCTTTGCTATATAGGGAGTATCTTTTGCTATATGGGGATGTCTCGTTGCTGAATATATGGGGATGACTCTTTGCTGGATTGGGCCATCTCTTTGCTGAATATTCAGGGATGTCTCTTTGCTGGATTAGGCCATCTCTTTGCTAAATATAACAGGATGTCTCTTTGCTGAATATTTAGGCTTGTCGCTTTTCAGCTCTTTAGCCAATACATAATACCTTACTATTACATCTTGAAAGCATGACTTGGAATACACTTTTTATTTTCATATATTAAGTTGTAAGAGTGTTAAAATAAAAGTGGGTGCATCAAAGGATTTGGTGGGATGACCAGTAAGCAAATTCATTGGGACAGCCAGCGGGCAGGCCCTGGGGAACGTTGGTGGTCAGGTACGGGGGGAATTGGGGTGGCCCAGGCCTAAAATCTCTAATGGCTGCCCTGCCACTACACACCAGCTCTAAAGAGCTGTGAGCATTGCTATGGAGGACCAAATCCATGCTCCAACTATGTGTTCTGTCTCCATGAAGATGGTGTCCATAATTTAAACCCTAGAATTACATGAAAGGATTGCCAACCACTTTGCCATTGTAATGTCTAGTACATGACATCAGAGCATACAAAGTTTTTTTTTCCATATTAATGTTGGCTTGGAAGCCCAGTCATTATGTGTATTTTGTAGTTGTGCCTTTTCATGAATGTTGTTTCATATATTGCTGATATCTCTAGCCACTCACCGGAAAGCGGACAGCGGAGGATTTGTTGCAATGCATAGAGATGGGGGAGTAAGCATACAGGGAGTTAAGGACTTCGCTGGTAAAGGAATTCCAGGGCACTTCGTTAAACTGCATAGTGACAGCCGCCTGTGGGCAGGTGCAGACTTCCTCCCCGCTGAACCTGCAATGACAAGAGTATCAGTAATACAGTGACATTGACAGTGCCTAGAGACACATAATACAATGCTTCTATTACAACAATAATGCAGCACCCTATTGGAGATCCTGATGACCAGACACCTGTCTCAATTACTACAGACCTGGTCCAGCTATCCCTTTCAAAGTAAACCATACATTTTATTTTGACCACTGCCAAAACAAAATGAAAGATTAGAAAATAAGTTGTACCCCTTCAAGCAGGCTTACTATTTATCAGTTGGGCACAGGTCAGCAGAACCAAATGACATTATTATTTTATAATTAATAAGTAATGTTTTTTGCCTTGAACTAAGGATGGTGATGAGTGGTCACACTGTCTGATCGTTCTGCAATGGCGATGTAGATGGTGCAGCTATATATCAATAAAACAAAAACAAAAAATTATGGACTTTACTGGCAAGGAAAGGGAACTCAACAATATTTCCTAAAATATAATATTTACAACCATGTGTCACAAGCTAAGGTTCCAATTAAAAACAAAATACACATGGTTCTAAAGTGAATACTGCTGACTTGCTATACACACTAATTATGTAGATGTAAATACAATTAAATGGTCCTCCAATATGTAATTGTATGGTGGAGTTGTGAGTCCTCATAAGTCAAAGTGTTTCTCTGTTAATTGCTTTGTTAGGACGCACAAGATTACAGCAGAAAACAGCAAAAAAATCTTACATAATATATAAATACAGCACAACATAAACAATAATAGGAATAATAATAACCATTAATGTGTAACCCAATAGAGGTAGAGCACCATGTTAATGTGCGTCTAGGTGGCATAAAGGCTCCCCTGAAACAGGCACCTAAGCAAAAGAGAAGGCCAGGTGGGTAGCAGTTGGTGAGGCAACTTGTCCAAAAAAGGTGGAAATAAGACATGCAGATCATAGAAGGAGTTACAAGCATCAGTCCATAATCAATATTTGGCGTGTTAATCACCTTGGTAATCTATGGGCCAGATTCTCGTAGATGCGCGGCTAATTATGCAGGCGTTGCGCATCTCAGATGCACTACGCCGACGTAACACGGAGTGGCAAGTACCGTATTCCCTAAGTAAATGCGCTCCAAGATGCGCCTGCGTCGCGTAAAATCATGGGCGTAATCCGGCGCAACTCCAAAGTAGGAGGGAAGTGGGCGTGTTGCATTATAATGAAGCGTGACCCCATGCAAATGCAGGCCGGGACGAACGGAGCATGCGCCGTGACATGGATGACCCGCGCCATGACGTGGTTGACCCGCGCCGTGACGTGGATGCCTTCTGCGCATGCGCAAAGCCTCCCTACGATGCGCCGGCGCAGGGTATATAATGCGCCCACACATGCGCCCGTGCAGCGCAAACGTCTCCCATTTTTTAGAGAGTGACGGCGAAAGTTTGTGCTGGACAAGATGGCAACTGCTGTTAAGGAGAGGAGGAATAAGAATTTCTCCCCAGAGGAGAGGGCCATTGTCATACGGGCCATGGAGAAGTATGACTCGCGGCTCCATGGTGCTGACAGTGCCCGGACCAGCAAGTCCCGGAGGGATCAGATATTAATGAGGGTGGCGTGCCAGGTCAATGCCCTCTCTCATGAGGTCCGGACACCGCAGGACATTCAAAAGAAAATGAATGACCTGCGGCGTCATGTGAAGGGCAAGCTGGCTGCCATAGCTCGGCATGCCAGGGGCACTGGAGGGGGCCCACCCTGCCCTGTCCGCCTGACTGAGGAGGAGAAGGTGGTTGCCCGCTGCCTACAGACTGAGCAGGTAGAGGGAGTTGGGGGCTATGAGTCCCAGAAGCCAGCCGTGAGGACAGGTAAGTGTGTTTTCTATTCTATCTGTTGTGTACATGTATGGGGGTGGAAGGGAACATGTGCCAAGTGTGTGGGTCCACCAACATGGGCATCTTTTGTGTCATCCACAGATGTGCAGGAGGGAGCGGGGCCATCTGTTGATGCCAGGGCCCATCAGGATCCATCCCCTGAAGATCCAGTCCCTCTGGCTGCCCCCCTGGAACAGGACTTGGAGGGAAGTGGGCACACCTCAACGGAGGAGGTGGTTGAGGAGGGTGTGGTAGTCCAGGACCAGGCCCTTTATGTTGTTGTGGAGGAGGATGGTGGGTTGGCCGGACCAGCCCAGGCTATTCCTCTACCTGTAGCAAACCCCTCAGTGTCCCCCTCCAACCTCTCCAGTCTCTCTCTTTCCCCCCCCCTCATCTCCGGCCCCTCAACATCCTCCCCTTATGCCCGGTCCCCTGCCACTCCCCGCAAGGCGACGTCCAAGACCAGGGGTGTATCCCAGGTCCTGCCGGAACAGCTGGTCAGACAGCAGGACCAGCAAAATAAACACCTGGCCGAGGTCGTGGAGGAGATGAGGCGCCTGGCCGACAGCCTGGCATCCTCGGACAATATAACAGATGCCATCCAGGATGTTGCTGTTAACAGCGCAGCAACGCTGACCAGCTTGGGGGAGCTGCAGGAAAACACCTCAGAACTTGTGGGGGAGGTTCAGGCCCTGCGCCTTGCTATCGAGGCGCAGACTGCTGTGCAGACCCGCATAGCGGTTGCCCTGGAGGGCATGCAGGCAGCCAGGGAGGGACGTGGGGATGTTCCTCCTCAACCTGCTCCCCCCCCCCCATCTAGGGCTGCCCCCAGGCAAGTGAGGGGCAGGACCCGTGGCACCAGGCAGAGCCCCCGCCAGGCCCATTAATTTGAGTTTTCTTTAGTATTATGCTCTGGATAAGAGCTTATTTATTTTTTGTTATGCTCTGGATAAGAGCTTATTTATTTTTTGTTATGCTCTGGATAAGAGCTTTTTTTATTTATTTTTGGATACTGCACACGGTGCAGTGTGAATGGTGTGTGAATGTGAGAGGGTGGCACTCCTGACAGTAAGGGGTGTCACCCTCGGCCGTGGTGGTGAAGTTAACCCCACGGCTGTATGAATGATGTGTGAAAGGTGTATGAATGGACAGCAACATCATTGGGGCCTTGACGTGGCGTTGCTGCTCCCAAGTCCTACATGCTGGACTTGGGCTAATCCAATGCGATGTGCATGTGGTGTGTGTGATCTAGGGACATCAGTGGTGTACACGCGTGCATTGTCTGTGTGCCATGCTGTATGTGTGTGTTTAAAGGTCAAAGATTCGTAACACGAGGACACTCCTGACTGCTCTTCCATCAGCTGACGGGGTCTCCTCTGGCGGGGGGGGGCTGTGTGGTTGGGGGGTCAGGTCATCACGTAGGGCAATATGCAGGCCCTTTCGCATGGCAAAGTTGTGCAGAATACAACATGCACCAATGATCTGACCCACAAAGTTGGGGGAATACAATAGGGCCCCCCCAGACTTATCCAGGCAGCGGAAACGGGACTTCAGGAGGCCAAATGTGCGCTCCACCACTGCACGGGTTTTGATGTGTGCTTCATTGTATCTTCTCTCTCCTCTGGTTTGTGGGTTCCGGAAAGGAGTCATGAGATGGGGTCCCAGTGTATATGCAGAGTCACCTGTAAGGGAAAACACAGGAGGATGGTAGTCATGCATGTGCCACTTCTGTTGTGCATCATGGGAGGGGATAGTCATGGCTGCCACCCATGTCACTCACCAACCAGCCAGCTGTCCCCATACATGTCCTGCTCAAAATCTTCGGGGATGTTGCTTTGACGGTAGATGTAGCTGTCATGGCTGGACCCGGGGTCTTTGGCACGGACGTGCCATATGAGGTATTTGGCATCGGCTATCACCTGTACGTTGATGGAATGCCAATGCTTCCGATTGCGGTATATGTGCTCTGTGGCACTGGGGGGCTGGAGTGCCACATGTGTGCAATCAATGGCCCCGATGGTGCGTGGGAATCCGTCAATTCTGTAGAAATCTGTCATTGCCTTCTGCCGCAGGTGCACAGTGGTGGGTCTGATGAACTGGTTGGACATGCGTCTGAGGATTGCGGGGACAACCTGGTGCAGACATCTGCTTATGCTGGTTTGTGACATCCCAGCCACCACTCCACTTGTACGCTGGAATGATCCACTGGCCAGGAAATGGAGTGTTGCCAGGACCTTCACCAGTGGCTGCAGTGCACGTGAGCGGTATGTCTGGCTGGTGATGTCATCCTGCAGGGCTGTGGTTATTTCCAGGATGGCAGCAGGGCTGAATCTGAAGATGCGATACACCTCCTCATCACCCATGCCAAAGAGCCTCATGCGCGCTCGGTAGATCCTCTCACGTGCCCCCGTCCTCCTCCTCCTCCTTCTATGCTCCTCTTCCTCTGCATACCTTAGTATTGATAAGACCATGGCTGGCCCTGGCATCATTGGCATATGAATGTCTTGTCCAGTAAGTGTGATTGCTCAGCTAGTCCGTTACGGTGCTGCTGTAGTTGCTCTCCAGCTGACTTGCACACGGCCTTGAGCAAAGTTACCCGTGCTTTTATGAGGGGTATGTTTACTCAAGGCTTTCGAGTTACGCGCACCACGAGTAGCCAACGCCGGACGCGCGTACTTTCGGGAATACGCGCATCTCCCTCATTTGCATATTTGCATGCTAATTCAATGGGAACTGAATATTTTTGATGCGTAACTATGCGCCTACGCCGCGCTAGCTTAATGCATTTTCGCCGCCCAGACGGAAAAAAAAAACGCGCGTATGTGGTTCTGTGTTTACCGCGCATCGATACGCAGGCGCACATTTACTATTACGCCGCGCATATACATTTACGCAGGCGTAGCGCCGCTGAGAATCTGGCCCAATATATGTGTCCATCTTATAAGAAAATGACGTGGCCATATAGTGATGGATAATCGAGTACAAATAAATTCCAAGAACCATAAATTTGGCCAAAGTGAAATTAATGGCCTGGTAAAGGTGGTATTTGGATACTTTGTATGCAAACCCTCCATATGCCACCCAGGGGAGATTACTTATCAATAGTGCATCTATATACTGTTCCTGAGTTGTGATGACTTCAGATACAGACTTTTCCTTTTTGATGGCATCCAGAATGACTAGATGCTGCCACAGAGGTCCGCACTCTCCCTCATCCCAGCGCCAACTGCCCTGAGCTGTCCCAGGTAGTCTAATATGGATCCATCCGCCACTCCCCTTGAGGTCCTGTGGCTCCCAGGGGGTTGTAGTCATCTTTCTGTTTCATACAGTACAGCCCACACTACTCATTTCCAGGGACTACATGTCTCAGAATATCACTCGTGCTTATGTCTTTCCTTTGGCCACCCTTGAGTTTAACAGCAGGGGGAGGGAAGAGGAGTAGAGAAAGTGAGCAGGCATAACTGAGCCCTGCCAGCACCAGGTTACACACTCCCCCCCACTAAAACTCTTTGGCCCCTCAAAGAAAAAAATAGTTTTTATAGCACAAAGCACCACAAACAATCAGAAAACTGGTACAACGAACAAAAAGATTAATTAAAGTGATTGTAAAGGTTTACATTTTAAAGGGGTTGTAAACAGAGTTGGGCTCAGCCCCACCCCTTTTAAGGTAAAAAAAAAACTGTTTGAATGCAGCTCCCCTTATACTTACCTGATCTAAATCCAAAGATATGCACAAGAGCAGAGGCTCTCTCAGTATTTCAGATTTGAGGAATAATGGGCCTGTTTTTTGGGCTTGGGCCATAGCCAGTCTATGTACATCCTTCTTACTCATTATATTCTTCATCAAAATGTACCATGGTCACAATATGTCCGCCACAATGTTGTTACTTTTCCGTGGAAAGAGTCCCTAGAATATCCAGTAGAGTGCGATTGAAGCATTCAAGCTGGGGGACTACATGAGGGTGATAGGGGGTTGTTCGGATTTTTGGATGCCCAGAATGTCTCAGGCCCTGTACAAACGAGGCGACATGTCCGATGAAAATGGTCCGCGCACCGTTTTAGTCGGACATGTCTCCTGGGATGTTTTGGTCTGATGTGTGTACACACCATCAGACCAAAATCCCCACAGACAGAGAACGCAGTGACGTGGCGGTGACGTTGACGCTGCGACGTGCGCAAACAATGAAGTACAATGCTTCCACGCATGCGTCGAATCAATTCGACGCATGCGGGGGATTTCGGTCCGCTGGTTAGGCGTACTAACCAGCGGACATGTCCGACGGACAGGTTTCCAGCGGACAAGTTTCTGAGCATGCTTAGAAACTTTTGTCCGCTGGAAACCTGTCCGCTAGGCTGTACACACGATCGGACATGTCCGCGGAAACTAATCTGCGGACCAGTTTCAGCGGACATGTCTCCTCGTGTGTACGTGGCCTAACAGTCTTCTAAAGTCGTCCACTTTCAAATTGTATTCCCTGATCGTAATAAATAGACTGGGGCAGACCGTAATGAACAAATAATTTTTTCACAAGGACTTGGCTACTGTTGAGGCTTGTTGGCTCTAGTTGGTAGAGTTTTCTGCTGTATGTATCTTAGGCATCAATGACAGTAACCTTCGACTTAAGCCCTCATGCAGGAAGAATAGAAGCTGTCCTTATGTAATGATAATAACACAGTCTCTCTGTGTTGTAACATTGGGGGTGTTTAGCTCTTGTCGTAGATGCATTTTCGTGCAGTGAGTCAACACCAAACAGGCATAGAACGTTAAGGGCCTGGTAGCCCACGTTTATTGATGGAGGAAAACAAAACAAAAGTCCATTCCGGAATCCCACGCAGGGGTTTAAAGATGTTCAGAAAAAATGAAAATACTAGCCCACCTGGCTACTCTTTGACAGCACTGCTGCCATAGGTAATGGTCACTGAAATCAGCAGCTGCTCCAGACCCCCAGTCTTGGATGCACACGGCTTTGAAGCCCTTTCACGCACACAGCGTCTTGTCCGCAAACAGCGTTTGTCTCGCACACAGCGTTTGTCTCGCACACAGCGTTACCAGCAGCCACTGCTGCAAACACTTCACCTTCCTCTCCTCATCTGCTCCCCCCAGCCCTTCATTATATGAGCTGTCTGCACCTGGGAAGACAGCTTGCAGGCTGTATTTAAAACCTGGACACAGGGTTGAAGATCCCGTCACACCCATATCTCTGAAGGATCTCCAAGCCATAGAGCCCCATGTACAGATAGAAAAATATGAGAAAACTGCCAGCACAGTTTTCTCTGTTTTTAAATTTACACTCTGTAGCTCTGCAATCTAGCTATATGCAGACCATGTGTCCATTTCATCCCTATCTTCATTGGGACAGAGCCTCGCTCTGCCACGGTGTTTTTCAGGCAAGAACAGCTGGCATCTATCATTTGACTGTCCAATGGGCCCCTTCGGTAGACCCCAGCCAATCCCACTCGTTGTAAACTTTTAGTGTCAGCTGACAAAGAGAATCTTTCTGTTGGTCTCTTCACATATCCTTCTTTGACAGCTGGGGTAGACCATCACCTTTAATCTGGGTGAGAGTAATGGCCAGGGACACTAACCGCAGCAACTCCAATGACTTTGGCTCCTATTGCCCCTTGATACAAAGCTTGTATTCCTTCTGGAGTCAGTTGCATCCAGTCTGTAGGTGGGGGTGATTAGCCCTAGCAGAAGAATTGTCTATTATGGCTATAGGGGTGAGCAGTCTTCCCACTAGGTTAGTGTTGGCTCCTATCAGGGGGGCAGGGACACATGACTACCAAGGTAATAAAATTCTGTGCTTTCTGACCACAGAAGGACTGAACATTGGTCTGATCAGTAGGTACCCATCGTATGGGAACTTCTGCATGCCAATACCCCAAATCTCTAAATCCTCCAACTTCTGTTAGGGGATATGCTTCAAATGTTTGTCGTAAAAATGTTGGTACAGTAGTAAAATACAGTAATTTGAATAATCAAAACAGTAATCACATTATGTATGCATCTGCTGGATGTCAAAATCAGCAGACCAGTGAAATATAATAAATAAATAAATAGTCCAAAAAAAAGTTCATCAGAAAAAAATCTCTAGTTCTAGTTTGGCTGTATTGCACACTCACCATACGGACAGGCTGCTCACTTAAAGCGTTTGTTACTCCAACACTTCGTATTATGTATATGTGCCTGCTGTACTATGTACTTGTATGATAAAGTATCCTGTTCTCTTTGTATTGTTTCCTTTATGTGAATTCCCTGGTGTTCCTGCCAGTCTCTCTGTTTTCCTACTAAAAACTGAACACACTAAGCAGGAGAGAATATCATGGTCAGCTCCCTAGCTATGCTAGGAACTCAGTATGCTCTCCTCCACTGATCAGATGTGTCCTGATATGCACCCATCCCCCCCACACACACACAGCCATTTACTGGGAAGCTTATGCCCCGTTTCCACTGAGCAGATCGGTTCGGGTCACTTGGAACAGAACGGTTCTGAGGGGCCAGGTCTATTCTGGTGAGCGTTTCCACTGCCAGTCGGACCACCAGGGCCATACAGGTTTTAGAAAAAAATCCCTCTCGTGATGTCACACTAGTGCGACGAGAAACGTGATGCAGCGTCACTTAGCGTCAACCAAACAACAAAAAAAAATAAACAACAATGGAGGTCATTCAGCAGCTTGTGTTTTCTCTGCTAGCCTTTTGGTTCTTTATAGGCAAAATACATGTAAAATACAAAATACAAAATACATTGTATGGGAGAAGGTTGCGAGCGGCCAGGAGAAACACAGCAGAAAAGAAAAGGAAACTTTTAGCTTGGATGTGTAGCCGGGAGGAGAAGTACACATCGGTGCGGCTAAGACGGCAGCGCTATAGGGTAAGCACAACTGACCGACTTAACTGAAACGCACACACACTGACCCACACACACTGACACACACACACACACACACACTGACACACACACACACACTGACACACACACACACTGACCCACACACACACTGACCCACACACACACTGACCCACACACACACTGACCCACACACTGACCCACACACACACACAGACCCACACACACTGACACACACACTGACACACACACACACACTGACCCACACACACACACTGACCCACACACTGACCCACCAATATGACACACACACACACTGACCCACCAATAATGACACACTCACTGACCTACCAACCAACCTTGACATACACATTGACTTGAAAGATGTTTATTTTTTGAGATATGTTACCATTTTTTTTTTTTCAGGTGCTTCTCCTTTTGGCAAAGCAGCGCCGCAGCCCAGTGATTTGGGCTTTCTCTCGTGCCAATGATTGGTGGAATGTGACCGTCCCAGGATTTACACACAGACAGTGGGTGCAGAATTTCAGGATGTCAAAGGAAACCTTCTCCTTCCTTTCTGCCAAGCTACGTCCAGTAATGGAAAAGAGAAATACAAACTTCAGAGCCAGTTTGCCTGTGAGGAAGAGAGTTGCCATTGCACTGTGGAAGCTGGCTACCAACAGTGAATACAGGAGTATAGGCCATCTTTTCGGTGTGAGCAAATCTTCAGTGTGTCGGTGTGTGCAGGACTTCTGTAAGGCTGTGTGCACATTGCTAGCTCCTGACATTGTGCATTTTCCGGACAGGGAAAAGCTAAAAGACATGGCTGAGTACTTTGAGAACAGGTGGGGCCTTCCACAGTGTGTTGGTGCTATTGATGGCTCACACATACCAATAATAGCACCACAAGAATACCACACCGACTACTTCAACCGAAAAGGCTGGCATTCCATCATCCTCCAGGCAGTAGTGGATGGCAAGGGACTGTTCTGGAATGTGAATGTAGGAAAGCCAGGTAGTTTGCATGATGCTCGGGTTCTCCGATTGTCAACACTTTGGGATTGGGTTGGCCAGGGAGGACTCTACCCGGTGAGCACTAAGAACATTTGTGGGGTGAATGTTGGCTACTATGTGCTTGGAGACTCTGCCTACCCTTTACAAAATTGGCTTCTGAAACCATTTCCTGACAATGGGCGCCTAACAACAGAGCAGCAAACCTACAACAAGAAAACATCCAGGGCACGTGTTGTAGTGGAAAATGCTTTTGGAAGACTTATGGGTAGGTGGAGGTGTCTTATGAAGAGGAATGACAGTGACATTCAACTTACCAAATCCATGGTCCTAACTTGCTGCACTCTTCACAATCTTTGTGAAAGTCATGGAGAAGACTTTGACCAGGATTGGAATACATCTCCAGAAGAGCCAGTACCAGCAACAGCAGCACAGGATGTGGAAGAAGAGTGCAGCGAAATACGTCAGGCTCTGATGCGGCACCTTAACTTTTAATTTTTTCTCATTTATTAGTACAATGTTTATTTACTTTATGAATTATGCCATAAGTTTAATAAAATGTTGCAGAAACGACATACTCGTAGAAGTCTATTTTGTTTTTTTATTCAACAAAAAATTCATCTTCATACTTTTTTTAAAGTAAAAATTTGGGGAATGTACAATCTCTTAAACAATAACCTAAAGAGGTTGTAAAACATTTTTTTCAACATCACTTGTAAATGTTTTTTGGAATATTTGTCTGAATTTCTCAATTTCTGTTCCTCCTCAGTAAGCATGTTGTAAAGTTTACTGAGAAGGAACAGGAAGTTAGAAATTCAGACAAAGAAAAAACATATGAAGCCTAAAGAGGTTGTAAAACATTTTTTTCAACGTCACTTGTAAATGTTTTTTGGAATATTTGTCTGAATTTCTCAATTTCTGTACCTCCTCAGTAAGCATGTTGTAAAGTTTACTGAGAAGGAACAGGAAGTGAGAAATTCAGACAAAGAAAAAACATATGAAGCCAAAAGAGGTTGTAAAACATTTTTTTCAACATCACTTGTAAATGTTTTTTGGAATATTTGTCTGAATTTCTCAATTTCTGTTTCTCCTCAGTAAGCATGTTGTAAAGTTTACTGAGAAGGAACAGGAAGTGAGAAATTCAGACAAAGAAAAAACATATGAAGCCACCGGGGGTGCCTTTTGGTGAAATCCAGGCTGCACCTTCCAAGGCGTGGGTGATAATGCAAAGGTGCCAGGAGGGAAGGTGCCAGAGCAGCGCTACAACTAAAGCCATGTGCAGCAAGGAGGAAATGTGTCCAATCTTGTGTGATTGGTGCTGGCTCAAAAGTAGCCTATTAATAAAATAAAATATAACTTTTTAAACACAAAATAATTAAATTTCCTTTAAAAGTAAAAATGGGTACAGGTCCTGTGCTGCATGAAAGGCACTACTGTCTGGGTGGTGACCTGGGTTGACGATTGGCTCCAATCACTTGAACAAGCTGACCAAGGACACCGAGGAAGGCCTGGTTGAAGGTAGCCAACTGCTCCATCTGCATCCGGGCAATTTCTGCCTCCTGGCGCATAGCTTCCTGTGCATCCTGACGTAGTTCTTGAAACCTTCTCTCAGAAAGGTTATCCATTCTTTCCAGCTGCCTTTCTTCTGCTGCCCACATATCCTCCATGACTGTGCGCAGATCCAACTGCAACCTTCTTCTTTCACCTGTATTATACAAAAAAAAACATTGTTTTTGTCATCTGTCCAACCAATACTGTAAGCCCCTTTCTCATCTGCCCCACCAGACTGTACCACACTGGCCCACTTCTGTTCCCCCCTCTCATCTGCTACACCAATACACAGCACTGCTCATCTGCCCCCCAGAGCTGAACCCCCCCTCTCATCTCTTCCACCACTGTACCTCCTGCACATCTCCCCCAAAACTCATCATCACCCCCCCTCTCATCTGCTACACCAATACACAGCACTGCTCATCTTCCCCCCAGAGCTGAACCCCCCCTCTCATCTCTTCCACCACTGTACCTCCTGCACATCTCCCCCAAAACTCATCACCACCCCCCTTCTCATCTGCTACACAAAATACACAGCACTGCTCATCTTCCCCCCAGAGCTGAACCCCCCCTCTCATCTCTTCCACCACTGTACCTCCTGCACATCTCCCCCAAAACTCATCACCACCCCCTTCTCATCTGCTACACCAATACACAGCACTGCTCATCTGCCCCCCAGAGAATTTATTGATTATCATCATGTCTTACCATTGTGTCGGGGTGCATTGGGAGTACTCGGTGGTTGGCTACTCGGTTGTTGGCTACTCGGTGGTTGGTCTAATGAAAAACTACTGTTGCTGCTGAAAGACGTTGAAGGTCCATCATCTGAAATGTTTGATACATCATTGGAGAGTCCATCAACTGTTTCTGAAAATAAACATATGGTTAGATATTTCATTTAAAATGGTTAGCAGAGCGATATCCTATGCGAAGTTTAAAAAAAATTAACTTACCAAAGGGGTCTACCATGGATTCCAGAATTACAGTTGCAGAGTCCAGATCTCCCTCCCTGCCTTGGTTTGCTGGCCGATGACCGTAAATGGCGTCCATGGCGTCGTACCACGTCCAAGCAGTTGGACAATTTCCACTACGGCTGTTGGCGTCCTTAATTTTTTTATATTGAGCTTTAAGCTTTTTTAGCTTTGCCCTACACTGGCCCGACGTCCGTTCGAATCCCTCGGCTGCCATCCGCTGAGAAATTTCTTTATAGACCTTCTCATTTCTCACTGATCCATCAAGCTCACTCTGAATAACGCCATCACCAATAATTGATAGAAAAGTAGATAGTTCCTCAGATAACCAAAGCCTGTTGTTTGCTGCCATCCTTCTCCTTTATATGGACTAGCGACGTGGTGATTGGTTGGCGCTTTGCTTTGACGTCAGCATAGCTGTTTTCTGTCCACCAATCAGTGGAATGAACCATGTGACGCCAGTAGCTCCGCCCTAACCGTACCGCTCCACTTTTCTTTGGACCCTCATCTGAAGCAGGACCCTTGCTGGTGCGGTACGGTTCGCTTTTATGGCGCGCTTTCATAATGGAAACACCCAAAATACCGTACCATACCGAACCGTACCGAACCGATCCGCTCAGTGGAAACGAGGCATTAGTGTACTGCTGCTTCTCCTTCTCCCAAGGAATTCACGTATAAAAAAAAGATAAACGCATATAAGCTATTAATATTAAAAACAACTTTTGACGATTCAAACCAGTCACATGAATTCTTTAGGAGCTAGAACTCAGGAGAAGGACGGTATCTAGCATAATACTGCTAGATAACATCAACTCCACACCAGCAGTCTGGGAAGGGTGATCTGGGGCTCAGGTGCTTGAGGATCCCTCTAAGACACATGGAAGACATCCTTCCTGAAAGCACGGATGCAAGAGTGAGGACAGCCGTAGCAGGTCAGCATGTCCAGGAGAAGTCAGCCGGGTGGGCTTGTGAGTATGCAGCCTGGGAGGACTGTGGGAAGAGTGTCAGTCTGTGAGGACTGAGGAGAAGTATCCAGGAGGGCTAGTGAAATGGATAGCTGCAGCCAGTTGGGCTGGCAGTGCCTGAAGAGGTGGTGCTGGAATGAATAGCTGAAAGTAGCTGTAAGCTGGACACTGGACTTTGCTACACAACCAAAGGGGCCCGGGGCCCTGCCTGTAAAGGGCTCTTGTTTTGATCTGGCTTTGCCAGAATTACCAAAATTGTCTCAGCTAATTCAGTTTTTTTTCAAGCAAGTAAAGTGCTGGAGGAAGAGAAAGTAGTGTGCAAAGACTGTATATAGGAGAGCATCTCATAATACCCCTACTCCCCAACCAAGTTTTATCCCCTCAATAAAAATACAAAAACAAGCACTGGACTGTTTCCTGACTCAAGTGTGCCTGTGGTGTTAGTTTGTCCCCCCCCCCCCAATATATTAAGCACTGGCCGCCACTGAGTATAGCACCACAAAACCCGCTGGGTTTTGTGCCTGACACCCAGTGATAATGTTCTACCAGAGAGATAAACACTTATTTAGATAATAGATAACTAGGTAAACACAAAATAGATTGAACATAGTAATAACATTGACTGGCTACAGGGTATTGTTAGCAAAATATAAACCGCATTTGTATTTGACCTCCAGATCAGCATAAACAGTAACAAAGCCACCAGAAGTACAATAGTGAGCAATGAATAGATTTGAACTACTAATGAATGGGCTATACTGCTAATGTGTACTTATGGAAGCTACTGTATGCTAGACCTAAACTGACTGGATTGGCCAAGACCATATCAAAATAATTGCATACTTAAAGGTCTCTTTAACCACTTTAGCCCCGGACCATATTGCTGTCCAAAGACCAGAGCACTTTTTGCGATTCGGCACTGCGTCGCTTTAACTGACAATTGCGCGGTCATGCGACGTGGCTCCCAAACAAAATTGGCGTCCTTTTTTTCCCACAAATAGAGCTTTCTTTTGGTGGTATTTGATCATCTCTGCGGTTTTTATTTTTTGCGCTATAAACAAAAACAGAGCGACTATTTTGAAAAAAAATGCAATATTTTTTACTTTTTTCTGTAATAAATATCCCCCAAAAATATATAAAAAAAAAAATGTTTTCCTCAGTTTAGGCCGATACGTATTCTTTTACATATTTTTCGTAAAAAAAATCGCAATTAGCGTTTATTGATTGGTTTGCGCAAAAGTTATAGCGTTTACAAAATAGGGGGTAGTTTTATGGCATTTTTATTATTATTATTTTTTTTACTAGTAATGGCGGCGATCAGCGTTTTTTTCAGTACTGCGATATTATGGCGGACACTTCGGACACTTTTGACACATTTTTGGGACCATTGGCATTTTTTTAGCGATCAATGCTATAAAAATGCATTGGATTACTATAAAAATGCCATTGGCAGTGAAGGGGTTAACACTAGGGGGCGGGGAAGGGGTTAAGTGTGTTCCTATTTGTGTTCTAACTGTATGGGGGGGTGGACTTACTAGGGGGAATCACTGATCTTCTGTTCATACATTGTATGAACAGAAAATCAGCGTTTCCCCCGCTGACAGGAACGAGCGCTGTGTGTTTTCACACACAGCTCCCATTCCCCGCTCTGTAACGAGCGATCGCGTGTGCCCGGCGGCGATTGTGCCCGCCGGGCACACGCACGGGACTCGGGGGCGAGCGGGGGGCGCGCGCGCGGGCCGCCGGCGGCGCGCACGCACCCCCTAGTGGCCGCGAAAGTCGCGACGTAGAGCTACGGGCTCTCGCGCAGCAGTGCCGACCTGCCGCCGTATTACTGCGGCGGCTGGTCGGCAAGCGGTTAAGTATGCAGTCAATTTGATATGGTCTTGGCCAATCCAGTCAGTTTAGACCTAGCATAGCTTCCATCAGTACACAGGGTGTAGCAATAGTAACAGAAGGGGCAGTCTCTTATATGGGTCTTTCGGCCAGGTACAGTTGGGGCCCTTTAAAAATGTTTGTGCACTTGATGAAAGTCTCAAAATTGTATGGAAAAAAACCAGGACGGCCGCACTCCAAAAAATGTTCCTTTATAATAAAACAGATCACAACATCAACATGTCACAGCAAAAAACAGAAAAGAGCTGACGCGTTTCACACCAAAATACAGTGCTTATTCATAGCTAAATGTGCATAGCAAAAAAGAAGAAATAAATACTCTAAGCAACAGACAGAAACAATTGTGTGAATGCCCCCTAAGGCAATTAGTTAATTGGCTAGTGAGGGAAACAAATGATCACAGGTAATCACACACGTGGGATAGAAAGTGCTTCTCACAGGTCTATAGCCTTGTACCCCTTCATCCACAGAACTGAGGTGTGTGGTAAGTGGAAGAATGGGTTAATACGTAGTTTATGTAATCAAATATATGTAAAAATAAATAAAAAATGGGGCTAAAGGGACATATGAGGGTGATGTGTTAGCAAATGTAAAAGAGATATGTAGGTGGCCTGAAATAATGCATGTGTGAAAGGGGTGTGTGTATGAGTGTGAAAAGGGGTGAGTGAATGGGAAGAAATGTGAAGTGAATGGATATGTGTGTGGATGTGTGACCAACAGATGTTATGTGTGAGCAAATATAAAAGAGATATGTAGGTGGCCTGAAATAATGATGTGTGAAAGGGGTGTGTGTATGAATGTGAAAGGGGTAAGTGAATAGGAAGAAATGTGAAATGAATGGATATGTGTGTGGATATGTGACCAACAGATATTATGTGTAAAGCAAATATAAAAAAGATATGTAGGTAGCCTGAATTAATGCATGTGTGAAAGGGGTATGTGTATGAGTGTGAAAGGGGTAGGTGAATGGGAAGGAATGGGAAACGAATAGATATGTGTGTGGATATGTGACCAACAAATGTTATGTGTGAGCAAATGTAAAGGAGATATGTAGGTGGCCTGAATTAATGCATGTGTGAAAGGGGTATGTGTATGAGTGTGAAAGGGGTAAATGAATGGGAAGGAATGTGAAATGAATGGATATGTGTTTGGATATGTGACCAATAAATGTTATGTGTGAGCAAATGTAAAGGAGATATGTAGGTGGCCTGAAATAATGCATGTGTGAAAGGGGTGTGTGTGTGAGTGTGAAAGGGGTGTGTGTGAGTGTGAAAGGGGTACGTGAATAGGAAGGAATGTGAGATGAATGGATATGTGTGTGGATATGTGACCAACTGATGTTATGTGTGAGCAAATGTAAGAGAGATATGTGGGTGGCCTGAAATAATGATGTGTGAAAGGGGTGTGTGTATGCGTGTGAAAGGGGTAAGTGAATGGGAAAAAATGTGAAATGAATGGATATGTGTGTGGATATGTGACCAACAAATGTTATGACTGTGAAGCGTGCAAAATGTGTATGAGTGTGAGGAAAGATGTGTAAAAATGGAAGTGTATGTGAGAAACCTGTGTGGGGATGGTCCATGAATAGTATTCAAAAAATCTTAATAAGATTGCATGAAATTAAGTCAAAAATTAAAATTAAAAAATAAATGAATGAATGAAAATATTTTGGACAATCCCTAAGTGAAAATGTTATCGTCCCATATTGGGCTATTTGTAAATTATATATCAAATATAAGGTAATAAATACATGTGTTAGGTTTTTCATTATTTTGTGTATTTTTTCTTATTTTTTGTTATTATATTTTCTATATTGATTTATTTATATTTTTTATATTTTTTGTCTTATGGTATTATATGGTTATATTGTGGCATATTATGAGTAAACTTCGGGAGATGGACTGACTCGGTAATTCAGTAATTTACCTGTCGTTGGCACTATATTTTTTGGGACATTGGCATGGAAAGCATTAATAAATCATATGTATATCCCTTGAGTGTTCCTTGAATACAAAATCTGCATGATCAAGTTGTTCAAACTTCTCATGTGTGTATGAAGTGTATACCAAGACATCAAAATCACAAAATATGATAACCACGTCAAAGAAAGAAAAAAAAAAAAGCGCATTAAATTGGCATGTCTAGATGCTCATGTTGTCGCGCTCCAAAAGTGGTAAACATTGATACGTGTCATAGACATATAGGGCACAGGCATAGGTGCAAGCCCTCAGTATTATAATAAATCCGGCTATGCAATCCACATGCCGAGTGAGGAGGGTTAAATTGCCAATATAGAGCTAACACTCCAATATAGAGCTAGCACTCCCATATCATGGGTGTTCACTGACAAATTGTGCTTCATGCTCAATTATGTATATAGCCATTCTATTTGATATTAATGTTAATGAGCGTCTTATAAGGAGCATGGATCAATCATATAGACGTCCCTTGAGAGTAAACCCTGTATGGTATAATAGTGAAAGCTCGACATGCATATGCAAACTATGTATCAATGTAATCCCAAAATAAATTAACCATATAAAGGAAAAACATATATTAAAGGGTCATTAATTTGGCATATACGAATGCTCATGTGACTCCAAAAGGGTTTGAAAAAATAATAAACAAATAAATGAATTGAATTAAAACAAAAGACGTATGGAGTGGTACCATACATCCAAAAAAATCTAAAACCTTACTAAAATCCAATATGTTCATAATACTGGATAATGCATAATATATGCTGACTCTATGTTGCGTCTTGTCCTTCCATTGGTCAAAAGACAAAAATGTTTGAACTCTGAATTATCTCCAAACATGGAGAATTAGCCAGTGAAGTGAGGAAAAGAAAAAAAGAAAAAGAAATAGAGAAAGTAACTAGAGAAGAAAAGGGGGGGAGGGGAAGAGAAAAAAAAAGGCTAGAAAAGACTAGAAAGAAGAGGAGCTGAAGAAAACAGCAGAACTTGAGCTTATGGTACTGGAAAAACTGTTTGTTGGGAAAAAGAGGGAAAGTAATTATTTCAACTACCCAAGTGTAGAAAATTGACAAGGTATATGTCTGAATCGCAACACATGTTCAAAATGATGGGAAATATTTGAGAAGGGTGTCGTGGTAAAATCGTGAGAATGTGAACATCTCAATGAAAACGATGGACAATAATGCTCGTCATGTGTATGGTGACCAAACACTTCCTATATTCATGTCTGGAGAGATGAGGAAGTGAACCTTGTTAGGGTCTAGTGAGATCAGGCCAAATGCTAAACTTCAGATATGTACACTTATATGACTGAGAAAAGCGAACAAATGTGTATTAGAAGAGCCAAAGTGTGTATACAACACACATAGCAGTGGCTGCAGTATGTTCCTAAATCAGTCATAATAATGGGTATACGTCCCATTCGAAGTTCATCCCTAGTGGAATTCTGGTGTTAAGAGAAAAAAGCCAAAAAACTTCGCGTTTACAAAGTAACCGGAACCTATTGCCCCCCCCCCCCCAATGGGGTTTTTTATGTTTTCTATGCCCTGGATAACAAGACTGGAAGTATTCTTGGAATGCACCATGTTCGAGTGTCGGGCCACATTGGTTTTCTTGTTTGTCGAAATGTCATATAGGTGATCTCTCAATCGGTCTCTCAACCTGCGGATGGTCCGTCCTACATATTGCAGATTACAGTCTGTGCAGGTGATGACATATGTTACATATTTGGTGTTACAGTTTATGAAGCTTTTAATTTCAAAATCCCTGTCATTACTGCACGATGTAACCCTTTGACCTGTTTTAATGAACTGGCAGTAGTCGCACCTCTTAATGCCACACTTATAAGTGCCCTTAAAGCTTAGCCACCCATGATAGGCTATACTGCTGGTAAACAGACTGGGCGATAAAGATCCTCTCAATGTGGGTGCCCTGCGGGATATGGTCTTGAATCCAGCACTTAGGATTTCGCTGTAGGCTGGATAATTGTATACGTTGGGCAAATATTTGGTGACTGTGTGTTTAATTTTTTGAAACTCCAGACTGTAGGGGGTGGAGAACACCGGTATGTTGTTGAAAGGTATAGAAGTCGGTTTAGAATGACTAATCTTTGATGAACCTTTCAATAGATTGGCTCTGGGAATCGATTGTGCAGCTGAGAGAGCTCTTGTGATGATATGATCAGGATATCCTCTATCTTTGAACCTGAGGTCCATGTCATGTGCTTCTTGATCAAAAGTCTCTGGTACACTGCATAGCCGTCTCAACCTAAGGAATTGTCCATAGGGTACTCCTCTAATGGTGTGCTTGGGATGTGCTGAATCTGCTCTTAGTAAAGCATTGCCTGCTGTAGGTTTTCTATATAGGCTGGCAACCACCGTCTCCTCAGAACCTGATAGTTTAACATCTAAAAAATTGATGGAATTTGTGTGCAGCTCGCCAGTGAACCTGAGGTTGAGATGGTTGTCATTGAAAAAATCAAGCCAATCCTGAAGATCTGTCTCACTGTCAGAAGTAATGAACAGGAGATCATCGATGTAACGGCAGTAGAAAACCGTATCAGTCCTGCGGGGACTATCATGTCCAAAAATGCGGGACCTTTACCCAAATTGTGGGTCAAAAGGTACTCCAAAGTCAATAAAATAAGTTCCTGGAGGGCTAGGGAATATTTTCCTGATTCTTCCGATTCTCGTAAAAAGGTAGCCACTGCCTCAATACCAAGACCGTGGGGAATACTTGAATAAAGGCTGACCATATCACAACTGATTCATCTGAAGTTTTCCTGCCACTGAATGAATGAAAATTTGAGAATCTGCTGGTAGTGGATAAGCAGTGAGTACCGCCTTGTTTCAGTATACAGTACTAAAACGTACAAAAGTTAGTAGACCCCTGACATTTTTGTAAATATTTTGTTATATCTTTTCATGTGACAACACTGAAGAAATTACACTTTGCTACAATGTAAAGTAGTGAGTGTATAGCTTGTATATCATGATAAATTTGCTGTCCCCTCAAAATAACTCAGCACACAGCCATTAATGTCTAAACCGCTGGCAACAAAAGTGAGTACAAGTTAAAAATGTTCAAATTCTGCCTTGAACAACACCTCCCAAGATTCTTAGTGTCCTGCATCTATGGGTTTGCTTGGCTTTAGTTCTGCTTCTATCTCAGGAAAGCAATATCTTGATCTTCATATTACGGTAGCCCACAACCAGGATACATTAGTTTTTTATTAAAATTCCAATTTTTTTTAAATAAGATTACATTTTTTCCTTCTGTAACAATTTTTTGCACCAATTTTTTTTCCGTTTAATGGAAAACTGTTCTGCCATTGGCAATTATGCTGATTCAGATTTCATTAGACTAAAACTATCCTTAACTGCATACCTACCCCACATCAGTATCGCAAAGTGTTGAAGCAAAACAGCTAGCCCGACAGCTAGGAATTATATAATTTGCAGAAAAACAGGGCAGCAACAGTAGCCTTCAAATTTTTCTCAAAACAGGTATCCTTTATGGATTGCTTGCTCTCACTATGTCACTCACCTGTTCACCAAATTGAAGTATCTTCGCAGATATCCAAGATCCACGTGACTCTTGCACAGTTCCAGTTCGGTGCGAGGGTAATAATGTATATAATTCACACACATCTCATCCGTTATACTGAATCCACCCTGCAGCATCAGAAACAAAATGCATAAACAGTACATAACATTCACATACGCAGTCAGGGGAATAACAAAACCAATGTTATATTAGTTTAAGCTCTTTGATATCATTATAAAGTCAGGCCATCAAAAGTTAATTTAGCTTTTGGCAAATCTTGGAAAAACGAGGCTGGTAATGTTTACATTTTTAGATAAGATATACATATGGGGTCTATAAAGGATAGAAGCAACTCTCAGGGGTTACAGCATTTCTCACACTGCCAGGAAAAAAGAAGCTGCCCAACAATGTTCCCATTTGTAAAACAATGTTCTTCTAATTTATATACAGCATTTATCAGAGAACTTGCTTGATTCAAAGAAAAAATAACAGGAAGAATAGCTTAAATACCTCAAGTAAAACAAAAGCTACTTTACACAAACAACTAATTTTATAGATGGGGCTATAAAATTGTTCCTTTCCTCAAACTTACCAGACCAAATGGTCCTAAATTACATATTCTTAAAATAATAGATCCCAACCTCCAAACTAGCACCACCTGCATGAAGTCCATAGTTGGAACATTTGAGTGGTACTATGCCCACCTTTATGCCGATCCAACCTCTGAACCACTCCTAGCCCAGCAACTGATTGACCAAGCTAGGTTATCTAATGCAGTGTTTCTCAACCTTTTTTCGCCCTTGAAAAGTATTTTCAGTCTTGAGGCACCCCTGTCCAAGACTTGGTTCACGTCGATGTGTGTTGCGGAACACGCGCAAAATCGTGCTTGTTCTTGACACACAGACAAATGCTCTGCTCTTTAGGGGTGCCATTAATTCTTAATTGTGCCCCATCCATTGGCAAACATGGGTTGCTTTTGTTATGGCACAATTTAAAAAAAAGGATCGGGGACTTCTTTCCCCGCATTACTGCCGGTAGGGAAATGAATGGGCTGCCCTACACGTAGCACGCATCCACACAGAACCAAGAGCTTGTTCACATATCAGGCTGGAGGGGCAGTAAAACCACATGGTTGAGCTGTTTTTACCACCCCCAACTTTTGCCCCTTTAGCTGCAGAGGCAACAGCTGGGGGTGTAAACATGCTGTGGCTGCAGCTGGATGTATACCCAGGGATAATGGGGCTGCACTGCAACTACCCCGCAACTGTGTGCATTGCATTTACGGGCTTAAAACAGGTGGTGAGGAGGCAAGATATGCCTCTTTACTGGCTGACAAATTCCCCTGAAAAGCGATATGAACACAAATTGCTTTTCAGAGGAGCAGCAGTCCTTGCTGCTATCTCGAACCCTACAAAAGTAGTTCTGATGGTACAGGAATAGGGGGGTCAGGATTAAAAGTAACATACATACAGACAGATGCTCACGCACACAAACAGACACACGTACATCTGTCTGTATGTATGTTACTTTTAATCCTAACCCCCCCTATTCCTGTACCATCAGAACTACTTTTGTCACACACACACTAACAGACATGTGTACACATACACTGAAAGAAGAATGGTCAGAGCTGCACAACAACCAACACTGGTTGAAAAAAGTTGCATTAGATAGCAGCCATAGCTGCCAATATTTGGGGTCATTTTGCCGCGGCACACCTGGGTACTCTTCGCGGTACACCAGTGTGCCGCGGCACACTGGTTGAAAAACGTAGATTCTAATGTAATCAATGTGAGCAACTTTATTCCCCAATTACTGCTTTGAAAATCCAACAGGCTATTAAATGTTCAGCTAACCATAAAATGCCTGGATCGGATGGCTATCCAGCTGATTTTTATAAGCTCCTATGCACAGAAATATCCCCAGTACTCATGGATCTTAATACCTCTATTCTTGTCCATAATATCCCCTATCCAGAATTTAATGAAGCACACACTACCCTAATTTTAAAGCCTGAGAAAAATCCTGAATTCTGTAATTTTTACCAATCCATATTATTTCTCAACACATACTATAAGTTATTAGATAAAATCATCTCAGATCGTCCTTCGCAATAAACACTCTATAGGCATCAGAACAGCAATTGCAGCTACAATCTAAGCCAAACAACACCCCTCTTCTCTCCTTCCCTCCTGAGCCTTGATGCCGAGAAGGCTTTTGACAAAATAGACTAGTCTCTCCTGAATCACGTTCTGTTAACTAGGCCCTTGAACATGTCTTTTTTTCCCCCATACAATATACTGTATTAAGCATAACCCCCATACCAAACGAATTATCAAAAAACATTTTTCTTCTCCAATGCCAATTTCTGGAAGCACAAGGCAAGGATGCCTCCTTTCTCTTTTTAACCTCAGGCTAGATCTTCTCTTTCATCTATTAGAATCCCAACCTACTTTACAAACCCCTATAATCTACCCAAATTTAATATTCCTCCTTCGCTATGCTCTCGAAAAATATTCCTTGCTTTTTGGACACACTTTAACGATTCATATATGGGCAGAATAAGCTTGATAAAAATGGCAGCCTTTCTCAAACTTTTTTTATACTATACAGATCCTCCCTCTGTTCCTTAAAGCGCTGTTCCAGCCAAATGTAATGTTTATTAAAAGTCAGCAGCTACAAAAAGTGTAGCTGCTGGCTTTTAAAAAACAGTCACTTACCTTCTCCACGTTCCAGCGACGCGCCGACCAGGGGCTCCGCTCCTCTCCCCCCCTCTTCATTCCGACTGTGGGCGAGCGCGAGCGGTGGGGCCCGCCGCTGATTGGACAGGCGATCGCATGGGACCTGTCATGTTGTCCCATGCGATCACCTACAGCAGCCCCTCTCTGTAGGCGATCGCATGGGACAACACAGAGGGGATCGCCTACAGAGAGGGGCTGCTGTAGGTGATTAAGCTTAATCGCCTAACCAGCCCCTCGGCGGAAGCAGGAAGTGGGACAGGAAGTCCCACTCTTCCTGAAGCCCCCCCCCCCCCAAAAAAAAAATGACATGCCAAATGTGGCATGTAAGGGGGTGAGGAGTGGGATTAGCGGAAGTTTCATTTTTGGGTGGAACTCCGCTTTACCTTACAACAACCTCCCAGTAATAGAGGACTAATTTTTCCTGATTTAGTACTGTATAACAGCATCTCCAACCTGCTACATTGGATGCATGGCACCTCGATGTAAATGAATACTGAACTTGACCAAAATATGACCCTTCGAAATTACTTGTTCTTCATATACATAAAGTATTCCTAGCCACCAAGGTGTCATTGAATCTCTTCTTATACATTACATGGTTGGCATGGCACAAAATTTGAATACACTGCATGCTAATCAAAATGTTGCAAATAAGTAACTATTCTCCAATACAGCTCAAGAGAAATCTCCATGCTTCATTAAAAATCTGTTCCTTTTGCTAAAAGTGAAACCTCTACCATTAAGAAACGTTCCCGAAAGGCCTGGGAAAATTAAAGTGATTGTAAAGTAAAATTTTTGACCTATAAAAATAACAAACATGTAATTCTTACCTGCTTTGTTGCAGTGGATTTGCACAGAGCAGCCCGGATCCTCCTCTTTTTGGGTCCCTTTCCTGTGATCATGGCCCCTTGATCCTGTTCAGTGCCCCCTCTCTCTCCTGATTGGTTAACTGACTGTGATTGGCAGCAGCGGCAGCCAATGGCACCACTGCTGTGTATCAACCAATTAGGAGTGAGAATGTCGGACAGCTGAGACTCAGGTAAGTATTAGGGGGGCAGCTGCACACAGAATGCATTAAGATCAAAAAAACTTCTGACTTTACAATCCTTTTAATAGGACGTGCTTGCAAGATATCCTAACCAAGTAAAAAAAAACAATCTCCGCTTTATACAAACTGTAGTCCAGCAGCTGCACTTTTTCTTCTCTCCCTCCAGCCAGCTGCAGCAGGGAGGGGTCACAATATATGTAATATTTACCTTTCCCTTCCTTTTTCGAATAAACACAGTGAGCAATCGGTACCGATTGCTATTGTCCCCGTCTTTTTCCCCGTTTTTCAGGCATCCGCGCCGGCCTGTGATAGATTTGCGGCGGCCGCGTCTTAGGAAAGACCGTGGCTTCATCCGTGGCCTAGCGGCGCACCTTATCCACACCCAGTAAAAACCTCCAGAACTGCCCAGAATACCCCCTCCTACCCCAGGAGGACCCCATCCACCCCCGGTTAACAACCAGCCTCCCCCTGTATTACCCATCATCCAGCTGACAGCCCCCCAGCCTGGGTCCTGTGTCTTTCTTGGCGGCCATCTTGGTACACCCCAGCAACAGAGATATCTCTCACCCCACTCCCTCCAGGGTTTTGTCTGATCGCCTTTCAGGGATCATGAAGGAATTATTTTCCCTGCCGCAGCACATTGGCACAGCACGGCCAGGGTTTTTTTTGCCTTCCTCTGGACCAAGCAGGGAGAGAGGATTCAGTGAATCCTCCCTGCATCGCCATTTGAATCCCTTCCTCCCCTCCCCGGTGATTGGCGACTATTTATAATACATTTATAATTACAATATTCTGCAGAAACCATTTGGGGTTTGAGGCGATTTGCAGACAATATTACCAGCCGTCACCAAAAAGGCCCTAAGGCCTTGTACACACGATCGGACATATCCGATGAAAACGGTCCGCGGACCGTTTCCATCGGATATGTCCGATCTGGAGTTTGGTCCGATGGCGTGTACACACCATCGGATCAAATTCCCCGCCGGCGAACGGCGCGCTGACGTGGCGGTGACGCGGCGGTGACGTTGACGCCGCCACGTCACCGCTACGTCACGCACCAGGAAGTAAATACTTCCGCGCGCATGCGTCGGATCCATTCACAGGATACGACGCATGTGTGGGAGGATATGTCCGCTGGTTTCCCGTACTAACCAGCGGACATATCCGACGGACAGGTTTGTAGCGGACAAATTTCAAAGCATGCTTTGAAATTTGTCCGATGGACAAATCTGTCCGCTAGCCCATACACACGATCGGAGATGTCTGCTGAAACGGTCCATCGGACTGTTTTCAGCGGACATATCCACTCGTGAGTACGAGGCCTAAGAATTGAGCAACTATTAAGAACCGATCGACGATCGACTGTCAAAAATTTCAGTCATTCACCCCAGCCTAAGCACATATCATGTGCTTTGATCAACACAAGATCGGCAGTAAAACACTGACTAGAAATCTATGATTTCATACTACAATACGATTTAGACTGCCTCTTTATTACAGAAAGCTGGCTCACAGCCAACTAACACCATTCTAGGAGAACTGGTGCCAGATAACTATAGTGTTATAACGGAAAACAGAATAGGGCAAAGAGGAGGAGGCCTGGCGGTGATCCACAAGACTCACCTTGCGATCACTAAACCAGTCCTTCAAAACCATCTACCATTCATGGAAACCCTTACTCTGCAACTGCAAACAAATCCCCAGGAGACCGTCCGTATTCTTCTCTGCTATAGACCACCCGGGCCAAAATCGCAGCTTCTACCATCACTGACGGAGTTTATCTCCACTTATACCCTTAACAGCAAAAGCCTTTTGCTGCTCGGGGACTTCAATCTCTGGGCCAACTCCTCACAGGATCCCGTTGCTGACGCCTGTATTGACCACCTGGAAGGATTAGGGCTACAGCAACTAGTATGTGGGCCCACACATGCTTCAGGTCACACGCTCGACCTAATTTTCATACAAGATCTGAAAACAAGCATTTTGGAAAATGAACCGTTGCCATGGACAGATCACCATGCAATTAAATTCATAATTTCCAAAATTTCCCCATTGATAAAAACACCTAAGCCGATGACAACACACTGGACTAGATCTCAGAAGAAGCTCCATTCGGAACTCTTCAAATCTACCTTAGGAAATAAAATAAAAACAATCCAACCACTTCAAACAGCCTCAGAAACACTGGATGCCATAAATACAGCCCTATTACAGTCAGCCGACTTAGTAGCGCCGAAACACAAAGCCTGCATCCGGAAAAACAACTCCGGCTGGTTCAACAACCAGCTGTCGTTACTGAAGCAAGAGCGCAGAAGGGCGGAAGCAGCCTGGAAAAGAAGCGCATCAGAGGAGAACCTCATCATCTACAAGGCAATAACAAGAAAATGCCATAAAGAAATCTTCAAAGCCAAAAAACAGCATTTTTCTAATGCTATCACCAACGCCATTAAACTCATACGCGAACTCTTCAAGCTGGTCACTCAGACCATTGATCCAGGCTGTCTTGAAACCCCCAATTCAGATACCCAAGAATTTTGCAATGAATTATTGAATTTCTTCATCAATAAAATTGAGAGAATCCGGGAAAGCATTCAGCAAAACAATACCCCCCTCAACCCCCCCTCAACCATTCCCACAACACCCATAGATATTTTCTACAATCAACAAAGTTCACTCTGGAACCCATCTCCATCGATGCCACTAAAAATATCATTGGTACTTTGCGAAACAGCACAGCGCCCAATGATATCATCCCCACTAAACTGCTGAAGGAATGTGCCGACATCCTGGCACCGCCTATCACGCAGCTTATAAACCAGTCAACTGTAAACACAGGAAGAGGGAAGTGATGTGTTCCCTCCTCGTGTCGGTCTTTTCGTCCGACGCTGAGGAGAGAAGACATCACACAGTAAGTTGCACCTAGCAGCGTTAGGTCAGTGCCAGTAACGCTTACACCCACTCGCAAAGCATACACTCCCCTTAGTGGTATAGTATCTGAACAGATCGATACCTGATCTGATCAGATCTATACTAGTGTACCCAGCAGTTTAGGGTACCCAAAAACGCATTGTTAGCGGAATCAGCCTAGATACCCGTTTTCTACATTTGCGTTTCTATAGCCAGGTGCTTTTTTTACCTGTGAATCATCACCAGTCTACGACTAAATTTAGAGCCCAAAATGGCAAAGCGAATGTACACTGGTGAAGAGGCTGTTAGGATCCTGAGCATGTCAGATAGTGAAGAGGAGGTCACACATCTGTCAGATTTGGGCTCAGAATACGATCCTGTTTACGACAGCAGCTCCATGTCAGATAGCTCTGACGATGGAGTGGTGGTCCCTGCTAAGGCCAGGTTTACCCGATCCCATTCTGAGGTTGTTGAGGAGCAAGAACCGCAGGACCCTTGTATGGAGCAGAGATCCAGTACTAGCGCCGCTATTCCTTCTGGTGGATTGGCAAGCACCATCGGCCTAGTACACCCTGGTCGTTCATCCAGCACTGCAGTATCACGTGGTGACGTGGTGAGTCCCATAAGTGCAGTTCAAGCTGGCGAGGTGGCAAGCACAAGTAGTGTCCCGCTGCAACCAAGAAGAAGACAAAGACAGGCCCGTCATGCCCATAGTGCCCTTACTGCAACATTTGCCTATCCTGATTGGGTCCCCACCACTTCTGCAGCACCCGTACTTCCCCCATTCACTGGCCAACCCAGTATTCAGGTGGATACAGCGAATTTTATGCCACTTGATTTTTATTCGCTGTATTTCACGGAAGATCTCTATAGTGGACCAGACTAATTTATATGCTGGTACCTACATAGCCGCTAATCCCCAGACCCTCCTTGCCAAAGAATGGAAACCTCATTAGGTTTCCGAATTTAAGACCTTTCTGGGCCTTACCCTTAATATGGGCATACACAAATTTCCTCAATTGCGCATGTATTGGTCCACAGAGCCAATTGACCAAATGCCCATATTCTCTGCTCACATGGCCAGGAAGCGATACGAGTTGATCCTGCGGTTCCTGCATTTAAGCGACAATGCACTTTGTCGTCCACGTGGAGACCCTGAATTTGACCGGCTCTACAAAATTCGGCCCCTCATAAACCATTTCAACGAACGTTATGCAGCCTTGTTTAATCCCCAGCAAGTTGTCTGCGTTGATGAGTCCCTGATAACATTTTCTGGCCGCTTGTCTTTCAAGCAGTTCCTTCCCAGCAAGCGTGCCAGATACGGGGTCAAGCTCTATAAGCTCTGTGACAGGGCAACATGCTACACATGGAGCTTTAGGGTTTATGAGGGCAAAGATAGTGAGGTAGAGCCGGAAGGATGCCCAGATTACATGGAGAGCACTGGCAAGATTGTTTGGGACTTGGTGTCACCCTTATTAGGAAAGGGGTACCACTTGTATGTGGACAATTATTACAGCAGCGTGCCACTTTTTAGTCACTTGTTTGATCGTCAGATTGGAGCATGTGGCACCGTGCGACCTAATCGCCGGGGCTTTCCCCAGCGGCTGTATTAGACTGGGGGCGAGAGCCTGCTGCAGATGTAATAATTTGCTCGCTGTGAAGTGGCGGGACAATAAGAATATTTTCGTTCTTACCACCCTTCACGCAGACACGACAGTACAAATTCGTACGGCGACTGGTGTTGTGGAGAAACCCCTCTGTGTCCACGAATATAACCAAAATATGGAAGGGGTGGACCTCAACGACCAGTTGATGGCACCGTATCATATTGTCCGTAAATCGAGACGCTGGTACAAAAAAGTGTCTCTACATTTATTTCAATTGACTCTACTGAATGCTTTTATCTTATACAAAGCTTCAGGACAGAATGGATCCTTCTTTCAATTCCAGAAGAATATCATCACAGAACTCCTGTATCCAGGCGGTTCTGCACCTCACCATCCCCTACCAAATGCAGTAAGCCGACTGCATGAGAGGCATTTTATATATGCCCTCGAGAGTACCCCTACCCAAAAAGCCCCCCAAAGAAGATGTCGTGTCTGTAGCAAGCGCGGATTTAGGTGTGACACCCGTTATTTTTGTCCCCGATGTCCTGCCAATCCTGGTCTTTGTATTGGTAAATGTTTTGAACACTTCCACACACAAGTGAAGTATTAGCGTAGGGTAAAACATTTCACAGGCTAGGCACACATACACAGGGTCTCCCAAGGTGCCATCGCATTTTGAGAGACTCAAACCCAAGACCCAAACCTGGAACTGAAAAGTTGAACTGGTACAGTTACAAAAAAAAGTTTTAAAACAAAAAAAATAAAAGTAAAAAGTAAAAAAACACCAAAAAAATATAAAATAAAAAAAACAAAAATAGTTGTCGTTTTATTGTTCTCTCCCTCTCTATTCTCTTTCTATTGTTCTGCTCTTTTTTTTACTGTATTCCATTCTGCAAAGTTTTATTGTTATGTTTTTTCATGCTTGCTTTTCAGGTATATATTTTGATCCCGTGAACACGTCCTTTTAGCGACGAAACGTAGGGAGGCGACGTGCTGACGTCACCGCGCAAATTCTCTCTCTACCCGGAAGACACGGGCGGAGTGTGCTAGCCGGCCGGCTCAACTTGTATTGGATGCCTATCATTGAACGATTTCTTGTAAGTGCATACCAGTTTTTCTTCTTTTATTAAACCTGACGATTTTACACTATGCAAGCCTTTTTCTTACATACATCCCGACGCATACCGATGACACCAATGAGGGTTTCCATATAGGTGATTTGGAGGTTGGAGGTGTTCCCGCTGACTGCTGTGTTATATCATAAGGCTTTTCTTTCAATGTGCATCTGGTAAGAGGCCATTCATTCCTATGGTGGAGGTGTTTCCTTTCAACACTTTTTTCTCAAAAAGTTTGTCATCAATGTTCACTCCTGGGAGATCTTCACTATGAACTGTTCATTGAATAATTGAACTTTCAAATTGCACTTCATTCTGTGCATTTATTTCTCACATGTATATGGACTAAACTCATTGTTCATTATTCATTATACACTGTTTAGTTCTATTTGCAGTATTTTAGCGCGATTTTTTGTTTTTTGTATACTATGTTTGAGGTTGTATAACCTTTTTATTATCGCAGCTTTAAAGTTTTAATATAATTTTTAATATCTGGTTCTACAACGAGCGCTATATAACTTCCACCTTATATATTTTAGGCACAGGTTGCGTTAAATTTTTTTTTATTTTTTATTGTGTTTTTTTTATTGGTATTTGCTTTGCAGGTATGGTATGATCTTACTGTTATACTGTAATGTTACTTTGTTTTAATGTTAACCGTCATTTGCTTAGCAGGTACGCCATTCAGTTGCAGCGCGGATTTATTTAGCGTGACAGCAACAGCGTTTGCTCCCACGATATATATAAAGCCGCGACTCCATTGCTGTAGGAGGTGATTTCACCACCACAGTTCAAAAAAGAGCATATATCCCAAAGCATGGGGGCATTAGGGGCGGAGGAGCGATTTTCCTCCTAATGCCGCGTACATACGGTTGACATTCCTACGGAGGCTTTCCCGTGGAAAAGTCTGACCATGTGTACAAGGCAGAGAAAAGTCCGACCGTGTGTACGCGGCATAACTTTTTTGCGGGAGGATGCCCCCATGCTTCGGCATATATAAATGGTGCATGTATGCCCATCATTAGAAGTGGGTGGATGAAGGGAGGTATTCTAATGGTGGGCATATCCACCGATCAATCTGTATGTGGAATTACACCCCAAAATACATTCTGCTGCTTCTCCTGAGAACGAGGATACCACATGTTTGGGACTTTTTGGGAGCCTAGCCGCGTACGGGACCCCGAAAACCAAGCACCGCCTTCAGCATTTCTAAGGGCGCAAATTTTTGATTTCACTCCTCACTACCTATCACAGTTTCGAAGGCCATAAAATGCCAAAATAGCACAAAACCCCCAAAAATTTTGGAAAGTAGACACCCCAAGCTATTTGCTGAGAGGCATGTTGAGTCCATGGAATATTTAATTTTTTTGCCCCAAGTGATTGAATAATGACCAAAAAATTAAAAATAAAAAAAATGTACAAAACATTGTCACTAAATGATATATTTCTCACACATGCCATGGTTATATGTAGAATTGCACCCCAAAATACATTCTGCTGCTTCTCCTGAGTATGGGGATACCACATGTGTGGGACTTTTTGGGAGCCTAGCCACGTATGAGACCCCGAAAACCAAGCACCGCCTTCAAGATTTCTAAGGACATACATTTTTTATTTCACTCACACAAATCTTGAAGGCAGTGCTTGGTTTTCGGGGCCCCGTACGCGGCTAGGCTCCCAAAAAGTCCCACACATGTAATATCGCCGTACTCAGGAGAAGCAGCAGAATGTATTTTGGGGTGCAATTCCGCATATGCCAATGGCATGTGTGAGAAATATATCATTTAGTGACAAATAGGGTTGTCCCGATACCACTTTTTTTAGGACCGAGTACAAGTACCGATACTTTTTTTCATGTACTCGCCGATACTGAATACCGATACTTTTTTAAAATGTCATGTGACAGTTTTCAAACCACAATACAGACTAAGGATATTTTCTTTAGAATTATGAAGAACTCTAACTCAAGACCTTTTAAAAGAATAAAAATGAGTAAAAATGAATAAAAATGTTTTATTTGCTTGTCACGCAGTAGTAAAAAACGCAAAGAATTTTCACAGAACATGTTGATAAATACAAAAAAAGTATTCTATTTAGGTATCGGGAGCATTTGCGCGAGTACAAGTACCTCCACAAATACTTGGTATCGGTCCCGATACCGATACTAGTATCGATATCTGGACAACCCTAGTGACAAAGTTTTGTAATTTTTTTTTTTGGTCATTATTCAAATGACCAAAGAGAGCCACAATCGAGCCATAATCGGCCAAAGGCAGGGTGCCTTTGGGAGGGTGCCTTTGGCCAATCATAGCTCAGGGGGACTAATGCCGCGTACACACGATCACTTTTTGTGATGTAAAAAACTTCATTTTAAAAAACGACATTGCCTACACACCATCAGTTTCTGAAAATGCTCTTGCAAAGCGCGGTTACGTACACCACGTTCGACAGCACTATGTTCAATTGAAGCTCCCGTCTTATAACTTGCTTCTGAGCATGCGCAGGTTTAAAAACTCTGTTTTGCCCACAAACGATCATTTTTTATGACACAAGAAAATACATTCTGAAAAACGACATAAAAAATTGAAGCATGTTCGAATTTTTTTTTGGTCGTTTTTCAGAAGACATAAAACAACGTTTTGCCCACACACGATCATTTTAAATTACGTTTTTTATCACAAAAAATGACCGTGTGTACGTGGCATCAGTCCACACCCCATACTATATAAGGCTGCTTACATAGCAGCCATGTATAATGTGTGGACAGAGATAGATTGAGCTATATTAGGCAGGCAGGTTAGTTAGTGGCAGTGTCACATGGGCCTATATAACAAAGTCTGCTTGTGTCTGCATTTGCTGGTTGATCCTTAGCCCTCCCCCCCGTATTCCTAAATCCTGAATTTCCTTTTGATCTGATCTCCGGTGTACCGACCCAGCTTGTTCTGACCTGCTCTTCCTGATCCTCTGACTCAACCTTTGGCTTGCACCTGGCCTCCTTCTGCCTGCTTCTAGCATCTGACCCCAGCTTGTCTATTGGACTCTGCTTATCCTGCTCCCTGTACTAATTTTTGGCTCACCCCTGGTTATTCTGATTACGAACTGTCTTCATGTGAATGAATCTTGGCCTGGCTCCCAGCTCAGCTTTCCAGTTGCTCCACTGGTGTCTGTCTCCTGGACCTCCCAAGCATGTCTCTCTTCAGCAACCAGGCACCCATGCTTCTGTGGGCACCACACCTGCTGTGTCACCTTCAGTGGTGTGTTGCACGCAGCCGCAAGGGGAGCCCTCCCAGCATCTCAGCCTCCTACCAAGTTCCTTCCTTACTGGTGTTCAATGGAAAATGCTAATCGAGCTCCACAGTGTCCGGCAGTGAGCACAGAGCACACTAGAGGACGTCTGTTTGGTCAGAGACATTCACACCAGTAGCCTGCTGGATGACATTTGGTAGGGCTCTGGCAGTGCTCATCCTGTTCCTCCTTGCACAAAGGAGCAGATACCGGTCCTGCTGATGGGTTAAGGACCTTCTATGGCTCTGTCCAGCTCTTCTAGAGTAACTGCCTGTCTTCTGGAATCTCCTCCATGCTCATGAGACTTTGCTGGGAGACACAACAAACCTTCTGGCAATGATAAATATTGATGTGCCACTCTGTAGGAGTTGGACTGCCTGTGCAATCCTTATAGGGTCCAAGTATTGCCTTGTGATACCAGTAGTGACACTGACCCTAGTCAAATGCAAAACTAGTGAAAAACAGTCAGAGTGGGGGAAAAAAATGTGAGACACCTCCCCTGAAAAAACATTCCTATTTTGGAGGTTGTCTCATCGTTGCCCATCTAGTGCACCTGTTAATTTAAATTAACAGCAAAGCAGCTGAAACTGATTAATAACCCCCTCTGCATACACCCCTCCACCTCTGCTACACAACTGACCAGATCAATATCCCAGGAGTGTCAAAAGTGTTTTTGAGCAGTGTATATTATATATATATATATACCCTTCAGGTCTGGTATGGATTTTAAGCGGACCACGCCCCAAAATTTAAAAAAAACAATGGCGTGGGGGCCCCCCAAAATTCATACCAGACCCTTATCCAAGCATGTAACCTGGCAGGCCACAGGAAAAGGGGGGTGGACGAGAGTGCACCCCCTCTCCTCAACCATACCAGGCCAAATGCCCTCAACATGGGGAGGGTGCTTGGGGGTCCCCCCCAAGCACCTTGTCCCCTTGTTAATGGGGACAAGGGCCTCATCCCCACAACCCTTTAACAAGGGGGCCCCTAGTTCCCAGCCCCCCTATGTGACTGGGTATGGGGGTACATTGTTCCCCTACCCATTCACCAAAAATGTGTCAAAAAAGTAAAAAGGACAAGAGACAGTTTTTGACGGCAGTCGGCGGGATGCCTTCCACGGAAGCGTGTTTTTCGGGGGGTTTTTGTGGGGGTTTTTAATCGGGACTGTTGGCGGCGTGATTGACTTTTTTAATAAAGGAATTGTCAAAAACTGTCTCCTGTCGTTTTAACTTTTTTGACACATTTTTGGTGAACGGGTAGGGGTATAATGTACCGGAAACCCATTCACAAAGGGGGCGAGATCTGGGGGCCCTCTTGTTAAAGGGCAAGGATTGGGACCCCACGCAATTTAAAAAAGAATTGGCACAGGGTTCCCGTTAATATCCATATAAGACCCGAAGGGCTTGGTAATGGACTGGGGGGGTTGGGAAGACCATTTTTTTTTCAATGATTTTTCATGTTTATTGCCGGGATTCAACAATACATTACAGCCGCAAGCAATTTTAAATTACATTTTCCTTTTCATGCGGTACTGTTAGAAACATGGCAAAGATGAACTGCTTTACAGGCAGACCAACGGGACCCCTCAGGCACGACATTTAAAGGAACATTTAGGGCCAGATTCAGAAAGAATTTACGTTGGCGTATCTGTTGAGAAAGCTATATTGTCATTCAAAATGTGAGATCACCGAAAGCTGAAAATTGGTCTGGTCATTAAGGGGGTTTTTGTGCCCGGTGGTCAAGTGGTTAAACATGCTTAAAATGGTTGTTATTATTTTCCATAGGTGTACAAGTACCTTTACTTTACCGATGCTTCCGGTCTGCAATAACTGCGGGTATATTTCGGGCATGAGATCACTTCCTGTTCCCTGCAGTGTGCTATGGGAGCTTCTCTCGTAGCTCCCTGTGTTCCAGGTTAGAGCTGTGATAGCAAATGTCGCGCTATTTCTCTACCAGGAAGTGACGCGCGACATAGATGAGGCTGTGTTCACATCACAACGGGGCGGTAACTTTATATTGCTACGCCTGCCCTTGTGATGGCAAAACAGACGCTGACGCCACAACGGCACGGTTTATATAAGTGTATATTGCAGACAGAGCGGCCGTAGGAGACAAGAAACGTGAGTTTATAATCGCAGTGCTAATAACAATTTAACTAGCCCAAAAGAAAAAAAAAAGTTTCTGCGTGGGAGATCCGCTTTAACACTGTTTGCATTATTAGGTCCTTACAGCATGGAAAGCCAACATACATAAGTGGATCTACCCAGAAATGTATGTTTGTTTATGGTTGGAGCCCTATGGCAGATACGGACATGGACACAGACTGACTAGGACTCACAACATACAACGGGCCTGAAGTGTGCGCTGGCCCTAATGGACGGTACGCCAAAATAAGGGGGCATACCCTGTTAAATGATGGATGTTGTGGAAAGGAATGAAGCTGGGAATTCCTGTGAAATGGGATGGGGGGGTGGGCAAAGTGCGCCGGAAGCCTGTGCTGAGACAGGAAGCCGACGGAACCCGGTGGCGTGTGAGGAGATTATATAAGCTGCCAGGCTCCTCCCATAAACACAGGCCGCTGCTCGGCCTTCTTACTTATGGTTGGAGCCCTATGGCCGATACGGACATGGACACAGACTGATTAGGACTCACAACATACAACAGGCCTGAAGTGTGCACTGGCCCTAATGGAGAGTACGCCAAAATAAGGGGGCAAAGACATTCAGGTAGGGGTATAGTTTTATTGAGTCAGAGCATTAGTGAGCAAGTTTGGTGAAGGCTTGTGCCATCTCCGACTGAGGGTCAGGAATGTACCGAGCGAAGCAGGCGGACTTCCACCTGCCTAGCTTCTTAATGATATGGTTGGGGACCCCGTGTCGCGAGGCGGCTGAGACTGCTCCGATACGAATGGAGTGGCCCGAATACTGATTAGGATTGAGGTGTAGACTTTGTAGGAGGATCCTCACATGTTTATTGAACTGGCTGGTGTTAAGAGGTTTGTCCGGAAAAGGGAGTAGAGGAGCGGAGTCCGATTGGGCTGGCAAAAGTAACAGTAGGCGGTTCAATACAGTTACTGGGCACCAGGTGTTACCTGTCTTGTAAATGACGATGTCTAAGCCGGGGCCTGATTGCTGTGTTTTGGAGGTAGTGAGATGTAGCGTGAAGCGGTCCCGATGGCGGACCAAGTGTTGCCTGCGTAGAATTTGGCCGGCGGGGTTGTTGTAGGCGAACTCGCTTGGCCGGAGGAAACCATAATAGGCCAGGTAGATGGCCGCTTGTATGACCAAGCTAGGGAGGAGGCCGAACGGGGATGTGGCGAGGATGGCAGACATGTCTCTAAATATGGTGCTGGTTATGGGCAGGCGTTTGGCGTTGACGGCTGGTTGTTGTTTCTGGACTGCGCGTAGGGCAGCTTTGACTGCGTGGGATGTAAACAGCGAAGGCTTTGCCGGATCTTGTAAGGCCAGAAAGTGCTGGACGCCTGCCAGGTAGAGACGGATGGTACTGGGATCAAGGGCGTCCTTTTCAACTTTTGAGGATCGATCGATGAACGACTGTCAAAAAATTCAGTCACCCACCTCAACTCAAGCACATATCATGTGCTTTGATCAATACAAGATCGTCAGTAAGACACCGATTAGAAATCCATGATTTCATTCTACAACACGATTTAGACTGCCTCTTTATTACAGAAAGTTGGCTTACTGCCGACTGTAACACCATTCTAGGAGAATTGGTGCCAGAAAACTACCGTATTATCACTGAAAACAGAATAGGGCAAAGAGGATGAGGCCTGGCGGTGATCCACAAGACTCACCTTGTGATCTCCAAACCAGCCCTTCAGTACTCGCTTCCATTTATGGAAACCCTTACCCTGCAACTACAAACAAACCCCCAGGAGACCGTCCACATTCTTCTCTGCTATAGGCCACCCGGGCCAAAATCGCAGCTTCTACCATCACTGACGGAGTTCATCTCCACTTACACCCTTAACAGCAAACGCCTTTTGCTGCTCGGGGACTTCAATCTCTGGGCCAACTCCTCACAGGATACCGTCGCCGACGCCTGTATTGACCACCTGGAAGGACTAGGACTACAGCAACTAGTATGTGGCCCCACACATGATTCAGGTCAGGTCACACGCTCGATCTTATTTTCAGACAAAATCTGAAAATAAGTATTTTGGAAAATGAACCATTGCCATGGACAGGTCACCATGCAATTAAATTCATAATTTCCAAAACTCCCCCATTAATAAAAACACCCAAGCCGGTGACAACACACTGGACTAGATCTCAGAAGAAGCTCCATTCGGAGCTCTTCAAATCTAACTTGGGAAATAAAATTAAAACAATTCAACCATCTCGAACAGCTTTAGATACACTGGATGCCATAAATGCGGCCCTACTGCAGTCAGCTGACTTAGTAGCGCCAAAACGCAAAGCCCTTATCTGGAAAAACAAGGCAGGCTGGTTCAACAACCAGCTGTCGCTACTGAAGCAAGAGCGTAGAAGGGCAGAAGCTGCCTGGAAAAGAGGCGCTTCTGAGGAGAACCTCTCCATCTACAAAGCAGCAACAAGAAAATACCACAAAGAAATCTTCAAAGCCAAGAAAAATTATTTTTCCAAGGCTATCAACAGCGCCCTGAACCACCCCCGCGAACTCTTCAAGTTGGTCACGCAGACCATGAATCCAGGATGTCTTGAAGCCCCCAATTCAGATACCCAAGAATTTTGCAATTAATTGTCGGATTTCTTCATCAATAAAATTGAGAGAATCCAGGAAAGCATTCAGCAAAAAAATACCCCCCTCAACCCTCCCCCCCTCCCCCCCCCGATCAACCACTCAGCACCCATGGAAACTTTCTACAGCAAGCAAAATTCACTCTGGAACCCATCTCCATCGAGGCCACAGAAAATATCATTGGCGCTTTGCGTAACAGCACATCGCCTAATGATATCATCCCCACTAAACTGCTGAAGGAATGTGCCGATATCCTGGCACCTCCCATCACGCAGCTTATAAACCAGTCATTTAAGGAAGACATAGTGCCCTCCCTGCTGAAAGAGGGCACAATTCAGCCCATCTTGAAGAAACCTACCCTGGACCCCAAGGACCCAACTCACCGCCGGCCCATAACAATGCTAAATGTTTTCTCCAAGGTAATGGAGAAAGTAGTGGTACAACAGCTGCAACAGCATCTAGATACCCATAATCTACTTGATCCATTCCAATCGAGCTGCAGTGTTACTGGATAATTCAATCATTGTTCAATGCAACTGAAATGTTCTTGTAGTCACAGATTCGTTAACAACAGCGAAAACTGTAATTACAATGCCCATTACAGTGGCACAGGGATGTGGAAGCAGAAAGGTAAGTGCATTTTACAGGGCACAGAGGCGACAAAGGGCAGAGGCATCAATGGGTACAGTCGTGACAAAGGGCACAGTGGCAACAATGGGCACAATGGCGACAATTAAAGGGCACAGTGGCGACAATTTAGGGGCACAGTGGCTGCGTTTGCTGGCATGGCAAAGTGGTGACAATTGATGGCACAGTGAGGCTGACATTTTTTATTTTTATTTTCGTTTGCGCCCCCCCCCTAAAAATGTTGAGCACCAGCCGCCACTGCTGCACAATCATAGTATGATAACACATCTGCTTGTAGTAGAGCATTTATAAATACAGATATGTCGGCAACTAACAGTGAGGAGTGTGAGACATGTGAGGTGTGATGAAACTGCGTGGGCGTTTGCGACAGTCAGTAGACAGTGCAGTAAGGAGTATGTGGATTTGACAGGTAGGAATGCATTAGAAGCTGCCAGCGTGTGGGATACGTTTGTGCGGTGGGAGCTGAAATGACTGGCGAGCCTCCGGTGTGGAAGGGGGTCGGGTGGTGATAGAGCAGAGCCTACCTGTCGCGGTTGGGCGGTTGCAGAACGAGCGGACCCATCGGTTTCTGCGGTGTGTCGGCTGGATGGCGCGGATGCGATGACGCAATCAAAGTGTGCCGGAAACCTGTGCTGAGACAAGAAGCCGACGGAGCCCGGTGGCGTGTGAGGAGATTATATAGGCTGCCGGGCTCCTCCCATAAACACAGGCCGCTGCTCGGCCTTCTTACTTATAGACAAACTATCCCATGTTTTCCACTTAGAATGATTACACAAGGAATCATGGGTCTAAAAATACTTTGATGTCTGGAAATCATTCATTTAATCTATGCCTATAGAAACGTAACTATCGATAGTACAATGTTTTCAGTATACCCAATGGTATCAAAACTGAATGTTAACCAATGACCCTCCAATTGATATATTTCTCTTATCTCATTCAAAATGTATTTATATTTTAATAGCTGGAACCTCCCCTTTTTCCTCTATCTGCTATTTGTTAGACCCACTGCCACCTAACTTGTTTATTAATATCCATTATTAATGTCCATCCTAAGACCCAGCACTGCTACTTCTCAGAAGATACTGACAAACTGTACGCTCTAATTTTTGTATTGTTTCACTGGTCAAATGTTGCTGCCATTTTCATTCTTGCATCAAAAAAAAAATTGACTTTCACAAACATTTACTCATGGAGAATCAATCATTTAAAACACATACCGATGGATGGTTCTCCACCAGAAAATATATAAGCCTCGTACACACGATCAGATTTCCATCAGACAAATCTGTGGAATTTTGTGCAAAGGGAGTTGGCTTTGAACTTGGTATGCATAGAGACGACAGAACTTTTTCCGCCAACATACACAAAACTATGTGTTTTTTCAGCTCTTTAGCGCCACCCATTGGGCAACTTCTGCTAATGTTGTGCTATGGTTAGCATTGGTTCGGAGCATATGTGTTCCGATGAACTTGTGCACACACGATCAGATAATCCAACAAGACACATTTGAAAGCATGCTATAAAACATTTGTTGTCGGAAGTTCCTACAACAATTGTCCGATGGAACATACAAATGTCCGGATTTTCCAACAAAACACTGCCATCACATTTTTTTTGTCCGAAAATCCGATCGTGTGTACGAGGCTTAAGTTACATTCTCTGCTTTATAAATAGACCCTATAGTGTTCCAGAAGTAGGTGATAGAACAATGTATTATCAAAATATATTGGTATTAATTTAAAAGAAAAGTCTACAGTAAAACTTATTGAGATAAACATTTCTAATAGTAGTTTTGGTAATCAGATATACAGCTATACAGAGTAAACCATTTTGTAATGGTCCCTGCTGGCTTTAGATGCAAGACATCAAATGTATTGTTCAAGAGATACAAACAAGTAAAAAGTATCCAGGAACAACATAATATACTCTACATATCTAACAAAAAAAATGTAAGAATATGTAACCCAAGATTTCATATTCCTGATAGAAGAATATTGAGCAAAAAAAAAGCAAGCAGAGCTGAAATAACCTGACAATAACCCAACATAGTTCTTTGCTCTTTATCCCCAAGAGGGTGACAAGAAAAGGTTTTATGATGTAGGCATTGGGCTCTTACCACTGTGACCCGACTTCTGTCTTCTGTGTTGTAAGAACAACTAGTGATTAGCAAATCCCCCTGTGAGGTCAAAGAAAACACACTATGAAACACATATGACTAAATGCTACTGTCCCACCAGCATAGATGAGAGACTAACCAGAGATACAGTTCATAGCTACATTGACTGTACTACAATGTATTTTACACATATTTCTGGGGCTTGCGGGTTTTTCCAGCTTGAATATGGCTCAAAAGAGCCATGGAGACGTTTGATAAATGTGTACATATTTAGGCTGCATGTGCATCAGCAGTTCTGGATGTATGAGTTGAATAAATAGGCCCAGATTTACATACATCAGCACATATTTATTTAGCTTCTTTACGCTACATCGACGCAACGCAGAGAGGAAAGCATGGAATTCACAAAGCAAATGCTCCCAACGTTGCGCCGGCGTAGCGTATAGTTGTAGGCGTAAGTCAGCGTAAGTCAAAGTAGCTGAAAGTGGGCGTGATATATTTAAATGAAGTGTGACCCCATGCAAATGATGGGCTGAGCTTCAAAAACTAATTGCGCATGCGTCGGCTCTTGGACACATCCCAGTACGCATGCGCAGAATCACGTTGGGACAAACGCCTAAGATACGTCGAATTACTGAACGTAACCTACGCACAGCCCTATTCACGTAGTACTACGTAAACGACGTACAATATGACGGCGTTCCCTCGTCCATACCTTTGCATGACTTATAACAAGTTACAGGCGTACGCTACGGTGGCGTAATGTGCGCCTGCTGTCTGTGAATCCGGGCCACAGTGTGTAGCGCTATATACAGGCAGGTGTAGTGGTCAGGAGTATACAATGTACAACACAGCAAACAGATTGCGGCAGTCGGGAATATGTAACATGCAGTGTACATTACACTCTACTGTATGCTGTAATGTGGTTCATACATTTTAACAATTTACTGTTGTGTTTTACACACTTGGTTGCTGCGCCCTGTACTATGTACTGTACGTTACATACCTTTTTCAATTTAGAGTGCATAGGAGTGTCTCAGGTCTTTCACAATCCTACCAACACCTCTGCTGCAGCTCACTGTGCTGCAAAGACAGGAGAGGTACTGCAACATACAGTGTAGAGGTTGCTGTACCCTGTGATACAACAAGGGGATTCTTATATCTCTCAGAGACTCTAGTCGCATCGTACACCAATCACAGTTCCAAGTTCCACAATTTCTGTGGCTACCACATATAGGTGTCCCAGATGGAGACAAAAGAAAAAAACGTGTGTGGGTAGATCTCATTGGTGGAGTCTCCGAGAGATATATGAAGCCAGTGGGTGCTTCAGACCACAGATGGACATATAAAGCATTTTTGTTACAGTAAAAAATTGTGGTTGGAAAATATATATATACATATATAATATATACAGGAGCTCACAAACGTGAGTACACCTCTCACATTTTGTAAATATTTTATTATGTCTTTTGATGTGATAACACTGAGGAAATTACACTTTGCTACAATATAAAGTAGTGAGTGTACAGCTTGTATAACTGTCTCAATTTGCTTTCCCCTCAAACTAACCTAAAATGCTGTTTTCCGGGGAAACATAAATAAAACATTAAAAGCCAGCAGCTGCTGACTTTTAATAAATGGACACTTACCTGTCCTGGTGTCCCTCGATGTCGAAACCACAGCTGATGTTTCCATGAGCTGTCGGGTGCTGCTGCCGCCATTGCGGGTAAGGGTACCCGGCAGTTTAGCCTTTCGGATTCAGCCGGGAACCCTACTGCGCATGCGCGAGGCCTCGCTCCTCTCTCCTATTGGCCCGACAGCCGGGGGAGCATGAGGTATCCTGTCCCCCCTCCCCCCGAAAAGGTGCCAATTGTGGCATCGGAAGGGTGGAGGAATCAGGTGAGCTCCTCTCTCCTATTGGCTCGGCAGCTGGGGGGGATGAGGATGGAGCTCTGCGTTGACGTCACAGGCCACTGGCCACGGCCAGACTCCCGGAAGTGGGAAAGGATACCTGTCAAAGACAGGTTTCCTGTTCCCTCTACCCCCCCGAAAGGTGGCAATTGTGACACTGGAGGGGGGAAGGAATCAGATGAGCGGAAGTTCCACTTTAGGGTGGAACGCCGCTTTAACACACAGCCATCAATGTCTAAACCACGGGCAACAAGTGAAATGTCCAAATTGGGCCCAAACTGTCAATATTTTGTGTGGCCACCATTATTTTCCAGCACTGCCTTCACCCTCTTGGGCATGAAGTTCACCAGAGCTTTACAGGTTACCACTGGAGTCCTCTTCCACTCCTCTATGACGACATCACAGAGTCACAGAGACATCAGGAACCTTGCGCTCCTCCACCTTCCATTTGAGGATGCACCACAGATGCTTAATAGCTTTTAAGTCTGGAGACATGCTTGGCCAGTCCATTACCATTACCCTCAGCTTCTTTAACAAGGGAGTAATTGTCTTGAAGGTGTGTTTGGGGTTAGTATCATGTTGGAATACTACCCTGCGGCCCAGTCTCCGAAGGGAGGGGATCATGCTCTGCTTCAGAATATCGCGGTACATGTTGGCATTCATGATTCCCTCAATGAACTGTAGCTCCCCAGTGCCAGAAGCAATTTATGCAGCCCCAGACCAAGACACTCCCACCACCATGCTTGACTGTAAGCAAGACAAACTTGTCCTTGCACTCCTCACCTGGTTGCCGCGACACACGCTTGACACTATCTGAACCAAATAAGTTTATCTTGGCCTCATCAGACCACAGGACATGGTTCCAGTAATCCATGTCCTTAGTCTGCTTGTCTTCAGAAAACTGTTTACAGGCTTTCTTGTGCATTATCTTTAGAAGAGGCTTCCACTTGGGGCAACAGCCATGCAGACCAATTTGATGCAGTGTGCAGCATATGATCTGAGCGCTGACAGGCTGACCCCCCCACCCCTTCAACCTCTGCAGAAATGCTGGCAGCACTCATACGTCTATTCAGGGCCGTCTTTAATATGGTTTGGGCCCTGGGCAAACATTTTTTTTGGGCTCCCCCTCCAGCTTATTTTGGGCCTGGCTGGTTCACATGTATGTGTTTTGGCGGCCCTCATTTGTGCAGGCACAGCAGCCCATTGATTTGAATGGGCTGCCATGCCTTTGTTTCCTGCAGAAAAAAGGTTCATTCAGCATTTTAAAAATCAGCTACCTTGAAATCCATTCTACTTTTACACCATGCTACTTACCTGCAGTTCTTGCACACACAAACGCACTGTGTTTTTAAAAGCGTGACCTAAACGTCTAAAAATGCAGCAAGTTTGACAGTGCGGGAACTGCAGATAAGTCACAGCAGACAGCAGAATGGACAGACAGTGCTGTATTTCAGTGCTTGATGGGCATAGGTGTGCCGTGTGTGCAGCCTATTACATGAGGCATGCGCTTTTCTTTGCAGGAAATGCAGGCATGACGGCCCATTCAATTGTGGGCCGCCAAAACACATACATGTGAACCAGTCAGGCCCAAAATAAGTCCATCAAGCAGTTAAATACAGACAGTAATGCCATGTGCTCTGAGACCTCATTTAGCCTGGACTGCAGGTCTGGTCTGTGACTTAAAGAGTTCCTCTATTTTACACATGGCATGGCCTGGGGTCTCATGGTGCTAAAGCAGAATGGACAGACGGTGCTGTGACCCCATGCCATGCCATGTGTAAAATACAGGAACTTTTTAAAACACTGACCAGACCTGCAGTGAATCATCAAATATTAAAAAGACTTTGGGCACACTCTACAGAAAACTTGTATTTACAATATAGCAAACAGTGACATACCTTGAGGAGCAGGACATGAAGAAGTCAGCCTCGGGAAGAGCAAACTGGGGATGTTATAAAATCACATTCTAATTCACTTTTATATACAAGCAGCACCCAGTGGCAGGAAGGGAGAAGTGCACGTCTAAAGGGAAGCCAGGGGTGCTGTACATTTTAAAACACTGGGAAGGGAAGCAGTACTGTCACCTGGCTGCATGCCGCTGATGATTTTCAGCCTGATATGTGGGCAGCACAGGGGCTTAACGGGCGGCAGGGCCACCATCAGGAATCATGGGGCCCCTTACACAGCTTCAGGCATGGGCCCCCTGGAGCAGAGAACTGGGGGGTGCTGCCCCCTTAAATTAAGAAGCGGGGGGGTGGGGCTGCCGCGAATTTAGAAGCGGGAGGCCCTTTACAAACCTCTGGGCCCTTTAATAAAAAGAAAAAAAGAAATAAAAAATATATATAAAAAATATATTTTTTTTAAAAAAAAGGGGGTGGCATCTGGGGACCTCTGGGCCCTTTAATAATTTTTTTTTTTTATAAAAATAAATTACAAAACAAGGGGGGTTGCCATCCGGGACCTCTGGACCCTTTAATAAAAAAATAAATAAAAAAAAATATTAAAAATAAACATTTATAAAAAAAAAAGTGGGGGTTGCCATCCAGAGGACCTCTGAGCCCTTTAATTATATATATATATATATATATATATATATTAAATAAAAAGAAAAAAAAGAAATAAAATATAAAAAAAAAATATAAAAAAAAGGGGGGTTGCCATCCAGGGCCCTGGGGAACTCTGGGTCCTTTAATAATAATAACATTATTAGTTTTTTTTTTATAAAACAAGTTTTTTTATAAAAAAAGGGAGGTTGTCATCTGGGGCCCTGGGGAACTATGGGCCCCTGGGGACCTCCAGACCTCTAAAAAAAAATTGTCCCTTTAATAAAAAATAAAATAAAAATATATAAAATAAATATATTTTTTTTATTTAAAAATAAATAAAAAAAGGGGGTTGTCATCTGGGGCCCTGGGGGCCTCCGGGTCCCTGGGGACCCCTAAAAAATTTGCCCTTTAATAAAAAATAAACATATATTAAAAAAAATTGTCCCTTTAATAAAAAATTAAATAAAAATATATAAAATAAATATATTTTTTTATTTAAAAATAAATAAAAAAAGGGGGTTGTCATATGGGGCCCTGGGGGCCTCCGGGTCCCTGGGGACCAGTAAAAAAAATTGGCCCTTTAATAAAAAATAAAAATATATTTAAAAAAATTGGCCCTTTAATAAAAATATATAAAATAAATATATTTTTGTATTTAAAAATAAATAAAAAAAGGGGGGGTTGCCATCTTGGGCCCTGGGGGCCTCCGGGCCCCTAGGGACCTCCGGACCTCCGGGTCCCTGGGGACCAGTAAAAAAAAATTGTCCCTTTAATAAAAAATAAATATATATTAAAAAAAATTGTCCCTTTAATAAAAATAAAAATATATAAAATAAATATATTTTTTTATTTAAAAATAAATAAAAAAAGGGGGTTGTCATCTGGGGCCCTGGGGGCCTCCGGGTCCCTGGGGACCAGTAAAAAATATTGGCCCTTTAATAAAAAATAAAAATATATTAAAAAAAATTGTCCCTTTAATAAAAATAAAAATATATAAAATAAATATATTTTTGTATTTAAAAATAAATAAAAAAAAGGGGGGTTGCCATCTTGGGCCCTGGGGGCCTCCGGGCCCCTAGAGACCTCCGGACCCCTAAAAAAAAAAAAAAGGGGGTTGCTTTGGGCCCCCAACAGTGACAGGGCCCTGGGCAGCTGCCCCTGTTTGCCCTATGGTAGAGACGGCCCTGCGTCTATTTCCCAAAGACAACCTCTGGATATAATGCTGCTGAGCATGTGCACTCAACTTCTTTGGTCGACCATGGCGAGGCCTGTTCTGAGTGGAACCTGTCCTGTTAAAAAGCTGTATGGTCTTCACCACTGTGCTGCAGCTCACTTTTAGGCTGGATTCACACTTGTGCTGTGCAAATTCCAGCTCTCTTATCTCTGCAAAGAGATAAGAGAGCTGCTCAGCAGATCATCTCTGTTTTAGCTGCAAATTTGGAGACCTGGGAGGGGGAAGTGTATTGAGGAGAAAGAGAGAATTCCTGATGAGAACTGAACACATGTGCAAATCAGATGCGTGCTCATAGAAGATAATGGGCCTGAATTTGCACCTTAGCCGCACCGCAATGCCTAGAAAACGCACACGTTTTTTGGGCAATGTGCAGTGCGAATGCATCGCACATATGTGAACCAGCCTCATTAAAATCAATGGGACAGATTCTCAAAGCTGTTACGGCGGCATAATTTCAAATCTGCGCCGGCGTATGTTTACGCCGATTCTCAAAGGCAGATACATTAAAAAAATAGGCTTCTTTCGCCGTTTACGCCGGCGTATAATTGTGTGCAATTATACGCTGGCCGCTAGGTGGCGCTTCCGTCGATTAGCTGCGTTGAATATGCAAATGAGCTAGATACGCCAATTCCCGAACGTCGGGACAGCGTCGTATTTTACGTTGTTTACGTCGTTTGCGTAAGTCATTCGCGAATAGGGATTTGCATAAGTTACGTTTAGGTCCAAAGCATTGACTATTTGCGACATGATTTCACGCATGCGCACTGGGAAACCTCCACGGACAGCGCATGCGCCGTTCAAAATAAATGTCAAAAACGTGGGATCACAACATATTTCCATAAAACACACCCACCTCTTCCACATTTGAATTACCCGGGCTTACGCCGGGCCATTTACGCTACGCCGTCGTAACTTAGGACGCAAGTGCTTTGAGAATACGGCACTTGCGTCCAAACTTGCGCCATTTACGCCGGAATACGAGAATCTAGCCCAATGTATTTTATAATGTTATACAAATTGGATGCAATTTAAGCCGCACTCAATTCGCATAGGTGTGAACCCAGCCTAAGGGTCTATGCAATCTTCTTATAGTCTAGGAGGTCCTAGGACACCTTTATGTAAATCAACAATGATTTTTTTGTTGAACTTCTAGTGAACAGTATGAGAGAGTGGGAGCGATAACACCAAATTTAACACACCTACTCCCCATTCACACCTGAGACCTTGTAACACTAACAAGTCACATGAAAATGGCTAATTGGTCCCAATTTGGAATTTTTTACTTAGGGGTGTACTCACTTTTTTTGCCAGAGGTTTAGACATTCATGGCTGTGTGTTGAGTTATTTTGAGGGGACAGCAAATTTACACTGTTATACAAGCTGTACACTCAGTGATTAACATTGTAGCAAAGTGTAATTTCTTTAGTGTTGCTACATGAAAAGATATAATAAAATATTTACAAAAATGTATGGGGTGAACTCACTTTTGTGAGATACTGTGTGTGTGTGTATATATGTGAGAAGGCTGGCCTTGTAGGAGGAGTTGGAGGGCTATTTATCCCTCCTCATCTCCGGCGTCGGTGGGGGTTTCTGGGTACCGGCGCACGTCTCTTCCGGTTTCCTATGGCGTCAGCTGCAGGAGTCTCGTGGCATTCGGTTTTGTCATGCAGGGGAGGGTTCTGCCGAGCTTCATGATGGCCCCCTTGCCACCCACCCGTTGTGCTCCCCTGAGGATTCGCCTATCGTTCATCTGTCCAGCCACGCTGTGGAACCCATGCTGGCAGCAGAGAAGGGGTTGCTCACTCTCCAACGGTGCTCAGCTGGCAGTTTGCAGGGAGGTCCATGGGGGGTCAGCCCGGTCGCTTCTCTCGGTGCTCACGCTGGGCATCGTGGGGTGGGGGGCCACTCTCTTCTCCTGGTACTCCTGCACCCACCCGCCCGCCCCCTGTTACCGGTGCTCACGCCGAGCTGGCTCACACTCCCGATGCTCACGCCAGGGATCCAGTGCCTTGCTCATGCTGGCCCCAGAGCTCCATCTGGCATCAGGATGCTGGCCGTCTGCCCGCTTCTCCCGGGGCTATGCCTGGGGGGAGCGAGGGGGGGCCGTCCGTCCGCCTTCCCATGGTGCCCGTACCAGGGGGAGGGGGGTGTGACTGGCCATCCCCCCGCCGCCCATGTTGCTCAGGGCTCATCTCACTGCAGGAGGCCCCCCCCTTCTCCAGGTACTCTCACTGGGTCATGAGGGGGGGTCTGTCCGATCCCATCCACCCTTCTGCCAGGGCTCACGGGGGGGGGGGGGCATCCACTCACTCTGGTCCTTGGAGGTTTTCTCTCCTGGCTCACGCTGCTATTACGAGGGGGGATAGGTGTCACCCACCCACTCCGGCCGGGGCTGTTGCTGGCAGCATGGGAGGGGGCGGCCATCCACTCCTCCATGGCTTTCATTGCCATCTCTCCCAGGCACATGCTGACAGCATGGGGGGAGGCATCTTCTACTCCTCCCGGGGTCACGCTAGCAGCATGGGGGGGGCTGTCCACTGCTTCTTCAGGGGTCACGCTGGCAGCATCGGGGGGCGGCTGTCCACCACATCTCCAGGTGTCACGCTGGCAGCATGGGGGGGGGCTGTCCACCGCATCTCCAGGGGTCACGTTGGCAGCATGGGGGGGGCTGTCCACCGCATCTCCAGGGATTACACTGGCAGCATGGGGAGGGCTGTCCACCCACATCTCCAGGGGTCATGCAGGCAGCATGGAGGGCTGTCCACCATTTCTCCCGGGTCACGCTGGCAGCAGGGGAGGGGTTGTCCACCCACTGGAGGGTCACGCTGGCAGCATGGGGGGGGGGGCTGTCCACCCACGTCTCCACCGGTCACGCTGGCAGTTTTCCTTGCGATGTGCAATTTGTTAGATCCTGTCTCTGTGTTTTCTGGCATAGCATTTCCGCCCTTTCAGTTCTGTCATGGCATTCTGCCCCAACATTTCTGTCATAGTACCTCTGCCCCAGGGTTTTTCTGTCATGGCGTTTCTGTCCTGGGGTTCTGTCATGGCGTTTCTGTCCTGGGGTTCTGTCATGGAGTTTCTGTCCTGAGTTTCTGTACTAGGTTTCTGTCCTGGGTTTCTGTCCTGGGTTTCTATCCTGGGTTTCTGTCCCTGACGTTTCTGTTATGGCGTTTCTGTCCCGGGTTTCTTTTCTGTCATGGCGTTTCTGTCATGGCATTTCTGTCATGGCGTTTCTGTTCCGGGGTTTCTGTCATAGCGTTTGTCCCAGTATGTCAGTCATGTCGTTTCTGCCCCTTGGTTTCTGTCGTGGAGTTTCTGGCCTAGCATTTTTGTCATGATGTTTCTGGCCCAGCATTCCTGTCGTGGGGTTTCTGGCCCAGCTTTTCTGTCGTGGTGTTTTTGGCCCAGCATTTCTGTCATGGCGTTTCTGGCCCAGTATTTCTGTCAATGCGTTCTGTCCTAGCGTTTCTGTCACACCATTCTGCAGCTGCTCCAGTATTTCTGTTCCGGCGTTGTGGTTATGTCTATGTCATAGTGTTTCTGCCCCAGGTTTTTCTGTCATTACATGTTCTGCCTCAGCGTTGTCATCAGTGGCGGCCTGTCCATAGGGACGCACGGGCGCTGCCCCCCCCCCTCCCGCAGTCACAAAAAAAAAAAAGAACGGGCCCTTTAAGAACTTTTATTCGGCTAAAATGTCATTTTGACATTTTAGCCGAAGTTCTGGTGGCCGTCTATAGAGGGCGCTGCAGCGCCACCCCCTGTCGCAAATAACACACGTTCAATGCAATGCATTGAACGTGTGTTATTGTTGCCAGCTGCCTGATCTATTCATATAACCGGACATGGGTCGCCGGTTACCCAAATAGCGGCAGCTGGTTGGCTGAGGGGAACTGCCTATCAAAGCCAGCGGCTCTGATAGGCTTTTCCAGTACCGCCCTCCGGCTCTCGGAAGTCTATACTCGGAGCGCAGGCAACCTGCGGTCCTTGCATAAGATCGACGGCCGTTTCAGCCAATCAGGTTCCCGGATTCTGGTTATCAGGAACCTGATTGGCTGAAGCTTCTCCACGGCGGCAGAAGACATCGAGGGAGGGCATGGAAGCATCAGGTAAGTGTTTTTTACAGGGAAAGGGGCATCATGGGGCACAGTGGCATCATGGGGCACAGTGGTGACAAAGGGCACAGAGGCGACAATGAGCACAGTGGCATGGGGCACAGTGGTGACAATTAAAGGGCACAGTGGTGACAATTGATGGCACAGTGACTGCATATGATGGCATGGCACAGTGGTGACAATTGATGGCACAGTGACTGCATTTGATATCATGGCACAGTGGTGACAATTGATGGCACAGTGACTGCATTTGATGGCATGGCACATTGGTGACAATTGATGGGCACAGTAGCTGCGTTTGATGACATGGCACATTGGTGGCAATTGATGGCACAGTGGTGGCGTTTGATGGCATGGCACAGTGGTGACAATTGATGGCACAGTGGTGGCGTTTGATGGCATGGCACAGTGGTGACAATTGATGGCACAGTGACTGCATATGATGGCATGGAACAGTGGTGACAATTGATGGCACAGTGACTGCATTTGATGGCATGGTACAGTGGTGACAATTGATGGCACAGTGGTGGCGTTTGATGGCATGGCACAGTGGTGACAATTGATGGCACAGTGACTGCATATGATGGCATGGCACAGTGGTGACAATTGATGGCACAGTGACTGCATTTGATGGCATGGCACAGTGGTGACAATTGATGGGCACAGTAGCTGCGTTTGATGGCATGGCACATTGGTGACAATTGATGGCACAGTGGTGGCGTTTGATGGCATGGCACAGTGGTGACAATTGACGGCACAGTGACTGCATATGATGGCATGGCACAGTGGTGACAATTGATGGCACAGTGACTGCATTTGATGGCATTGCACAGTGGTGACAATTGATGGCACAGTGACTGCATTTGATGGCATGGCACAGCGGTGACAATTGATGGCACAGTGACTGCATTTGATGGCATGGCACAGTGGTGGCGTTTCATGGCATGGCACAGTTGTGACAATTGATGGCACAGTGTTGGAATTGGTTGATGGCATGGCACAGTGGTGACAATTGATGGCACAGTGACTGCATTTGATGGCATGGCACAGTGGTGACAATTGATGGCACAGTTGCTGTATTGCATGGCACAGTGGTGACAATTGATGGGCACAGTAGCTGCTTCTGATGGCATGGCACATTGGTGACAATTGATGGCACAGTGGTGGCGTTTGATGGCATGGAACAGTGGTGACAATTGATGGCACAGTGACTGCATATGATGGCATGGCACAGTGGTGACAATTGATGGCACAGTGACTGCATTTGATGGCATGGCACAGTGGTGACAATTGATGGCACAGTGACTGCATTTGATGGCATGGCACAGTGGTGACAATTGATGGCACAGTGGTGGCGTTTGATGGCATGGCACAGTGGTGACAATTAATGGCACAGTGGTGGCGTTTGATGGCATGGCACAGTGGTGACAATTGATGGCACAGTGACTGCATTTGATAGCATGGCACAGTGGTGACAATTGATGGCACAGTTGCTGTGTTGCATGGCACAGTGGTGACAATTGATGGCACAGTGGCTGCATTTTATGGCATGGCACAGTGGCTGCATTTGGTGGCATGGCACAGTGGTGACAATTTATGGCACAGTTGCTGTGTTGCATGGCACAGTGGTGACAATTGATGGCACAGTGGCTGCATTTGATGGCATGGCACAGTGGTGACAATTGATGGCACAGTTGCTGTGTTTGATGGCATGGCACAGTGGTGACAATTGATGGCACAGTTTCTGTGTCTGATGGCATGGCACAGTGGTGACAATTGATGGCACAGTGGCTGCATTTGGTGGCATTGCACAGTGGTGACAATTGATGGCACAGTTTCTGAGTTTTATGGCATGGCACAGTGGTGACAATTGATGGCACAGTGGCTGCATTTGATGGCATGGCACAGTGGTGACAATTGATGGCACAGTTGCTGAATTTGGTGGCATGGCACAGTGGTGACAATTGATGGCACAGTTTCTGTGTTTGATGGCATGGCACAGTGGTGACAATTGATGGCACAGTGGCTGCAATTGGTGGCATGGCACAGTGGCTGTATTTGATGGGCACAGTGAGGCTGCAATATTATTTTTTTCGTTTGCGCCCCCCAAAAATTTTGAGCACCAGCCGCCACTGGTTGTCATGGCGTATTTTTCTGTCTCATTAGCTCAGTCTTAGCATTTTTTCCTATAATGCCGTTTTCCTCTCAGCACGTTGGTGTCACGCAGGTTTAGATTACACCGGTAGCCGGTGCATCTTTGTTCATTCCCATGTCTCATCTTACTTTCATAGGTGCTTTCCTGATCCAGTTGGTTAGGGCTCACATCTCGGGATCTGCCACGTCTACAGATCCATTCGGGCAGAGGTTTTTCGTTTTCTAAATGATTGTTGACCTCAGTCTTCTCGCCCGTCACGTCATACCATACATTTCATTTCACCTGCAGGACTACCCATCACGGTCTGTGGGTACACGGGTCCTCAGTGTTCTGTTGCGCAGCTGGTCGCTTGGTCACGTTGTTAACCGGGGGGTCGTCAGATTCATTCACATGCTGTGGTCATTCCATCGCGGCATGTCTTCTTATGTGGGTAGGCATGGAGGGGGTTGTGTTTTCTGTTGTTAGGGGTTCTACTCCAGCGTGTTTCAGTCATAGCTTGTCAGTGCTGTGCAGTCACGATGCGCACGAACAGCCTTGTAGTTTAATTTGTTTTTGTTGTCTCGTCATACCTTTCTTCCGGGAATAGTTAGCCAGGGTGCGCATCTCAGGATCTGTCACGTCTACAGATCCATACGGGCTGAAGTTTCATTTTTAATTGATTGTTGACCACAATCTTCTCGCCTGTATACCATACGTCACACATGCACGTTCATTCTTACGCCTATACATCTACCCACCAAGGTCTGTGGGTACATCGGCCCTGAGTGTTTCATTTTAATTACCTTACCAGGGCTCCTCAGGTCATCCCTTGTTCCATTCCCCCACGTATCCTTTTCACCACTAGCAGTTGTTCTCATGTCTGGGCTTTCTGGAGGAAGGCTTAGTCTATCAGTCACGGTACAGTCATTTGTTTTCTGGGCAGTTTCGCAAGTGCCAACGGATGGGGGTTCCTTCTAATCATCGGTTCTTAGGACGCTGGTTTCTGCTGTCGGAGCCATTCTTTGAGACCGCCCGGGCGTGCGTCTCTCTACCAGACAGATGGTTCATGCCCTTCTACTTTCTTATGAAACCTACTTCCGGGTCTTTTTGCCCACTTTTAGGCATACTGACCAGCAAGGCCAAAGGCACACCTCAGGCCTGGGTATTTAGGGTGTCGCATTCCTCGGTGAAGACTCTGACTACAAATATATATATATATCTGATATGGCTCATAAAAATGTGGTTCCTCCTCTACCACCCTTTGTTGTGTATCTTTAGAATGATCTTGAATCTATACCTATAAAGATGCATTCAAAGTAAAGCTGTGCAGAACAAAGCTACAGTTTTACATAAACGCCTGCCCTTAGCTGCTTATAGCTGCCTTCCCTCTTCTTTCCTGCTGCTCCGACTGCCCACTTGATGTGAGAGTGAAGGTACTTGCAAGTATGGATAGCAGTTGACTCGCTTCTATGATGGAGCACTGGCTAGTAGCACTGAAGTGAAGGGGACAGTGGTGCACATTACTGGGGGTGGGAGTGAATGGTGAGAGGTGGACATTACTGTGGGGGGAGATGAAGAGGGAAAATTACATTACTGGTGGGGGAAGGGGATAGAGGACATTACTGCGAGAAGGGGGAGTGAAGGGGACAGTAGTGGACATTACTGGGGGTTGGGGGTGTGATGGGGGCAGAGGTGAACATTACTGGGTGGGAGTGAAGGGGGCGGTGGAGGACATTACTCGGGGGGGGAAGGGGTGATGAAGGCGGCAGAGAAGGACTGTGCTGTGGGGGCAGGGCTTGAATCCTGCAGGAACGCATGGGAACACACTTTTTGAGGTGGGGTAAAATCTTGGGTGTGTTCCAACACTTTTTTCCCAAGACTTGATCCCTGCTGGTGATCTCATTGGAGCTTACACATTACTTTTACTCCTTGCTCCTGTGAAAAAAAACAGAGTGGCTTGGAAACTAAGAGAAAGTGTATGTACTGTATATAGCATAGGACAGGGATTCTCAAACTACGGCCCTCCAGCTGTTGTAGAACTACACATCCCATGAGGCATTGTAACACAGTGACATTCACAGACATGACTAGGCATGATGGGAATTGTAGTTCCTGAACAACTGGAGGGCCGTAGTTTGAAGACCCATGGCATAGGAGGAGAAATGCATTTATGTTAGTCTGTTACTTTACTATGCATGCACAAAACACAGGTTCGCTATAGGGTTGTCCCGATACCACTTTTTTAGGACCGAGTACAAGTACCGATACTTTTCTTCATGTACTCTCCGATACCGAATGCCGATACTTTTTTTAAATGCAGCCACGTGTCCCCAAATGCAGCCTTGTGTCCCCAAATGCAGTCTTTTTCCAAAGTTCAGCCATGTCCCTCTGTTCAGCCATGTCCCTCTGTTCAGCCATGTCCCTCTGTTCAGCCACGTCCCTCTGTTCAGCCACGTCCCACTAAGTTCAGCCATGGTCCCACTAAGTTCAGCCATGGTCCCTCTATGTTCAGCCATGGTCCCTCTATGTTCAGCCATGGTCCCTCTAAGTTCAGCCATGGTCCCTCTAAGTTCAGCCATGGTCCCTCTAAGTTCAGCCATGGTCCCTCTAAGTTCAGCCATGGTCCCTCTAAGTTCAGCCATGTCCCTCTGTTCAGCCATGGTCCCCCTGAGTTTAGCCATGGTCCCCTAAGACCATGGACCCGACCGACGGGTGATCTGTCTATCAAAGTGCCCGGGCAAGGGGGAGGGGCTATACTTGTCGGCGCAGCGGGGAAACACAGCTATTCAAATGCAAATGACAGCTGTTGTGTTCCCCCAGCCCATAGTAAGTAGATGTCAGCAGCGGCGGGAGGAGGGGGGGGATTGACTTGTTTTTGTCTAAGGCGGCAGCAGCTCTCCTCTCCCCCATACGAGGACTGCTCTGCTCCGCTCTCCACCCCCTCTCTACCCGCACTCCACAAAAAAAAAAGTATTCTATTCAGGCATCGGGAGTATTTGCGCGAGTACAAGTACTCGCGCAAATACTCGGTATCGGTCCCGATACCGATACTAGTATTGGTATCGGGACAACCCTACTTCACTATATGTGTTTTTTCTGGTTTAATGACCAACCTTCCACTGAGCCCATTACAGTCCCACCACAGCACTGGAATATGAGAAAGAGGTTCTGTAAAACCATGTGACTGGAGGCTGCAGTTCCACAAGCACTGGTCACCCAAACATGCTTACGATGCTAAATATAATTAGGAGGACATTTTGATTTTAACACAGATGTGTGTAGGCAGGTGGAGTCTACTTTCTCCACTGTAGGTGTCTCTCATGCCCAGTGGCATAGCAGTTGGAAAGGAAGTCAAGAGGAACATGGTTCCTCTATACAGGTGACACTCAAAAAATTCAAATATCGTGCAAAAGTTCATTTATTTCACTAATGCAACTTAAAAGGTGAAACTAATATACGAGATAGACTCATTATATGCAAAGCAAGGTAGTTCAAGCTGTGATTTGTCATAGTTGTTATTATTATGGCTTACAGCTCATGAAAACCCCAAATCCACAATCTCATAAAATTAGAATATTGTGAAAAGGTGCAATATTCTAGGCTCAAAGTGTCCCACTCTAATCAGATAATTAAGCCATAACACCTACAAAGGGTTCCTGAGCCTTTAAATGGTCTCTCAGTTTGGTTCAGTAGGAAACACAATCACTAGAAAGACTGCTGACCTGACAGTTGTGCAGAAAATCATCATTGACACCCTCCATAAGGAGGGAAAGTGTCAGGGATGTTCTGCCCGCTTCCGTAGGCGTGCACCTATGCAAATGCGTGAACCACAGACCTCACACGCACCTATGCGCGTGCGTGGAACACAGCCTTTTCTCGCACCTGTGCGCATGCCTTTGCGCATGCCTTTGCTCGCACGTTAGGCGCACCTGTGCGCATGCGCGCACGTTTTACGCAGCGCCCAACAGCCTATAAAAGACAGTGCAGGAATGCTGCACCTCGTGGCTTGATCTGCATCTGTTTCCTAAGCTCCTGTGCTGTTTGAAGTATTCTGTTCCAGTGTATGACCCGGCTTCCTGACCTTGCTTCCTTCTCCAGTCCTGACCTCGGCTTGTTGACCCTGCTCTGTTCTCCGTCTGATTACCCGTTGCCAAGACCCAGACTGAACTTTGACTACTCTCCGGCCTGCTGTTTGCTATTGCTTTGCGTGTATGACCCGGCCTGTCTGACTCTGCTGACCTGCATCAACGGCTCCGCTGACCTGCATCCACTGCTCTGCTGACCTGCATCCACGGCTCTGCTGACCTGCATCCACGGCTCTGCTGACCTGCATCCACGGTTCTGCTGACCTGCATCATCTGCTTCCCGTCTAGAGGTTCCCATCTCACCAGCAGTAACAGGCACCCTTACCTCACCCTGCTCTTACCACCACTGTCCCCATTCCAGTGGTCTCCGAGCCGGGGTCGTACAAGAGGTCTCCCTCCACGCACCAGGCTCATACTCAGGTACGTAACAGAAAGCCTCAAAAGGTAATTGCAAATACAATTGGATGTTCCCAAAGTGCTGTACCAAAGCACATTAATAGAAAGTTATGTGGAAGGGAAAAGTGTGGAAGAAAAAAGTGCTCAAGCAGCAGGGATGACCGCAGCCTGGAGAGGATTGTCAGGACAAGGCCATTCAAAAGTGTTGGGGATTTTCACAAGGAGTGGACTGAGGCTGGAGTCAGTGCATCAAGAGCCACCACACACAGACAGATCCTGGACTTGGGTATCTTTTCTCTTACTATCAGTCCCTCCTTGATCTGGTTTAACTGGCCAGGGACACGGACTCATTTGAATCTCCGTTTGCCCAGGCTTCTCCACCCCTGCATCTGCTATCAAAAGGGTCTACAAGGTCCTTCTTTCGAAGGTTCATCCTGATATTTTGCAATACACTACCAAATGGGCCTCTAATCTTGATGTTCAGCTATCAGACGAGTAATGGGAGAAAACCTTTGCCTTGATCCATCATTTGTCGTTGGCTAGTAAGGCCCAAGAGACCATTTTTAAACTGCTTTTCTGGTGGTTTTGGTGTCCGACTGTCCTCAACCAGATTTATCCTTTGGCTTCGGACTGATGCTGGCACAGCCAAATTGGTGTTGGTTTTCTGTTGCATGTTTGGTGGGAATGTCCCCTCATCAATGCTTTTTGGGTTCTCCACACTGTTATTATTTACTGTTACAGACCCTCTGGTTCCCAATACACTGCAGGTCGTATTGCTTTCAGTTCTCTCAGGCTCGTGTGTAAAGTGTATAAAAAGGTGTATTTTACATCATTGTTTAATGGCTACCAGAATGGGTATTCCCCGCTATTGGCGTACGGCCCATATTTTGTCTTTGGTGGACTGGGTGGAGGAGATTAACCACATTGACACATGGAATTTCTCCTGGCGCAGAAACTGGGCACCCAGGAATGTTGTTATAGTACGTGGCTTGCCTGAAATATGTGCAGAGATCTTCGGAGCTTCTAAACCTACTAATGGGTTGAAGGCTGTCTTGCCTTTCTGGTCCAATTGGCGGTTCCCCTCTGCACCTAAGGGCATGCTTTTCCTTTTTTGTCTAGTTTTCTGCTTCCCTCCCCTCTCCCCCCCCCAATTTTTTTTTATATACTGTATGTTTTTTTACATCGTTTTCCTTGTCGAGTTCCTTGTTAGGCTTGTCGAAGAACTCGACAAGCTTGCTTTGCGTACACACGTTAAAGACCAAATCTCCTCATTCTCAAACGCAGTGACTTCAACACATACAACAACAGGGGAAGTTTGATTCCATTGGCACAACCCTTGGGGCTGCTTTTGCTAATCTCATGTTACTGAAAAGTTTGGTAAGAGACATTTTCACTTTTCAGTCTGTTACAGCGTGACAAATGTGCTATTTCCATTACAAACGCTACTTTTACAGAAGGTACGCAGGTTTCTTAGAGAAAAATTTCTTGAGAAAATAGAGAACCTGCTCTCTTTTTGGCTCGACGAGTTTCTTGACGGTTTTCTCGGCGAAATGTGTACACACGACCGGTTGTGTGTACTGGGCTTTACATTTGTGTAGTGAGCTGACAATATGGGAGGAACATTTTCAATAGTGTCCTAATTACTGTGGTTGCTAATCTGTTGCTTCTTACACAGTTGCATAGTTAGTCTGGTTGAAAAAAAGACACCAGTCCATCCAGTTCAACCAATAAAAAGGGAAAAATCAAAATGATCCAATCCTATATATATACAATCCTATAGCAAAAATTGATCCAAAGGAAGGCAACCCCCCCCCCCCCCCCAACACAAGCACAATCCAATTTGCTCCAACAGGGGAAAAAGTTAGTTCCTGATCCCACAAGAGGCAATATGATATTCCTTAGATACATTTTACCTATAAATAATCAGTTATGTTATGCCCATTATTTTTTTTATTTTTTTAAAGCAATCTACTGAGCTTAACAGAACCAGCTCTTGAGGGAGTCTATTTTATATGTTCACAGCTCTTACTGTGAAGAAACCTTTTCATATTCACTATATGGGACACTTTTATGTATTTATACATGTTGGTCATATTCCCCCTTAATTTCTTCTTCTCAAGAGAGAATAAATTCAGTTCCTCTAATCTTTCCACATAGCTGAGCTCCTCCATGCCTCTTATCAGGTTAGTTGCTCTTCTCTGCATTTTCTCTAGTTTCCCAATATCCTTTTTGTGAACTGGTGCCCAAAACTCAACTGCATATTCCAGATGAGGACTTACTAATCATTTGTACAGGGATAAAGATGTCTCTCTCTGGAGTCTATACCTCTTTTAATACAAGGGCCCGGATTCACAAAGGAATTACGCGAGCGTATCTCCAGATACGCCGCCGTAATTTCAAATGTGTGCCGTCGCATCTTTACGCCGATTCACAAAGCAAGATACGCTGAAAAACATGGCTTCAGTCGTCCGGCATAACTTGACTACGCTGGCGTATCGAGGGCGCATAGTTGCACTGGTCGCATTCGGCGTTCCCAATAAAAATATGCAAATGAGCAAGATACGGCGATTCACGATTCACGAACGTAGATGCACCCGGCCGCTTCATATACGCGCTTTGCGTAAGACTTACGTCCGGCGTAAAGTTACCCCTGCTATATGAGGCACAGCTAATGCAAAGGTATGGGCCAGGGAACGACGCCGTCAAATTTTACGTAATTAAGGTAGTACGTGAATAGGGCTGGGGTAGGTTACATTCACACGTCGTAAACATTGTGCGCCAACATCACTTAGGCATTCTATCCGACGTCATTTGTATGGGGTCACAGATCATTATACTAAAACACGCCCACTGCCTAGCTACTTTGAATTACGCAGACTTACGCCGACCCATTTACGCTACGCCGCCGTAACTTAGGGAGCAAGTGCTTTGTGAATACAGCACTTGCCTCTCTAAGTTGCGGCGGCGTAGCGTAAAGAAGATACGCTACGCCGCTCTAAAGATATGCCCGGGTACGTGAACCCGGGCCAAGAAAGGATTTTGCTTGCTTTGGAAACCACACCATTGATTCCCCCAGCTGTACCCCCCTAGTATGTATAATACATGCATACTCTTAGCCCCCAAGTGCATAAGTTCACATTTATCAACATTAAACCTCATTTGCCACATAATTGCCCAATTAAACAGTGCATAGCTTGGTGTGATCTGCAAAAACTGAAATGGTACCTTTAATCCCAGACCTATATCATTTATAAATATATTAAAATGTATTAATATATTTTATATCTCAAGTTAGAGGAATCCTGCAATCCAAGTGGAGAACTGCGCAGAGCAGTGTCACCTTCCCTACAACAATCTTGTGAAATACAGTAATGCTTAACAGTGCAGAAAAATATTTTTCTACATTTATTTTTGTATCCCACTTGCGATTTGTTTTTAAAGTAATATGAAAGAATGTAGCACAATAGAATCGAACTTACTGGCAAGACTTGGACGGGCTTCTTCAGCATCCTGATTTCCTGTTGGCAGTAAAATAAAATGTGTGAGGGCAAATTAATTCACAGTGAACAGAATTTTAAAATGGTCCGCGGAATGCCAATGAGTAGTATATAATCATTATCCACCATTGTTTTGTCTCAGAAAATAACTCCACTTTCAAACTTTTTCCCAAATGACTTTATTACACATTTCAGGTAATTTCTAAAGATGTTGTACCTGTTCTCATATGCTGTTCCATGTGATGCCTCTGAGTTTAAATATTTAAATTCTGAATGCAAATCCCATAATACCAATCTTTCAGTAAGTGTCACGTGTGCACATACTCATTGTCAGTTAAAAAATGAACTATGCTATAATAGAGATAGAAAATTTGAGCATCGTGGTTGTATAGTCTATATGCTACAAAATTGGATGTTTCTACTTATCTGTAAAATTATTTTCTTTTTTTTTTTTTTGTTTTTTTTTGTTTTTTTTTAAGTGTATTTTTGTGCGTGAACTCGAGAGAGAGGAGCCGGACTGCAGGAGTTGGGAGTAGGCAGACCCTCCCCCCGGAGGCAAACGCCATCCTTCTCCATGCCCCTGGTGGCAATGGCGGGTGTGAAGGGGGGCCTCCCACTCACCCCGCCCTACCTGCTCCTCTTGGGAGCCCAACTGGGGCCCAACGGGACCCCAATGGGGCAGAGGGACTCCCTCTATGAGGGAGTGAGGGGGCCTAGCCCACCCAGCCAGCCCCGTAGGTCCTTCGCCTCTCTTTATTTTAGGAGACCGCATGGCCAAAGTGCGTGTGTTTTAAACCAATTTCGTGTGCGTGCAAGTGTGGTGGTTTTTTGTGGAGGGGGGGGTGGGTGTACTGAGCACAGGCCGAGACCGGGATCCGAACCCTTGGCTGCAGAGGTGAATGGCTTGTCAGCGCAGTGCCAATCACGTTGAGCCACCACAGCTCCCTCGGCGTAAAATTATTTTCTTGCAGTACATCACGAGACACAGAGCAGGCTATAAATCATGACTACCTGGGTTAAATGGACACTGGCAAATTTTTCTTTCCAGCCCCTGAATGTTGCAGCAAAGTCATCCTTAGTGACACTGTCCGAGTTTTGGGCCCAGGGCCGGCCCTACCATGGAAACCCGCTGTTGTCCACTGTTGTCTGGGAAACAAATTGCCGCCTGCCCATTTTGCTCCCACCAGCTGTCTCGGACGATGGACACGAAGGCGGCCATCGCCGCAAGCATCCCACACCCCCCCCAGGAGACAGACGGGGACCATATATCACACAAGCGCTGCTCCGGGACTCCTTTGCATCAGCCTGTGCCTCTGGAGCGGCACTGTGTGTGCAGTGGAGGTGGGATCATTTAGAGGAGCAGCTGATCTCCCGCCCAGTGATGACTCCATGGAGCGGGTGGATGGTGCTGGCCTGGCCCCGGCGGGGACACTGTGGAGCGAGTGGATGGCGCTGGCATGGTCCCTGAGCAGAGCCCCGATGATGGTCGATGAAGCCACAAACAGCAGAGGTAAGGGAGGAGGACAGATCCTAACCGAACTACATTGAGCTGTGTGTGTGTGGGGGGGGGGGGTCGGTGTGTGTGTGTGTGAGTAGTGCAGGAAGTAGAAGTCAGTTGGGTCAGTGTATGTGTCAGGTGGGTGGGGGGGGGGTCAGTGTATGTGTCAGGTGGGGGGGGGGTCAGTGTATGTGTCAGGTAGGGGGGGGTCAGTGTATGTGTCAGGTGGGGGGGTGTATGTGTCAGGTAAGGGGGTCAGTGTATGTGTCAGATAAGGGGGTCAGTGTATGTGTCAGGTAAGGGGGGGTCAGTGTATGTGTCAGATAAGGGGGTCAGTGTATGTGTCAAGTCAGTGTAGGGGACAGGAAGGTCACTGTAGGTGTCAGATAGATTACATGTGTTGCAAGGGCAGAGTAAAGTGAAGTCAGGGGCGCAGCCGGGGGAGGGGGGCAAAATTAGGTTTCGCCTAGGGTGTCAAAGATCCTTGCACCAGCGCTGGACGGGGAAGACGGTGATCGCCGCAAGCCCCCCCCCCCAGGAGATGGACGGGGAAGACGGCGATCGCCGTAAGCACCCCCCCAGGAGACAGATGGGGAAGGAGCCACTGGAAAGATCAAACCAGGTGAAGAAGGAGACAGACTGGCATGGAAGGTACCGTACTGGTCAAAACATACACAGACCCATCTGCAGGCAGAGACTGGGACAATGGTATAGAGGAGGGACTGCAGATAGGGACAGGGCAAAGGATCTCTCTCTCTCTCTCTCCCCCTCTCTCTCTCCCCCCTCTCTCTCTCCCTCCCCCCTCTCTCTCTCTCTCCCCCTCTCTCTCTTGCTCTCTCTCAGTCCGTCCCCTCTCAACCCCAACTCTCTCTCAGCCCTCCCTCTCTTTTTTTTTATAACATGCAGCAGTGATCCACCACCCGCACGTGCCAGGCCCAGGTGAATGGAGCGGGCGGGACAGTCAGTAGGTGATCAGGCTTGCCGGCCAATCAGAGGGTGGGGGACCAGAGAGATGAGATCATCTCTCACTGCCTGCCCTGCATTACTGCAGTTCCGTCTCCACTGTGCGGACAGCAGAGAGATTAAATTATCTCTCTGCTGCCTGCCTTTATTTAGGAAGTGGCAATCCGCTAGGTGTGGCAGGTGACATAATGGCAAGTGACAATCCACAATGTGTGGCAGGTGAAGTGGCAAGTGACAATAAACTACGCGTGGCAGGTTTTTTTTTTTTTTTTGGGGGGGGGGGGGGCATCATTTGATTCTTGGTACCAGGCAGCACAATGTCTTAGGCCGGCACTGTTTGGGCTCCTCGCACTGGCCAAAATACCAGATGAATGCAGTGGCTCAGATGCACCAGTCACTTCTGATCTATCAGCAGATGCAAAGCGAGAGTTCCCTCACTTCTTCTGGGGTCGCCCAGGCAATGATGACAGTTCTTACCTGAAAATGTGGACTAAAATGTTTATCTATATTGACAATCCCAACTTCTTTGCCATCCCGAACATTAACGGTGGTCACTGTTCGCCCAGTTAGGTGTGTGTGGAGCTGAGAAGCAAATATTTGAATTCCATCTGGAGGAAGTGCCTGCAATCAAAATTGGCAGCCATTGTTAAATAGAACAAACTGACATCGATTTTAACACTTCCCTAAAATATGTTGCTACTGTTACTGTCTGTATCCCTGTTGTTGAATTTCCCCCTTCTGTCCCAGGAGCCATATAGGAAGTAAGGCAAAATCTCCCTATGGAAACTAAGAGAAAAAAAACTAAGCAGACCCTTCCTTTCTTTATTGAAACAGCATGTTTTAGCTGGGGGTTAGGCTTTAAAACCGTTGAGGACCATAAGATTACCGTCATTAATATAAAAATAATTATATTTTTTTCCCTTTAAGAATGTATTTGAACAATAAATAAAACCATTTCCACATTTTTGGGGGAGAAATTATGACACGGGACAAATGTGACTATTTAGGTCACTTTCTATGGAACACCAAAAAAAGTATTTTTTTATTTTTACATTTTTTTAAGTTCGTACATTTCAGTTGCTGTAACATGGGACAAATACGTCCCTTGGTCTTCAAAGGGTCTGCATAGAGTAAGATAGCAGTTACCCAGTTCAACCAAAAACCATTGATTATAAAAGAAAAAAAAGACATCCAAGTGGGAATTAAGACCAGGACTACAACTCTGTAGATGTGCTAACCACTTAGTTATTTACTGATACAGTTACTGAGTGTTTCACGTTAAGCTGGCACCATATTATATAGAGTCTTAGGGTCAGGTCAGGTGACATGTTAAATTCCAAGCTACGTTCATTGGGAATCTAACAGGTTAACTTTTACTCAATGAGCCCCAAATGAAACTTGTTGCGATTCTTCCTATTTTCAAACCGTCTGTGGCAAACATGTCAATCTGCTTTAAACACCTGACTATAATTATAACCTTAAAGATGAAGAAAAAATAAAATTTGTGTTTTCCCTATGCTGCTCAATAATTAATGCCTCACCGCTTCATTTAAATGTTGTTTCTGCCTGAGCGAACAAGGTGGGCCGATCAAGCAAATGGGGAAGGATGTGGAAGCTTTCTTTGCAGAAAAATAATTTGGTTGTTCAGTAAAGCTTCAGTTATAAAATATCCACCAGCAACTCAGCAGCTATTGTGGAACTTAACAACTCTTTTAGTTGTTACAATTTTAGAGCTGTACATTAAAACTAATGAAATAAATTAGGGTTGTCCCGATATCGGGACCGATACTGAGTATTTGCGGGAGTACTTGTACTCCCGCAAATACCCCCGATACCTAAATAGAATATTCCCCCCCCCCCCCGCCGCCGCATTGAAAGCCACCGCAAGGGTTAAACGGCGTGCGGGAACATCACAGCTTTCATTTGAATAGCTGTAGTGTTCCCGCACGTATAGACACTCCCCCTTGCTCGGTATTGGATGGGTGATCGTGATCTGTCCAATCCCGAGCAAGGGGGAGTGTCTATACGCGCGGGCAAAACAGCTATTCAAATGAATGCTGTGATTTTCTCCATGCGGCAGCGGCGGCGGCAAAGGTATGGGGGAAATGGCTGGAGGGACATGGCTGGATTGACATGGCTAAAGGGACATGGCTGAAGGGACATGGCTGCATATGTGAGGGACATGGCTAGAGGGACATGGCTGGAGGGACATGGCTGAAGGGACATGGCTGGAGGGACATAGCTTGAGGGACATGGCTAGAGGGACATGGCTGGAGGGACATGGCTGCATATGTGCGGGACATGGCTGCATATGTGGGGGACATAGCTGGGGGGAAATGGCTGCATATGTGAGGGACATGGCTGGAGGGACATGGCTGCATATGTGAGGGACATGGCTGGAGGGACATGGCTGCATATGTGGGGGACATGGCTGCATATGTGGGGGACATGGCTGCATTTGGGGACACATTTAAAAAAAGTATCGGTATTCGGTATCGGCGACTACTTGAAAAAAAGTATTGGTACTTGTACTCGGTCCTAAAAAAGTGGTATCGGGACAACCCTAAAATAAATAATTAAAAATTAAACAATGGGCCAGATTCAGGTAGAGTTAGGCTGGAGTATCAGTGATACGCCAGCATAACTCTCACTTTAAGCTGGCGTTTCTGGGTTGGAGTTCCTATACGAGCGGCGTAATTGTATTTCGCCGTCGTATCGGAACTGCAATTTTAAAAATGTCGCTCGGGGCGTTCCCGCTGATTAACGCCGAGAATATGTTAATCAGCGAGAATCGTCAATTCACGATCATACTCGGGCCCGCCGCAGTGACTTTCCGACGTTTCCGTAAGCGATACGCGGCGTAAAGAAAAACATGCCCCCTAGGTGGAGTATCCTATGTTAAGTATGGCCGTCGTCATTGCGTCGAATTTAAAAATGTTCGCGTCGTTTGCGTAAAACGTCCGTGAATGGGGATTGACGTCACTGACAGAATTTGGAGCATGCGCAGTACGTTCGCCGTGGGATCGCGCCTAGTTTAAATAATACACGCCCCCTACCCGCCCAATTTGAATTCCGCTGGCTCATTTTCGCTACGCCGCCGCAACTTTAGGAGCAAGTGCTATGTGAATAACAGTACTTGCTCCTAAAGTTTTGGGGGAGTAACGTAAATGAGAAATGTTACTCCAAAATAAAGATTCGCTCTCCTACCTGAATCTGGCCCAATGTATCCTTTCAAACGTTGAATAGAAAAAGGATTTTTAAACACTGACACTTATCTATAGGAATATAGGGCCAGATTCAGAAAGACTGTGCGCCGTTGCATATTTGCGCCGATTCACAAAGTGAGATACGGCGAAAAACATGGCTTTAGCCATCCGACGTAACTTGCCTACGCCGGCGTATCATGGGCGCATAGTTACGCTGGACGCATTCGGCGTTCCCATGTTAAATATGCAAATGAGCAAGATACGCCGATTCACGAACGTACCTACGCCCGACGCAGTAATCTATGCCGTTTACGTAAGGCGTTTTTCCGGCGAAAAGATAAACCACCAAAAAGGTGGCGCATCCCATGCAAAGGTATGGACGTCAGAACAGCCATCGTTTTTAAGTCGTTTACGTAAGTCATACGTGAATGGGGCTGTGCGTAAGTTACGTTCACGTCATCTTAGGGAGTTTATGCAACGTGATTCTGAGCATGCGCGCGCATGCCCAGTTCGACCCACCATTCATTAGCATGGGGTCATGCTTAATTTAAATAGATGCCGCCCACCTCTTTCCTACTTTGAATTAGGCTGCCGCAACTTACGGAGCAAGTGCTTTGTGAATACAGCACTTGCCTCTCTAAGTTGCGGCGGCGTAGCGTATATTCGATACGCTACACCCGCACAAAGATATGCTACGCTATCTGAATCTGGCCCATAGACATTAAAGTGGATGTAAATACTCTCCTAAAGCCAGTGAAGTGAATAGCCTCAGATGATACACAGAGATTATACAAATTTTCCCTACATACATTTTATTTGTATATCTGCTGTCTTCAGTTTTATATAATGTTTAGAATGTGAACATGGTGTTAGAATTTTTCCTTCATGTTTCAGCTGTGGGAGTGGAGTCTTGGCATACACTGTGTGACAGCTGACTGGAGGAAAGACCCACACCCCCCCTCCAAATAGGCAAAGGAACGAAGATACTTGCAACGCTGTGCTGTGAATAGACAAGCTCTTTGCTATTCTATTTATAGCACCCACCTCAGAAATTTCCAGCTGCTTTTATCTCCCCAGTCAGAGAGCTTGTCAGAAGTTATCATGCTGATAAAAGAAGAACTGAGCAGCATAACGACTTGGGACTTAGGGCTTTGGAGAGAGATAAGTAAACATTACAGATATATGTGCCCAGGTCAAATTTCATGAATCTGGGTTTACATCCACTTTAAGCTGGTTAGTGATTTGTTTTATGTGTATACATGTAGTCCTTATGTATGTAAGGATTAAAAACAATTGGTCATTTAGGATTACCCTAATACTTCAGTAGTCATTCTTAAAGCGGAGGTTCACCAAAAATCAACTTTCTGCCATTAGATCCAGCATACTGCTGACATCTGCAGTATGCTGTTTTTTTTTTTGTACTTATCGTTTTATTAGCCGTTGTTATCCGGCTTCGAGCGGGGATTCCTTACGGGTATAGGCGTTCCTAAGCCAAGCGGATTTGATTGACGGGCTGCTAAAGCGTGTCACGCCTTCTAAAAATACCCAAAGTGACACTCGGGTGTTTACGGCGCCTGCGCAGTCAGCTCTACACGGCAGGCGCAGGCGCCGTATAGCGTCGTAAACACCCGAGTGTCACTTCGGGTATTTTCGGAAGGCGTGACGCGCTTTAGCAGCCCGTCAATCAACTCCGCTTGGCTTAGGAACACCTATTCCCCGCAGGAATCCCCGCTCGGAGAGGATAACAACGGCTGATAAAACGATAAGTACAAAAAAAAAAAAACAGCATACTGCAGATGTCAGCAGTATGCTGGATCTAATGGCAGAAAGTTGATTTTTGGGTGAACCTCCGCTTTAACTTATTTTAATATGCAGGATTAGTTATTTTTCATATGTTCCCCTTTCCTAGTTTGAGTATGATTCTGAAGACTGATAGTCAATACTGAGAAACCCCCTAGGGTTTGATATTTATTGTTTCGTTAACCTCATTATCTCATGTTGATTACATATGCTGCCTCCCAGCTCATGAGTTTACATAATAGAATCAAATCACAGAACCAAGCCATACAGTGTTTTACAATCTTCCCAACCATGGAAAGCTATTGTTATCAGCAAAAGATCAGAAAACAGACTACAGCAAGTGTCGGACCTCAGCTCTCACTTTTAGCTCCAGAGTTTTCATAAAAGTTAGGGAAAACCACATAAGGGGCAAATATGAATCACTGGTAAGTAAGCCTACACATTTATATTAGCTTTAGGCTCGTTCTCGTAGAAGCTGAATCTTTATTATCCAGTTCAAATGTACATAGGCTTAATGTCTGTATTTTGAAGCAAGGAGTTGACCAAACAGCAGGCCTAAGGCCGCGTACACACGATCGAATTTATCTGCTGAAACTGGTCCGACGGACAGTTTCAGCAGACATCTCCGATCGTGTGTACGGGCTAGCGGACATGTTTTCCCAGCGGACAAACTTCAAAGCATGCTTTGAAATTTGTCCGCCGGATACATGTCCGTCGGATATGTCCGCTGGTTAGTACACTAACCAGCGGACAGAAATCTCCGCGCATGCGTCGTATTTTACTTCCCGGAGTGGTGACGTGGTGGCATCAACGTCACCGCCACGTCACCACGTCCTCAGCCCGAGGGGATATTCGTCTGATGGTGTGTACACGCCATCGGACCAAAATCCGATGAGACATGTCCGCTGCAAACGGTCCGTCGGACATGTTTGAGCGGACATGTCTCATCGTGTGTACGCGGCCTAAGGCTTTACGAGTCAGGGAGACCTCTCAGCAAGTATAACAATGTAGTGCATAAGCAGAGAAGAATACAGGCAGCGAGCCTGGCAGTCCCCAGGTGTCGGTATAGTAGGAAATTAGTAACACATCACTGACACTCCAGTCCACAGCAGGAGATGATAATTTAGCCTCTGAAAGCCACACTGCTCAGCTGGTGTGAATAATTCATGCTCACTTCCAGTTTACCTTGAAAGCAACGTGTCATGGTAAAGTTTGGATGTCTGGATGTTAAGAGTTCTGAGCATAATTTTGATATACAACCCTATGGGATGTTTGTGATATCTATAAACTTCATCAATACTCTAAAATAGAAACTATGGGCCAGATTCAGGTAGATGGGCGCTTCTTTACTTTGGAGTAACGTTTCTCATTTATGTTACTCCGCCGACACTTTCGGCGCAAGTACTGTTATTCACATAGCAGTTGCCCGTAAACTTGCGCCAGAGTAACGATAATGCGCTGGCGTAACCCGACGCAAGTGGAAGTGGGTGTGATCATATGTAAATGATGGGCGGAGCCCAGCGCAGAGGCTTACGTTCAGCGCATCATCCACGGAGCATGCGCAGTAAGTGAGGCTTCACTCGGCCCCCTTGTGCGCATGCTCACAACTTCCGTCGGCACCACTTCACGGGAAACGTCAGCGCAATGCGTTCCGTTGGGCGTTTAAATGCGCCCGTAGATGCGCCATTCCGGCACTAAAGTATATCCTGTTCCCCCTCCCCGCAGTGAAGTTACTTTTGTTCTGAGATGGCTGCTCCCGTTCCCCGCAAACACACAGGAGAAAGCTGAACTCTAAAGGCCAGGAGCTGTCAGCCGTCATCTCGGCTATGGAGACCTATGATGTCTTCCTCCATGGCTGTAAAAGTTGACAGACAAGCATGGACAGAGGTGTTGTCCTGCAAGCTCAGCTAGCTCTTATCGTCGGTAACGCTGCTGTAGCTGCTCTCCTGCTGACCTCTGGCCGTCTGGAGTAAAGATAAAGCAGCTATTTGTAGAAATAACTTTGCGCCGGATGGACGAGATACGCGCGGCGCATGTAGCCAGCGTATGGTGCTAATCTGTTCGCGAATCGGGAAATCTCCCTCATTTGCATATTTGCAGGGGAAATCAATAGGCGCGACTGATGCGCCAAGCGAAATTATGCGCTGACGAGACTCTGGCGTCGGAAAGTTAAGCCGATCGGAAATGGCCCGTTTTCTGTCGCATCTAGTTTGGTGGGTACGGCCACATAGAAACGACGGCGCATAATCACAGTTACGCGGCGCATATCGAATTTCTCCAGCGCAAGTCTTGCTGAATCTGGCCCTATATCATCTATCTTGTAGTGAGTACTGAAAGAGTTTATAGATACTGCTATAGACCTATAGACCTATATGTCAACATTGGTCCGGATTCAAAAAGCACTTACGCCGACGTATCTCCAGATACATAAGTACAAATGTGCGCCGTCATATCTATGCACCGACCCACAAAGCAAGATACGTAGAAAAATAGGCTTCAGCCGCCCGACGTAACTTTCCTACGCCGGCGTATAGTGGGCGCATATTTACGCTGGACACATGCGGCACTCCCATTGATTTTCAATGCAAATATGCAAATGAGTCAAATACGGCGATTCACGAACATACTTGTGCCCGGCGCATAATATACGCGGTTTGCGTAATTCATGCGTCCGGCGTTAAGTTATTCCCCACATTGGAGGCGCAACTCATGCAAAGGTATGGACCGGGGAACGAATGGCCTCTAATTTTACGTCGTTTACGTAGTACGTGAATAGGGCTGGGCTCAGGTTACGTTCACGTCGTAGGCAGTGATTTGACGTATCTTAGGCAGTTGTTTCGACGAGATTGTGAGCATTCGCACTGGGATGCGTCCAAGGCACGACGCATGCGCAGTTCGTTTTAAGTACTTGTCTGAAGCTCGGCCCATAATTTGCATGGGGTCACGCTTCATTTAAATGTATCACGCCCACTTCCAGCCCACTTCCACCTACTTTGACTTAGTCCGGCTTACGCCGGCGAATTTACGTTACCCCGCGCAACGTTGGGAGCATTTGCTTTGTGAATTCCATGCTTCCCTCTCCACGCTGCGCCGGCGTAGCGTAAAAGACATACATTACGGCAGCATATAGATGTATGTGAATCCGGGCCATTATGTTTACAGATTAAAATAGGGATGTTGGTATTTGCCCAGAAAATATACAGGGATTAAAATCCCCTGCAAAGAGAACTAAAGCCTTCAATTACAGTAAAACCTTGGTTTAAGGCCCCATACACACGAGCAGACAGATTTGTTCAAATCGGTCAGACAGATATACTTTATTCTTGTGCAAATAAACCTGGTCTCACTAGAAATGGTGATCTTACTGCTAATCCCTCCAAAAAAAAACAATTTTTGCTGATTTCCCCTCTTCCTTATATAGCAACCCTTCCCCTTTTATATTGACAGAGTCAAAAATGTGTCTGATATTTGTGGCTACCTGCTCTTTCTAATAATGCCCATAAGACTATCAATCAAGTAATTTCAGAAGCTGAGATTTCCCTAGCTATTAAATCACTAAAACCATTAAAAACACCTTAGTCAGATGGTTTTTATTTTAAAAATATTCTTTGCTTTCAGTACCGCACTTGACTCTTCTATTCAATGCCCTTAAAACAGGAACCTGCATCCCCTTTACTTGCTTGCAGGTGCACAGGATTACAATATAACTATAATTCTTGAAGGTACACGACATCGGACCCACAACAGTTATGTCTAATATACTTATTGAATAGTGTGTACAACCTTCCTATAGTTTCACTGGGGCATGTACTATTCCCTTTTTGTGTTGGCTTTTGAGCGCTTCTGTTTTTTTTCTATTTTCTCTCTCCCTTCTCCTGTCCTGTTTTTCATTGCCAAATCATTAAAAAAGTTACTGTACCTCCCATCCTGATCTATATTATTATTTTGTACTGTGTTTTGGGGTACTGTATAAATTATCTTTTCATCTCTTTTTTGTGTATAGTCCCCATTGACGGTATGATTTATTATGGAAAGCCTTTACATTTATGTCCTTATGTATGTTTGTACCCTGGTATTTGTTGAATAAAAATTACTTGACTCTAATTTTCTTATTGCATGTGGACCTAAAAGTGTTGGGGAAAGTGCTTCTGTTTCCTGGATCAACAAATATCTTCAGTCCCTCATCCACAGGCACCAAGTGGGTATTGTCCCTGAATGTCAGACTGGTGATAATATCCAAAAAACTATCTATCCTAGTCACCTCCTGCATCAACACAAATTCCCAGGTTTCCTGTAATATTTAAAAGGCGTTTGATTGTTCTGGAATTATCTACGTGTTGTATACAAAAAGGTTCACAGTCCATCTGTGCATAAACCTTTGTGTGATAAAAACACACTTTCCGTGGCACACCAGTGCTTATTGTTGCAAGGTACATCTGCTGAATTTGAGACTTTACACTTTGGAGTGGGCAAGTTTTTTTTTTAAATGTTTCAACTAAACAAGTCTCAGAATAAATAAGAAAAGATAAGCCCTATCATACAGTGGGAGTGTAGGTCAAATGAGCAATGGCACATAGCTTATAAGGGTGACAGAAATTGTGTTTGTACATTAGTTGCTTTCCTATGACATAAAAAAGAGCTAATAATGTCAATATTAGGGGCGTGGCCTGACACAGCATGGAGTAGGACGTGCAGGCATCGGGGGAGATATACAGTGCAGACAGCACGCGGCTCTCCTCTCCCTGTCACAGCACCGCTGCCGAGTTCTCTGGTAAATGGAGCCGTGGCGCTGTGACAGGGAGAGGAGAGCCATGGGCTGTCTGCACTGTATATCTCCCCCGATCGCCCCCTCCCCCTCTCTGTCAGCGGGCCGGGCAGCCGGGTGGCTTGGCTTGGTGAGTGTCTGAGCCTGAGCGAGTGCTGGCCAATCAGCGAGCTGGTAAGCAGGGGGGAACAGAGAGATGTCATCATCTCGCACCGCCCTCCGTGCAGCTCTGCCCTCTTTGTGTAGGCAGCGCGGGAATCAGAGAGATTAAATAATTTCTCTGTTGCCTGACAACCCTGGCCCCTGACTCTGGGACACAGCAAGGGACAATTGGAGCAGGCAAGTGACAATCCGGACCGCAACATGTGACAGGCGATGTGGCAAGTGACAATCCACAATGTGTGACAGCAGGCAATGTGGCAAGTGACAATCCACAACATGTGACAGGCCATGTGGCAAGTAACAATCCTCAACATGTGACAGGCGATGTGGCAAGTGACAATCCTCAACATGTGACAGGCCATGTGGCAAGTGACAATCCTCAACATGTGACAGGCCATGTGGCAAGTGACAATCCTCAACATGTGACAGGCGACGTGGCAAGTGACAATCCACAAAATTTGACAGGCGATGTGGCAAGTGACAATCCACAACATGTGACAGGCCATGTGGCAAGTGACAATCCTCAACATGTGACAGGCGACGTGACAAGTGACAATCCTCAACATGTGACAGGCGATGGGGCAAGTGACAATCCTCAACATGTGACAGGCGACGTGGCAAGTGACAATCCTCAACATGTGACAGGCTACGTGGCAAGTGACAATCCACAATGTGTGACAGGCGCTGTGGCAAGTGACAATCCACAATGTGTGACAGCAGGCAACGTGGCAAGTGACAATCCACAACATGTGACAGGCCATGTGGCAAGTGACAATCCTCAACATGTGACAGGCGACGTGGCAAGTGACAATCCTCAACATGTGACTGGCGATGTGGCAAGTGACAATCCACAATGTGTGACAACAGGCGACGTGGCAACTGGCAAGTGACAATCCACAACATGTGGCAGGCAAAGGTGGCAAGTGACACACTCGGGGCTCCGACTGATTCTGCATTATGGTGAGTTGAACCATTTAATTTTGTATAACAATGTAATAATAGAAATAGGTCCAGTGATGCAGGGTGCTGTGTAATGTAAAGGGGTCCAGTGATGCAGGGTGCTATGCAATGTAAAGGGGTCCAGTGATGCAGGGTGCTGTGCAATGTAAAGGGGTCCAGTGATGCAGGGTGCTGTGCAATGTAAAGGGGTCCAGTGATGCAGGGTGCTGTGCAATGTAAAGGGGTCCAGTGATGCAGGGTGATGTGCAATGTAAAGGGGTCCAGTGATGCAGGGTGCTGTGCAATGTAAAGGGGTCCAGTGATGCAGGGTGATGTGCAATGTAAAGGGGTCCAGTGATGCAGGGTGCTGTTCAATGTAAAGGGGTCCAGTGATGCAGGGTGATGTGCAATCTAAAGGGGTCCAGTGATGCAGGGTGCTGTGCAATGTAAAGGGGTCCAGTGATGAAGGGTGCTGTGCAATGTAAAGGGGTCCAGTGATGCAGGGTGCTGTGCAATGTAAAGGGGTCCAGTGATGCAGGGTGCTGTGCAATGTAAAGGGGTCCAGTGATGGAGGGTGCTGTGAAATGTAAAGGGGTCCAGTGATGTGGGGTGCTGTGTAATGTAAAGGGGTCCAGTGGTGCTGTGTAATGTAAAAGGGTCCAGTGGTGAAGGGTGTTGTGTAATGTAAAGGGGTGCATGGTGCTGTGTAATGTAAAGGGGTCCAGTGGTGAAGGGTGCTGTGTAATGTTATTTTTGTCACACAGTATTATCCTACTGGTGCATATTGTTCACATATTGAGATCTCTGTTTTGCTTACCACCTGCATTAGCACCTCAACTGCTAATTTTATTTTTTGTTTTGTAGTAGCATATTTATAAATAAACTATTTACATAATTTTTCAATCTTTGAGTACTGCCCATCTTTACCAATAGTAGCCCCCTTTTTACCCCTAGGGCCCCTCCCTCTTGAGGTCCCCTACAGTGGCGTCTCCAGCTTTCATATTTAGGGGGGCACATGGGGGGACAGGGACAAAAGTAGAGGGGCCAACTATAAAATGCAATTATATATATATATATATATATATATATATATATATATATATATATATATATATCTCCTGGGGCCCTTTACTACGATCCCACAACAGGCCCTTTTACATGTTGCGCAGTGAGCTCCCTTCCTACTATACTGGGGCCCCCGAGGGTGGCAGAAAACAAGAGATATATGTCACCAGCACACCAAGAAAATATAAGGGTCCAAAGCAGTGGGAGAACTTTCAGGGTTGCAAAGGTTGTCTTGCCAACGAGCCCTGGTGTTCTGCCACTGTGGGGTTCCCCAGCTGTCCTGTCCCTGCTATTGACAGCGCTGGTCTGGCATCTGTCTCTTTGGCAGCGGCGGCAGTCCATTAGGACCTAGTGCTGGTGACATTATGGGTGCATGCAGGGGAAGGCTGGCACTAATGGTTATAGAGAGCTGAGCCCCCAGCTGGTCACCTAGCAGCAGTAATGCTGTATAACCTTCTCTGTTGACATGCTGTTATTAGCATCAAGAGTACAACCACATATATATATATATATATATATATATATATATATATATATATATATAATCAAACGTATGTTCCGCAGCCGTGTGGGCTCTATGCCTGTAAAGTGTGGGCTCTATGCCTGTAAAGTGTGGGCTTTGATCAATAAAATCTCTGATATTTAACACTAGGATTTGACTGGGAGCATCACCTGGATTGCATCCCGATCAGCATGTCAGAGAAGCTCCACTGCTGCTAAGCAACCTGCAGAGAGCTCAACTGTCTACAACCAATAGAGATGGGCTTGGGTGTGTTTGAAATCCCACATGCCCAATCCCGCCAGGAAGCCAACACTCCACAGTGCTAATCACAGGCAGTGAGACATTTCCTGATATGTGCAGAGCTGCGGACCGGGAAATCTCTCACTGCCTGTGATTAGCGATGTGCAGTGTGGGCTTCCTGGCAGGCTCTGGCATGTGGTTTTTGAACATGCCCAGCCCATCTCTAAGGGCCCTTTCACACTGGTGGGTTTTTGCCGCGTTTTCGTGGTAAAAATAGCTTTATTAAAACGCTCATAAAACACTCCCCATGCCCCTCTCCATTGAAATGAATTAAAAAACGCGGTAAAAACGCGGTAAAACCGCAGTGTTTTGCAGCGATTTTAATCACGGCAAAACACAGCGATTTTACCGCGTTATTCCCGCTTTTTTAATTCATTTCAATAGAGAAGGGCATGGGGGCGTTTTAATAGCACTATTTTTACCGCGAAAACGCGGCAAAAACGCGGGAAAAACACACCAGTGTGAAAGGGCCCTAACAACAAATTGTGCTGGCCCTCCTGTACATCAGCCCCATAAAGTAACCAGCACTGGGTTCCAATGTGCTGCCGCCGCTGCCAAGGAGACAGAGACCAGCGCTGTGAATAGCCGGGACAGGACAGCAACTCTGGTTATTTCAGCACTGGTCCACACTGGGAGGATTCCACCATCCACCTATAATGTGTAGATGGGGGAATTGGATCATTTCTTTTTTTTTTTTCATTCCACCTAATAGTTGAACGAAAAAAAGTGATCAATGTATGGGCTGCCTAAGAGCTAAGACCAGCCATAGACAGTTTAAAGTGGATGTAAACCCCCCAAAAAATATATTTTTTTATGTCACTATGTAGAGTATAAGATTTCCTATCATCTGTGCCCAGTCTTGCCACACAGAGTTAATCCAGATCTGAGTAATCCTCTTTTAAACTTCCGTGAAAATAAACAGCCTTCCAGATTAAAACCTGCCTAAATAAAAAGTCTGTTTTCTCTCTTCTTGCTTTGAGTGACATGTTATTTACATATCTAGCTTGGACATGTTTATCATATGTTATGTTATGTTTATCATAACATGAGGTATAAAAAGTGAGAAATCCACCCCTCCCCCACATAACACATCCTGGTAATATACAATGAACTTTGGGTCACCTCATGTTATGATAAACATAACATAGCATATGATAAACATGTCCAAGCTATCTTGGTTCACCCGACCTGCCGCCTGTAATGCTGCTGGGCCCGCCAGGAGGAGGAGAGTGCTGGGAGAGCTGGTGGGGCCGTGCAGGCCACTGCGGGAGGCGATACAGCTAAAGTGCTCGAGGCAATCACATACTGCCGGACGTCCCTGACAGCGCAAATAGAGGAGGTCAAGGTGGACATTTCACTCATGCGATAAGACTTCCAAAAACTTTGTGAGCGTGTCACAACAGCCGAAACCCGCATGGGAGAGGTGGAGGACGCCATTGCGCCGCTCCTGGTCAGCTCGGATCGATTGTAGCTTCATATCAATCAGATTCTAAGCAAGCAAGATGACATGGAAAATAGGCTCCGGAAGTGCAATCTTCTTTTCATTGGGCTCCCAGAGGGAGCTGAGGGCAAAGATCCTACCACCTTCTTGGAGGCACCTATGGCCGCGAGGCCGTCTCACCCACCCTGGCAGTGGAGAGGGCACATCGTATGCCTGCCAGACTTCCTCCTCAGGGGGCTCCCCCCCCGCAAGTTTATAGCGAAAGTCTTGAATTACAAGGACAGAGATGCAGCGCTGCGCATGGCCAGGGAAGAAGGTAACATCCACCTTGGAAACGCCAAGATCGCTATCTTTCTGCCGAGGTGCAACGCCGCCGCCAGGGCTTCATGGATGCGAAGAGGAGGCCCTGGATACAACATCTTAAATACTCTATGCTATTTCCAGCTCGTCTTAGAGTTGAAAGGCATGTCCGTGTGTTCCTGGGGACGCCCTTGCCTGGTTGGAGCGTCCAGAGCCCTCCGTAAGGGTGGTCAAGTGACCTGACCGAGCATGTTCATCGGCACTGTTGATCGTCACCATCACCCGCACATTACATGCTGCCATGGGAGTCTGCAAATACACAGAATCCTGGTATGTTACCCCTTTTGTTGTCTCCTTCTTACTGCCTGCGGCACATGCCCTATTGCTCCTTACCTATGAGACCTCCTGGGACCCCCCTTTGCCTTTCCCTGCTTTACTCCTCTTTCAATTGTAACCTGCAGAGGGGGTCTCCCATACTAAAGGCCCCCATTGACTGGTTGATACATGTAACTACCCTGGAGACTGTAATTGCGGAGCACAATCAGTCCTACAATCCACATGCCTAACACAGCGAATTTTCACCCCCCAGCAACCGGAACACGCATCCCTCTATTATGTGACTGCAGAACTTTGGCTATTATCGACCTCGCACTGTACTTCTGGTTCACAGTACAGGAAGAGCCTGTTGCTCTTTATTTGCGGCCCTGTATCTTTGTATCTGCGGGCCTTGTATCTTTCGGACCGATTGCTGCAGATCTTTCAGGTAACAGCAGGACATTTTGCTGCTACTTTTTTTTGGTTTTGGGCACATACCCACATCAGTTGGGGAAGATGCAGGGTGGGGAGGGGGAGGGGAGGTTAGTTTTTACTGCAATATGGAATGCAATACAACGAAGTGCATGCTAACATTGATACTGCATAGACGGCAAATCTTGTATTCATGTAATGCTACTGTTCCACGATATGTTTTAAAGTTTGTATTATGGCATTGATAAAACTGCTCACTTTGAATGTGCGTGGGCTTGGGAACAAGGTAAAGAGATCCACCGTTTTCTCATTTCTCAAAAAACAACGTGCCGACATTGTGGTGTTGGTGGAGACACACGTTGAGGGACGGCTCCAGGTGGCACTCCGCCGGCCATGGATCGGGTGGGCCTATCATTCATCCCACTCCTCCCATGCTCGTGGAGTCTCAATCTTTTTTTTCTTTTTTTTTTTCTTTTTTATAAGTGTATTTTTGTGCGTGAACTCGAGAGAGAGGAGCCGGACTGCAGGAGTTGGGAGTAGGCAGACCCTCCCCCCGGAGGCAATCACCATCCTTCTCCATGCCCCTGGTGGCAATGGCGGGTGTGAAGGGGGGCCTCCCACTCACCCCACCCTACCTGCTGTTTCTAACCAATTTCGTGTGCGTGCAAGTGTGGTGGTTTTTGTGGGGGGGGGGGGGTGGGCGTACTAAGCACAGGCGTACCTTGCATAGCACACCCACCGGGAGCCGGGCTGAGACCACCAAACTCAATTCACATGTAGCCGAGACCAGGATCCGAACCCTTGGCTGCAGAGGTGAATGGCTTGTCAGCGCAGTGCCAATCACGTTGAGCCACCACAGCTCCGATTGCCAAGACGGTACACCTTAAGCTATGTGATGTCCAGTCTGACCCACAGGGGCGATATGTCTTTCTCTCGGTTAAATTGTAAGGCGAACCTTTCCTATTGATGGCATTCTATGTACCTCCACCATTTAGCTCTACTATAGTTACAGAAGGCTTGCTATATATGACTCGTCATTCTTCGATTCAGGCGGTGTGGCTGGGGGATTTTAACACTACGCTGAACCCTACATTAGACAAACTGTCACCCTCACCATTACCTACTACAGCTCCAACCCACACTAGATTCTACCGACTTATCTCTTCCTTTAACCTCACTAACACCTGGCGTTTTAAATTTCCGCTCACCCGAGCTTACTCCTGTTTCTCAGCTACCCATAACACATACATGTCCTGTATAGTCTTTATATTTATTTCTCATACCCTTCCACCAAGATTACTGGGAGCTGAATTTGCCCCCAGATTACTCTCGGACCATAGCCCATATTGGATTAGCTTCTCCGTCCCATTAGACAGACCACCCCGTACGTGTCGCCTAAATCCGTTTTGGCTCACCCTGCTGTCGGAGGATGACGAACTTGGTGACAGTTGGAGAACCTATTTTTCGAAGAATGACGGATCTGCATCCCCAGATATAGTATGAGAAGCCTTTAAATTACACGCACGCCTGACTTTAACCTCCTGTATTAACAGGCTGAAGGCCAATTCATCGGCTGCACTGGATGGGGCAATGCGAGATCTGTCCGCCTCTGAACAGGGATATATGGCGAGCCCCTCTCCTCCTGAGGCTGCCCAACTCAGGTTACAAACCAGGGTGGTCAATCAGCTACAGCACGAGACGGCCAGGAAAAACTTTTTTTTTGCCAGACAAAAACTGTATTAACATGGGGAGAGAGCGGGGAAACTGTTGGCCTATCTAGCACATAGTGAGAATAGACCCCCTACGGTCATTTCCCTCACTGGTTCTAATGGGGAAAGGATTATGGAACTCCAGGCTGTCTCTTCCAAATTTAGGGACTTCTTTTCTCAACTTTATACATCACAGGATTTCACCACTGAAGCTCAACTGGAGGATCTACTGGCGGAAATCACCTTTCCACAGCTAGATGACACTCAAATGGTTATGCTAGATGCACCTCTTATTGTCCCTCTTCAATAATTTATTCGACAACTTCACCCAACCCCCATCGATGGGCGAGGCGGTCATTATCCTTATACCTAAACCGGGCAAGGACCCAGGTTTTCCAGAATCTTATAGGCCCATATCAGTCCTTCAGGTAGACATAAAGATCCTGGCTAAAGTACTTGCCCTCCACCTTAACCAAGTGATTCTAAGCCTGATCCACACTGACCAAGCTGGATTCATGCCAGGGCGTAACACCTTGTTCAACCTCAGGAAATCATTTATTAACTTGCAGACGACACATGCTAACGTTGGGTCCCGGGTGGTGGTGGCCTTGGACACCGCCAAGGCCTTTGACTCGGTGGAGTGGCGGTACCTTTGGGGATGACTCCGTAGCTTTGGCTTTGGACCTAACTTTATCAAGTGGGTTAAATTATATCTGGCACCCAGGGGTAGGGTGGTGGCCAATGGGAGGGCCTCCCAGACGTTTAACTTATCCAGGGGCACTAGGCAGGGCTGTCCACTGTCTCCACTCCTCTACGCCCTGGTGGCAGAGCCCCTTGCAATCTCCATTAGAGAGGAGCCCGAGATCCAGGGTCTTTGCCTTGGTTCCCTGACTGAAAAAATTAGCTTATATGCAGACGACACGCTGCTATACCTGGCCGACTCTTCCACATCTCTCCGGAAGGCATTACATGCGAACGAACACTTTGGTCAGTTAGCTGCCCTTAAAATTAATTGGGAGAAATCCCAAATATTGCCTATGGATAGTTTCCCCTCCCCCGAGCTACGGGTGCAGCTACCACTCCAGTGAGTGAACACTATTAAATACTAGGGTTGTCCCGATACCACTTTTTTTAGGACCGAGTACAAGTACCGATACTTTTTTCATGTACTCGCCGATACCGAGTACCAATACTTTTTTTAAATGTCATGTGACAGTTTTCAAACCACAATACAGACTAAGGATATTTTCTTTAGAATTATGAAGAACTCTAACTCAAGACATTATAAAAGAATAAAAATTAGTAAAAATTAATACAAATGTTTTATTTGCTTGTCACGCAGTAGTAAAAAACTCAAAGAATTTTCACAGAACATGTTGATAAATACAAAAAAAGTATCGGCAGAAGCATCGGGAGCATTTGCGCAAGTACTCCCGCAAATACTCGGTATCAGTCCCGATACCGATACTGGTATCGGTATCGGGACAACCCTATTAAATACCTTGGAGTATTGGTGAATAGAACACCGGCTGACTATGTATCCCTGAATATAGAACCCCTTTTCGATCTCATTAAAGCGGAGCTCCACCCTGATATTTATTTTTTTTTAAATCTAAAAAAAAAAAAAAAAAAAAAATGAAATGGAAAAAAAAAAAAAAATACTCACCCTAAATAGGCTGTTGCTATGCGGAAGTCCCGAATCTGCCCTCATGATCCACGGTGCTGTTTTCTTCCTCCTCCTCTTCTCGGTGTCTTCTTGTGAATGGGCCGCGCTGCATTCTGGGAACTGTGTGTATCCCAGAAAGCAGCCGGACCATTCACAAAGCGCCGCGTCGCTCGCACATGCGCAGTAGGAAACGGGCAGTGAAGCCGCACGGCTTCACTGCCTGTTTCCCTGACTGTGGATGGCGGTGCCGGGATCGAGGATCGGCATCGGCGGGGGCCGTCAGCGCGGGCGCTCAGGACCGGTAAGTGTCCTTATTCAAAGTCAGCAGCTACACTGTTAGTAGCTGCCGACTTTGAAAAAAAAAAAATGCGGGTGGAGCTCCGCTTTAAGTCTAAAACCCAAATATGGGCAAAATTGCCGCTCGGTGTGTGGGGCCGCATTAATATCGTTAAAATGATATTACTTCCTAAAATATTGTATATACTTTGGCACACACCCGTATACTTACCCCTGACATTTTTCAAGTTAATGGAGGCCATACTAAGGACATTTATCTGGGGTACCAACAGACACAAGCTGGCCTGGAGAGTCCTTAAGAACCCCACTGATCTAGGTGGAACAGCCCTCCCTGACTTAAATCTCTATTACCTCGCATTCTAACTGTCTCAACTATACCACATAGATAAAATCGACAGACTCAGATTTCTCTTGCTTCTCTGTCCACGGTGGGCGCAACTAACCGCTGATCTGCTTACTGCAATCACCGTTAAGGAAAGTGGGAACAACTCCAATAGAGACAGGGGGTCCCTATTGTATCAATATAGGAGCGTATGGGACATTGCCACTAAAACGTTGACTACCCCTAAACCCAATGACTACACCCCTTTATGGCACAATAGATTACTCTCATTGTTTCTCTCGATCCCTGACACAGAGATATGGTGCGAACATGGAATATATTATTTGCACCACATAATTTCTGATGGCACACTTAAAAACTTTGAGGACCTCCAAAATGAGTTCCTGCTGCCTAATTCCATGCTTTTTAGACTATTTCAGGTGCGTCACGCAGCCCAAGCTCAGTTCCCCCAGCCTTTGCCACAATCTACACCAAATGTCATCTTGGCAGTGGTTAAGGGCGTAGACCCACGTAAACTAATCTCTGATTTTTACGCCATGCTCCTCACCCCATCATCTACTACGCTAGATTACAGCCTTAAACCAAGATGGGAAAGAGAGGTGGGCCCAATGGAGGATGAGGAGTGGAGTGAAGCACTTGACGCATGCAAGACTGTATCCCCCAAGCTCAACGACAGGTTGACCCAGTTGTATGTGGAGCACCGGGCATATCTCACCCCCCTAAGAATTGCCCGCTTTTGACAGCAGTCTTCTACTTCGTGCACAATGTGTAATCAAGCGACAGGCACATTCTTCCATCTACTTTGGGCGTGCCCGGTCCTTCTGGGTCTGTGGAAGCAGATTGCGGACTTCCTCCATGATGACATGGGATCCCCATTGTCCCTGGATCCCAAACAATGCTTACTAGGGATATTCCCCGATGCAGAAATGTTCAAACTGAATGCGGGTTTGAAATCTGAACTCGCACGATTTCAAACTGTCATTTCAGTTTGACTTCGGTGGCGATTTGAGAGACATATGTGTAGGTTCATGCACAGATGTCTATTGAAGTCGCCAAAAGTAGTGCAGGAGCTACATTTGGAAATCGGTGCGGCACTGCAAAGTCAGGGTCGCACAGATTCGGACAGTGCCGTTGCCGGCCCAATGTCGGCCCAATGTGAACGTGGGCTAAAAGTTCCCTTTAAATGTAATTTTAAGACATTCATCCCAGGTTTACACTGGGCTGCGGGAGTGAAGCCGTGCGAATTCAGCTGAACTCGCACGATTTCACTCCCGCTGGCAGTCCCGATTTTGGCCACGATTACAGAGACATCTGTGCAGGTTTCTGCACAGATGTCAATGTAAATCGCGCGCCAAAATCGCTAAAAGTAGTACAGAGACTACTTTTTGAAATCGGTGCAATGCCGCAGATGCGGCGTCGCACCAATTAGGACATGCCATTGCTGGCAATTTGCGGCAAATACCGCTGTTTTGACATGCGATTTGTCAAAAACATGTCAAAACGCACCAGTGTGAACCAGGGCTCACACGACTTCTTATTTTAAAATAAACAGTTATTTTTTAATCAGCGCTGCGCAAACTGTTGGCGCTATATAAATCCTGTATAATAATAATAATAAAACTGCAGCATAGTTTTCCTTTAAACAATATTTCCAAGTGCATTTGCTTCTGTGTGACAACATACACTTTGTCTGACTCCGCAATTAATTGTTACAGGGAAAGTTTTCTGTTCCAATAAAGAGATAAGTCAAAGCCATCAAACAACAAACAGATCTGCTATGTCCCGTCCCGGCATGAATACATATCAAAGATTCATTACCGCTTGTGTTTCATGAGCAAGAACTGCAATCATCCGCCAAGTATTCCCTGTCAGCTCGCATTGGCGTAAATATGCAACTTGTTCGGCTCTGCTGCAGGTGGGGGGGGGGGGGGGGAATTAACCCCATGTATGACAAAACAAAGCAGCTCCTTAGAACTTAGCTCTGCCATTCCAGTAAAGAGGATCAGGTGAAATTGCTGCTAAGAATTAAAGGGGTTGTAAAGGTTTGTTTTTTATTTTCTAAATAGGTTCCTTTAACCACTTAAGGACCTTAGGTGTTTTTCAGATTTGGTGTTTGCAAGACTAAAACATTTTTCCTGACGCATTCATGGCAGCACACACTGGGTTGTGACTCCGCCCCCACAACCTGACAGGATTGGTTAGCTATAAATTTGAAGGGGAGACGCCCCGCACCATTCTCTTTTTTTATCCTCACCTGACAGATTGGATGAACAAGCAAAAAGCATGCCTCTTACCGCAAATCGCCCCAGCAGGTTCAGCCTCTCCTGTTTGGAAGTCCATCCTGTACAGTCTCTAAATGAGCTTTATGGTGGGAACCCCGTTCTGGTGGTCTCAGGGGCTCTGGAATTATACTGGCATCTGTAACAAGCTTTAAAGAAGCTTCAAATCTCGCAGTGGCCCCCACTTTCGCTCTGTCTTTCCTTCCAGTGCAGTGTGTGCTTCCACAAAGGTATTTGTATCATTACATTTACCACCTAAGGTTAGTCCGTTTTGTACCTTTGTCTGCCTGTTGTTTTTTTCTCAGCTCTGCTGAGCCCTGTGGTTCCTCTGACACCCCATACTCTCGGGGTCACCGCTGCGTACCCCTTGGCGCTCTGCACATGCGCGCAGCTCAGTGATGACGCCGCCTGTCTCCTCTGCCCTCTTCCAAAATGGCGCCGGGCGAGCGGGGCGCTTCTGAGCATGCGCGCGTCATAAAAAAAAAAAGAAACAGTCCTATTGCTCTGTAGTTCTGGCTGCCGCCCTGCTGCTCTACTCTACTCAGAGTGAAGATTGCACCAGGTGTGTGCAGGCATGTCCCAGATCAGCCTGGGCTAATTGATTACACACACACACAAAAAAAAAAGGAACATATAGGATAAAAGATCTAATACATTTATATATTAATTTATAACATACCATAGGAGAAAGTGTATCCATAATTAAACAATTAATATAATCCAAAAAAAAAAAAAAAAAGGATAGATATATGTATATAAAATTATTATATTAATTTAATAAATAGAAATGTTGGGGGGGGACATATTGTAATGTTTTCCCTTCTCTCTTTTTTTCCCACCTTTTCGGGCTGTCTCTCTGCTATCCTCATGGGGGCCACTGCCCTCGCAGACCACCGTCAGCTGACCAGGTATAGAGGCCGTCCAGAAGGTGGTAAGTAGAGGGGAGACAAAAAAGAGAGCCTGGCCACTGACGCTACAGTTTTGGTAGCCCTATCGGGTCAAGAGACGCAAGTTTGCGGCACAGAGGGAGATTCCAGCCATGCTTCCGGCAGAAGGCGCAAGAAGTCACTCAAGGTTACCCTCTTGATTTCTTCAATCAAGGCATAGCCGCTCGCGTCACAGCACTCCCGTCATAGTCGGTCCCACCGCAGACGATTACCTTCATCCCAGACAGAGCTATCTTACCCGCACTACGGCAAATGTTTGCCAAATATGCGGGGCGCCAGCCTTGCCAGGGGAATTGGCCTGCCGCTCGTGCTTCATTGAAGTAACCAAGGATTCAGAGGCCAGAGTAGATACTGAACTCCTAGGAGAATCGCCACAGGGATCATATGTGGGCGATCCTTCCCCAAGCACATCGCCACCGTTACGCCAGGCTGCAGTAACCCTCTCTAAGAATGAGGAGTGTTAACAGGCGTCGGACTGTCTCTTTTTGGTTGAACCATTTGCCCATTCAGTCAAGGAAGCGATCGGCTGGGAGGAGGTTATGGCAGAACTTCTGAAGGTTCCGAAATATTTCCCGGTGCTGAAAAGGGGGTCCTGAATCATTTCCCTTCATCAAAGAGCTGGAAAACCTCATAAAGGATAAGTGGGGGGATCGCATAAGCGGCCCAGTATGAGCAACAAGTTTGCAGATTGTACCCCTTGTGGGATTCTAAGATCAATTCTTTTGATCAATGCAACTACGGTGAATTCATCTTTAATGCGACTCGCTAGAGACGTTTCTCTACCGATTGAAGACGCAGTTACCTTCCGGGACGCTCTTGATTGTAAAATCAATATAGAACTGAAGAAAGCCTGCTCCACGACAGGAGACGCTTGTAGGCCGCCTATCACCATGGCGGCAGTCGCTAAAACTATCGCTGCATGGGCGGCTAATGTTGAGAATTCCATTCTAGAAGGAGCCAACCAGGGGAAGATATTCTCCTCTCTGCAGGAAAATTAAGTTGGCTTACGGCTCCTGAGGGGGCGACTTCATGGCTGGGAAGAGCCTTATGGCTGAGACCCTGGATAGCGAAGGCAGCGTCAAAATCAACTGGTGCAAAATTCCATATGGCGGCTCAAGTGTATTCGGCACAAAGATGGACTCGGCCATCTCCAAGGTTACCGGGGGAAAGTCCGGGCTGATTCCCTCCGATAGGAAACCAGAGCCCCAGAAGGGCCCCGCTTACAGGCGTGATCTTCCTGTCAAATACAGGGATGTTAGATCCTACCGCCCCGGCAGGGAATTTAGGAGGGACTGGAAGACTCGACCCTCCTTCATGTAGATACAGTAAGCCAATCACAGCTGGGGAACAGCAGAAGTCCTTTTTGAGGGTCCGTCTGCCCACCCAGCTCAGGTGAGCACCAGACTCAAGAGATTCGTTTGGATGTGGGCAACTCGTATAACAGATCCATGGACACTATCCTCTATCAAGACCGGTCACAATTGGAAATTCATGGGCACATTGCCAGGGAACACATTCCAGCCTACCAAGTACTTCCGCACCAGAAAGGGAGGGGGTTTTATTCTCCTTTATTTCTGGTATAAAAAAAAAAAACAGGGATCTACGTCCAGTCTTGGACCTAAAGAAGTTCAACAGACGATCAAAATAGAGGCCCTCAGATTGGAAAAGCCTTCAGTCCATTTTGTTTGAGTGGACGTGGGAGACTGGATGCTATCTCTAGATTTTTCGGACGTTTACCTTCACATCCCAGTTCATCTTAACTTCCAGAGGTCCCTTCGGTTCTCAATCGATTAATCCCATTTCCAATTTTGGTGCCCCCCCATTCGGCATCGCCTCAGCACCCAGAGCATTCGGCAAGTTAGGGTGTTCCTAGGGGCAGAATAAAATACCAGGTTGTACCGGGTGCAACTCCCTCAAGAGAGGCTGAAGCCCTTGCTCCAGAAGATACAGAATCTGCTATCATCCAGACGTCTAACTGTCAGAGCCTGCCTCAGTACCCTGGGGTCCATGTCAGCATCCATACCCTTGATACAGTGGCCCCTGTGGCACATGCGAGTCTTACAGAACTCCTTTCTCAGGCAGTGGAATAGAACATCAATACTCCAAACCATTCACATCCCGAACTTTGGTAAAGCAATAAGTATGGTGGTGGACACACCCGTCCAACCTCAGGGAGTCCATTCCAAAAGTTCCCCCAAGTCCAGACGTAGTAACATAGGACGCCAGCTAGGGGTGATGGGGTCCACACTATCTAGACTGAGTAGCCCAAGGACAGTGGCACTTTCGGGCTCAGGGCATAGTGTCAAATATTTTAGAGCTCAGAGCAGCCTTTCAGGCCCTCCTGGCCATTGCGCCTCTTCTAGAGAGGAAGAGTGTCCTGATCAGGATGGACAACAAGTAGCGGTGTCATGTATCCAGAGACAGGGGGGCATCAGGAGTCGCACGCTTCAGGAGGAAGTTCGCCCATAATGGAAGGGGCACAAGTGCACCTGTTAGATCTGTGGGGAGTATGCGTCCCAGCAACACAGAATTCGTTGGCCAACTACCTAAGCCGAGAGACACTTTCAAACAACGAATGGTTCCTGAACCAACAGGTATTCTCCATTCTTACAAAAACTTGTGGAGTACCAGAAGTCGACCTAGCGGCCACGCCAAAGAACTCCAAGTGTCAGAGGTTCCTGTCCAGAGCCCACTTTCCATTACCTGAAGGGACAAACTGCCTAGTTCTTCCATGGAGCTGCGAGCTAGGGTACATTTTTCTTCCAACTTCTCGGATTACAAGATTCCTGTCCCGACTTCGGAAGTCCTCAGCCACGGTTATTGTACTAATACCGTTCCGGCTGAGGAGGCCATGGTTTACGACCCCGCTACAGCTAGGTACGCGGCCTCCAATACATCTTCCAGTAACCTGGGATCTCATACATCAGAGGCAATTCTTCCATCCAGCCCAGAGAAGCTGCATTTGCCAGCTTTGAAGCGGAGAGGGCTAGGTTAGGGGAACTAGGATACTCTCAGGAGGTAATATCAACCTTAGTACAAGCTCTAAGGAGCTCCACTGATGTCACCTATACTAGGATCTGGGAGAGGTTCGTGTCATCGCAGCAAAGAGATTGGAATCCCATCTGAAATTCTTGAATTTCTTCAGTCAGGGCTTAACAAGGGCCCGGGCTCGGGTACCCTGAAGGTGCAAGTATCTGCCCTTTCAGCCATGACGGGTACTAGATGGGCTCTTCATCATCCGGTCACTCTGTTCCTCAGGGCCTACGTAAGATCAGACCACCTAGGAGGCCAGCCTTTCCAACAGGGGATCTCTGTGTAGTACTCGGGTCCCTGTCCAATCCACCTTTTTCTCCATTCAACTTAGTCTCACCGGTCACCTTGGAACCTAGCTCTGAAGATGGCTTCCCGTATTGCTATCACCTCAGTTAAGAGGGCGTCGGAGATACAGCACTTATGGCTACGGAACCCCTATTTAGTGTTCTTCCCTGACAGAGTGGTTCTGAAGCCCTCAGACCATTTTTATCCAAGGGTAACTTCCTCCTTTCATTATAACCAGGACATCGTCCTTCCATCTTTTACTAATGAGAGGGGCGAGTCCCATGACTAGGATGTCAAGTCTACCATCTCCAGTTACATCACAGCTACATCTCAGGAAGATTCTCTCTTGATTATCCCACACGGGAGCAGACGAGGTCAGCCAGCTACCTCTAGTACCATTAACTCTTGGTTGTTAAAGCTATCAAAGAGACCTATTCCATCCAGAAACTTACGACTCCTAGAGGGCATTAGGGCTCATTCGACAGGGGCAGAGGCCACTTCTTGGGCAGCATATTGCGGGACTTCACCGGAAACCATAGGCAGAACAGCAAATTGGTCTACCCAACACATCTTCATTTCTCACTACAGAGTGAATTCTGCTCTCCTGGCTACCGTCGACTTCGGCAAATCTGTTCTTAGAGCCGATTCCTCAGCGCTATAAAGAATAAATATTACTGTTTTCTTGCACCCTCCCGACTGGCGAGTTATTTCCCAGTGTGTGCTGCCTTGAATGCGTCAGGAAAATGGAAAATTGTATACTCACCTTTCCGTAATTTTCCTTTCCTGACGCATCTTCATGGCAGCACACAGATGCCCACCCTGCTGTTTTATGATATATACAGAGAATGGTGCGGGGCGTCTCCCCTTCAAATTTATAGCTAACCAATCCTGTCAGGTTGTGGGGGCGGAGTCACAACCCAGTGTGTGCTGCCATGAAGATGCGTCAGGAAAGGAAAATTACGGAAAGGTGAGTATACAATTTTCCATTTTTTCTGCCAGAAAATTACTTAAAACCCCCAAACATTATATATATTTTTTTCTAACACCCTAGAGAATAAAATAGTGGTCATTGCAATACTTTTTGTCACACTGTATTTGCGCAGCGGTTTTACAAGCGCACTTTTTTTGAAAAAAAAACACTTTTTTGAATTAAAAAATAAGACAACAATAAATTTGGCCCAATTTTTTTTTATATTGTGAAAGATAATGTTACGCCGAGTAAAATGATACCCAACATGTCACGCTGTCAAACTTTTACCCTTAAAAATCTCGATAGGCGACGTTTAAAAAATTCTATAGGTTGAATTTTTTGAGTTACAGAGGAGGTCTAGGGCTAGAATTATTGCTCTCACTCCAACGTTCATGACGATACCTCACTTGTGTGCTTTGAACACCTTTTTTATATGCGGGCGCTACTCGCGTATGCGTTCGCTTCTGCCCGCGAGCTCGGCGGGACAGGGCGCTTTAAAAAAAAATTGTTTTGTTTTCCTATTTATTTTTATTTATTTTATTACTTTTTACACTGAAAAAAAAAATTGATCACTTTTATTCCTATTACAAGGAATGTAAACATCCCTTGTAATAGAAAAAAGCATGACAGGCCCTCTTAAATATGAGATCTGGGGTCAAAAACACCTCAGATCTCATATTTAGACTTAAATTGAAGAAAATAAAAATAAAAAATTGAAACTGTCATTTTTTCAAATTACAAAAAAAAAAGGTTTCTTTAAGACGCTGGGAGGGACTGACGTTTTGACGTCACTTCCGCCCAGCAGAGTTATGGGGACGGGTGAGGGACATTTTCCCTCACTCGCATCCCCACACAGCAGCCGAGCGGACCCGATCGCCTCCACCGCTACCGAAGGCAACGGTAAGTGGCGGAGGGCGCGGGAAAGCGGCGGGAGGGGGGGCTCTCCCGCCACCGATAACCGCGATCTCGCGGCGAATCCGCCGCAGAGACCGCCGTTATCGTGTACAGGACCCTGCGCACTAAAGATGGAAACCTCAGTTGTGGCAGCAGCTGCTGCCGTTACCGAGATATCCATCTTTAAAGTTAGGACGTATATATACAGTGCAGGGTCCTTAAGTGTTAAGTGCATTGTTGGTTCACTTATCTTTTCCTTCAATTTCCCTTCTAAATGTTTTATTTCTTTGTTTGAATTTCTCACTTCCTGTTTCTCCTTAGTAAACTTGTCCCCGTCATCCGAGCCGTTCTGGCTGGGGGTTAGTCAGCCAGAACAGCTTACTGAGGTGGAACAGGAAGTGAGAAATTCAGACAAAGTAAAAAAACATTTAGAAGGGAAATCGAAGGAAAAGTAAAGTGAACCAACAATGCATTAGTTTAAAGGAAATTATTTAGAAAATAAAAAGCAAACCTTTACAACCCCTTTAAACAAAAGCAGGCATGTCACTTGCAAACATATGTGAAAGACCAGACTTTAGCCTCTGCAGTGCGTTGGTACTCTATCCTATTAAAGTACCAGCACTAGGATATACTTTCAATGGGTACTTTATTAGGTAAACTAACAAGAATAATTAGCCAATAGAACAGTCAGAATCTTTTTTCTTAAGGCTGGTTCACAGCACAAAAACGCACTCCAGATCTTTTTCTGAATGCATTTCTGCATGTGCACTTATAACGTTATTTTTACACACATTCCAGTGCATTTTTGATACCATTCCGGATGCATTCCAGATGGTTTTATTTATTTATTTGACCTGTTTTTTTCTTTGCATTCCAGTGCATTCTAGTGTGTTTTTGATGCGTTTTACCAAAAAATGCAGCTTGTTAATTTTTTTCTGGAACTGAATTGCCCTGGAATTGACCACACTGGTGTGAACTATGCCACTGGAAACCGTATAATCTACTTTCCATGCATTTTTGATGCAGAAAAAAAAACACACTGGACTGCGTGAGGGGTGAACTGGCCCTTAAAGTGAGTATAAACCTTTTCTTTTTTTAAATAACAAACATGTCATACTTGGTTTTGCACAGAGCAGCCCGTATCCTCCTCCTCTTGTGCTCCTGGCTTCTCCCTTTTCTCAGTGTGCCACCATAGGAAACCGCTTCTTATTGTGACCTGGGTGCTCAGAAATTCATTAACCACTTCAATACCCAGCCATAGAAAATTGACGGCCTGGGATGGGATTTACCATCCTAAGTGGCCGTCAATTGACGGCCTGGGCATTGCAGGCGAATATCTGGATGATGCCTGCAGCCAGAGGCATCATCCAGATATCCTCTTCTTCAGCCGACGATTCTGCACAATGTAAGAACGATCATAGCGGCGGTTCCGCCGCTTGATCGTTCTTACAGGCCGCGGGAGGGGACATCCCCCCTCCCGCCGCCATCCGGTGCTTCTCCGGGCTTACCTGTGCCTTCGGGGGCCCGGAGAACGAATCGTCGGCGGCGGCAGGAAGCATAGAGATGACTGGTGACCAGATGGTCACCAGTCATCTCTATGACCGTCGGAGGACCCGGGCGAGATCTGATGACGTCACGCCCGGGTCCCCGTAAGTAAACAAAGCCGCAATTGCGGCTGTAAGCCCCCATTCATGAGATCGGTGAATTTTTTTTCACCGATCTCATGGTTTCCAGCCTGGAGGAGAGATGTGAGATGTGAGGTCACACACATTTCCTATTACAAGGGATGTTTACATTCCTTGTAATAGGAATAAAAGTGGAAAAAAAAAAATGAAAAAAAGTGTAAAAATAAATAAAAAATAAGTAAAAAAAAAAAAATAATAATAATAATAAAGATAAAAAAAAAATTAAAACGCCCCTGTCCCCGATAGCTCGCGTGCAGAAGCGAAAGCACACGCAAGTCCCGCCGACATATGTAAACGCCATTTAAACCACATAAGTGAGGTATCGCCGCGTGCGTTAGAGTGCCAGCAACGAATCTAGCACTAGATCTCCTCTGTAAATCTAAACTGTAACCTGTAAAAAATAAATAAAGCGTTGCCTATGGAGATTTTTAAGTACCGAAGTTTGGCGCCATTCCATGAGTGTGCGTATAATTAAAGCGTGACATGTTGGGTATCTATTTACTCGGTGTAACATAATCTTTCACATAATACAAAAAAATTGGGCTAACTTTACTGTTTTGTTATTTTTTTAATTCATAAAACAATTTGTTTACAAAAAAAAGGCGTTTGAAAAATAATTGCGTAAATACCGTGCAAGATAAAACTTTGGAATGACCGCCATTTTATTCCCTAGGGTGTCTGCTAAAAAAAACCATATATAATGTTTGGGGGTACTGTGTAATTTTCTAGCAAAAGAATGATGATTATTACATGTAGGAGAGAAGTGTCAGAATAGGCCCGGTATGGAGGTGGTATAAAAGCCTGGTATTGAAGCGGTTAAGGTAAAAAAACGTCTACCTTTAGCCCAGGTTCACACTGACTGCGGGTTAGAAATTGTGCGAGTTCTACTGAACTTGCACAATTTCAAACCAGCAATGCAGTCCGACTTTGGGGGGCGATTTGACAGACATCTGTGTGGGCTCATGCTCACTGTAAAAGCAGGTATTAGAGCAGTGGTTGGCTCCCATTCATTTGGAACCATAGCTGGGCATTCTACACCTATGGAAGAGCACTTGGGCCACCCTAGAAAACATTTATGAAACAAAAATTGGACTTTTAAAGTCTGGATTCCGTATTTAAAAGTAAGAATTCTGAAATTAAAGCAGAGTTCCACCCAAAAGTGGAACTTCCGCTCATCTTATTCCTCCCCCCTCTGGTGCCCACTTCCCACTTTCGGGAGTCCCTGCTGTGACGTCACCATGGGGCTCCCTCCTTCTCCCCTGGCCACTGGGCCAATAGGAGAGAGCGGGGCCTCACGCATGCGCAGTAGGGTTCCTGGCATGAAGCCGAAATGCTACACTGCTGGGTTCCCCTACCTGCAATGGCGGTGGAGTACCCGACATTGCTGGACTCCAGGACAGGTAAGTGTCCATTTATTAAAAGCCAGCAGCTGCAGTATGTTTAAAATTCAGAGTTTAGTGTTTAAAAATCTGAATTCTGAGATTAAAATTCAGAGTTTAGTGTTTAGTGTTTAAAAATCAGAATTCAGTAATTACAATTCCCAACTCTGAGTCTGAAAGTTAAAATTCTGAGAAAACTATCAGAAATCTCACTTTATTTCTCTGAATTCAGACACAATGACAACTCATTTATAAAGTCTGAATTTTTAAGATTGAAAGTTTCAAAGTCAGAATTCTGTGAATAATGTTCAGAACAGCAGTCTTAAGCCCTGTACACACGATCGGTTTGTCAGAATAAACCAGGGGTCCTCAAACTACTGCCCGCGGGCCGCATACGGCCCGCCAAGCCGATTTACCCGGCCCACAGGAAGGACTGTTCCTTTTATAAGATTGCAGCACTTCCTCTCCGCAGCACTTCCCCCTCCCCTCTGCTACATTAGTCACACAAGATACGAAGCGCGACAGGTCCAAACAAAGGGCAGGACTTTTAAGTTAAGAAGCAGGTAATTGGTTACTAGGCAGTGGGGCGGTCCCAGCAATCAATCATCTGCCTTTTCACATGAAAAGTCCCGCACTTTGTCCGATCCTGTCAGGCTTCACCTCGTGTGTGAACAAGGTAAGGGGCGGGAGTGCTGCGCTGTGATATGGTGGAAGTGCTTGGAAGTGCTGTGATATGCGGGGGGTGGAAGTGCTGTGATATGCGGGGGGGGGGGGGAGTGCTGTGATGTGGTTTGCTGTGATATCGTGAAAGTGCTGTGATATGCGGGGGGGGGGGCTGTGATGTGCTGTGATATGGGGGAAGTGCTGTGATATGCGGGGGGAGTGCTGTGATGTGCTGTGCTGTGATATGGGGGAAGTGCTGCTCTGTGATATGGGGAAAGTGCTGCTCTGTGATATGGGGAAAGTGCTGCTCTGTGATATGGGGAAAGTGCTGCTCTGTGATATGGGAGAAGGGGCACTCTGTGATATGAGGGGATCTATGATGGGGGGGGAATCTGTGATATGAGAGGATCTGTGATGTGGGGGGACTCTGTGATATGGGGTGACTCTGTGATATGGGGTGACTCTGTGATATGGGGGAATCTGTGATATGAGGGAATCTGTGATGGGGGGCTCTGTGATGATGGGGGGGCTCTGTGATGATGGGGGGGACTCTGTGATATGGGGGGACTCTGTGATATGGGGGGACTCTGTGATATGGGGGGACTCTGTGATATGGGGGGACTCTGTGATATGAGGGAATCTGTGATGGGGGGACTCTGTGATATGAGGGAATCTGTGATATGAGGGAATCTGTGATGGGGGGGCTCTGTGATATGGGGGGACTCTGTGATATGAGGGAATCTGTGATGTGGGGGAATCTGTGATGTGGGGGAATATGTGATGGGGGGGGGGCTCTGTGATATGGGGGGACTCTGTGATGTGGGGGACTCTGTGATATGAGGGGACTCTGTGATATGGGGGGACTCTGTGATATGAGGAGATCTGTGATATGAGGGAATCTGTGATGGGGGGATCTGTGATGGGGGGACTCTGTGAAATGGGGGGATCTGTGATATGAGGGAATCTGTGATGGGGGGGCTCTGTGATATGGGGGGACTCTGTGATATGAGGGAATCTGTGATGTGGGGGAATATGTGATGGGGGGGGCTCTGTGATATGGGGGGACTCTGTGATATGAGAGAATCTGTGATGTGGGGGACTCTGTGATATGGGGGGACTCTGTGATATGGGGGGACTCTGTGATATGAGGAGATCTGTGATATGAGGGAATCTGTGATATGAGGGAATCTGTGATATAAAGGAATCTGATATGGGGGGGACTCTGTGATATGGGGGGAAGTCTGTGATGGGGGGGCTCTGTGATATTTGGGGAGTCTGTTATTGGGGGGATCTGTGGTGGAGCTTTATGATTGGTGGATCTGTGATTGGGGGCTTTGTAATGGGAGAGATCTGTGATGGGGAGCCTTTCATGGAGAGTAGTCTGTGATGGGGGGATCTGTGATGGGGAGCCTTTCATGGAGAGTAGTCTGTGATGGGGGGATCTGTGATAGGGAGCCTTTCATGGAGAGTAGTCTGTGAAGGGGGGGCTCTGTGATATTTGGGGAGTCTGTTATTGGGGGGATCTGTGGTGGAGCTTTATGATTGGTGGATCTGTGATTGGGGGCTTTGTAATGGGAGAGATCTGTGATGGGGAGCCTTTCATGGAGAGTAGTCTGTGATGGGGGGATCTGTGATAGGGATCCTTTCATGGAGAGTAGTCTGTGAAGGGGGGGCTCTGTGATATTTGGGGAGTCTGTTATTGGGGGGGATCTGTGGTGGAGCTTTATGATTGGTGGATCTGTGATTGGGGGCTTTGTAATGGGAGAGATCTGTGATGGGGAGCCTTTCATGGAGAGTAGTCTGTGATGGGGATCTGTGATGGGGAGCCTTTCATGGAGAGTAGTCTGTGATGGGGGGATCTGTGATGGGGAGCCATTCATGGAGAGTAGTCTGTGATGGGGGGTTCTGTGATAGGGAGCCTTTCATGGAGAGTAGTCTGTGATGGGGAGGGGAGGGGAGTTTGTTGATTAACTGTTTTTTGTGCACTACAAAAAAGTATGTGCAGTGTGCAAAGGTATTTGTTTATATATTTTTTTTCAAACTATAGTCCGGCCCCCCAACAGTCTGAGGGACCGTGAACTGGACCCCTGTTTAAAAAGTTTGAGGACCCCTGGATTAAACAGACCGATGGACTGTTTTCATTGGTCAAACCGATTGTGTGTGGGCTCCATCGGTTTGTTTTACATCGGTTAAAAAAAAAGAATGGATAAAAAAACGAAAGAAAAAAGCGATCGTCTGTGTGGAAGTCCATCGGTCAAAAATCCATTGAAGCATTGAACTTCATTTTTCTCAGCACGTCGTAGTGTTTTACGTCACCGCGTTTGGACACGGTGGGATTTTTGACCGTTTGGTGTGTAGGCAAGACTGATGAAAGTCAGCTTCATCAGATATGCGATGAAAAAATCCATCGGATTAGATTACATCAGATATACGATCGTGTGTACAGGGCTTCAGTCTTTAAGGCTGGGTTTACACTATTGCAAATTACCCGCATCCAATTTGCAATAGCAGGAGATTTTGACAAGCTCTCTCCATAGCCAGTTCACATATCTCCGCTACGGCTCTGATGTGAATTTGCACAGGAGCCCTGGGCGTCTTTTGGTCAGTTTCAGGTTTGAATTCAGCCCAAAGGGCTGAAATCGGACCTGAAACAGTGAACGAGAGCCCTAAGGACCCCTGGTGTGAGCCACGTGCAAAGATAGTGTGAACCCAGCCTCAAGGATAAGTTCACCTTTTAATAAAAAAAAAGGTTGCAGGTTAGAAAATGTACATTTACTATTTTTAGTTCTAACAGCCTATGAAGCATTGAACCAGCGATTAGAAGATTGCTGATGCCATGCAGGTCTCCTGCAGACTGTCAATGTAAGCTGTCTGCCCTTACATTGTACGGGTAGGCAGTTTTACACTGACAGGAAGAATCAATGAACGATCAGAGCGCTCAACAATGCTGTGATGGTTCATTGAGAACTACAAGCTGACAGCCGCAAAGGTTGTGAGTACTTGTAGTTCAGCCATGTGAGGAGAAGATCCCCAGCTCTCTGCCATAAGGAGAGGGGGTGGGATCGGGGAGACAGGGGTCTGATGCTGAACATGTTACACCCTAAATATGGGTGTAACATGTAACATGCTCAGAAAGGTGAACTTAGGGTCCTATCAAGGCCACACATGTACATGTTGGGGTGTATCTATATGAGGCTGCTCACCCCTTCAACTCAAATTATTGGGCTGCCTTACTGCAGCACACCTTAATATGTGAAAACACACATATGATATTGTCTACACAAGTGTGAAGAAACCCTTGGTATTCCAAAAGCTTAAATTATGACATTTATTTTAGATACCCATTAAAGGATATGTTTTTATGATTCTTTTTTACCTGTAAAAGTATGGCAAGAAAGTTTATTTAATGTGCCTGGTTCACCTCCAAGTAACCCTACACTATTAAAATGTCCCTTTCCCATTTGATAACATTTATTAATCTATATTCATGAGACTCTGAAAAATATATCATTATAAGCACATGATGCCTCCAGGTGTGAGTGAATTATTCCTCCTAGACCAAAGTGTCTACAGTTCTATCGAGAGGATGAAGTTACACGAGTGCACATACTCTCACACATTGTTCTTGTAGCGCTACCCCAACAGTAGTCGCTTAGGTTCAACAGGTTCTCTCCCCCATCAGTGAAGAGGTAACAGTCAATTAATTCCAGTTCATTGAGCATTTGAGGGGTTTGTCTTTTTCTGTATTGCTTGTAGGAACTAGTAAGGAGGTGTGGGGTGATGTGGAATACTTCAAAAAGCATAATTCTGCAAAAGACAACTCTCGCTCTCAACAGTAGCGACACAATTATTTCACTCACAGCTGGGAACTGTGAGATAGGTTGTGGAACAGGTATAGTTAGACTGAAACAGTCTATAGATTCACAGCTGGGGACCGTTAAGTAGCTTTCAGAACAGGTAAAGCAAGACTGGAACAGTCTATAAGTTCATAGCCAGGGACCAAGAAGTAGCTTGCAGAACAAGTATAGCTAGACTAGAACTTTTTATAGGTTCATGGCTGGGGACCATGAAATAGCTTACAGCACAGGTATAGCTGGATTGGAACAGTCTATAGCAGTGGTTCTTAACCTTGTTGGAGGTACTGAACCCCACCAGTTTCATATGCACATTCACCGAAAATATGATTTTTTCAAATTCAAAACATAGGTATATATTTACAGTAGGTATATATTTATACATAGGTGCACAAAATGAACAAAACCATTAAAGAACAAAACCATTAAGAACAAAGAATAAAACCATTAAAACATGATTTTCACACAAAAACATAATAATGAATATTTACTGCAAATCAGTGTGACTTCTGCTGTTGTCTTTCAGAGACCAGTCCAGAAATGCGCGGCATTACCTTGGCAAGTGCCACTCATGTCATTTTCGCAAAAAGTCTGTTCCTTTTCTTCGTTTTTATGTCCAGCATCCTCAAAGGTTGCTCGCAAAGATATTTTGTATCAAACGGTATGAAAATCTCCAGAGCTTTTTAGCAATAACAGGGTACGTTACCATTTGTTGACACCAAAACGTTGAGAGCGTTGTTGTTCTAAAGAGTTGCTGTTAAACCTGGCTTTGCTGAAGTTCAATGATTTCATCGAAGGTATTCATCATTGACATCTGTTGTCTCAACACTAAACGTGAACGGCTGTCTCACCCATGCTGGATATGACTCTCTTGTAGAGAAGTATCCGTCGAGACTTTGCAAGCTCATCTAAGTGCGTGGCAATTACTTGCTTCAGTTCCGCGGGTACAGAAATGTCTCCGATTCCAGATACATCTTCGATCTTACTTACACAGTCATCTAGCAGGGGAAAGTTTGCGAAGTTATCGTTCTCTATTCATTATTTCCATAGCTTTTTTTGAAAAGCCTTCAGGTTTTCTTCCGCTTTGATGTTGTTGACTCCACCGCCTTGCATCTGTTGATTGAGATGATTGAGAGCTGCGAAGATATCAGTCATGTACGCTAAAATGAGAATGAACTTAGAATTTTTGAAGCAATCTGCATGACAATGTTGGTGCTCTTGCAAAAACAGGGCTAATTCCACACGCACGGCAAAAACACGATTCAGCACCTGTCCCCGGGATAACCACTGAACGTCAGAATGGTACAGAAGTACCTCGAATTTAGATCCCATTTCTTTAAACAGCTCCCTGAAGATGCGGTGCCTCAGAGCACTTTTTCGCAGTTTTCACAGTTCACGCATTCCACTACAATTTTTAATACTTATGCCAGTTTTGGAGGCAAGGTTTTTGTTGCCAACGCATGCCTGTGCAGAATACAATGCGTAACAATGATGTGTGGTGCATCGGCTTTCACTAGCGCACCAAAACCAGACTTTCTTCCCAGCATGGCTGGAGCTCCATCTGAACAAACTGCAGAAACCATATCCCATCGGCTGCCTTAGTTGTTGTTGTAAGAGGCTTACAAAATAAAAAATCTTCCTTTATCACGTCGTCTTTCACATAGCGCACGAATACTGCAAGCTGGCTTAGATTGGAAACGTCTGTGGTCTCGTTGAGTTGAAGGCTGAATTTTGCCGGGCTTGAAATCAGATCAGCAACTACTTGAGCCAAGATGTCTTTGCTCGTGTCCTCTATTCTATCGTTGATAGTGTCATTTGAAAGAGGAATTTGGGATAACTTAACTTCAGCCGCTTTTCCCAGCATGATATTCGCCATCTTCAACAGTTGGTTTTATGAGTGTTTCACCAATGGTGTGTGGTTTGCCCTGCTTTACGATCAGGTAAGCAACTTCGTACGATGCTATGAGGATTGGTTTGTTGATGGGTACAAAGCCGAGAACAGGCAGACTAGCCTGTTCATCGAATCTGGCTCTCCTCACCTTGAATTCAGCGAGCGTTGTGTTCTTGTATTTTCCATCTCCATGCAGCTTAAGGAAGTGTTCTCTTAGTTTTGCCAGTGCTAGACTAGAATTGCTCAACTTGGCATTGCAAATCATGCAGTTAGGACGCTGACTCCCATCACGTTCCGTTATACATGTGAATCCATGTTGTACATATTCGTCCAACCACTTTCTTTTTTTGCTCGACATAGTTAGTATGAAGGGATTAAAATATTAAGAAAGAAATCATGCGACGTACCATCACGACAGTTACAATTCGACTACTTACTGGGTGCGCCAAATTCCCTGCAGCACAGATAGGCCAAGCGATGTTGCGTGATCACCTGCAGCCAATGATGGACAAGTGGGGCGTGTTATCACGAATCATATGAGTCGGGTGTGTGTCTTGACCTCCGCCCAACCCGCGAGACTGACTCACCGAACCCCTGGGGTTCGATCGAACCCAGGTTAAGAACCATTGGTCTATAGGTTCACGGCTTGGGACCATGAAGTAGCTTTAAATACTTGACTTCCAGAAGAATTTACCCCTTTCCTGACCAGGATTTCCTTATCTTTTCCACACTGTGCTACGTTAACCCCTTGCCGACCTGCTGTCATCGTTATACTGCAACAGGTTGGCTCTCCTGCGCAAACTGGCGTAGGTGTACGTCTGGGTTTGCAGAGGAGATAGAGCACGTGCTGCCAGCCATAGGAGCATGCCCGCGGGTTTGACAGACTCAATGTCCGCTGGTGATCTGTGATTGTGGTGTACAGAGGCAGAACAGGGAACTGCAAACAAGGCGATTCCCTGTTCTGCCAGATAACAAATGTCAAAGATCTTCTGTTCCCAGTGATCGGGAACAGCAATCTCTGTTATGCCCCTGGTATCCCATCCCCCTTACAGTTAGAACACACCCAAGGAACACACTTAACCTCTTGAGCACCCCCTACTGTTAACCCCTTCCCTGCCAGTGTCATTTTAACATTGATCAGTGCATTTTTATAGCACTGGTACCAGTACCAGTAAAAACAATAAAAAATATATAAAAGTCCTTAAATCTATCCAATAGTTTGTAGATGCCATAACGTTTGTGCAAACCAATCAATATATTTACCAAAAATATGTAGAAGAATATATATCGGCCTAAACTTTTTATGTATTATAGCAGAAAGTAAAAAAAGATGTGTTTTCTTTTCAAAATTGTTTGTCAGAGGTGATCAAATACCACCAAAAGAAAGCTCTATTTGTGGGGAAAAAAGGATGTAAATTTTGTTTGAGCACTGCGTCGCACATGCAATTGTCAGTTAGGCCCCATACACACGATCGGACATATCCGATGAAAACGGTCCGCGGACCATTTCCATCGGATATGTCCGATCGGGAGTTTGATCCGATGGCGTGTACACACCATCGGATCAAATTCCCCGCCGCCGGACGGCGCGGTGACGCGGCGGTGACGTTGACGCCGCCGCGTCACCGCCACGTCACCGCACCAGGAAGTAAAACACTTCCGCGCATGCGCCGAATCCATTCGGCGGCGGCGCGGCGGCGGTGGGGGACGACATGTCTGCTGGTAAGTGTACTAACCAGCAGACATGTCGGGCGGACAGATTCCACCGGATGGATTTCAAAGCATGCTTTGAAATCTGTCGGGTGGAGAAATCTGTCCGCTAGCCCATACACACGAGCGGAGATGTCTCCTGAAACGGTCCATCGGACCGTTTTCAGCGGACATATCCCCTCGTGTGTACGAGGCCTTAAAGTGACGCAGTGCCCTATCGAAAAAAAAAAAGGCCTGGTCATCAAGGGGACAAATCCTTCATTGCTGTACCCCAAAAAATACTGAAAATGCTGAAAAAAAAAAAAATGTTGTCATAAATTTAGGCCAAAATGTATTCTGCTACATGTCTTTTATAAAACAATATCCCAATAGGCATATATAGATAACCTCTACAAACTGTTGTATGTATACTGGAATTTAAGCAGCTTTTACTTTCTCATTGCCTATCACATTTCTTGAGGTTCTAAAATGCCAGGGCAGTACAACCCCCCAAATTACCCATTTTTGGAAAGTAGACATTCCATGGAATTTGCTGAGAAGAATGTTAAGCCCATGAAAGATTTTTTGTCACAAGTTTTCAAAAAAAATCTCCAATTAAATTCCACACAAAGCTGTCACTTAAATCATATATTGCTCACACATCCCGTGGGTATATGTGAAATTACATCCCAAATCCATTCTGCTGCTTCTCCTGAGTATGGGGATACCACATGTGTGAGACTTTTTGGGAGCCACGTACAGGACCCCAAAATCCAATCGCCGCCTTCAAACTGTGTAAATTGCTCATTTCACTTTCTTACTACCTATCACAGTTTTTGAGGCCCAGAAATGCCACAAGGCCTAGTGAGTATTTTGCAGATCAAAATTTTTGTCACAAGGTTTTAAAAATTAAAAAAAGAAAAGGAAAAAATACATTTTCGTTTTCTTTCTTAATTTTCCAAAAAAATTGTGGCAACAAGTGAAATCTGCAAAATATTTAATATGCCTCTTAGCAAATACCTTGGGGTGTCTACTTTTCAAAAAAGGGTAATTTGGGGGTGAGGGTTTGTGCTCTATTCACTTTTTTAGGGCCTCTCAAACAGTGATAGGTAGTCAAGAAATGTAATGAAGCCTGAAGGTGAATTTTGGGGTCTTGTCTCTCACATGTGGTATCCCCATACTCAGGAAAAGCAGCAGAATGTTTTTTGGGGTGTAATTCCACATATACCTATGGTATGTGTGAGCAATATATCATTTAAATAATAACTTTGTGTAAAAAAATGTTTTGTAATTTTCAAGAAACTTGTGACAAAAAATTAAATATTCCATGAGCTCAACATGACTATGTTCTGAGGGACACAGTGAAACGTGTTGGGGAATGGCCTGGCTGGAGTCCAGGCTGAGCTTGCCACTCTTACATTGATCCTTTTGTGAAATTGAAAGTTGCTTGGTTGTTTCTGTCATCAATACTTTCACTGACCTAGAACCAGCATTCTACCAATTAGGGTAGATGGCAGAAAAAAAAAATTGATTCTCCTGCGCTCCGGTATTTCTTTCTTATAGGGTAATGCAATTCAATTACAAAGTATCTTCTAGGATCTTGCAGCCCTCCTCAGAATCGTGGGAATTCAAAGGAAACTAAAAAAGAAAAGAGAATGGAGGGCGCACCGACCTAGTGTGATACTGTAACAAGATGTAACAATGGGGTTTGTATATACAAGGGGGAAATTCACAATGGGGGGAGTTTTGTTAAGAGTCCTCCCTGTGGGCGGGGCGACCTATGACCTTCCAGCACATGCTCTCTTCACCTGTGTGAGTGTATACGTATATATACTGACAAGCTGTATAGTGAGGGAGCAGAGCAGACCACCGGGGCTCTGAGAAAAGGGGTACACCCCCGAAACGCGTCAGCCTAGCTTCAATATCGGTCAGATACCATTGGATTGAAGTAACTGTCCTGTTCTGCTGGTGCTGTTGAACTGTCTTTCAAGGCTTGTTTTTAACTCAATTTTGTGAGTATGATCATTGATTTTAGCATTTTAATAAAAATCTTGTTACAGTATCACACTAGGTCAGTGCGTCCTCCATTATCTTTACCAATTAGGGTAGAGCAGCTGTAGGCAACCTCCGCCCTCCAGCTGTGGTAAAACTACAAATTCCATCATGCCTCTACCTCTAGGAGTCATGCATGTGATTGTCAGGATCTTGCAATGTCCCATGGGACTTGTAGTTTCACCACAGCTGGAGGGCCAAGGTTACCTACCCATGGGTTAGAGCAGGGATCTTCAAACTACGGCCCTCCAGCTGTTGCAAAACTACACATCCCATGAGGCATTGTAAAACTCTGCCATTCACAGACATGACGAGGCATGATGGGAATTGTAGTTCTTGAACAACTGGAGGGCCGTAGTTTGGAGACCCCTGGGTTAGAGGATAGTCAGAACTCTTTATCTGCATGCTAGTTTTAGGTTAGTGATGTTGGAAGCATTAAAGGATTTAGATCAAGATAACAGTCATAAAAATTGCATTTTTATTAGGGAGAGCTGTACTGTGAACATTAGTGCAAGGTCTTGTGTTCACAAGCTTTGGGCTTTGTGTCGCTAGCAACAGTTTGACATCATTGTTGAAATGCTTCTAGGATCATTCAGAATTTACTGACAGGTGCATTTGATCTGCAGTTGACCTCTTTCTGACCTGCATTTTACCTGCTTCAAGTGGGTTTTGCAATTATATAGACATGTGACATGCAGGATGGTAAGTCAGGAATTGTGGCAATGTTACACAAAGCCAGCAACCTATGGCAATGATACAGAGAGAAACTGGTCATGATCCGTAGAAAATAACTGTTTCTGTTACCATGGATACATGTGCCAATAATACACAAATACACAGAATCATTCTGATAAACAATATTGCTATCTATGGAAACTGGCATATCAAACCTGAATTTTTTTTTTTATTATTATTTATCTCCCAACTCTGATCAAACACCTGCAATACAAACATGTAAACTGTCATACCTACTACTAAAAAGTTACTATTCTGTTCAAGCAGTTTTGAGATCCAGGTACCCCTGCTGGGCAAAATTGACAATCCGTTTGAAGTTCAGCTTTATTTCAAGTAAAGGCAGAGGGCCAGATTCAGAGAGCCGTAAGTCCTGTCTAACTGGTGTTAGACAGGAGTACTTTCAAATTACGCGCGCCGTATCACTAGTTTGAATCAGTGGCGGCCCGCCCATATGGGCGCACGGGCACCGCCCCCCCTCCCGCAGTCACAAGAAAAAAAAAAAAAGGGCCCTTTAAGAACTTTTATTCGGCTAAAATGTCATTTTGACATTTTAGCCGAAGTTCTGGCAGCCGTCTATAGAGGGCGCTGCAGCGCCACCCCCTCTCGCAAGTAACACACGTTCAATGCTATGCATTGGACGTGTGTTACTGTTGCCAGCTGCCTGGTCTATTTGTATAACCGGACATGGGACGCCGGTTACCCGAATAGCGGCAGCTGGTTGGCTGAGGGGAACTGCCTATCAAAGCCAGCGGCTCTGATAGGCTTTTCCAGTGCCGCCCTCCGGCTCTCGGAAGTCTATGCTCGGAGCGCAGGCAACCTGCGGTCCTTGCATTAGACTGACAGCCGTTTCAGCCAATCAGGTTCCCGAAATCTGGTTTTCAGGAACCTGATTGGCTGAAGCTTCTCCACGGCGGCAGAAGACATCGAGGGAGGACATGGAAGCGTCAGGTAAGTGATTTTTTTTACAGGGAAAGGGGCAGCATGGGGCACAGTGGCAGCATGGGGCACAGTGGCAGCATGGGGCACAGTGGCAGCATGGGGCACAGTGGCATCATGGGGCACAGAGGCGACAATGAGCACAGTGGCATGGGGCACAGTGGTGACAATTGATGGCACAGTGACTGAATATGATGGCATGGCACAGTGGTGACAATTGATGGCACAGTGGTGGCGTTTGGCATGGCACAGTGGTGACAATTGATGGCACAGTGACTGCATATGATGGCATGGCACAGTGGTGACAATTGATGGCACAGTGGTGGCGTTTGGTGGCATGGCACAGTGGTGACAATTGATGGCACAGTGACTGCATTTGATGGCATGGCACAGTGGTGACAATTGATGGCACAGTGACTGCGTTTGATGGCATGGCACAGTGGTGACAATTGATTGCACAGTGACTGCATTTGATGGCATGGCACAGTGGTGACAATTGATGGCACAGTGACTGCGTTTGATGGCATGGCACAGTGGTGACAATTGATTGCACAGTGACTGCTTTTGATGGCATGGCACATTGGTGACAATTGATGGCACAGTGGTGGCGTTTGATGGCATGGCACAATTGGTGACACAAGTGGTGACAATTGATGGCACAGTGACTGCATATGATGGCATAGCACAGTGGTGACAATTGATGGCACAGTGACTGCATATGATGGCACAGCACATTGGTGACAATTGATGGGCACAGTAGCTGCGTTTGATGGCATGGCACATTGGTGACAATTGATGGCACAGTGACTGAATATGATGGCATGGCACAGTGGTGACAATTGATGGCACAGTGACTGCATATGATGGCATGGCACAGTGGTGACAATTGATGGCACAGTGACTGCATTTGATGGCATGGCACAGTGGTGACAATTGATGGCACAGTGACTGCATTTGATGGCATGGCACAGTGGTGACAATTGATGGCACAGTGACTGCATATGATGGCATGGCACAGTGGTGACAATTGATGGCACAGTGGTGGCGTTTGGCATGGCACAGTGGTGACAATTGATGGCACAGTGACTGCATATGATGGCATGGCACAGTGGTGACAATTGATGGCACAGTGGTGGCGTTTGATGGCATGGCACAGTGGTGACAATTGATGGCACAGTGGTGGCGTTTGATGGCATGGCACACTTGGTGACACAAGTGGTGACAATTGATGGCACAGTGACTGCATATGATGGCATAGCACAGTGGTGACAATTGATGGCACAGTGACTGCATATGATGGCATGGCACATTGGTGACAATTGATGGGCACAGTAGCTGCGTTTGATGGCATGGCACATTGGTGACAATTGATGGCACAGTGACTGAATATGATGGCATGGCACAGTGGTGACAATTGATGGCACAGTGACTGCATATGATGGCATGGCACAGTGGTGACAATTGATGGCACAGTGGTGGCGTTTGATGGCATGGCACAGTGGTGACAATTGATGGCACAGTGACTGCATTTGATGGCATGGCACAGTGGTGACAATTGATGGCACAGTGACTGCATATGATGGCATGGCACAGTGGTGACAATTGATGGCACAGTGGTGGCGTTTGATGGCATGGCACAGTGGTGACACTTGATGGCACAGTGGTGGCGTTTGATGGCATGGCACAGTGGTGACAATTGATGGCACAGTGACTGCATATGATGGCATGGCACAGTGGTGACAATTGATGGCACAGTTGCTGTGTTGCATGGCACAGTGGTGACAATTGATGGCACAGTGGCTGCATTTGATGGCATGGCACAGTGGTGACAATTGATGGCACAGTTGCTGTGTTTGATGGCATGGCACAGTGGTGACAATTGATGGCACAGTGGCTGCATTTGGTGGCATGGCACAGTGGTGACAATTGATGGCACAGTGGCTGCATTTGATGGCATGGCACAGTGGTGACAATTGATGGCACAGTTTCTGTGTTTGATGGCATGGCACAGTGGTGACAATTGATGGCACAGTGGCTGCATTTGGTGGCACAGTGGCTGCATTTGGTGGCAGAGTGGCTGCATTTGGAAAAAAAATGACGTAACGACGTGATTTTGCGCAATGCACGGCGGAAAATTTCTGAACGGAGCATGCGCAGTTCGATCGCCGCGGGAACGCGCCTAATTTAAATGCCTCACGCCCCCTAATCGCATAGTTTGATTCCGCCGGGAGAAATACACTACGCCGCCGTACCTTACGGGCCAAAATCTCTCTGAATTCCTCGTAGAGCCAGGTAAAGTACGGCGGCGTAGAGTATCTCTGATACTCTGCGGGAATCTAATTCTACCTGAATCTGGCCCAGAGTTTTTAACTTTTAATTGCCATTTTTCACCTACAAAGAATATGAATGGATTTCAGAAACTGCACTCACCATCTCTGTGCATTTATCCGTACAGTATCCAGTGAGGTGGAATGACTTTTGCCGTGGAGGGATGGCCATCACTGGTGTATACACCAAACCTAGCTCCATTATGCCAGCATCAAACTTTCGTAAAGATGGTGTATAATGCAGACGGATGCCTGATGAATCATGCAGACCTGAGGAAAGATGAGACCAAAAGTGGATTTCAGATGTCTATATACTAGTGATATCAAAGATTCCAGTCAATCCATATTCCAGTCAAACATAACGTTTTGCATTTAAACTGAGAGTAAGCACAACTAGTTCTAACCAAGGTCCTATCATTCCTCTTCTGCACCTGGCTGCATCACTAGCTGAACTGCTATAGTTATGTCATTATTTGACCTAATAAAGTGCAGCCAGTGTACTCCCTGGTTTCTGGCTCCACCCTCTGTAGGGGCCGTACATCACAAGATCATATGACCAGTACAGGGACAAGGTCATCTAGAGCCCAGGGCAAACATGCCAAACTGTGTCAACGTCATCGTCCCCCCAAGATGTATGAGCATTACGTGTCATCAAAAAACTCCCAACAAAAGCACTAATCTACATGCTTACCGCCTCAGCACAAATCTTTGCCCCTCCATCCCCCAGTTCAACCTCCCCCACTCCACAAAAAGAAAAATTACCCTCCTTAGCACAAATCCCCTTCTAGTACATATTTTCTCCCCTCACTTCAAATCCTCCCCTCCCAGCACAAATTGCCCCAAGTCCCTTCACCTAGTACAAATCTTCTTCCCCCATTCCCCTCTCAACACAAATCCCCCTAAAAAAAATTCCCTCCTAAAACAATACTTATCCCCTGCAGCCCCCCAAATTCCCCATTCCAACACAAATCCACCACACCTCACATAATATCACAGTGCCCAGGGCAGGCAAATACAGATTGACATCAAATTGTGGAAATTCTGCTTGGGGTTCAGCTTTAAGATTTTTTTTCAAATTATACAAAGTACTCAGACACATTATAGTAATTTACCTCTTTCTGCCCCTTTTTAATTAGGGGTCAGATGGATAGCGTTAGTTCATGGACAGATTTTACTTGCTATAATTTCCTTTTGCTGTAATTGAAAGGGGATTCATAGCATTTCTGAAATACTCAGAAAGGGCCGAATCAGCTGGGCCTAAAAGGAGTGGACAACACCGATACTGTTACAGAAGTAATAGCAGTATTTTCAGTGATAAGAGGAAGACAGGTATGAACAATCACTTTGTTTCGTAAAGCTGAACTCTCCAGTGACCAAAATCTATAAATAACTCAAGAATGCCAATGCCAACGCTTTGTGTGTCTCTCTGTATTAAGCGGGCAGAGAGGAGCTTGGCACTATTAGCTGTGTGGCACCAGACAACCAAAGAAACCCACATCGCTCGCTGCTGCTATCACACACTCAGAACCAGAGATCTACTAATGAGCTTACGCCTTGGGGTGATAGTAATTAAATGAGACTGGTTGGCAGAAAAAAAAGAAAAATTCACCAAGCTGATATATGAAAAAAGGGAAAAACTGAGTAGTTGAAAAGCAATCACTGTGCTGTTAGATTTCAGAAACATCCAGCATCAGAAAGTACTGTGTAGGATAGGTACTGTGAGCCAATCAGGTGCCACTACACTGCACAGTGCTATCAATCTACAATGTTTTAGGGGTATTAAAGGATATAGTGGTGCAACCCTTTTGGCTATTTAGCAGGGGTGTGTAAATGAAAAGAGAATTAGACATCCTTCAATAGCTGAAACAGTTCACATATTTAGATAGAAATTTTGTCCGGAGTCCAGTGTTAAAATGTATACCAAAATAGAATCACATTGATATATTGCATACAAATGCCGAATATGTATTTAAGGCCGAGTACACACGATCAGACCGGTCCGATGAAACTGGTCTGCAGACCAGTTTCATCGGACCAGTTCGATGGTGTGTATGCCCCATCGGACCGTTGTCCGTCGGACGAAAGTTTTAAAACCTGCTTTAAAATCTGTCGGACAGGTTCGATGGTTAGTACGCAAAAGCATCGGACCAAAAACCCGCGCATGCTCAGAATCAAGTCGACGCATGCTTGGAAGCATTGAACTTCGTTTTTTCAGCACGTCATTGTGTTCTACGTCACCGCGTTCTGGTCTGATCGGATTTTTGGTCCGATGGTGTGTACACACATCAGATCATCAGACCACTTCAGCCTGGTCCGATTAAAACGGTCCGTCGGACCAGTTTCATCAGACCGGTCTGATCGTGTGTACGTGGCCTAAGATGCAAACTGCTAAAAGTGATTATGAAACTAAATTTAAAAAAAGAAAAACATTTAAATATCTGTGCTCACCCTGAGATTGTATATATACACCCCAATGGTCAACTGCATGTTCTTGTGTTTCTGGGTGAAATAATTCCTGCGCCACGATATTTGGAGTAATGCAAGAGTTAATTTCCTATCTGCTAGATTACATAAAGCACTGTCATTTTCTAAACGTGTATATGCAGAGGGTTGCTAGGTATTGCTGTGCTGCTATTTATAAACCCTTATACCACCATCTTATGTAGAGACAGCTTATGTTGGGGTTGGAGACATTTTTATTTATTTTTTGTTAAAAAAAGGACCGATTTTCCTCCTCCTTAACAATTTTTCAATCTGCTTCAATGTCATCAGCTAAAGAAGACTGACAGCTCAAAGATGAAATGATCTGCAGAGCTTTGTGGGAATACCAGCAGGGGGATAAGATGCTCTGTGGGTACAATGAGGTAGCTATTAAGGAAATACAATGCTCTTCAGAGTGATGTAAAGTGAACAGTCAGGGCATGCAGTGTTTTCTAGGTTAGGGTAAGGAAAGCAGGTAGGACATACAGTGCTCTGCAAGCTACCATAAGGTATATATAGGATATAATGCGGTCTAGCCACTTCAGCTCAGGAAGATTTTACCCCCTTAATGTCCAGAGCATTTTTTTGCGATCCGGCACTGCGTCGCTTTAACTGACAATTGCGCGGGCGTGCGATGTTTGACCAAAAAAAAAATTGTCATCCTTTTTTTTCCCACAAATAGAGCTTTATTTTGTGGCATTTGATCACCTCTGCGTTTTTTATTTTTTGCGCTATAAACAAAAAAAGACTAACAATTTAAAAAAAAAAAAAAAAAACAATATTTTTTACTTTTTGCTATAATAAATATCCCCCAAAAATAGGCAGATATGCATTCTTTTACATATTTTTAGTAAAAAAAAAAAAATAGCAATAAGTTTTATATTGATTGTGTCATGGACATGCAATAATGTCTGGCAGCTTACCTTCTCCTCCATTTGTCCATTAGAGGCCTTACTCTCTTTCTAGCTCCCTGTATGGCTCCACCCCAGGCCATCACAGGAACTCTATATTAACTAGTGCACTGCAGGTCTGCTTTGCTGTTCATCTTTGTTTGTTAGCTTGTGTTCCTGTCTGCCGTGTGCTACGTTTAACTTCCTGTGTACCGATTTTGGCTTGTCTCTGACTACTCCTGTTTGCCTGTGACCCTGACCTTTGACCTGTCTCTTGGTTACCCTCGTCTGCCTGTTGCGCCGACCTCGGCTTACCCATCACTATCCCTTGCGTCCTCAGTGGCTGCTTCCCCTCTCTCCCAACGGAGCGTGACCTGGGGGACTCCAGGCGCCCCGACCTAGGTTCAGTTACAGCGGAGGCCATCCTCACCACTAGAGGCTCTAGTGAACACATGCTGGACTTTAGACTCCACGCCCTGGGGAATCTTGGGCTCACGTTTCCTGTCCTGACAGTTTGAACAGCCATGAACCCGTCCGACATGCCGCGCCCCGCAGACGATCCATTACAGGGCATAGTTCGCAGACTCGAGACCCAAGAAGCTAATCAGACTCAGGTGATGGGATTCCTACAGGATCTGGCTTCCCGCTTTGAACAGCTTCAGACCTCGTTGGGAACCCCGAATCCGCAACCCCAAGTACAACCAGTGGCTGCGCCTGTCGCGCCAGTCGCAGAGTGGCATTCGCTGAAACTACCACCTCCAATCCATTTTTTCTGGAAAGGTCTGCAAGGGGTTTCTTAGCCAATGCACCATCCATTTTGAGCTTCAGCCTCAAAACTTCCTGTCTGATCGGGCAAAGGTAGCCTATATTATTTCCCTCCTTTCCGGTGAAGCTCTAGCCTGATCTGGTAGTTTCCAGCCTGTCCGACTTCTTGAAGCTCTTTCGTAACATCTTCGAAGAGCCGGCTCGGGTTTCTTTAGTGGCTAGTGCTCTTTTATGTCTCCGCCAAGAATCCCGTTCAGTGTGACAATATGCTCTCCAGTTCCGTATCCTCTCAGCTGAATTGAGCTGGAACAATGAGGCCCTGGTCGCTACCTTTTTACATGGCCTTTTCTGACAGAGTAAAAGATGAATTAGCAGGAAGAACCATCCCTGTCGGTCTGGACAATGTCATCTCCTTAAGCAACCAGATCGATATCCGTTTTCAGGAGAGGTCCATAGAAAAAAGTTGTCAACACTCCCTAGGCCCTACCCAGTCTGAGCTCCCCTCACTTCGTCCTGTGTACCATCCTCTGCCTGCTGGGGAACCTATGCAGCTGGGCCGGACCAGACTAACCCCCGAAGAACGTGCTAGGCACAGAACTCTGGGCTTGTGCCTCTATTGTGGAGGCAAGGCCCACTTTCGTGACTCCTGCTCGATTCGCCCGGGAAATGCTTGGGTCTAATACATTTAGAAGGTGGAGTATTGGACCCAGAAACATCACCTCCCCATCTTCTTCCGGTGTCCCTTTATGTAAGCACTTCTCCCCAATCAATCCTTGTATATCTGGATTCCGGGGCTGCCGGCAACTTTTTGGACTGGAGAACTGCTTTTTCTATGAAGTTCACCCTTTCACCCCTCTCTACGCCGTTGGTAGTCTCGGCAATTGATGGCACTGTTCTCCCAGGGGGCCCTATTAGCTTCCAGGAGTGGATATCCTTTCTCATCCTACCCAAAGCCTCTACCCCCATTGTATTGGGCCTTCCTTGGCTACAGCTCCACTCTGCCCATGTGGACTGGGTCTCTGGGCAGAGACCCCCAAGGAGAGACTTCTGGTTGCTACCACATCAGTATCTTTTGATCTTCCCACTGCATACAGCGAATACCAGGATGTGTTCTGTAAGAAATCAGCTGAGGTGCTTCCTCCCCACAGGTCTTTTGACTGTGCCATTCACCTTGTTCACAGAGCAACTCTGCCCAGGGGTCGTACCTACCCTTTGTCCATCCCAGAGACCCAGGCCATGTCTGAGTATGTCGCAGAGAATCTTGAGAGAGGTTTCATCTGGAAAACCTCATCGCCTGCAAGAGCAAGGTTCTTTTTTGTTGCCAAGAAGGATGGTACCTTGAGACCCTGAGTTGATTATCGAGGCTTAAATGCTGTTTCTATTAAAAATCGATACCCCTGACCCTTAATATCTGAGCTATTCGATAGGTTGATGGGTGCCTTCATTTTCACCAAGTTGGATCTCAGAGGGGCGTACAATCTCATTTGAATACAAGAAAGTGATGAATGGAAGACTGCGTTTAACATTTGAGATGGCCATTACGAACATCTGGTCATGCCTTTTGGGTTGTGTAATGCCCCAGACATGTTTCAAAACTTTGTCAATGAAATCTTCAGGGACCTGCTGTACTAGTTTGTTGTCATCTATCTAGATGACATTCTTATCTTTTCGGAAAATCTGCGTGTCCACAGAAACCATGTCCGCACTGTACTCCAGCACCTTAGAGAGAATGGGTCTTCGTATGGATCCTGGGAAGGTCTTAGCCATTACCAACTGGCCTCTTCCTGCTAGCCTCAAGGCCACACAGCGCTTTATTGGCTTCACAAATTATTATAGGCAGTTCATAAGGAATTACTCTTCCATTGCCGCGCCTATTATCGCTTTGACCAAGAAGGGTGCTAATGCCAAAGACTGGCCCCCCGAAGCTGTCTCTGCGTTTCACGATCTGAAACAGGCCTTTGTCTCTGGACCTCTCTTGAGGAGACCAAATCCTGGGGATGCATTCTTTATTGAAGTGGACGCTTCTTCAGTGGGGGTGGGAGCGGTGCTTCTTCAACTCTTTGAGAAGAGACGTCAACCATGTGTGTTCTTTTCCCCCAAAAAATCCCAGGCAGGGAGAAATGATGCCATTGGCGACCGGGAACTTCTCGCAATCAAATTGGTGCTAAAAGAGTGGCATCATCTTTTGGAGGGTTCCCCTCACTCCGTAACGATCTTCACCGATCACAAGAATTTACAGTACCTACAGAATGCTAAACGTCTGAATCCCAGACAGGCCAGGTGGAGTCTCTTCTTTTCCCGTTTTAATTTCACGATTACGTGCTGGAACCATTTTGCCGTAGCCAATTTGCGTCCACCGCAGCTATAACTCGGTCTATGATCTCCGGTGGAGGGTTAGGACCATAGTGTGCCAGTCTTAGTTTAACAGCTCGATCGAAACTTGCTTCCTCGGGTGTCCTGTCTGTTACGCTGGGCCTTTCCGTTAAGTTGGGTCTTTCAGCTCCATCAATTTGGACAAGTTCTGTAATCACGTCCATCTTCTTACGGTTGCTGGCCGGTCTGCCACGGTTCTCCAGTAAGTCCTTGTAGCTGTCCTTTAAGGCTGTGGGATCATCTCACTGCTAGCCAACAATTGTAACGGTCAGGGGTTAACACCGTTTACGATTTCCCATTTCACCAACCCAAGACAGCTTATCCGACACTCCAACCATCCAGCAGACACGATCCATTAGAATTCTCCAGAAGGACGAGACACACCGCTTTGTCTTTGGTTCAAACGAATGAATCCTTTAATAGTAAACTGGGCTCTTCTTATACAGTTACAAGCATGCTACAGTAATCACGGGGACAATGAAACTCTCCACCCAAAACATCACACAATGGGTGCTTAACGCGTTCCCCCTCAATCCACATTCCAGACAGACACTCTGGCATCTAGAGGAGTTAATTACTATATGGCATGGCAGACATCATGACTTTTAGAGTGTGTTAACTCACAACACATATTAGCATCAATAGACATTTCACACAATACAGGGCTAGTTAGCATAGCACAATGAAATATCTTAGGAGCAGACCTAATTAGCATCTCAACAGTCCATGCTATACATTGAATAAATCACACTCTATTGACCTGTTGTGGTCAGAATAAACAACCTGTAATATTCCAAGATCCTGCAATACATGAATTAGCAGTAATGTCCCATCTCATGTAATTTGTGATATAATTTCTCAGTCATCCTATGCCCAAAAGGGACACCTGTTACACGTACAAACCTGGTTCCTGCAACGGTCGGGCTGATGCGCTCTATAGGTCCTCTGACACTTTGGACGAGGAGTCCACTCCTGAACCTGAGCCGATCATCCCAACCTCATGCATTGTTGCCCATTCTACCACCCTGGACTCAAAAATTCCTCCTGGTAAGACCTTTGTCCCCACTGAGCTAAGAGCTAATATCCTTCGTTTGGGACATGATTCCAAGGTGGCAGGCCTTGCTGGATTCCTCCGGTCCTTCTTACTCATCAGTCGTCACTACTGGTGGCCTAATCTCCGCTCGGAGGTCAAAGATTGTCATGTCAAAGATTGTCATGTCAAAGATTGTCATGTCTGTGCTCAGTCTAAATCCTCCACACAAGCTCCTGCTGGTCTTATCATGCCCTTGCTTATTTTTAAGGAGCCCTGGGCTCATATTGCCATGGATTTTATCACCGATCTCCCACTGTCTGACGGTAATACGGTCATTTGGGCGGTAGTCAATCGGTTCTCCAAGATGGCTCATTTTGTTCCCCTTCCTGGTCTTCCTTCTGCTCCTACCTTGGTTCCCATTTTTATTCGAGAAATTTTCCGTCTCCATGGGGTTCCTTCTCATTTGTTTCCGACAGGGGTGTTCAATTTACATCTCGCTTCTGGAGAGCCTTTTGCAAATCCCTCAATATTGCCTTGGATTTTTCCTCTTCTTACCATCCTCATTCCAATGGGCAGACGGAGAGGGTTAATCAGGAGTTAGGCGGCGTACACACGATCGGACATATCCGATGAAAACGGTCCGCGGACCATTTCCATCGGATATGTCCGATCGGGAGTTTGATCCGATGGCGTGTACACACCATCGGATCAAATTCCCCGCCGCCGGACGGCGCGGTGACGTGGCGGTGACGCGGCGGTGACGTTGACGCCGCCGCGTCACCGCCACGTCACCGCACCAGGAAGTAAAACACTTCCGCGCATGCGCCGAATCCATTCGGCAGCGGCGTGGCGGCGGTGGGGGCCGACATGTCTGCTGGTAAGTGTACTAACCAGCAGACATGTCGGGCGGACAGATTCCCACCGGATAGATTTCAAAGCTTGCTTTGAAATCTGTCGGGTGGAGAAATCTGTCCGCTAGCCCATACACACGAGCGGAGATGTCTGCTGAAACGGTCCATCGGACCGTTTTCAGCGGACATATCCCCTCGTGTGTACGCCGCCTTAGAGGTTTTTCTTTGCACTTTAGTCTCCGCTCATCATGACGATTGGTCCTCTCTACTTCCGCGGGCGGAATTTTCTCATAACAATCATGTAAATACCATTTCGGAGAGAACACCCTTTTTTTCAGTTTATGGAAGACATCCTCAACTTCCGCTTCCCATGACCTGTTCTCCGGATATCCCAGCTTTGGCTTCAGCTCAGGAGTCCTTCAATTCCATCTGGAGTGACGTTCACGATTCCCTTCGGGCAGCTGCCGACAAATTCAAAGGCTTTGCTGACCGCCTTCTCTTTAGCCAGTGGACAATATCTGTCTCTCCACCAGGAACATCAAGCTCTGAGTTCCATCTCTGAAGTTTGCTCCAAGATTCATTGGTCCATACACTATAACTTCTAAACTGAATCCGGTTTGTTTCAAACTCCAGATTCCCAAAAGCCTCAAAATTGCTAACTCCTTCCATGTTGCCCTTCTGAAGCCTTTAGTCCTCAATAAGTTCTCTCGTCCTCTCCCCACCATGGTGCCGGTCTCTGAGGATAATCAGGAATATGAGCTCAGTCAAGTTCTGAATTCCCGACTCTGTAGAGGCGCTCTTCAGTACCTTGTTCATTGGAAAGGGTTTGACCCTGAGGAGAGGTCTTGGGTCCCTGCATCTGAGGTCTTTGCACCTCGTCTGTTGAAAAAGTTTCATCTGAAGTTTCCCTCTAAACCGAGGCCCAGGCGGGGAAGGGGGAGGCCTCGTAAGAGGGAGGGTACTGTCATGGACATGCAATAATGTCTGGCAGCTTACCTTCTCCTCCATGTGTCCATTAGAGGCCTTTTATCACTCTCCTCCCTGTATGGCTCCACCCCAGGTCATCACAGGAACTGTATATTAACCCCACAAGCATGAGCCAAGACTTCATGAAGGGTGTCCAGGTAAGAGAATGCTTTATTGAGTGCAGGTTACCTATATTTATACACCAAAAGGAATACTTGATGTAATCAGATATACAATGACGTCCCCCTCCCAAATCATCATACAATGGTGTACTAACGAGCCACCCCTTCAATGGATCTATTTTAGGAGACAGACGCTGTCTCCGGTAGAATCCACATGAGTTAATTACTGGTCATTTGCCCAGATGAGGTGATTCAGACATAAGAACTTCTCACCTGCTAAACAATAGAAATTCACACAATGAACGCTTCTTGAGAGACAGACTAAAGATCATTTACATGACACATTGAGATGTTGAGATCAGTTTAAGGAATAAACCAATTATCTCCAGGCACAGAGCACCCTGCCATTACATACCCCCTGATAGCCCCGATCTGGGGGACCAACATATCCAAATTTCACCCAGATCAGTCCAGGGGTTCTTAAAAGACAAACAGAGTCTATGAGAAAATCCAGAATAAAGTCTATTTTCTTCACAGAAGCGATCACCAGCAGGAAACTAGAACAGCAAACATGTAAACATATTCGCCAGCACACCAAGGATTGTATAAAAAACGTCCAAAAAGATTTATTGCACAGAAACCATCAGAAAAATAACAACATTTCGAAGTCGCACAGGACCTCTTCGTCAGGCAAGTGACACTTGCCTGACGAAGAGGTCCTGTGCGACTTCGAAACTTTGCTATTTTTGTGATGGTTTCTGTGCAATAAATCTGTTTGGAAGTTTTTTTATACGATCCTTGGTGTGCTGGCAAATATGTTTACATCATAGGACAATCAGCCTGCTTTGCCCGAGCAATATTGTGTGTAGGGATGAGCCAAACACCCCCGCGTTTGGTTCGCAAACATTTAGAACCCCATTGACGTATATGGGACCCGAACGTTCAAATTCAAAAGTGCTAATTTTAAAGCCAATTATTCAAGTTATTGTCGGAAAACGTCTTTGAGAACCCGGGTCTTGCCCCAGGGAACATGTATCAATGGAAAAAAAGTTTTAAAAACTGTAGTTTCTTCTGGAGCATCGATTTTAATGATGCTTAACCACTTAAGGACCGCCTCCTGCACATTTACGTCAGCAGAATGGCATGGCTGGGCACATGCACCTACAGGTAGGTGCTGTGCTAGTACCCAGCCTTGGATCGCGGGCGCACACCCCTGGCACACTCCTGTGACCCAGTCCGAAAGCTCTGGGACAGCGGGACTCGCGGACCCGATCGCCGCTGGAGTCCGGCGATCGGTCCCCGGAGCTGAAGGACGGGGAGAGCCGTGTGTAAACACGGCTTCCCTGTTCTTCACTGTGGCAGCGTCATTGATCGTGTGATCCCTTTTATAGGGATACACAATCGATGACGTCACACCTACAGCCACACCCCTTACAGTTGTAAACACACATTAGGTCACACATAACCTCTTGTGGTTAACTCCCAAACTGCACTGTCATTTTCACAATAAACAATGCATTTTAAATGCATTTTTTTGCTGTGAAAATGACATTGGTCCCAAAAATGTGTCAAAATTGGCCTAAGTGTCCGCCATAATGTCGCAGTCACGAAAAAAATCGCTGTTCGCCTCCATTAGTAGTAAAAAAAAATTTTTTATAAAAATGCAATAAAACTATCCCTTATTTTGTAAACGCTATAAATTTTGCGCAAACCAACCAATAAACGCTTATTGCGATTTTTTTTTTTTACCAAAAATAGGTAGAAGAATACGTATCGGACTAAACTGAGGAAAAAAAATATATTTTTATATATTTTTGGGGGATATTTATTATAGCAAAAAGTAAAAAATGTTGCATTTTTTTTTAAATTGTCGCTCTATTTTTGTTTATGACGCAAAAAATAAAAACCGCAGAGGTGATCAAATACCACCAAAAGAAAGCTCTATTTGTAGGAAAAAAAAGGACGCCAATATTGTTTGGGAGCCACGTCGCATGACTGTGCAATTGTCTGTTAAAACGATGCAGTGCTGAATCGCAAAACCTGGCCGGGTACTTTAGCTGCCTAAAGGTCTGGGTCTTAAGTGGTTAAAGTGAAAAAAAAAGCAAAATTCCTTTAAATATCGTACCTGCTGGGTGTCTATAGTATGCCTGTAAGGTATAGTATGCCTGTCACAGAAAGGCAAGGGGGGGTACGCTTTTGTCTTTGGTGTGGGTCTTTCTGGTGTGCTTGCCAACGAGCTGCATGGCAGGTCGACATATGTCTGGACAAGCATGTGGTACCCAGGTTGATGTTTTGGCCACGCGAGATACACTTGCGACATATGTTGCAAATAGCAAAGGTACGATCTTGTGGACATGTTTAAAAAAAGGCCCACACCAAAGAACTTTTGCTGTACCGGTCAGACACAGCAGCGCCATGCACAAGCGCCGTAGATGTGCGCTGTAATGCAGTTGGTGTGCCCTTAAGCTGACCCCTGGAGGGCATCCTGCCTCTTTGGAGATGTGCCTGTGCCTCGTCCTCCTCCTCCTCTTCCTCCTCCTCTCTCCTATCAGGCACCCATGTAGAGTCAGTGACCTCATCATCCCCTCCCTCCTCATCATCACTGTCGAAAACCTGGCAGTGTGCTCCAGCTGGGGGAACATCACTCCCAGATTGCTGTCCCTCTCGGCCACCCCCTCTCCCTGGGCTCACATCAATGCCTTCGTATATCTGTGTTCCGTCATCGGAGTCTTCAAAATGCTGCGCATCTTCCTGCAGCATGTACCCAACACTGTGTTGAAACAGTTCGGGGGACTCCTCAGGATCAGTCTGTGTGAGAGAGGATGAGGAGGATGAGGACGGCTTGGTCATCCAATCTACTAATTTCTCTGCATGTTGAGGCTCAACACGGCCAGCTCCCGAAAAGGATGAGCGGCCACGGCCACGGCCACGTGCTGAAGAGGATGCACCACATCCACCACCAGCGTTGCCTCTAGATCCAGAGCCTGCTTGCCCTCGTGCCTCTCTGCCTCTCTTTGTTGTCCTTCCAGACATATTTATGCGTTCAGACGCTATGTAACAGCACAAGCGCAGTGACACCAACTGCGTTTAGGTGGTATTAAACGGCACACGCGCAGTGACAACAACTGCGTTCAGGTGCTATGTAACAGCACATGTGCAGTGAGACCAAATGTGCTCAGGTGGTATGTAACAGCACACGTACAGTGACACCAACTGCGCTCAGGTGCTATGTAACAGCACACGTGCAGTGACACCAAATGCGCTCAGGTGGTATGTAACAGCACACGTGCAGTGACACCAAATGTGCTCAGGTGGTATGTAACAGCACAAGCACAGTGACACCAACTGCGCTCTGGTGGTATGTAACAGCACACGCGCAGTGACACCAAATGCGCTCAGGTGGTATGTAACAGCAAACGTGCAGTGACACCAAATGCGCTCAGGTGGTATGTAACAGCACAAGCGCAGTGACACCAACTGCGCTCAGGTGGTATGTAACAGCACACGTGCAGTGACACCAAATGCGCTCAGGTGGTATGTAACAGCACAAGCGCAGTGATACTAACTGCGCTCAGGTGGTATGTAACAGCAAACGTGCAGTGACACTAACTGCGCTCAGGTGGTATGTAACAGCACAAGCGCAGTGACACCAACTGCGCTCAGGTGGTATGTAACAGCACACGTGCAGTGACACCAACTGCGCTCAGGTGGTATGTAACAGCACACGTGCAGAGACACCAAATGCGCTCAGGTGGTATGTAACAGCAAACGTGCAGTGACACCAAATGCGCTCAGGTGGTATGTAACAGCACATGTACAGTGACACTAAATGCACTCAGGTGGCATGTAACAGCACACGTGCAGTGACACCAAATGCGCTCAGGTGGTATGTAACAGCACAAGCGCAGTGATACTAACTGCGCTCAGGTGGTATGTAACAGCAAACGTGCAGTGACACTAACTGCGCTCAGGTGGTATGTAACAGCACAAGCGCAGTGACACCAACTGCGCTCAGGTGGTATGTAACAGCACACGTACAGTGACACCAAATGCGCTCAGGTGGCATGTAACAGCACAAGCGCAGTGACACCAACTGCGCTCAGGTGGTATGTAACAGCACACGTGCAGTGACACCAAATGCGCTCAGGTGGTATGTAACAGCAAATGTGCAGTGATACTAAATGCGCTCAGGTGGCATGTAACAGCAAACGTGCAGTGACACTAACTGCGCTCAGGTGGTATGTAACAGCACAAGCGCAGTGACACCAACTGCGCTCAGGTGGTATGTAACAGCACACGTGCAGAGACACCAAATGCGCTCAGGTGGTATGTAACAGCAAACGTGCAGTGACACCAAATGCGCTCAGGTGGTATGTAACAGCACATGTACAGTGACACTAAATGCACTCAGGTGGCATGTAACAGCACACGTGCAGTGACACCAAATGCGCTCAGGTGGTATGTAACAGCACAAGCGCAGTGATACTAACTGCGCTCAGGTGGTATGTAACAGCAAACGTGCAGTGACACTAACTGCGCTCAGGTGGTATGTAACAGCACAAGCACAGTGACACCAACTGCGCTCAGGTGGTATGTAACAGCACACGTGCAGTGACACCAAATGCGCTCAGGTGGTATGTAACAGCAAACGTGCAGTGACACCAACTGCGCTCAGGTGGTATGTAACAGCACAAGCGCAGTGACACCAACTGCGCTCAGGTGGTATGTAACAGCACATGTACAGTGACACTAAATGCACTCAGTTGGCATGTAACAGCACACGTGCAGTGACACCAAATGCGCTCAGGTGGTATGTAACAGCACAAGCGCAGTGATACTAACTGCGCTCAGGTGGTATGTAACAGCAAACGTGCAGTGACACTAACTGCGCTCAGGTGGTATGTAACAGCACAAGCGCAGTGACACCAACTGCGCTCAGGTGGTATGTAACAGCACACGTACAGTGACACCAAATGCGCTCAGGTGGCATGTAACAGCACAAGCGCAGTGACACCAACTGCGTTTAGGTGGTATGTAACAGCACACGTACAGTGACACCAAATGCGCTCAGGTGGTATGTAACAGCACACGTGCAGTGACACCAAATGCGCTCAGGTGGTATGTAACAGCACAAGCGCAGTGATACTAACTGCGCTCAGGTGGTATGTAACAGCAAACGTGCAGTGACACCAAATGCGCTCAGGTGGTATGTAACAGCACATGTACAGTGACACTAAATGCACTCAGGTGGCATGTAACAGCACACGTGCAGTGACACCAAATGCGCTCAGGTGGTATGTAACAGCACAAGCGCAGTGATACTAACTGCGCTCAGGTGGTATGTAACAGCAAACGTGCAGTGACACTAACTGCGCTCAGGTGGTATGTAACAGCACAAGCGCAGTGACACCAACTGCGCTCAGGTGGTATGTAACAGCACACGTACAGTGACACCAAATGCGCTCAGGTGGCATGTAACAGCACAAGCGCAGTGACACCAAATGCGCTCAGGTGGTATGTAACAGCACATGTACAGTGACACTAAATGCACTCAGGTGCGCACTGACAGTCGACGCATGCGCAGTACGTTCGCCGCGGGATCGCGCCTAGTTTAAATAATACACGTCCCCTACCCGCCCAATTTGAATTCCGCCGGCTCATTTTCGCTACGCCGCCGCAACTTTAGGAGAAAGTGCTTTGTGAATACAGTACTTGCTCCTAAAGTTTCGGCGGAGTAACGTAAATGACGAACGTTACTCCAGAATAAAGATCCGCTCTCCTACCTGAATCTGGCCCTGTGTCTCTATCTATCTCTCTATAACTCACTGTCTGTCTGACTTCTCTGAAAGCAAGCCGGAACACACTACACGAGGCCGCCCGGGAGGCGGCCTTTTATAGTGTGGGGCGTGTGCTAAAGCCCTGAGCCCTAATTGGTCAAAGCACCCAGGCTTTGGCCAATTAGGTCTCTGTTTTTTGGGCGCTGTGATTGGCCAAGCATGCAAGGTAATGGTGCATGCTTGGCCAATCATCAGGGCGCAGCGCCGCAGTGAATTATGGGCCGTTGCGCGTCATTCGAATTTGGCGCGAACGACCCGTTTGGTTAGTTTTCGAAGAACGATCGAACAGGCAATGTTCGAATGCGAAGCTCATCCCTACTCAAGACCCAGTAAGCCAGAGGATTTTCGGTGGGGAAGGTGTCCAAGTCTGATCTTGCCCCTAGGTATTCCCGCACCATGTAAACCAGACGCTGGCGATGGTTACTGGAACCGGTCATACCTTGGGGCTGCGGACTAAAAAATTGTCTGAACGCATCGGTCAGACTGCCACCTTCTCCACCGCTCCTTCTGTGACTCACCGAAGCCTCAGCAACACGTTGTCCAGGACCAGGATTTGGTAATCCCCCAGGATCTGGGAACGCGTTGCACAGACCTTTCTGCAAGGCCTCCCAAAGATGTTTCATCTTCTGCTCCCTCTGCGACGGCAAGATAAGGTCCGCAACCTTACTCTTGTAACGTGGATCAAGGAGAGTTGCCTGCCAGTAATGATCCCTCTCCTTAATACCACGAATACATGGATCCTTACGCAGGTTTTGCAGGATCAGGGAGGCCATGCAGCGTAGGTTTGCTAAGGCATTCGGAGCACAGTCCTCTGGGTCACTGAGGACGTCAGGATCCGCAGCCACTTCATCCCAGCCACGTAAAAGTCCATGGGTTCCTTGGGACTGTAAGTGATCCCTTGAAGACTGCTGCTGCTGATGCTAAGTGCTAGGCTCCACCTCCATGCTGCTGATACAATCCTCCTCGTCCTCCACCTCCTCCTCGTCCTCTTTCTGTGTGCTAGGCGGGCAAGCAGGACCACTGTCTGGATAAAGGGGGCCTTGAGAGGTAAGGAAGTCCTCCTCTTCCGCCCTCTGTTCTGCTTCAAGGGCCCTGTCCATTATTCTACACACTGTAAATTTAAGTGACTAGCCTGCCTGCTCTATCTAGCTAGAAAAAAAGACAATATCTCTCTCTCTGTCTGATCTGTAACCAGTGCTGGAACAGACTACACAAGGCCGCCCAGCAGGCGGCCTTTTATAGTGTGGGGCGTGTGCTAAAGCCCTGAGCCATAATTGGCCAAAGCTACACTGTTTTTGTACAATTATGGCTCTCTGTTTTTTGCATGCTGTGATTGGCCAAGCATGCACTATGACCCGCGCGCAATGCCGCAGTGAATTATGGGCCGTGGCGCGTCACTCGAATTTGGTGCGAACGACCCATTTGGTTCGTATTTTGACGAACGGTCGAACATACGATGTTCGAGTCGAACATACGTTTGACTCAAACACAAAGCTCATCCCTAATTGTGTGTTTGGCTACACTTACAAAATGTACCTGTTCCAAATTACAAACAGATTCAACTTAAGAACAAACCTACAGTCCCTGGGCCAGATTCTCAGAGGCGATACGCCTGCGTAAATAGATATGCGTGGCGTAATTGTAAATGTGCGCCGTCGTATCGCTGCGCCGTAAACACAGAACCACATACGCCAGAAAATCTGCTTCTCCTGAGCGGCGTAAATGTTTTAAGCTAGCGCGGCGTAGGCGCATTGTTACACATTGCGCATCTTCAGCTCCCATTGAATTATCATGCAAATATGCAAATGAGGGAGATGCGCCGATTCCCGAAACTACGCGCGTTCGGCGTAGGCTACGCGTGGTGCGCGTAGCACGAAAGCCTGGCCTAAACTTCCCCCTCATTAAAGCAGGGTTAACTTTGCCCCAGACGTGTGCAAGTCAGCTGGAGAGCAACTACAGCAGCACCATAACGGACGAGCTGAGCAATCACACTTGCTGGACAACACATTCGTATGCCAACATGCCAGGGGCAGGCATGGTCTTAGCACTACTATTGTATGCAGAGGAAGAGGCGCATAGAAGGAGGAGGAGGAGGGGGGCACGTGAGAGGATCTACCGAACGCGCATGAGCCTCTTTGGCATGGGTGAGGAGGAGGTGTATAGCATCTTCAGATTCAGCCCTGCTGCCATCCTGGAAATAACCACAGCCCTGCAGGATGACATCACCAGCCAGACACACCGCTCACATGCACTGCAGCCACTGGACAAGGTACTGGCAACACTCCATTTCCTGGCCAGTGGATCATTCCAGCGTACAAGAGGAGTTGTGGCTGGGATGTCACAAACCAGCATGAGCAGATGTCTGCACCAGGTTATCCCCGCAATCCTCAGACGCATGTCCCACCACATCATCAGACCCACCACTGAGCAACTGCGGCAGAAGGCAATGACAGCTTTCTACAGACTTGCCAGATTCCCACGCACCATCGGGGCCATTGATTGCACACATGTGGCACTACAGGCCCCCCCGTGCCACAGAGCACATTTACCGCAATCGGAAGCATTGGCATTTCATCAACGTACAGGTGATAGCTGATGCCAAATACCTCATATGGCACGTCCGTGCCAAAGACCCCGGGTCCAGCCATGACAGCTACATATACCGTCAAAGCAACATCCCAGCAGATTTTGAGCAGAACATGTATGGGGACAGCTGGCTGGTTGGTGAGTGACATGGGTGGCAGGCATGACTGTCCCCCCCATGATGCACACATCACAAGGGGCACATGCACTACTAACATCCTCCTGTCTTTTCACTTCCAGGTGATGCGGCATATGTACTTGGACCCCATCTCATGACTCCTTTCCGGAATCCCCAAACCAGAGGAGAGAGAAGATACAATGAAGCACGCATCAAAACCCGTGCAGTGGTTGAGCGCACATTTGGCCTCCTGAAGTCCCGTTTCCGATGCCTAGATAGGTCCGGGGGTGCCCTGTTGTATTCCCCAAACTTTGTGTGTCAGATCATCGGTGCATGTTGCATTCTGCACAACTTTGCCATGAGAAAGGGCCTGCACATTGCCCTACGTGATGACCTGACCCCCCAACCAGACAGCCCCCCCCTGCCAGAGGAGACCTCGTCTGCTGATGGAAGAGCAGTCAGGAGTTGCCTCGTGTTAAGAATCTTTGACCGTTAAACACACACATTCATCATGGCACACAGACAATGCACGCATGCACACCACTGTGGTCCCTAGCACACACACACCCCACATCCACATCACATTGGATTAGCCCAAGTCCAGCATGTAGGACTTGGGAGCAGCAACGCCACATCAAGGCCCCAATGATGTTGCTGTCCATTCATACACCATTTACACAGCCGTGGGGATAACGTCTCCCCAACGGCCGAGGGTGACACCCCTTACTGGCAGGAGTGCCACCCCCCCACATTCACACACCATTCACACTGAACCGTGTGCCGTATCAAAAAAAAAAAGCTCCTCACCAGAGCAAGAAATAACAATCAAAAAATGACTGGGCCTCACTTGCCTGGGGGCAGCCTCAGGTGGGGGGGTGGGGTATCAGGTTGAGGAGTAGCATCCCCACATCCCTCCCTGGCTGCCTGCATGCCCTCCAAGGCGACCGCTATGCAGGTCTGCACAGCTGTCTGGTCCTAGACTGCAAGCCGCAGGGATTTGACCTCCCCCACAAGGTCTGAGGTGGTCGTCTGCAGCTCCCCCAGGCTGGTGACCGTCGCTGCGCTGTTGCCAGCAACGTCTTGTATGGCATCCGTTAACGGACCCGAGGAGGCCAGGCTGTCGGCCAGGCGCCTCATCTCCCCAACAACCTCTGCAAGGTGCCGATTCTGCTGGTCCTGCTGCCTGGCCAGCTGTTCCGGCATGATCTTGGCAACACCCCTCGTCTTCCTAGTCGCCTTCCTGGGAGTGGCTGGGGACCTGGCATATGGGGAGGATGTTGAGGGGCCTGGAGATGAGGGGGATGGAATCGGAGGGACTGGAGAGGTGGGGGGTGGACACTGATGGGCTGGAGATATATGGGGTGGTGTCTTGGGCTGGTCCGGGCACCCCATGTGCCTCCTCCAAAATCTGGTATAGCTCCTGGTCCTGCTCAACAACCTCCTCCTCAACCACCTCCTCCGTAGAGGTGTGCCCACTTCCCTCCAACAAGGCCTCTTCCAGGGGGGCAGCCAGAGAGACTGGATGCTCGGGGGATGGAACCGGACGGGCCCTGGCAGCAACAGATGGCCCCGCTCCGTCCTGCACATCTGTGGATGACACAAAAGATGCAAATGTTGGTGGACCCACACACTTGGCACATGTTCTCTTCCACCCCCACACATGCTACACAACAGATAGTATATCAAATACACTTAAAAAAGTTTAAAATATATTGCGCTAAACAATTCAGTGTAAATATATAGTATAAATATATAGTGTATAGGCAGCCAACACCACAGTGGATAAAGTGTAATAGAAAAAAGAAAAAAAGTGTAGCGCCAAAACTATATAGATGTAGGAAAAACCATAAATGGCCAGGGTGATGTAGCTACCAGCCAAAATACAGTAAGACCTAAGGTGCAGCCTTCGTGAAGAAGATCATAGACTATAGGCTATGAAACACCAGCTGTTGAGCTGGGTGAAACAAATAACAATATTCAAAAACACAAACTGAAGGTAATGTGAAAAGTGTTGCAACAAAGTAAGTGCAGCTGAAAACAAATGCAAAAGGTCCTGAAAACAGCAAAAACAAGGGGGGAGGGGGAATAGGTGTGGGTTTGAGGATGTTGATATTCCAGTTTCCCCAAAACAGACTGATTGAGTTCCATAACCCAGTAGATGTCTGTGAAGACGAAACCGGTCGGTTAACTGGACTCTTATCACCACTATTGCGTTACTACCAAGATTTTTGCTTGCTGTGGTTTCCTTGATGTGCAGTGTGGAACTTTTTATCTTTTGGGGTTTTTTTGCTTTTATATTTTGGTACATGGACCTTATCCTTGCTTGGAATTTTTAATGAGATTTGCAGATCTCTTTGCTGTATCAATACTTTTTGATCAACTTTTAATAAATTTCTACACGATGAGGAGGTGTTCTCGCCCTCTTTTTTTCATATCTTCCATGAAATACGGAGTCTCACATCTTCACTGTTCTGTCTGACGTTCCTGAGGCCAGCGATACCTGCTCTCCTTTTGGGATCTGCCTACAGCATCACAACCTGGGACATCGATTTATCCATTGGGATGATCGGAGGGCGGCTAGCCTATACAAGCTTTGAAGACCTACCCACCATACGGTGAGCCGTGGGTCAACAAAAGTCGGTAAGAGTACCTTAATATATATATATGCCAAGGAATGTCCTGGGAAGATGACCTGTTTCTGAGGGAAAGGATATCAAATACACTTACCTGTCCTCATGGCTGGCTTTTCAGACTCGTAGCCCCTGACTCCCTCCACCTGCTCCCTCTGCAGGCAGCGGGCGACCACCTTCTCCTCCTCAGTAAGGCGGATGGTACAGGGTGGGCCCCCTCCAGTGCCCCTGGCATGCCGAGCACTCGTAGCCAGCTTGCCCTTCACTAGACGCCGCAGGTCATTCATTTTTTTCTGAATGTCCTGTGGTGTCCGGACCTCGTGTGATAGGGCATTAACCTGACAAGCCACCTTCATCAGAATTTCATCCCTACGTGACTTGCTGGTTCGAGCACTGTCTGCACCATGGAGCCGCGAATCGTATTTCTCCATTGCCGCAATCACGATGGCCCTCTCCTCTGGTGAGAAATTCTTCTTCCTCCTTTCCTTCCCAATAGCAGACATGGTCCTGCAAAAGTTTTCCCAGGCCAAACCAAAAAATGGGAGACTTTTGCGCTGCACATGCGCATGTGTGGGCGCATTATTTATACGATGGGCTGGCAAATCGTAGGGAGGCTTTGCGCATGTGCAGAGGGCATCCACCTCACGGCGCGGGTCATCCACGTCACGGCGCGGGTCATCCACGTCACGGCGCATGCTCCGTTCGTCCCAGCGTTCATTTGCATGGGGTCACGCTTCATTAGAATGCATCACGCCCACTTCCCTCCTACTTTGGAGTTACGCAGGCTTACGCTGATGAATTTCAGCTACGCAGGCGCATCTTGGAAGGCATTTGCTCAGAGAATACGGTACTTGCCTCACCGCGTTACGTCGGCATAGTGCATCTGAGATGCGCTACCCCTGCATAAATATGTGCGCATCTACGAGAATCTGGCCCCCTGTCTTGTTTGGACCACCTGCTTAATGCTGTTCAGAGTATATAGGGCCTGAGGGCCCCACGCCTTTTATTTTTTTAATTTGGGTGCGGGCTCCCCCTTAATATCCATATAAGACCCAAAGGGCCTGGTAACGGGCTGGGGGGGGTATCCATGCCGTTTTTCTCAATAATTTTCATCCATATTTCCGGGACCCACCATTACATTACAGCCGCAAGCAGTTTTAAATGACTTTTATTACTTTAGAAATATAATTTTGTCTAGGGACTGTTTTAACACGGGAAACACGCACTACTTTACAGGCATACTATAGACACCCCCAGGTACGATATTTAAAGGAATATTTCACTTTTATATTTTCACTTTAAGCATTATTAATATCACTGCTCACGAAAAAACTGAAGTTTTTAAAACATTTTTGCGCATTGATACATGTCCCCTGGGGCAGGACCCGGGTCCCCAAACACATTTCAGAATAATAACTTGCATATTAGCCTTTAAAATTCACACTTTTGATTTTTGACATCCGGGTCACATAGACTTTAATGGTGTTCGAATGTTCGCATGTTCTGCCGCGAACCGAACTGGGGGGTGTTCGGCTCATCTCTACTCTCTATCCTCCAGTAAAAAAATGGAAAGGATATACTGCGCTGTGTATAAAAGTGAATACAAAGATTGGCTGCCAACACAGCTGTAGACAAAAAGCAAAATGTGAGGCCGCGTACACACGACCGAGAACCTCATCGGGCTAAACTCATCGTTCCGCCCGACGAGGTTCTCGGCCGGCCGTCGAGTTCGTCGACCAGGCTGTCGAAAAAGGCGTCGAGCCATTAGTCCCGATGGCCCGTAGAGGAAATAGAGAACCTGCTCTCTATTTTGGCTCGATGAGCTTCCCGACGGGACGCTCGACGAAAGTGTACACACGATCGAGCTTCTCGGCAGAATATGGATCCCAATGAGCTTCTCGCTGGATTCTGCCGAGAAACTCGGTCGTGTGTACGGGGCCTGAATATGTAAAAGTGTAGCGCCAATTTTTATATGTGAATATAAATGTTAGAAACACATGGGCCCGGATTCAAAGAGCACTTACGCCGACGTATAACAAGTTTGCATGGATCACGCCCACTTCCACTTACGCTGGCCTGCGCTTTCGAAAATATGCTACGCTGGCACATCTTGGTGAGCAATGGCTTGCTGAATGCAGTCCTTTTCTCTCCGCACTGCGCCGGCGTAACTTACTGTGTGTGCGCTACGCCGGCGTAAATGTGCAACCACTCTCTGTGAATCTGGGCCATGGTTTATATGTGACAAAAAAAATATATAAATGTGTAACTCATCAGTTAAATCGAATAACACCACATAACTATATACAGCAAATCTCACTGGATATAATAAAAATACCACCTGCCAGTGAAAAATAATGTATAGTTAAAGAAAAGGAGGTTGAGTCCCAAAAATTTAAGATAACAAAAGGTGACAACAGTCCAAATGCGTAGAAGTAATCTGACAAATCGAAATGAAGAATCCAACACAGGTGCAAGTTGCAACCCTCTAGATCAGTGATGGCGAACCTTAGCACCCCTGATGTTTTGGAACTACATTTCCCATGAAGCTCATGCACTCTGCAGTGTAGCCGAGCATCATGGGATATGTAGTTCTAAAACATCTGGGGTGCCAAGGTTCGCCATCACTGCTCTAGATGGAAAATCAATAGTCAGAAGCACCGCCACCGATAGTAGCAGGAGGCTTACTGGATGTCAATAACTTAGTGAGGCATATACCACCCAAGTCACGAAAAGCTTATAAGGTCAGTCAGCTCGATGGGTACAGCTGGTCCTGAATTCAACCGGCAACTCGACACCAGCAATCCACAAAGTCAATGTATAAAGAAAGATATATAGCGTATGTTCTTGTTGGGGACAGAGACACGGTATCCATATGCCATGCGTGATAAAAATAAAAGAAACTCATATAGCGTGATACCGTTTAGGAGTAGTATTTATTAAAAATATATAAAATGAAAATTCACATTTTAGGTGGTCATCATAGACTTATCATAAAGTACAGGTACATGAGCGATGTATGTAGGTGGGTCCACCCGATGCGCTTAAACTAATGTCGCCATCTTGGGTGTGGATTTCCCACATCTACATCGCTATTTAAAGATAAAATCCCTACTCTCTACCGCAAGCAAGAGCTGGGAGACTCTGGAGGCTGCGACCTGGAGCCAGTTGCAACGAAGTCCATCCCCATCATCAGGGGCCCTGGTAAACACCTGCTGGCTCTTAGACTCCGCATTCTGGGGAATTTCATGCTCCAGCTCCCAGTGTGATCCGTGTTGGTGCACCAGAGGACCTGCTTTACTGAACTACCCAGAGCTCCATTAAAAGCAGTCAGTTGTAGGGTCCACTACCTTAGCGGTGCACTCATGACCCCAATGGTGACCTGACAGCTACATACTTCCAATGAGAAGAGTTTCATGTTCTGTGTACTGTGGGAGAGCAGATACAATGAATGCAGGGTCCTGGGTTTTGTAACACTTTAATGAAAGACGCAGTCTCTAAGAGGAGTCTTCTGCCGACTAACATTGGGTCTTTTAAATGACCGTTTTTGCACTTGAGATAGACCTCCTATCCAGGAAGTAGTAGGATGAGAAGAGATGTACTTCTTTCTAAGGCAAGGCAAAACCGACGCGAGTCAAGGGTGTGCAATAAGGTTGCAGTGTGATAGCAGCCTTAAGATGGCAAGCATGCGAAATGGGCTTAAGTGGCAAAATACCAGATTGCTATGGCTGGATGCTGGTTGATGAATATTATGAGCGTCCTGCTCTTAGTGGCTTGTCTATTGATAAAGGTACAAGGTTGGCTGGTGGCCCTCTTACCAACTCCTTGGCACGGCATTGAAATCTCATAATGAAAACGGACCCTTTTTTGGTCTAGTTCCTGTGTAGTTGTGACATGGATGACAGTGCTCTGATCTCTTGGCAGCAGCCCCGAAAGGTGGCTTGTTTCCAGTCCTCGTGTAGCACTACCCCCGAAGAAGCTGCTGGTTTGGGTGGCATGTTAGCTTTGTATCTCCGCCGTCTAGGGTACTTGATGACAGTTGTAGTAAAGGCAATGTGCAAAAATGATCAAACAGTAGAAAGGTGAATGGATAGTGTGACAGACTCAGATACTCTTGTGTCTAGGGTCACCTTATGTCCAATAGGGCCATAGGGTGACTGAGAAATTATATCCTAGATTACATGAGATGGGACATGACTGATAAATCATAATTCATGTATTGCAGGATATCTTGGAATATTACAGTTCGGTTACCCACACCAGGTCAATAGACTCCTAAGACATTCCATTGTCCATTGTGTGAGGCTGTTGAGATGTTAAGAGAGTCAGCCTGGCTCCTAGACCTCTCATTATGTATGCTGATGTCCTCACCACCAGCCATCTCTCTATTCTTTGTGTTAATTGAATCTATTGTGTGTGTGTGAAGATGCTCTGTGTTTACGCTTAAGAGATTGTGCATTGTATACGGAGGAGCCGGGGCGTCTGGTCTCCTCATAATTAGCTCATGTTCAATTGGAGTGTGGGGACATTCCGTGACAGTGGTGGCACAGCAGTGGGATGCTTTCTGCAGTCGGTGACATCCAACCTCCACCTGGATCCAAGGTCCGGATAGCAGGATAGGAGAGGTAGAGATACCAGCCGCCATGGAACAGGAATTCGGAAGGAGGTTGCGAGAGAAGCAGATACAGCACAGAGGACCAGTATCAGAGCAGGTCCTGCTTGGATGGTCTGATTCGATCCGCTGCAAACTCTGGAAGGAAGTGCTAGCTCTCGAGCGGGAACACCAGGGAAAAGTTCTCCCCTCCATCCATGTAAGGTACTGGTTACAGTATGAAGTACGCATGCTGTTATTGGGGAAACAACAAAAGCAGGAGTGGACAGCTGAGTTAAGCAGGCTGATCCGGGCAGAGATGCAGTTGGACGAAAGCTACAGAGCCCTTCGGTGGTATGTAGCCCAAGAGTGCCCATGGTCAGCGGATGACAGCCCCACGGAAGGCTTTGACTATGATGGCCTGGGATTGTTGTATTGAAGGATGTCCGAGAACCCCGACTTTGGGAGCAATCGGGAGTGGCGTTTGGAGGACATAATGGAGCACAGAGAGCGAAGACTGAATGTCTCGGAAGTGCACTGGTTACAGGAAGATTTGGAGTTCCTGGCCGTTCAGGAATGGGACCTGAAGATTGCCTACAGACGGCTGCTAGACTCTGCTCAGCGCCAGGGCTGGGCTCCCTTTGCCTGGGACTATCAGGAAATACCAGTGGACAACGCTGAAATCCTGGCTGAAGAATCGGCAATGTGGCAGAGTAACAGTGTGCTTTGCCAACCTGCCCCCGCAGCTATGGATGCGGAGGTCTTATGGCGGATGCAGCAAGTGCTGACTGACCTTGATGATCCCGTTTCTGCATGGGATGATCTTGAATGGAGGAATGTGCCTGTCCAGCAGTATGCCAGTGAATCGGCAGTGGAAAATCTGGAGATGGCCATTCCCAAAGCTGAAGTGCTGACCGCAGGGCCGAGCTCTGCTAGCCTCTGCTCAGTACCTTTAGCATCTTCTGGGTTCCATGGACAGGAGATGGGGAACCTCTATCCCCAGACACCAGTTGCAGAGACAGGGGATTTAATAGACTTTTCTGCTGAGGAAGAACAACCTGATAAGCCTCCAGCAGAAGAGCTGGTATCCAGGCCACACTTCACTGTGCTCTGCCCAGCACCAAGGACAGTATCTGTGGAGTTGCAAGGAACTTCCCCAGCTCAATCGCTGGTCACCGGACAGAGGGTTCAAGACCTCTGCCCCACCCCTGTGGCAGTTCCGGAGGCTCAGGGTGAGAAGGTGGCGATCACTTTACAGCGGCAGATACAGGGGGAGAAGGGAGAGGAGGTGTTCATCGTCCCTCCCCAACAGTTGGCCATGGTGGAGAACGTGGTCTTTCCTCCCCAGCAAAGATCTGTGCATCTGGGAGACAGTACCACAACCATGTTGTCCTGGCAGCCAGATGAGGGAATGGAAAAGGAAGCAGCCAGCTCACCTCCCCAATGACAGCTACCAAGTTTAGGTGTGGAGGAATCCAGCCTCCTTCCCCAACGGTTAGCCGGAGCGGATGATATGATGTACCCAGCGGAAGAGCTGGCAACAGAGCAGAGTGCCACAAGCCTCTGCTCCCAACTAACAGAAGAGGGGGTCCCTGTGGTAGTGGATGAGACTGTGGTCTCCACTCACAGCAACTCAGCAGAAGAGCTGGCAACAGAGCAGCGTGCCACATGCCTCTTCTCTCAACTAACAGAAGAGGGGGTTCCTGTGGTAGTGGATGAGACTTCGATCTTCACTGACACAACCTCAGAAAATGGTGCGCACTGAGATTGGTGGGGTGAGTAATGCTCTGTTTGGAGCAATTTATTTGGGTTAAGGCTTGGATAACACCCCAAATAGTTTGCTGTTCGGCGAACAGGCAATGTTCGAGTCGAACATGAGTTCTACTCGAACTCGAAGCTCATCCATATTCCTTGTCCCTCACCCCTCATAGACAAGGCTAAGGGGAGTGTCCCTAACTGTGTGTAAAACTGTATGGTTTGGAATTTAATAAACAGTTAAGCTCTGGATGTGTAACACTCAACATGTGTGGATTGTCTTATGATTGAGGGGTTAAAGGCTGGTTATGGCGAATCTGCAGGCTGCGGGTGCGTTTGGAGGACAGGAGACACAGGTCTGGCGGATGTGCCCACCTGGGGTATCTGAAATTCGTCACAGTGACTTCTCCTGTTTGCGTGAAACAAGAGAAGTTCTGTTTTCGAACCATTGAGTTTAAGATAACTGGCAGTCATCCAGTTATCGAGGGATCTCTCTAATCCAAGAGAGTGATCCTTTTCGTTGCTGACACGGAGATACAGTTGAGTGTCGTCTGTGTAGGAATGGTAAAGTAGCTTCTGGTTGTTGATTATCTCAAAGAGGGGGCGGAGATAGATATTGAACAGTACCGGCGACAAGGGAGATCCTTGAGGGACTCTGCATGATACAGTATGCATTTCTGACGTGAAAGATCCCAATTTCACTATTTGTGAACGTTTTCCCAAGAAGGAGGAGAACCAGGGTAGATCCTCTACCGCGACTTTGGCCACTTCAGCTAGCCTAGTGAGTAGTAGTCCGTGGTCTACCGTGTCAAAGGCCGCACTTAGGTCCAACAGGATCAGGAGAGAAGATTCTCCTTCATCTGCGGCTTCTAGAATATCATCCCATATTTTTACTAGGGCTGTTTCAGTTCCGTGACCTGGACGGAAGCCTGATTGAAACGTATCGAGTAATTTTTGGGTTTCTAAATGCTGTTGTAACTGTTGTACAACTTCTTTCTCCATTATCTTGAAGAAGACATTTAGACTCGTTATGGGCCTCCTATTGTTTGGGTCTTTAGGGTCAAGGGTGTTTTTTTTTAGGATCGGTTTTATAGTACCTTGTTTCAACAAGGAGGGCACCATGCCCTCCTTGAATGACTGATTTATAAGCTGCGTGATAGCTGGTGCCAGTATATCGGCACTTTCTTTCAGCAGTTTAGTGGGAATGATGTCATTGGGTGCTGTGCTGTTGCGCAGAGACCGAATTATATTTTTAGTTGCAGTGATGGAGATGGGTTTTAAGGTGAATTTCGGTACATGAGGCGGGTATATAATGGTATCAGGGTTGGGATTCAGGGCGGGATTCATGCAGATTCCATTAATTTTGTATTAATGAAATAATTCAATAGTTTGTTGCAAAATTCTTGTGAATCAGCATTGGGGGGCTCTAAGCAGGCTGGATTCATCGACTGTGAAACCAGCTTGAAGAGTTTGCGGGGGCGGTTTAGGGCCTTGGTGACGATGTTGGCGAAATTTTTTTTTTTTTGCCATTTAGGCCGCGTACACACAATCAAATTTGTCCGCTCAAACTGGTCCGACGGATCGTGTGTATGGGCTGTCTTACTGGCGGACAAATTTTAAAACATGCTTTAAAATTTGTCCGTCGGATATGTCCGCTGGTTAGTACACTAACCTGCGGACATATCTGCCCGCACAAGCGTCGTATGGATGCCACGCATGCGTGGAAGTTGTTTACTTCCTGGTGCGGTGACGTGGCGGCGTCAAAGTCACCGCCACGTCACCGCGCTGTCTGCCGGCGGAGATTTTGATCCGATGGTGTGTACACGCCATCGGACCAAAATAGCCCGAGGACCGTTTCCATCGGATATGTCCCTCCGTGTGTACGCGGCCAAAGATTTCTTTATGATATTTCTTTGTTATTGTCTTATAAATGGTGCAGTTTCTATCTGAAGAGCTCCTTTTCCACGCAGCTTCTGCTCTTCTACGCTCTTGCTTTAGCAACGTCAGCTGGTCATTAAACCAGCCGCCGTTGTTTTTCTGGATGTAAGTTTTGCGTTTTGGTGCCACCCAGCGTCAAGTGTTTCTACTGCTGTTTGTTTATGCAGTATTGTGTTTATTTTATTTCCTAGGGTCGTTTTGAAGATTTCCGAATGGAGCTTCTTCTGAGATCTAGTCCAGTGAGTTATCACCGGTTTTCTTGTTTTATTTGGCCTGGGGTGGTTGGCGAGTTTAAATTGAATGGCATGGTGGTCGGTCCATGGTAGTGGCTCATTTTCCCCGACCTCAATTTCCAAATCCTGTTTGAAAATGAGATCGAGGGTATGGCCTGAGGAATGAGTGGGGCCTCGTATTAATTGCTGCAGACCTAGTCCATCCAGATGGTCGATGCAGGCGCCAGCGATGGGGCCAAACGAGCAGTTGGCCCAGAGGTTGAAATCCCCAAGCAGCAGAAGGTGTTTGATGCTTAGGGTGTAGGAGGAGACGAATTCTGTTAATGACGTGAAAAGGTGCGTTTTTGGGCCTGGTGGTCTATAGCACAGTAAAATATGTACCGTGTCTTGGGGATTTATTTGCAGCTGTAGAGTGAGGGTTTCCATGAATGGAAGCGAGTATTGGAGGACTGGTTTGGTGATCGAGAGGTGAATCTTGTGGATCACCGCCAGACCTCCTCCTCTTTGCCCCACTCTGTTCTGCATTTGGATGCGATAATTTGCCGACACTAATTCTTCCACAATGGTGTTGCAATTTCTGTGATAAAGAGGCAATCTAAATCATGTTAAAGGATGAAATCACAGATTTCTTGCCGGTGTTTTACTGACGATCTTGTGTTAACCAAAGCGCAGGATATGCGTTTGGGCTGATGTGATCCGATGCGATTATTCCTGTTAATCGTCGATTGATTCTTAACAGTTGTTCGATCTTTAGAGCTTTTTCGTTGATTGTTGGAAGTGTTGAGGCAAATGGCTTTAATTCCCAGATGGCTTCTGCAGAGTATTTCAGATAACCCATGGTTGCAGAAAAAACACAGGAAAGTATTGATAATTAAGGGGGTTTTGGCCGTGCTGGGGGTGAGGAATAAACAAGCAAATCTGTCACTTCTCTATGTCCTCCCTCCCTGAAATTGATCCAGAGGAAGACGAAAAACCCCAGGCGTGCTATGCCAATCTGCCTTGACTGGGGAAAAAATTCCTTCCTGTTGGCGATCGGTCGCAACCATGGATCAATTGCTTTATGAGTAAGGGGTTGGCTGCAGTGACCCGTTTTCAATTTGAAAAGGCCTGTGCAAGGGAGGGTGAGGGGGGGAGTGTGGGTGGTGTATTGATTACAGTAGGAGTACCAAGACCGGGACTAGGCCCGAGCCGGGGGGTAAGGTACGGGGGACCACGGGGGGAGAGAAGGGCCCTGTAACGGTACAGCAGGGGGGAGTCCTGGGGGGCCTGAGGCGGGTGGTGTTTTTTTTAAACTAATAGCTCTGTCCACTTCGGCATGGGGGGAGGGTGTCCCGCTAGGCCGCGCGCAAAGCCGCGGACTTTCCTGGGACGCCTCCCCGCGTTTGTGGCCACGATCCTAGGCTGCGATTTCCACCGAACCCCGAGGGTTGCGGTGGTGAGATGCTGAGAGGGGGGTGGCGGAGGGCCAGGGGAGACGGCAGGATGGTGTGTGGGATGCCGGGGGGGTCCCGGTCGTCTGGTCAGCCGATCCCCGGGACTTAAAGAAGCGCGGCTATCCTGAGAAGGACGGTCGCATCCAGTCCCAGGGGGGTAGACCAGACAGACCAGGCCAGGCTAGGCAAGGGCTTACCTTGAGGAAAAAACAGTTCAGATGGAAGAGGAGGGTTGCTGTTCCGATGTGAAGCTGCAGTGAGGCTGGGCTGGCCTGGGCTGGGCTGGGAGAGAGACCTGCCTGCCTGGAGCCAAAGCATAAACGCCCTACTTCTAGGAAGATGTGCGCCGTAGTGTGCTCCTGTAGCTAATCCTTCTTCTGGTGGGCCCTCTCTGGCTCCTCAGCTGCCTGGAGGGAGCCTCGGGTGGGGGGGTTGGGAATTTGGAGGTGGCTCATCCCCAGGTGGGCCACTCCTGGCAGGTGTGGGCTGCATGCCCTCCAAGGCCACGGCTATTCGGCTGAGGAATGAATTGGTCTGGGCCTGCATCCTCAGCTGCCGGGTCACATGATACTGCTGGGCCCGCTGCCTCTGCCTCCCCTGTTCCCGGGTGGCAGCTGTGTTCACCTGGACTGCTGCAGTAAGGTGCCGAACATCAGCCTGCACCTCCCCCAGGCTGGTCACCACTGCAGCGCAGTTGCAGCTGATGTCCTGCACTGCCTCTGTCATCTGGGCCACGGAGGCCAGGCTAGCAGTCACACGGTCCAGGTGCCCAGCTATCTCCCCCATCTGCTGGGTCTGCCTGGCCTGGTCCCTTGCCATTTGGTCATGGACCACGTCAGACACCCCCCTGGTCTTACGGGTCGCCTTCCTGGGGCCAGGAGATGGTAGTCCCCGGGTTGATGGAGTCGCCCTTGAGGGGCTTCCCGTGATGGGGGAGGAAATATGAGAGGGCCCTGCCGAAGGGGAGGACTCCTCCAAAAATAATAACACCTCCTGCTCCGACACGACCGGCTCCTCCGTAACCACCTTAGCAGGTGAGGTGTGGGCACTCCCCTCCACCGCGGTGTCTTCAGTGCCCAGGGGGTCGGGCTCAGGATGCGGTTGGGGGAATGGGGTGGAATGGCCGCCGGCAGATGATGAACCAGCTCCGTCATCTGTGGATGACAGAAAGCATACACATGTTGGTGGCCCCACACACTTGGCACATGTCCCCCCCCCCACATGCAACACACCAAATAGGGGATAAAAATCACACACCTGTCCTGGAGCCTTCCTCCACTGAATCAAACCCCTCTACGCCCTCCAACTGCTCCCTCTCCAGACAGGGGGCAACCACCTCCTCCTCCGGGGTCAAGCTGACCGCACATGGGGGTCCACCCCCCGTGCCCCTCTCAATTTTTTTAGAGATGTCCGAAGCAGTCCGGGTCTCATATCCAAAGCTGTTGACCCTGGCAGCAATGGACTCCAGGATGGCCTGCTTCCTGTCCCAGGTTGTCTGGCGACTTTTAGATCCATGGAGGAACACATCGTATGTCTCCATAGCCGAGATGACGGCTGACAGCTCCTGGGCATTGAAGTTCCTCTTCCTCCTCTGCCTGCGGTGAACAGGAGCAGCCATCTCCAAGCAAAAGTACCTTCCCTGGGGGGGGGGGGGGGGGGGGGGGAAACTGGATGTACATTTGCGCCGGATGGGCGCATCTGCGGCCGCATTTATACACGCGGCGTAAGACGTTGCGTCGACGTATCCCAGGTAGTTGGGCCGACGTAGTTGTGAGCATGCGCACAGGAAAGCGAGCAGACCCCGACGTTACTGCGCATGCTCCGTGGATGATACGCCGGACATAAGTCTCTGCGCTGGGCTCAGCCCATCATTTACATATGGTCACACCCACTTACACCGACTTGCGCCTTCACATTTACGTTACGCCGGCGCAAAGTTAGGAGCAAGTGCTTGGTAAATACTGTACTTGCCTCACTAGTTTGCGTCGGCGGAACGTAAATGCGCTGCACTACGCCCGCACAAATATGCGCCCATCTACCTGAATCTGGCCCATAGTGTAATTAGGTGGACGTCAGTTAAAATTGCCTCCTGCACTACAAGAAATCATAGGGTCCAATCAAGCTTAACGCTTGGGAAGCCCTGTGGTACAGTAAGCATTTATTTTAGAATACTTTGGAAAGTCCTTGGGGAGATTAAACTTGTTTAGTTGGGAAAATCTCTGGGCTAATTTTTTGAAGGACTATAGTGAAGCCCCGTACACACGACAGGGAACCTCGACGGGCGGAACACATCGTTCCGCCCGTCGAGGTTCTCTGCCGGCCGTCAGAATCTGCGACCCGCCCGTCGGGAATGGCAACCAGCCATTCATCCCGACGGGCCGTCGAGCAAATAGAGAACCTGTTCTCTATTTGCTCGACGGGTTTCCCGACGGGCGGGGCGAGCAGAGAGCGTACACACGGCCGAGGTTCTCGCTGGAATGCAGCTCCCAGCGAGGTTCTCGCTGGTTTCTGGCGAGAACCTTGGCCATGTGTACGGGGCCTCAGTCATTGTTCTGACAAGTAGTGAAAAAAGAGTATTAAAGGTACCTGTCAACCCAATCATTGGTCAAAGCATAGCTAGCTTTGGGAAAAAGTGACCTATAAGGTTTGCGGGATCAGCTCAAGGTCCTTCGTCTGCAAAAGGATGGGAAATCAGATCGCTTTCAAAAAGGGAATCTAACCGTGGGGAACCTTACCACTTGAAATGATAGATAAATATGGACGTTGGGTTGTGAAATATATGCAATATTGGGAATCACTGGACTGGAAACGGTATTTTAAAAGAGGTAGTACAGGAGGTAGTACAGGGATGATAGAATCCATGAACAGAACTGATGAGGTGAGTATTTTTAATAGGGACAAGCAGGGACAGCCACCCAAATGGTGGGAGTCCACATCCCCAGAGTATTGATAAACAGAGGTTATGGGTTTAAGTATCATAGAGAACATGCTGATCTGTGTGATGTCTAGAGGTCATATTTGACCTAGCTGAGTGTGTGAATGTGTGTGTGTGTGTGTGGGATATGCAATATATGTTGTGTTGTGTGACGTGTGTTCTCAGCTGCTGACAGTCCAAATGAAATTCTTTCCAGGTCTGTGAGAATGTGTGAACAGCTATGTTGTCATGCAAATTGAGTGAGCTGATTGAACTGTAAAACAAAAGTAAAATGCCTCCTAATAATGTATGTTTATATGTATGTGTGTGTATTAACGGTAATCTTTGTTTTGAAGTTTTTTTTAAGTTTTTCAACGTGCTCAGTATGGTGAAGTATAACTGTCTTGCAAGACAAAGCATTGGTATGTATTAAGTAATACATATTAATTTAAAGTTGAGCTCAACAATTCTTGGTATTTTAAAAAGTGCACAGTGTATGTAATGTAATGTATATTTGTGTTTCATATGCTAATGTCTTGTTACAGGTATATAACCATTGTTTTTTGTTTCCAGGTTAAAAAATAAATAAAATAATAATAATAACTGAACGTTTATTACTAACTTTTATTTTGTGTTTTATCCCTCAGATTCGATAACTGGGTTTTCAGGCTTTCAGAATAAGAGGAAATCTCCATAGACAACATTATGTTGGTCGGTCGGGTTTCACAATGTTTTTTAGGTTTTCATCACCATTATCTAGGTGGAACGTCTAGTTGTCAGTCCATTTGACTATGTTTTTGAACCACCTAGTGTGGGTTGCATGTTCTGATCCACTGAATAGCAGAACCAACTAACTGAAGTCCGCGTATTAGTTTTTTTAAATGAAAAGTTGAGTAAGACTGCAGGGGATAATTGGCACTCTAACACATATATTAGGCTAAGAAGCATTCAGGGGTACTACACTTAGTGGTAAAAGGGTTTTGGGGTATTCTCCAGAGTTTGAAATGGATCGGCCATAGATTCGTGTCATATCTGTTTTTTTATTACCGAAGATCAGCCATGCTGACATGTGTAGTTCTATAGCTCTAAAAGGTAAAAGTGATGCTACTTTGGCCAGACTTGTGTTTAGGACTGCTGTTATGCCTGGCTGTACAAGGTTGCATTGCCTTAGGCTAAGGTATGCTAATGTCCCTAGCTATCTGTATGTTCCCAAATGTAGTTCACACCTGTTTCCTTCCGTGTCACAATGCGATCCTATTTTCTCCTACAGCTTCCTGTTTGTCAGTTGTTGTGGCTATTTGTTACCAATTGCCTAATGAATAGCTGTGTGTGTCCAGGCACACCGGTCGGCTCGTTTACCCTCTACTGTTCAGTGTTCCCGGCGCCTCAGTGCTGCAAGGGATTTTTTTTAGTCTATTGGTCAGTTGTGTCTGGTAGCACCAGTTCATCGAGCTGGATATACATTATGCAATTTTTGTTTAACAATTTCTTTTAGATTTACCTGCAGACATGTGGTATGAGGGCCTGCCTGATTACATACGAGTTGAAAGTGTAGAAGTCTGGCCTCGTATTGTATAGTTTTGGTTGAGTCTGGAGAACAGTTGTGCAGGAAGATCGTATGGGGAGATACCAGCTCTTGGCTGTTCCAATGGCCCTCACTTCCAATATATAGGTGGGCATGCAGTATTCTCCTCAGTTAATATCCATAGGTGTCCTTCCTGTCCTAGATTACTTGTGTACCTTAACTGGTGGTCTGTGACTTGCATGCCAAGAAGATAAGTGCCTCAGGGTGGCACTAGACTCCTGTCTTTCATGTGAGTCCTGTCTGAATAGTGAAGGCAGTTTGTTTTGTAGGGGTGAAGGATAACATAGTCTAATTACTCAATTGATAGACGGTTGAGAAGGTGTGCAGCCTCTATGAGGGAGCGGGTGTACCTGGTGGCAGGTGGTTTTTAATCTGGGTATCCAGACTATTTCCCATACATAGGAAAAAGACAGGCTCAATGGCGACTGTCTTTGGAGCGGGAGGTGGGTCACTGGGTACCGTAATCACTATAGAGCTGGAGATAATCAGGAACCCATTGGGAGACCCTGGGCTACATATCAGGGAAGGGTTAGGAAATCCAACTCGTTCTATTTTCATCCCTAGGGGCAGGGACGGAACTTTGGGCATATGTCATGGTCAATTTGGGTACTATCCTATCACTCCACTGGGTTACACCCTGGAGTTCATCCTGATCTGAGGGGTTTGAGTCCAGACAGGAATTGAAAAAAATGTTTGAATGGGTGACTAGTATGACATAAATGAATGTGGTGCAGGTACCCAGGAGACTGGCACCTATGCATAATAAGGTGTCTGTTGGCCAAACTAGAGGGTGCCAGGTGATACATCAATGGGGTGAAAACTTCCTCGTAGAGGCAGTGTCTCAAGCTTAGCAGTCCTATAGAGCTCTTGGTTACTGGACATGTGAGAGGTACACCTAGTTGATGTCTCACCTCAGAGGTTGAACCCCGGGTTGCACCCTGATAAGCCCTGAAGAAAAGTTTTATAGCAAACCCGACATCCCCTTTACACTTACTGAAACTTCCGCTGGAATTCGGGGAGGAGTTAAAAGTTGGGTAGTTAAACTTTAATAATAACGGCTGGGAATTATCTGATATGGAGCTGGCTGAGAGAACATTTTAGGTGGAGGTGGGGTAGGCTTCCCGGAATAAAATAGGTCTATTTAGGGACACCTAGGTGTGGAAAGGGTAGCGCCTGGCTGAACATATGGGGGTGGGAAGTTCCAGAGGTTCTGGAGCAGTCCTGAGGTTGAGCATGGGAGGAGGTAACAAGGGAGATGGAAATCAGGATGTTTTAGGGCCAAAAAACTTTAGTAAACTGCACCCGGGGGCGGTTCCCGATGCAGGTCACTATTACGAGACCGAGGCAAGGGTATTGGTGCTGGTATCAAAGGTCCAATGATGCCCTATATTCTGCCTACGGGTTGAACTGTACTCAGCGGGGTACATTACCTCAGGGAGTCTACTGTACATCTTCCCCCAGTCCTGGCAATAGATATAGCCGAGACACAAGGACATACCCCTGTTACCCCAGAGAAAAGGCTTGATATCACACCTGACACCCCCATATATCTACAGAAACTTCCTCTGGGATTTGGGGCTGAGTTAAAGGCTTGGTTGGTAGATTTTGGGCAACAGGATGAAATATTAAATGTGCTAGGAGATGCTGAGAAACAAGCCACCAGACGACTCACCCATGATCAAAATAAGTTGATCCAAGTATCCCACGCTTTAGACGCAGACGCTAATATTTCCGGGTTTTAAAGTTTATGTGGGTATAGTCCCAACGCTACAGCTTTCCTAAACATTTTGCTCCACCCTGTTGTTGTTCTAATCTGCGTAGCATTATTGCGCTCCCTGATGCAAGTAATAATGTGCATTACTATTAAGAGAATGAACGCCAAAACTATGAGAATGTGCATCTCAATGAGGTATCTTTCTTCTCTCAAGGAACAGAAAAGCCACTAACTCAGAAACAAATATCTGAAGAAGCCTGTTCCAATCTAGACCAGTACAAATGTACTGTGTGTGTATCCAATTTTACTTTTTTTTTTTTTTATTCATTTTTTTGATCAATTTTCATTTTTTTTAAATAATAATTGTTTAAAAAAAATATTATTTTGTCGGTTTTTTATTTTTTTCTCCCTGTAGTGTTATAGTTATAATTTTTTTACTTTTAATTTTATTTAAAGTTTTTTTCATTATTATTATTTTTTTCTCATTCAGGTGAGAAAAGTTCCAAAAGGTTTGAACTGTGTCCACCTGAAGGGGGGGAGTAGTGCATAGATCTGAAAATACAAATAATGCATTGGTTTTTTTTTAATTGCCTTTTTGTTAAAGAACTATATATTCTTTTTTATTATTATTATGTGGTTTGGGGAAAAGCCTCTAAATTTTTTTTAGTAATAAGTACAGTCGGGTTTGACTAAATTCTAAAAGTTTTTTTTTGCAACCATTGTTTAGTCTCTCCTTTTTAATATTTTAATTTTTTATGTTTTTAACCCGACTTGTAAATTGTTAAGTGACCATGATCATGTTCACCTGTTGATCACTAGTATGAGAAATGAGTCGTTTTTTAAACGGAATATTTTATTTTGATTTATTTTTTTCTCGCTGTCAGCTAAAGTTGGCAAGGCAACTAGGTATTAGTTTTTTTTTGTTGGATACCGATTCAATGCTCTATTACAATCTAAAGTGGAATGTAAACTGGAGATCTTCGTTGGAGCAGCATTAAATGTGTAGTTTTTTATTTTTTATGTATATTATTTTTTTTCCTTTACTCCTTTTTTTTTTTTATTACTCACCTCTCTTCCTTTACTCCTTTTTTTTTTTTATTACTCACCTCTCTTCCTTTCCTCCTTTAATATTATACTCTCCATGGGCCAGATTCACAGATCCAGTACTCCGGTCTATCTCCTGTTAGACCGGAGTACTTTCAAATTACGCGCGTCGTATCATTAGTTTGAATCCTCAAACCATGATTAGAAGGCTTCGGGCTTCGATCAGACAGGCTTACGTCTTCGTACGCCTTCGGATCTGCGCTGCAATCTTTTTGCGGCCGCTGGGTGGAGTTCGGGTCGTTTTCTGCGTCGGGGTATGCAAATGAGCTTTTTCTGGCGATCCACGAAGTTACGATCGTCCTTCGCAATCTCTTACGGCATCTGTAGTCATCTTTTTGCTGCGTAAAGTTATACCAGCTATTAGCTGGTCTATAGTTAGACGGCCCATGTTAAGTATGGCCGTCGTTCCCGCGTCGAATTTCAATTTTTTTTTTTTTGCGTAAGTCGTCCGGGAATAGGAATGTACGTAAACGACGCTATTAAAAAAAAATAACAACGTTATTTCGCGCAATGCACGGCGGGAAATTTCTGAACGGAGCATGCGCAGTTCGATCGCCGCGGGGACGTGCCTAATTTAAATGCTTCATGTCCCCTAATCGCGTATTTCGATTCCGCCGTGAGAAATACACTACGCCGCCGTACCTTCCGGGCCGAAAGCTACCTGAATTCATCTTAGAGCCAGGTAAAATACGGCGGCGTAGTGTATCTCTGATACTCTGCGCCAGGGCAATTGTTCCTGAATCTGGCCCTAAGTTTTTATTTTTGTTTCTATCATCCATCTTCTCAGGATAATGTAACTAGGACATCAGTCATATCATTTGGTTTTCTTTTTTTTTTTAAGACGCGTGAGCATTCCTGCCCGCCAGTGCCATATTGTACACCCAGTGAAACCAAAGTATCCCTGGACATCCAGGTTTTTATGTCTTAATGTAATTCTACCTCCCCTAGTCTACCTACTGCTTTATAGTCAAAAAGGTCACAGCACTCCTGCTGTCTGACATTCCTCCAATAACTGTACACTGACGCTTTTTTTTTTATATATATATATATATATATTCATGCACAAATTTTCGGAGGCCCGCCCAACCACCACCTGAAGAAGAAACGATAACAAAGTAATTTCTTGAGACAAATGTGCCACAAATAAGACTCTCCTGAACTTTCCTTCACCAAGCTGAAAAGCGCTGTCTCGCGGTCAAATCCAATCGTTACAATCATTACATCATATTCCCAAGTTACAGGACTAGATATGCAAGAATCCCGCCATCAATGTTGGAGTTTCAAGGCAGAGGGGCGATGAAACATTGGAGTACAGACTCTCACGGATCGGATGTGGAGTCTCAAAGGCACCAGGACTGTCTCAAGTCTACCGTGATTGGGTTCCAGCGTGTTCAAGCCGCAGTGGTGGTGGGGAAGGGTCGAGGGCTTCTGGGCCGTTGTGGAGGGGTACAAAATCATTGAAGGAGGACATAAGTTCAAGAATGAACTTCAGGGGGGACTGTGGTGGAACGTTTGAATTTCATATTTATACCAGGGGAATCAGTGCAAAGATGAATGTATATGTTTTACTGGACTGGTTCAATTTTGTGATATGACAAACTAAGGGCTCAGCTGGTCTTTAAAAAATTACTTCTTCCTGGGTCATGGGTAAAGGTCCCAGGTGATAATTAAATTAGCTAAATTGTCCTTTTGTTTGGAAGGGAAGCTCGGACAGGCTGAAAGGCTCCATCACAGCAGGGGTCCTTAGCATGCTAGTGTAACAAATTGGCTAACTACGCATCAAAGGATTGCTTGACACACCAAAGACTGAGAGTTTTTTTTAGATTTGTGCATGCTAGAAACATTTCTAGCAGGCTTGAGAGGCGACCAATCTGGTTCTGATGGAACTCTGAACCAATGAATATATAGGCTTGAGATTAAACCAATCCGGTTGTAAGGCAACTTTACACCAATAGCATTCTAAGGATTTTGAATCCTGGAGGGGGGGTAGCGGAGAGCAGGGGAGCATAAAGTTTGGATAAAAAGTTTGAGAACTCTCTTCCTCGAAGATGTTGACCTGACACATGGTGATGTAATATCTCTCTTTCTCTCTCTCTCTCTCTCTCTCTCTCTCTCTCTCTCTCTCTCTCTCTCTCTCTCTCTCTCCCTCCTATAAGATTTGGCCTAGAATTAATCTCACTTCTCTTTTGCTTTCCTCATAGATTCATTTAACGACAACTTGTCATTATTTACTGCTGTGTCCATTATAACCATATTACTTTTTGTATAACTGTGTAACCATGGTATCTGGGTTTTAAAGGTGGTATCTTATGTTATAGTCACAAATATTGGATTAATGCAAGTTTCTTCTCTGTATCAATAAATCTAATCCTTTTCTCTTTTTCGCACCGCTATTCTTTGATTTAATTTTTATATAGACAAAAAGGTTTTAATCACTTATGTTAATTATTTAAGTGCGATATTAATATTTCCATGACACAGGGAAACAGTCCTGCTTCCAATAACACTTTACTTCGCCACTCCAGCCAGAGTGGGTGTAGCGCACCTGGACAGGCCTCTTTTGACACTCGAACTTAGGATCAAGTCTCTGCCACAGATCCTCCCAAAAAGAATGGAGACATTTATGGTCCAGAATCCTCTCTCAGTACATTCAGCACCCGGATCTCCTTCAGGTAGTTTTGCAAATTAGCGGCTGACAGACGACCAACATCCAGCCTGTCAGATCCCGGGTAGTCCCCGATGAATAGACAGGCCCCTCCTGGAACACCAGCCTCGTGCTTGGTATCCTTCGGACAGACTCCTCATCGGTCAGCTTCCTCCAATTGGACAGACAGCTCGGGACCCCCTCCAGATTAAGGACCCAGATAATCACTGGGCTCACACAGGAGATCGATTGCTCCAGGCCAACGTGGTCCCGGAACCAGGAACACTGCTACCCACGCACACCCCGGCCAGGAGGGCCATATGCGGGGCTGTCGTGGAATGGCTACCCCAAAGGTGGGCGCCACAAGAGGAAGAAGAACCTCGAGGCAATGGCGTCTGCCCCCTTTATACCCCTCCCCAGTATGCACAGCGAGGCGGCCCACACCTGACTGGCTGCTAAGGAGTGGCACTCAGAACACATGACCACACTGCCGCCGTCTGCTGTCCGGGGTGACGGGAGTCCCCAAACAAATGGTCAGCCCACAGCACAGCCAAGTTAGAGCAGACCCAAATTTAAACAGTCAAAATAATTCAGAGCCAACTATTTCTCTAAATTCTCCCCTAAATTTAACATAGCACGGCACTACAAAAAAAATGGTGTTCAATACTAAACACCTACCTGGATCTGCTTGACAGTAAAGTAGAGTAGAAGAAAAGAAGAGATAAAACTATATAAAAATATATAATACTTTTTTAGCTTTACACAATGATACATTTGACATTAAAATGTCTAAATATCTAGTCTGCCCATTCTCCGACAGCCTTGATAGGTGATCCTCAGGACCTGAAATACAGAAACAAGAGAACACACACAAATATTACATTATTTACATTTACTATGGGTGAATGAAGCTGCACCTTTTAAAACGAAGGCAAAGCTTCCTTCCTCCCCCTAGGAGCGTCAAAGATAACGAAGTGCTAGGCATTGGCAATTGTAAAGGCCCATGAACAAATCTCTCCAAGCAGAAAGTAAAGTTGCAGAACACTACCCTCTAGCCGCAGCGTTCCATTCAAGCAAGTGTACGAAAGTCTGTACCAGGATAAAAAACATGTTGGCAAGATGAGTCCTCTCTTTTCAGTAAATGGAGTCCACAGGAACCTAGTCTAAACTAACTAAACATTTTCATCCCCCCAGAGTCAGTCACACCACAGCAAAGGTGGGATGTGAGAAAAAAATAATTATCGTTCCTGTTCGGGACTTCTTCATGCAAAAAACAAACACTATGGGCCAGATTCAGGTAGATGCGCGCATCTTTTCGCCAGCGTAGCGCAACGCATATACGCTGCGCTGACGCAAACTAGCGAGTGAAGTACAGCATTCACCAAGCGCATGGCCGTTACTTTGCGACGGAGTAACGAAGATGCGTTGGTGCAACCCGACGCAAGTGGAAGTAGGTGTGATCATATGTAAATAATGGGCGGAGCCCAGCGCAGAGGCTTACGTTCAGCGCATCATCCACAGAGCATGCGCAGTGAGTGAGGCTTCACTCGGCCCCCTGTGCGCATGCTCACAACTTCCGTCGGCACCACTTCACGGGAAACGTCAGCGCAATGTGTTCCGTTGCGCGTATAAAAGCGCCAACGGAAGCGCCATTCCGGCGCAAAAGTATTTCCGTTTCCCCCCACCCCAGGGAAGTTACTTTTACTCTGTAATGGCTGCTCCCGCTCCCCCCAAAGAGAGGAGGAACCTCAATTTCAATGCCCAGTAGGTCTCTGTGGTCATCTCCGCTATGGAGACTTATAACGATTTTCTCCACGGAAAGAAAAGTCGGAAGACCAGCCGGGAGAGGAAGCAGGCCATCCTGGACACCATTGCTGGCAGGGTGAATGTGTTGGGGTACTCCACCCGGACTGCTGGTGATATCCAGAAAAAAATAAATGACCTGCGGCGCAAGGTCCGTGGCAAGGTGGCCACCATCAGGAGGCATGAGAGGGGCACAGGTGGTGGACCCCCATGTCCGGTCAGCCTGACCACAGAGGAGGAGGTGGTCGCCCGGAGGGAGGGGGTACCAGGCTATGATTCTATGGAGGAAGGCTCCAGGACAGGTAAGTGTTTTTTATCCCCTATTTGGTGTGTTGCATGTGGGGGGGGGGGTACATGTGCCAAGTGTGTGGGACCACCAACATGTGTCTGCTTTGTGTCATCCACAGATGACGGAGCTGGGCCATCATCTGTTGCCGGCCATTCCACCCCAACCCCCCAACGGGATCCTGAGGACGAGCCCCTGGGTGCTGAAGACACCGAGGAGGAGGAGAGTGCCCACACCACTTCTGCAGAGATGGTTGAGGAGGAGCCTGTTCCTCAGCAGGAGATTTTTTTTTGTTTTATCAGAGTCCTCCCCTTCTGCAGGCCCCTCTGTCATCCCCTCACCCATCCTCGGTAGCCCCTCAAGGGCGACTCCATCCCCACGGGGACAACCTTCTCCTGGCCCCAGGAAGGCGACCCGTAAGACCAGGGGGGTGTCTGATCTGGTCCAGGACCAGGTGGCGATGGACCACGCCCGGCAAACCCAGCAGATGGGGGAGATTGCTGGCCACTTGGACCGGCTCGCTGACAGCCTGGGCTCCGTATCGCAGCTGCCCAGTGGTGTGCAGGACGTTGTGACCAGCCTGGGGGAGGTGCAGGCTGATGTACGGCACCTCACAGCAGCCGTCCACGCCAACACAGCTGCCATCTGGGAAGAGGGGAGGCAGGGGCAGCGTGCCCAGCGGCATAATATCACCCGCCAGCTGAGAATGCAGGCCCAGACCAACCTCTATCTGAGCCGGATTGCCGTGGCCTTGGAGGGCATGCAGCCAACAGCTGCCAGGAGTGGCCCACCCGGGGATCAGCCTCCTCCAGATGCCCCTCCACCCCCACCCACTCCCTCCAGGCAGCTGAGGAGCCCGAGAGTGCCCACAAGGAGGAGCCCCCGTCATCCCAGATGAGGGATTTTTTTGGGGGGGTTCATTTTTATTTTTTTATTCTTGCTCAGGTTATGAGTTTATATTTTATTTTATTACTCAGGTTATGAGTTTATATTTTATTTTATTACTCAGGATATGAGTTTATATTGTATTTTTAACTGCACACGGTCAGGAGTGCAGGGGACAGTGTGAATGGTGTGTGAATGTGAGGGGGTGGCACTCCTGCCAGTAAGGGGTGTCACTCTCGGCCGTGGTGGAGAAGTTATCCCCACGGCTGTATGAATGACGTGTGAAAGGTGTATGAATGGACAGCGACATCATTGGGGCCTTGACGCTGGCGTTGCTGCTCCCAAGTCCTACATGCTGGACTTGGGCTAATCCAATGCGATGTGGATGTGGTGTGTGTGATCTAGGGAAATCAGTGGTGTGCATGCATGCATTGTCTGTGTGATTAATGTTTTGGTTTAGTGTCCAAAGATGCCTACGGCGAGGACCCTCCTGACTGCTCTTCCATCAGCAGACTGGTTCTCCTCTGGCAGGTGGGGACTGTGTGGGACGGGGGTCAGGTCATCACGTATGTCAATCTGCAGGCCTTTTCTCATAGCAAAGTTGTGCAGAATGCAACATGCACCGATGATCTGACACACGAAGGTAGGGGAATACAATAGGGCCCCCCCAGACTTATCCAGGAAGCGGAAACGGGACTTCAGGAGCCCAAATGTTTGCTCCACCACTGCATGGGTTTTGATGTGTGCTTCATTGTATTTTCTCTCTCCTCTGGTTTGGGGGTTCCGGAAAGGAGTCATTAGATGGGGTCCTAGTGCATATGCAGAGTCACCTGGAAGGGAAAAGACAGGAGGATGTTAGTCATGCATGTGGCCCTTGTGATGTGTGCATTATGGGAGGGGATAGTCATGCCTGCCACCCATGTCACTCACCAACCAGCCAGCTGTCCCCATACATGTTCTGCTCGAATTCTGCTGGGATGGGGCTCTGACGGTATATGAAGCTGTCATGGCTGGATCCGGGGTGTTTGGCACGGACGTGCCATATGAGGCGTTGGGCATCGGCTATCACCTGTACGTTGATGGAATGCCAATGCTTCCGATTGCGGTATATGTGCTCTGTGGCACTTGGGGGCTGTAGGGCCACATGTGTGCAATCAATGGCCCCCACAGTGCGTGAGAATCTGGCAATGCTGTAGAAATCTGTCATTGTCTTCAGCCGCAGCTCCTCAGTGGTGGGTCTGATGAAGTGGTGGGACATGCGTCTGAGGATTGCAGGGACAACCTGGTGCACACATCTGCTCATGGTGGACTGTGACATCCCAGCCACCACTCCACTTGTACGCTGGAATGATCCACTGGCAAGGAAATGAAGTGTTGCCAGTATCTTCACCAGTGGCTGCACTGCTTGTGAGCGGTGTGTCTTGCTGGTGATGTCACCCTGCAGGGTTGTGGTTAGTTCAAGTATTGCATCTGGGCTGAATCTGAAGAGGCGATACACCTCCTCATCCCCCATGCCAAAGAGGCTCATGCGCGTGCGGTATATCCTCTCACGTGCCCGCCTCCTCCGTACCGGGGGACCCAGTACTAGTGCTAGGACTGCGACTGCCCCTGGCATGTTGGCACACAGAGGTGTTGTCCTTGCACGTGTGGTTGTTCAGCTTGCTAGTTTTGTCGGTAACGCTGCTGCTGTAGCTGCTCTCCTGCTGACCTGTGGCCGTCTGGAGTAAAGATAAAGCAGCTATTTGTAGAAATAACTTTGCGCCGGACGGACGAGATACGCGCGGCGCATGTAGCCAGCGTATGGTGCTAATCTGTTCGCGAATCGGTAAATCTCCCTCATTTGCATATTTGCAGGGGAAATCAATAGGCGCGACTGATGCGCCAAGTGAAATTATGCGCTGACGAGACTCTGGCGTCGGAAAGTTAAGCCGATCGGAAATGGCCCGTTTTCTGTCGCATCTAGTTTGGTGGGTACGGCCACATAGATACGACGGCGCATCTTCACAGTTACGCGGCGCATATCTAAATACTCCAGCGCAAGTCTTGCTGAATCTGGCCCTATAGGTGTGAGCCTACAGATAAAACCTGGGATGTGGCAACGTGATGATGTCCCCTTGGTCATTCAGTGTGGGAACCGAATAGACCCGATCAACTTTACCGGGACTCTTGATGACCGCCTTGTCATGGAAAATGTGCCGGCCATGGCTTTAATCTTCCAGACAAACTTCCAGCCGGTGGTGAGCACTTATAAAGGCATAGTCGGTGCTAATCGAAGACTTGTCTACCTTCAAGTAGTCCCAAACAGCATCTGCACACCATTCTTCCCATTTTGATTCAATCTCCTGCATCAGATCTGCGGGCACATATGGGAACTCCCACCCATAATCCAGGGCTACCTTCTTTATGATGATCTTCTGAAGACGGGCTAGTTTTGGCAGTATACAGGGGTGTCCCAGTCCCCGCATAACAAGAATATCCGAAGCTCTCTTTACCAAAGGCAATGTAACTGGGATCGGAACAGTCTCTCGGGTATCATGACCTTTGGGGACTGCAACTTCCCAACTTGACTGCGGGATATCCGCCCGTGGCATGGTATCCCGTGAACGTTCTCTAGAGTTGCAGGGTTTTGTGGCACGGAACACCCTGCCCCACTGTAGCTCGGGCAGCTCCGGTTCAAACCACTGATCTTCGCCCACGTCGGAGGAGGAATCATTTCGGAGCTGTTGTACTCCTCCGCGGTCAAACAAACGCATGGAACATTAGGCTTACTGACCTTGTCCTTGGCCTCGACAGGGGCAACATCCTCCCTGGAGTCCGGTTCAGGCCTGCACATAGGAAGGCCTCGACCACAGCCGTGGGAGACCTTCACAGGGCCCATTTTTCCTGAAGCAAGTCAAGCAGGGACTACCTCCATACACACGGTTTTGGTGGCAACATCCACCTTCACAGCAGGCACAATCTCTTTAGCATCACAGTCACTTACTTCAGGGGGCAACATTGGCGTGGCGACTGACAATATAGTGGCCGTAGTAGTAGTAACAGCAGGTCACTGTTCCAGCCATCCAATCGACCCAATATTCGCGGGGGCGACTCTGTTGGTTGCTCCACTTGAAACAAATATTCTCCACACTTTTTGCATCGAGCAAAGGGCATGATCCTGATGGCTAGCTCCGCACATCGGGGACAAGACAAGCCAAGGGCCTCCACGCTGCTGCTGGTGAACAGATGGAACCGCCCTTGCATCCCCATCCGGATTCTGGTATCGTTCAGGGAAACTCTGGTGGAAACAGCAATCAGATTGACTCCCACTGAAGACATTGGAGGCCTCAATCTCTCGAACAGCACTGGGGGCACAGACATGTTGCACTATCCTCCCTCGTGGGCGGGCAATCACTCTGTCCTTTGGCGACAAACTTGCCCTACATCTCATGCAGGGGTGGATAACTCCTCCCATGTTGAGTTCTTTTCTGGGTACGTTGCAGGCACACGTCACTCCGCTGCACGTGCACCTAGACTTTAAGTGCCTGAAGTTAACCCCTTCTTCACCAACACAGTCCGACACCACGACAATCCCAGGCTCTCAATGGCGGAATAAATTACTCAAATTCTATTGCCAGAGGTAACACCCAATCCCGGACGAGCCCCCATGTGTAGCCAGGGATGTATTTAGGTTTTGTGTTGCCCTAGGCCTGACTAACCTTGTGCACTCCTAATTTAAATATTACCCACCCCTTCCTCTCAAGGCCACACCCCTTGCTGTTAAAGACCTGCCCTTCCCTTACCTTACCCTTACTCTATCCAAAACTGAATAGAAAAGTGTTCCTAAAGTTCTACTTTAGGCCCAAAATTCTGATAATTTTATGGAGAGGACTAAAAAGATATAACCATGCCAATGGTACAGCAGAAAACATATAGCACAGTGAGGAAGGTTTGTGGTCCAGGATGATAGAACAGTCAAAAATTAGAAGCTCCGCCTCTCTGTCTAGTCTGCCCCATAAGACTGGTGCTAAACTAATAGTGCAAGCTGGCGGAGACTCTTTCCGTGCTGCCCCCCTGCAACGTGCTGCCCTAGGCCTGGGCCTTGTTGGCCTAGGCCAGGATACAGCTCTGCGTGTAGCACTACCCCCGAAGAAGCTGCTGGTTTGTTTTGGGTGGCATGTTACCTCTGTATCTCCGCCGTCTATGGTACTTGATGAGAGTTGTAGTAAAGGCAATATCCACACGACAGGTGTCTTTTCTGTGCTTTTATTACCCAGCCAGATAAAAACGATCAAACGGTAGAAAGGTGAAGGGATAGCGTATGCAAGAATCATTTTCATGTGGTTCAGTGTTCAGTGAGGTAGTGAGGCAGGTGGATTAGCTACAGGAGCTCCCACGGCGCACGTCTCCTAGGAGTAGGAGCGTGTGTGCTTTAGCTCCAGGCAGGCTTAGGAGGCAGACAGGCAGAGTCCCTCTCAGCCCGGCCAGCTCAGTCCACACTCCAGTTCCAGCCCAGCCCTGGAAAGTCCTGCGCCCCTGATCTCTCCGCTCCTCCAGCTCAGCTCCCTGGCTCTCCACAGGTAAGAGCCCTCCACCAAAGCTGCTGACGGCCGTCCTTTTCAGGATAAAGCCGCAGCAACACAGATCTCCATTGCTCCATTCTTTGTCCCCCTGCACTCCCACACCTCCATCATCCTCAAGGGCCACCTCCCGCCACCTCCTCGCGGAAATTTCCGCCGTTCTGGTGCTTTTTTGGGTGCACCGCGCCAGGCCGTCCTGAATCGCGGGGCCGCGGTCTAGGAAAGACCGCGGCTTCACTTGCGGCCTAACGGCGCGCTGCTCCCCACGTCTCAGTTGTCCTTACCCAGCTCCCAGGAAACCCCCCTTATCCCAGAAGGACAGTTACCCGACCCTGTTTTTCACCCTTTACCCTTTCAGCCCCCAGGTTATTAGAGAAGCCCCCTGTCAGCCCTCATCCCTGAGCAGGCAGCCACCAGACCAGCAACAGGCTCTCCCTCTCAGCCCTAGCCCCCCCCCCCCCCGTCGCTCCAACACACAGAAGCTTGATCCAGGGGTTACCCGATCGCCTCTTACAGGGGTCAGGAAGGAATTTTTTTCCCTACCGGAGCATATTGGCCGAGCTCTGACAGTTTTTTTTTGCCTTCCTCTGGACCAAGCCAGGAGAGAGGAGTCAGCCAATTCCTCTCCCCACTGCCCCAAACCCCCCCCCCCCGGTGTATTGGCGATCATGGCATGTCGGCAATATTCTGCCGATACCATTTGGAGTTTGAGGCAATGCGCCGCAATACTGCCAGCCATCACCAAAAAGGCCCTAAGAACTGAGCGACTATTGAGAATCGATCATAGATCGACGGTCAGACATTTCAGCCATTTACCCCAGCTCAGGCACATATCATGTGCTCTGATCAACACAAGATCGGCAGTAAAACACTGACTAGAAATCCGCGACTTCATTCAACAAAAGGATCTAGACTGCCTCTTTATTACAGAGAGCTGGCTCACAGCCGACTGTAACACCATTCTAGGAGAATTGGTGCCAGAAAACTACCGTATTATAATGGAAAACAGAATAGGGCAAAGAGGAGGCGGCCTGGCGGTGATCCACAAGACTCATCTTACGATCACCAAACCAGTCCGCCAAAACCCTCTTCCATTCATGGAAACCCTTACTCTGCAACTGCAAGCAAATTCAAAGGAGACCGTCCACGTTCTGCTCTGCTATAGGCCGCCCGGCCCAAAATCGCAGCTGCTATCATCATGGACGGATTTCTTCTCCACTTACACCCTCATCAGCAAACATCTTTTGCTGCTCGGGGATTTCAATCTCTGGGCCAACTCCTCACAAGACCCCATTGCCGACGCCTGTATTGACCACCTGGAAGGATTAGGATTGCAGCAATTAGTATGTGGGCCCACACATGCTTCAGGTCACACACTTGATCTTATTTTCAGACAAGCTCTGGAAATAAAGATTTGGGAAAATGAAAAGTTGCCATGGACAGACCACCATGCAATTATATTCAGTATTTCCACCATTCCCCCTGCAACAAAAACATCAAATCCAGTGACAATACACTGGACTAGATGCCAGAAGAAGCTCCACTCGGAACTCTTCAAAACTACTTTAAGGAAAAAAATAGAAACAACTCAGCCGCATCAAACGGCCGTTGAAACATTGGAAGCCATAAACTCGGCCATGCTACAGTCAGCCGACTTGGTAGCGCCGAGAAGCCATAAACTCGGCCATGCTACAGTCAGCCGACTTGGTAGCGCCGAGACGAAGTACCTGCATTCGGAAAAACAACCACAGCTGGTTTAACAACCAGCTGTCGTTACTGAAGCAAGAACGCAGAAGGGCAGAATCTGCCTGGAAAAGATGTTCTTCAGAGCTAAACCTATCCATCTACAAGGCGGCGACAAGAAAATACCACAAAGGAATTTTCCAAGCCAAGAAAAATTATTTTTCAGAGGCTATCAACAGCGCCATAAACCGCCCCCGCGAACTCTTCAAGATGGTCACCCAGACCATGGAACCAGAATGCATTGAAGCCCCCTGTTCGGACACACAAGAATTTTGCAATGAACTATCGGATTACTTCATTAATAAAATCGAGGCAATCCGTGAAAGCATTCAGCAAAACAATTCCCCCCTCAGCCCCCCCTGCAGCCTCTCACACAGCACCCATAGTAATTCTCCTATATCAGGTAAGTTTACCCTGGAACCCATCTCCATCGAGACCACTAAAAATGTCATTGGTGCTCTGCGTAATGGCACAGCGCCAAATGACATTATCCCCACAAAACTGCTGAAGGAATGCGCCTACATCCTGGCTCCTCCCATCACGCAGTTTATCAACCAGTCTTTTCTGGAGGGCATAGTGCCCTCACAGTTGAAAGAGGGTATAATCCAACCCATCCTGAAGAAACCCTCCCTGGACCCCAAGGACCCACTCCACCGCCGTCCCATAACAAGCCTCAACGTACTCTCTAAGATAATGGAGAAAGTAGTGGTACAACAGCTGCAACAGCATCTAGATACCTACAAGCTACTTGATCCATTGCAATCAGGCTTCCGTCCCAGACACGGGACGGAAACAGCATTGCTGAAAGTATGGGACGATGTTCTCAAGTCCGCAGACGAAGGAGAATCTTGTCTTCTAGTTCTGTTGGACCTAAGTGCAGCTTTCGACACTGTAGACCACAATCTGTTACTGACTCGGCTTGCTGAAGTAGCCAGAGTCGCAGAAGGCGATTTATCTTGGTTCTCCTCTTTTCTGGAAAACCGATCGCAGACAGTAAAGTTAGGACCTTTTACGTCTGAAAAACGCACAGTAACATGCGGAGTCCCTCAAGGATCGCCTCTGTCACCAGTGCTGTTTAACATCTATCTTCGTCCTCTTTTTGAGATTATCAGCAGCCAAAAACTGCTCTATCACTCATACGCAGACGACACGCAACTGTATTTCCGCATCTGCAACAGACAGGATCACCACCTCAATCTAGAGACATGTCTCTCTTTGATAGAGGACTGGATGACAAAGAGTTATCTTAAACTCAATGGAGCGAAAACAGAACTTCTTCTGTTTCACGCCAAGCGCAGGAATCAACTTTCAACAGTGTGGACCCCCCCGCCTATTTTGGGCAAGCTCATCACCCCTAGCGCCAAAGTCAAAAGCCTAGGGGTCATTTTTGACTCCTTTATGACAATGGACACACAAATAGGGTCAGTAGTCAGCGGATCTCACCATCTACTGCGCCTACTACGTAGACTCACTCCGTTCATCCCTAAAGAAGACTTAGCGGTCGTGGTGGGAGCAATTGTAAACTCCAGGCTGGATTATGCAAATGCCCTTTACCTCGGCCTCCCCAAGTACCAAATCGCTCGTCTGCAAGTCATTCAGAATACGGCCGCCAGACTTGTGACTGGGAAAAAACCCTGGGAATCCATCGCACCTTCACTGAGAGCCCTTCATTGGCTGCCAGTTAAAGACAGAATTGCTTTTAAAGCTCTCTGTCTTACGCATAGATGTGTCCATGGGAATGCCCCCCTTTATTTATGCGAAATAATAAAAGCGCATAATCCCAATCGTGTTTTGCGATCCACGAATCAGAACCTGCTCCAGGTTCCGAAAGCCAACTTCAAGTCCAAAGGAGAAAGAAGATTCGCGATCCAAGGTCCCAGACTATGGAACGCTTTACCAACCAGCATTCGGTTGGAGGAGAACCACCTAGCATTTAGGAAAAAGGTCAAGACTTTTCTCTTTTGATATCAAAGGAGACAGGAACAACAAGCGCCCAGAGGCGATTCAGTTTGCATGTGCCACGCTATATAAGTTTTCATTCATTCATTCATTCATAGCAAATAGGAGACAGCAGATTCAGGTAACTGCATAGGGGGAAACAGTCCTGCTTCCAACAACACTTTACATCGCCACTCCAGCCAGAGTGGGTGTAGCGCACCTGGACAAGCCTCTCTCACCAGCCTGGCAGCCAGAGTGTCACTCGAATGTAGAATCAAGTCTCTGCCACAGACCCTCCCAAAAAGAATGGAGACAATTATGGTCCAGAATCCTCTCTCAGTAGATTCAGCACCCGGATCTCCTTCAGGTCGTTTTGAAAATTAGCAGTTAACAGGCGACCAACATCCAGCCTGTCAGATCACAGGTTATCAGAAAGTTCACCTACCAAGGCCGAGATGCTGAGGGCGGCTCACCTTTGTGACCCGATGCGATCCACCCCCTGGGATTGGAACAGAGGGGAGGACACACCAGGAGGCACCGGTACCAGCAGGAAGATGGGGATCAGATGCGTGGATCAGGTATAAGCAGGTCACCTACTGGAAGGTCGCAGCGGATGCAGCTGGAGGTAGTCCAAGAACAGAAGCACTTCACAGGTACCAGGTACTTCTCAGGTAAGGGCAGGGCTGAAAGCAGATACAGGAGACAAGCCGTGGTCAAAGGTAATAGAGGAAGCGAATAGTCCAAAGTTCAGGCCGGGAGTCAAAGCAGGAGAGAATCGGGTGTCCTAAGTGCAAGCCGAGGGTCAAGGATTCCAGAAAGCAGCAGTCCAAAAACGAAAGCCAAGGGTCAGGAAGTTCAGGTAGTTCAGGTATCAAGACAGGTATTTTAGCAGCAAAACAATATGGAAGCTGTTTACAAACCAGCAACCAGAGAGGAGGAAGGGGCTGGTTCAAATAAGCCGCTTAGGCTTCTGATTGGCTGAGAGCGGAACGAGCCTGAACGTGCATGCGCGCGCCCGAGAACGTCTGCGCGCTCGTGCACACTCCCGCGGCGTGCAGGCACACCACGACGGCGCGCGCGCCGCCCAGGGGAGCGCGATAGCGCTGGCCTGCCACTTCTACTGGCGGAGGCGGAAGTTCCTCTCTCCCGGGGAAGTTCCTCTCTCCCGGGGAACGGGCTAGACGCAACTGGTTTAAGTAAAGAGGCATGAAAAACTGGATGGATCCTGTAGGTTTCGGGTAATGCTAGTTCGAAAGCCACGGGGTTAATTTTCCGTTTGATTTTGAATGGGCCGATGAACCTTGGACCCAGCTTCTGAGATGGAATTGGTAATTTGAGATTAATAGAGGATAGCCAGACCTCTTCTCCAACTCTGAAGGCCAGGCACTCTTTCTTCTCCTTGTCATAGTATTTTTTTAAATTCTCTTGAGCCTGCTGCATGACCTCCTGAAGTTTCTGAAAGTTTCGCTGAATGTGGACTAAGTGCTCCTGGACCGCTGGAACAGGTGTTTCAGGGATGGCATCCGGAAGGAAGGAAGGATGGTAGCCGAAGTTGGCCCAGAAAGGAGTTTGGTTAGTGGAGGCATGTACTGAGTTGTTATAAGAAAATTCCGACGGCAGTAAAGATAACCAATCGTTCTGGGAGACAGAACAAAAACAGCGAAGATATTGTTCTAACGTTTGGTTGGTTCTTTCCGTCTGACCGTTGGATTGTGGGTGATAGGCAGAAGACAAACAAACTTTAATTTCCAGTACTTTGCAGAGTTCTCTCCAGAATTTGGATGTGAACTGCACCCCTCTATTGGATACAATGCTCTTGGGCACACTGTGCAGTTTCACTATCTCTTTGAAAAAGATTTTGGCCGTATCTGTCGCAGAGGGTGTGCCGATCATGGGCAGGAAGTGAGCCAGTTTGGATAGACGGTCAATTACGACCAAGATTGTTGTGAAGCCTTCAGAGGGAGGCAGATCCACAATAAAGTCCATGGAAACCTCTGTCCATGGGCGTTCCGGGACAGGGAGAGGTTTCAATAAACCCCAGGACTTGATCTTTGGCCCTTTGCAGCGTTGGCAGCGGGAACAGGATGAAACGTCAATCTTGCAGTCATGTCTCCATTTCGGCCACTAAAAGGAACGGCTAATCAATTCGGTAGTCTTTCGTGTTCCAAAGTGACCCGCCAATTTGTGGTCATGGAATGTACTTAGTATTTGTTGCCTAAGTTCCACCGGTTACCCTGTGACCATAGCAAGTCGTCCCGTCTCTCCAGGGAGGACGTGGTTGGGTCGGAACAGTGTTTGGAGGCCTCCTTTAGGGCATTTAGCAAATCTGTTTGAGAAACCAAAAAAAAGTTCTGAGCGGTTAAGACGGTACTAGGTTCCGTTAGGTTGGAATTGTCCGAGAACATTCTAGAGAGGGCGTCAGCTTTACCGTTCTTTGAGCCTGGTCTGAAATTGATGTGAAAATTGAAACGGGTAAAAAAAAAGGCCCAACGTGCTTGTCTGGGTTTTAGATGTTTGGCAGACCGCAGGTATTCCAAATTTTTATGATCAGTGAAAATTAAGATGGGATGAAGGGCTCCTTCCAAAAGATATCTCCACTCTTCTAAAGCAAATTTAATAGCCAGCAGTTCTCGGTCCCCAACATCATAGTTATTCTCTGGAGGGGTTAACTTCCGGGATGCATATGCCACTGGGTGAAGGAGAGATTTCAGTCCCTGTCTTTGTGACAAGATAGCACCAAGGACTATCTCTGACGCATCGACCTCCAAAATAAAGGGCAGAGCTGGGTCGGGGTGCCGTAAAACAGGTGCAGAGGAAAACGTATCCTTAAGTTGTGTAAACACCTCCTGAGCTTTCTGAGGCCAATGGAAACGACATCCCTGACGGGTCAACTCGGTAATAGGAGCCACTATAGATGCGAAGCCCGCGATGAATCTTCGATAGAAGTTGGCGAAGCCAATGAATCGTTGTATGCCTTTCTTATCGACCGGTGCTGGCCAGTCATGGACAGCTTTAACTTTTTGCGGATCCATGGCAATCCCGTTGGTTGAAATGATGAAGCCCAGGAATTGGATAGATGTTTTTTCAAACTCGCATTTTTCGGCCTTGAGGTATAATTTGTGTTCCCTGAGAATGGCCAGAACTTTCTTGACGTGGATCCGGTGTAGCTCAAGAGAAACTGAAAAAATAAGGATGTCGTCTAAATAAACAACCAGGAAGTCATCCAAATGTTGGCGGAAAATATCGTTGACCAGGTGCTGGAACGTGGCAGGAGCATTGCAGAGGCCGAAAGGCATTACTAGGTACTCAAAATGTCCGAACCTAGACCTGAAAGCTGTTTTCCACTCGTCCCCGGCCCTAATACGGATGAGATTGTAGGTCCCCCGAAGATCAAGTTTAGAAAAGACTTGGGCCGGAAGGAAGCGTTGGAACAGTTCTGGGATGAGAGGTAGTGGGTATCTGTTTTTGATGGTAATTTTGTTTAATTCCTGGTAATCGATACAAGGCCTGAGGGAACCATCCTTCTTCTCGACGAAGAAGATCCCAGCTCCAGCTGGAGAAGAAGGGCGGATGAATTTCTTTGTTAAATTTTCATCTATATAAGCCTTAAGAGCGACTAATTCCGTCTCGGACAAGGGAAAGATGCGGCCGAAAGGGATCTTGGAGCCGAGCAAAAGGTCAATAGGGCAATCATATGACCTGTGTGGAGGAAGGCGGTCGGCCTGTTGCTTGTCAAAAACGTCCTTAAATTCAGTGTAAGCAGAAGGGATCAAAAGGGGATTATCTGGTGTGGTAGACAGGACAGAGCAAGAAGCCTTGGTGGGTAGGAGGCAGTGCTGGGAGCAGTAGGAAGATGAAAACTCGATCTTTTTCTTGCACCAATCTATGCAAGGTTGGTGAGTCTGCAGCCATGGAAGTCCCAGGATGATGGGGAACATTGGAGACGGTATAAGATCCAAGCAAAGAAATTCTTGATGTCCGGTGTCAGAGAGAGCAAGGATAGGTTGGGTTTCCTGGGTGACATGACCAGAACGAGGAAGAGAGCCATCTGCCAGGTGGATTTGCAGATGGAAGTCCTTAAGACGGCAGGGAACACGCAGCTTCTGGGCCAGGGTAGAGTCCAGAAAGCAACTGCATGCTCCGGAGTCAATTATGGCTGGCAGCCGGGTTGCCCCCTCTGGGAGCTGCAAGGAAAGAAAGAGGACAACATCAGTCTGTGAGTTAGCAATGTGGCAACTGAAAGCGGGTGGCAGTTTAAACTTACTGGGTCTCACCGGACAGGAACCGAGGAAGTGGCCTTCTCCACCACAGTACAGGCACAAATTGGACTGATGTCTTTGCTGTCTTTCCTCAGGAGTGAGGGGCCCCCGGACTAGACCCAGTTGCATGGGTTCAGGGTCTGGCAGAGCGGAAACCGGTGGCACCGAGAGAGGTGGAGGAGCAGGAGAAAACCTTGGTGGAGTCCAGTTGGAACGGTTAGTTTGGAAGCGCTCCGCCCGTCGTTCCCGGAGGCGGCGGTCAAGCTGGGTGGCTGACTGAATCAGATCCTCTAATAAAGCAGGAGGGTCGAGTCTAGCCAACTCGTCCTTGAGGGACTCGGATAGTCCTTGGCGAAATTGCTACTTGAGGGCCGCCTCATTCCAACCAGTGTCAGCAGACCATTTTCTGAACTCTGCGATGTAGTCCTCCACAGGTCTCCTGCCCTGGTTCAAGTTGTGAAGAGTGGCCGTAGCTGAGCGCAGAGGATCGGCATATAGTTTAGACATATGTTCAAAAAAGGAGTCCATAGTGTCCAGAATTGGGCTTCTCTGTTCCATAAGACTGTGCGCCCAGGATTGTGGTTCGACACCACAAAGCCCACCTTCACGGCTTCAGAACAGAAAGTCCTGGGTTGTAAGGCTAAGTATAGTGAACAGGCGTTTTTAAAGGCCCGAAACTTCTTGTGGTCGCCCGCAAACCGCTCTGGAGTAGGTACCCGGGGTTCCGGGTGCGTCACGACCATTGCCGATGCTGGAGCAGATTGGGAGGTAGACGCCCCCGATCCAGAGGTTGCAGGGGGAACTGATGATCCGGGTGCGGTGGTCAGCTGTTGGAGGCGGCCATCCATCTGCAGGTACCCCTCCTGTAGCTTCTGAACTGCGTCCGTTAGGGTTGAGACTTGATGACATAGAGTCTCAAAAGGTGAGCGCACCCTGTCGGCCTCAGACATCTGGCTGGTTTGTACTATCAGAAAGTTCACTTACCAAGGCCGAGATGCTGAGGGTGGCTCACCTTTGCGACCCGATGCGATCCACCCCCTGGGACTGGAACAGAGGGGAGGACGCACCAGGAGGCACCGGTACCAGCGGGAAGATGGGGATCAGATACGTGGATCAGGTATAAGCAGGTCACCTACTGGAAGGTCGCAGCGGATGCAGCTGGAGGTAGTCCAAGAAGAGAAGCACTTCACAGGTACCAGGTACTTCTCAGGTAAGGGCAGGGCAGAAAGCAGATCTGAGAGACAAGCCGTGGTCAAAGGTAATAGAGGTAGCGAATAGTCCAAAGTTCAGGCCGGGAGTCAAAGCAGGAGAGAATCGGGTGTCCTAAGTGCAAGCCGAGGGTCAAGGATTCCAGAAAGCAGCAGTCCAAAAACGAAAGCCAAGGGTCAGGAAGTTCAGGTATCAAGACAGGTATTTTAGCAGCAAAACAATATGGAAGCTGTTTACAAACCAGCAACCAGAGAGGAGGAAGGGGCTGGTTCAAATAAGCCGCCGCACGCTCGTGCACGCGCCCGCGGCGTGCAGGCACACCACGACGGCGCACTCGCCGCCCAGGGGAGCGCGATAGCGCTGGCCTGTCACGTCGCTGAGTGAACAGAGACTGAGTGGGGCTGATACCCTGACACAGGTAGTCCCCCGATGAATGGACAGGCCCCTCCAGGAACACCAGCTTCGTGCTTGGTATCCTTTGGACAGACTCCTCATCGGTCAGCTTCCTCCAATTGGACGGACAGCTCGGGACCCCGTCCAGATTGAGGACCCAGTCGATCACTGGGTCCACACAGCAGATCGATTGCTCTGGGCCAACGTGGTCCCGGAACCAGGAACATTGCTACCCACGCACCCCCCGGCCAGGAGGGGGTGTCGGGGGGTGTCGTGGAATGGCTACCCCAATGGTGGGTGCCACACGTGGAAGAAGAACCCAGAGGCAATGGCGTCTGCCCCCTTTATACCCCTCCCCAGCATGCACAGCGAGGCGGCCCACCCCTGACTGGCTGCTAAGGAGTGGCACTCAGAACACTTAACCACACTGCCGCCATCTGCTGTCCAGAGGTGACGGGAGTCCCTGAACAAAAGGTCAGCCCACAGCACAGCCAAGCTAGAGCAGAGACCCAAATTTAAACAGTCAAACTAATTCAGAGCCAACTACTTCTCTGAATTCTCCCCTAAATTTAACATAGCACCGGCCCTGGAAGTAGCCAGGCGCTACACTAGCGATCTCCAGTCTACTCCCCCAGGCTTTCCTCTCATAGCTTGTCTCCTTCGCTTGCTCCAACAGGTCTGGATACTCGGACTCCCACAGCGCCAAGAGCCCAGGCTTTTTCAGGCAAAAGAATATAAAACCCTTTAGGCTCCTTCTACACCACAGGCTGTTGGGATCTGTGGTTCAGAAAGACAGTCGTTTCATTTCTTGCCTGCCATCTTGAACTACACCTCACAGGACTCCAGGTGTTCTACATTGAGGTCTATGAGCTTGTTGTGACGTGACTCTTCTCCTCCTATCTGGAGGAAAACTGTGCAGCAGCATTAGCAACTCAGCAAAGTGGAGAAGAAAAAAATGCATACAAAGCAGTATCTTTGTCTCATAACATTGTAGCCCAGTACCTGGTTGCACAATGGGTACAGGGTACTGTAAGGTGAGCAGTCAGGACACACAATGCTCTGCAAGGTACTGTAAGGTAAACAGTCGGGAAATACAATGTTCTACAGGGTACAGTGAGGTTGGCAGTCCGCATACACAGTGTTCTGCTTGTAAGAGAGCTTGTGTTTGGTTGTGTGCTGGTACAAAACTGCTACAGTAATCCAGTGCTAGTTGATGAAATGTGCCTTCACTAAATTGTTGCCAACTCCCAGTCCTAGGGCGCTCATGACATCCCTGGCCTTAGGCCTTAATATTAAAGAATAAAAGGACGTCCATACAAGTAATGCCTTTTCCTAACTACTAGTAATTACTAGTAATCTTCAAATATGCTAGTGACATTTAACATCACATTGATATACTGACAAAATTCTTCAGCACTGTCTGAACACCATACACAGGAGCAGACATTGTGTAGCAGTCATTAGGGAGCAGAACGCCAGCACATAAATTCGTACGCCATATTTCCCATGAATCTCCTCTCTCCTCGGGAGCCCCAGTGTTTGGATCAATTTCTCTGTATACTAGATGCACAGCATTCCCCCTTCTTTCACCAAGAATAACAAGGTGCTTTTCTGTGGTATACCAGTCTCTCTATGTCCCAGACTAGCTGCGCCCAGCCGGGCTTGCTCCCAGATGTCACTCTTACCCCCAGGTGTATTAATACTCATCTCAGAGAACACTTATCCTGGCCTAAAAGACCTTTTGCATCCACTCACTGTCCACATCAGACTGCAAAAAAAAGTTAGGGTGAATACAGCTGGTTAATCTGGGTGTTAAACTACCTCATACAGTTTCAGCCCTGTAAAGGGCCCTTTCATGCAGCAGCAGACTGCATTCACATGACTCTGGGGTGTGTGGCTCCCATGCCCCATTTCACTGAACTCCTCCCATCCTGGCACTTATATGTGCACTAAAGCCCTGTACACACGATCGGTCAAACCGATGAGAACGGTCTGATGGATTTTTCCATCGGTCAACCGATAAAGCTGACTGATGGTTAGTCGTGCCTACACACCATCGGTTAAAAAAACGATCGTGTCAGAACGCGATGACGTAAAACACAACGACGTGCTGAATTAAATGAAGTTCAATGCTTCCAAGCATGCGTCAACTTGATTCTGAGTGGATTTTTAACCGATGGTCGTGCCTATAAACGATCGTTTTTTTGCTATCGGTTAGGTATCCATCAGTTAAATTTAAAACAAGTTTGCTTTTTTTTAACCGATGGATAAATAACCGATGGCGCCCGCACACGATCGGTTTGGTCTGATGAAAACGGTCCATCAGACCGTTCTCATCGGTTTGACCAATCGTGTGTATGCGGCTTAAGTCTACCCATTACATCACTACAGAAAGACTTTGTCTGAATCGGACCTAACACCAAATTACATAATTCCCTTTATCATTCTATTTTGTGACAGAGCCAGGACATGCAGTGCTCTGCAGAATACTGTAATACTGTAAGGCCCCGTACACACGGACGGACATATCCGATGGAAACGGTCCTCGGACCATTTTCCATCGGATATGTCCGCCGGGCTATTTTGGTCCGATGGCGTGTACACACCATCGGATCAAAATCCCCGCCGGCAGACAGCGCGGTGACGTGGCGGTGACGTTGAGGCCGTTTCAGCGGACAAATTCGATCGTGTGTACGCGGCCTCAGGTGTGAAATCAGCATACACAGTATTCTATAGGGTACTGTAAGGTGGGCAATCAGCATACATTTTTGCAGGGTCATGTAAGGTGGGCAAATGGGATATACAGTGTTCTGCAGGGTACTGTAAGGTGGACAATCAGGACATACCATGCTCTGCAACGTACTGTAAAGTGGGCAGTCAGGACATACAATGCTCTGCGGGGTACTGTAAGGTGGGCAGTTAGGACATATAGTGCCTTGCAGGTACTGTAAGGTGATAGGTCAGGACATGCAATGCATGGGGAAGCTGCACATGTGTAATTGATCACTGCAAGATGCTACTGTATGTTACCTGTGTAGCTTACCCCATTGGTAAACATCGGTCTCATTCGCTTAGCTGCTGCTGCGCCAAATAATAAGTTGCTAAGTTGCTAACAGTTTTAGTCTTATGCCGCTTACACACGGTCGTTTTTTGCGATGAAAAGAAACGACGTTTTCAATCATGAAAAAAACGATGTTTTTCAAACTTCATTTTCCAAAACGACGTTGCATACACACCATCGTTTTTCTACAAAGCTCTAGCAAAGCGTGGTGACATACACCACGTTCGACGGCACTCTTTTCCATTGAAGCTCCGTCTCATAACTTGCTTCTGAGCATGCGCGGGTTTAAAAATTTTGTTTTCAACGTCGTTTTGCCCACACACCATCACTTTTTATGACACAAAAAACGACGTTTTAAAAAACGACACAAAAAATTCAAGCATGTTGGAATTTTTTTTTGGTCGTTTTTTTAAGACAAAAAACGACGTTTTGCCCACACACGATCAATTTAAATGACGTTTTAAAAAACGACGTTTCATCACGACCGTGTGTACGCGGCATTACAATTGGCTGCTGAAGATCTTCTGTGCAGCTCTAGCCAACTGATGTGACTGACAGCAGGTGGTTACATCTTAACCACTTAAGACCCGGACCATTAGGCAGCTAAAGGACCTGGACAGGTTTTGCGATTCAGCACTGCGTCGCTTTAACAGATAATTGCACGGTCGTGCGACGTGGCTCCCAAACAAAATTGGCGTCTTTTTTTCCCCATAAATAGAGATTTCTTTTGGTGGTATTTGATCACCTCTGCGGTATTTATTTTTTGCGCTATAAACAAAAATAGAGCGACAATTTTGAAAAAAATTCAATATTTTACTACTAATGGCGGTGATCAGCAATTTTTTTTTCGTGACTGCAACATTATGGCGGACACTTCGGACAATTTTGACACATTTTTGGGACCATTGTCATTTTCACAGCAAAAAATGCATTTAAATTGCATTGTTTACTGTGAAAATGACAGTGCAGTTTGGGAGTTAACCACAAGAGGTTATGTGTGACCTAATGTGTGTTTACAACTGTAGGGGGGTGTGACGTCATCGATTGTGTATCCCTATAAAAGGGATCACACGATCGATGACGCCGCCACGGGCTCTCCCCGTTCTTCAGCTCCGGGGACCGATTGCCAGACTCCAGCGGCGATCGGGTCCGCGAGTCCCGCAGCTTCGGACCAGGTCACGGGAGTGCACCGCGGGTGTGCGCCCGCGACCCACGGCTGGGTACTAGCATAGCATGTACCTGTACGTGCATGTGCCCAGCCGTGCCATTCTGCCGATGTAAATGTGCAGGAGGCGGTCCTTAAGTGGTTAATATCAAGAGACTACAATAACCCATGTACAGTAGCTTAGCTCTCATTGGTACTCTGTAAAGATCTTTGTAATATGTTGGTGCTCTATATGACATAAAAAAAGCTTTCTATGAGAAATATAGATCATGTGTCAACTCCACTCTAGCATTGGAATCACGGAGATATTTTATTAATGCAATATACTGTAATATGAGGATAAACACCCACCCCAATAGCTCCTGCTGGACCAGAGGTACTCTCTAATACAGAAGCTCTTTTGTCAAATGCAAGAACTAGTCCCATGTCACCAACCGAGCTGCGCACATTTCACCCCAACGTCCAACAACAGACAACATCCAAATATGAAACTAGCAGGGTTCACCTTTCAGCTCCAAAGGATTGTGATAATGAACCTCAAGCCGTAGGAACCTTGAAGACCTTGCTCCCCCAAATGATAAGCCAACATCTTGTGGGTAGTAGAATGGCTGAAATTGTCAAAAATAATTAGTGTTAGGATCCAGTTACAAGAGAAGTTTGTTACGTTTACACATATACAAACAACAAACAATTAAAGCTAGCCCGTCATAACTGAGCATATATCATTATATTACTATAATTATGCATTTGAATTTGCTAGTCTAAAGTGGTTGTAAAGGAAAAAAATGTTTTCCCTAAATAGCTTCCTTTACCTTAGTGCAGTCCTCCTTCACTTACCTCATCCTTTGATTTTGCTTTTAAATGTCCTTATTTTCTTCTGAGAAATCCTAATTTCCTGGAGCGGGCGAGCAGGAGTGTCAGGACGCCCACTAACACACAGCTTCTTTCTCTATCTGCAAAGTAGAGAGTGTCCTGACTTGCCTGCTCGCCTCCTCCCCCCTCAAGAGGCTTTCTCCACACCAGGGAGAAAGCCTTGCATTGCAGTGTGTAGTTACAGACAGAAGAACAGGAAATTAGGATTTCTCAGAAGATATAAGGATTTAGGGAAAAAAAAAATCCTTTACATCCCCTTTAAGATTAATAAGTAATAAGATTCAGACACAACCTGTTCAAGAGTGGGACCACCACACAAAGTGAACACAGGAAATAACTAAAAATACACAAGACTTTCAGTGGCACCTAATACATATAAGGATCAATAATAATTCAATACTTTATTTTAAAGTCATTAAAAATTCTTACTAAAAGAATCAATGTGATAAATTGTGTTGCATTCACCAAATTTATGTCATGAACATAGCATGGTCTCGTCATAGTTTGAAGATCCTATTAAATTACAGGGTTCACAAATTTGTACAGTTTGCTTCAGCAGGAAATGTAGTAGGGAGCATAGTCATAAATGCAATCAGAAACCAAACACTCACTGTGCCCATGCACATCCCTAAATGTCTCCAAAGGACCACAGGGGAATAAAAACATATCAAATTCACAAGGGGTGCAGCACAACAGTAGGATACTGGGCAATCAACAATATTATAGAGTAATTGCCACAGACACAAGAAAGGTGGTCATATGGCTAGCAGCAAGTATCAATAATAGGATAATTGTATTAGTCTAAACAGCTTTTGTGAGGGACTAAGCTCATGGACTGCCAAAAGCTCATTTGCCCCATTTGGCTTTATTTGCTTTGCTTGAATCTTTAGTTTAGGGGGCCACTCATACTTTTGCTTTGAGGTATTGTGTTCTTCCATTGGTCACAGAGTTGTGTGGCAGGTGCGTCACCAGAGCTGGGCTGGATGGCTGAAGCAGTGGATGGCAGCAGTAACAGTAGATGCAGACACGCAGGGGATGGAGGACCAGCACCACCAGGCACCATGCAGACTTGCAGAGCAGGACAGACAGATAAACTGAATGCAGGGTCAAAAAAGCCAGGTCAGGAACAGATGAACAGATAAAAGAATAAACGGCAGGCAGAGAATGGTCAATGTGCAGGCAGAGGTTGGCAACAGGATATCAGGCAGATGAAAGATATAACAAAGTCTTGAAGGCAAGCTAAGGTCAGGATAGGTGAAGAGCAAGCATGGTCAGAATAAGCCAGTTCCACAGGATTGAAGCAGAGATCAAGGGAACGGGTATACAGATAAAGCTGCAGATCAGACAGCAAAGCACTAGTGCAGCTGCTGCCCTTATGTAGGCCATTTGGCGGCAGCATCAATGGTGAACAAGTGCGTGCATGCACATATGCATTCATCTGTGCACGCTAATATTTTTTTTGGCATGCGGATAGGCGTTCGCTTATGCATATCCTCTGCCTCTACCTCTGCCTTGGAACTTCAGCTATGCTTTGGCCAGTAAGTCCCTGACAGAGTGGCCATAACAGGATTACTTTGACACAGTTGGCCAATTTAAACATGTATTGCAATATGTGTGCACTAAAAATCCATGTTTTGTATTGCAAAGTTTGCTAGAAAGGGTATATATCAGTGTGTAGAGGGTTCACTCAAAATTTCTAGTTTAACCATGTGGTCACACCCCTTTAGCACCTGATGAACAAGCTATTGGGATCTGAGCACAGGTATACCTATTTTTTGTTGCACCGCAGGTCAGTGGCCAGAACCTAGTGCCTGTTTGCCCCATGTTGGCATTGTGTTCACTGTAGCATTTGCATTTTTTAGAGCAGGTTAGGGACTAGGCATAGAGGGATTACTTTGATGCATTTGGCCAGCTTAAATATGCATTGCAATATGTGTGAACTAAAAATCACTTGCTAGAAAGTTTATGTAGCACACTCTGTGTGTGCTAGAAGTGTAGTGCTATGTTTTTTTGGAAAGAGTAGGTACATTTCAGTGTTTTGATTTGGGTTTGGAGTGACTCAGAGCAGAGCTGGAAGACTCATAGGCAGCATCAAGGCCTTCCTCTTCCTACCAGAATGTTCTAGTGTTTTCTGGAAATTAAGGAGGAGAGGGAAGGTGGTGCTATCTGGGGTGTTCTAAGGAGCCCTGAGCAATCCCCAATCTGGATTGGCAGAGGGCAGGCCTCCTTAAATACCTAGGGTTAGCCCAGCTGGGGAGGAGTTTGTTTGGGTGGAAGCTGGAGAGAAGTCTTAGGCTGTCGATGGCCTTTGAGGGAGCTCCCCAGTCTGGGGGGTGACCTTGGGCCTGGGTGCGGACAAGACCCTTCTCACGACACACGGAGGTGTCCTGGACAGGTGGCACGGGAGCAAGAGAGGACAGTGGGAGAGCACTGCCAGTCAAAGTCTCCCCAGGAAAGGAACAGGTCACAGCCAAGAGGGCTGGGGAGTTACACACAGTCAGGAGAGGTCTGGAAAGGCACGCAGTAGAGGACTGGGAGATTAAAGTCTGGGATGGGTGCAGAGCCAGTGGAGTGGACTGTGGTGGCATGGGCAGTGGAGAGAGGCAGCTGCAGCCATGAGGGCTGTCAGGGCCTGAAGAGGTGGTACTGGGAGAAGTAGTTACATGGACAGCTAGCACTGGGACTACCTACCATTTTGCTACACTAAAGGGGCCTGCAGTCCCTCATTGCAAAGGGCATTCACCCTAGGTCTGGCTGAGCCAGGCCTACAAATCAGTTCTAGCTGGTCATGCGAGTAAGTGATGTGCTGGAGGTGTTGAGGAGAGATAGTCTGTAAGCAAGTGATGTGCTGGAGTTGAAAATTGGAGTTGTATATACCGGAGGTGTATATAGTCGGTCCAAATATTTTTCTGCAATCAGTTTGTTTATCTCATGAGTATCCCATCCCCATCCAAGTTCATTCCCCTCAATAAAAATAAAAAACGAATTTCAAGGACTGGTTTTCTGTGAAGGGTGAATGAGAACGGTGTGCCTGGCTGGGCAGGGTAACAAATGGACAACACTACCCAGCAGCCCTCAAGAGGGTACCGCTACATTTGTGCGCTTGTTCGGGATGTCTGTTCACAGGTAACCTGCCAGCCGCTGCCCCTAGCAACTGAAGTTGACCGAGCTGGAGGAACTGTAATTTGTTCCACAAAAGAGGGATTGAACTCAGTGGAAGGATTTCTGTGCTCTGTCTGCTACTTGGTACTACAGTAAGGCCTCGTACACACGAGCAGACAGATTTGTTCAAATCTGTCTGTCCGACAGATTTGAACAAATCTGTCTGCTGGGATTTTGGTTTGCTCGCGTGTACACACGAGCAAACCAAAATCCCCGCCAGCAGACGGCACGCTGACGTGTCGGTGACGTGGCGGTGACGTTGACGCCGCCACGTCACCGCACCAGGAAGTAAAACACTTCCGCGCATGCGCCGAATCCATTCGGCGGCAGTGCGGGACGACATGTCTGCTGGTAAGTGTACTAACCAGCAGACATGTCGGGCGGACGGATTCCCACCCGATAGATTTCAAAGCATGCTTTGAAATCTGTCGGGTGGCCAAATCTGTCGGCTCGGCCGTACACACGATCGAATCTGTCTGCTGAAACGGTCCAGCAGACCGTTTCCAGCGGACAGATTTGATCGTGTGCACGAGGCCTAAGAAGTGCTGTTTTATATATGAACCAGTGGGAGCTGCCTGTCAAACTATTTCTGCCTGCTTATCCAGTTGCCCAACCATGGCTGGGACAGACACTTTTGCTCTAAATCTGCAATTCAGTGACTTTTTACCATGTGCTGTCACTTGTGGCAACCACAACGTGCGATCACGCCCATCGATTACAAATATGTTCAGCGATCTGCTATTGCTGGACATGCTGAACTTTTTCTTCAAACTCCTGCTTTATACAGTAAAGTGTGCCTTTAGATGTCTGCTGTTGCCCGGGGTGATTGGGGTAAGCAAAGGGTGGGACTGTGCTAAAAGTGTTACCTTCAGTGACACATGGGCCACAAACTCATCTGCCTTCAGTTGCTCAGGCACAGTCGGTGCCGAGCGCCATGCCTGGACAAATCCTGCTAACTTCACTTTGTCTAACAGGGGGTTATAGCAGCACGCCGAGGGAGGGGTCTGCTTCTCAGTTTAGCAGACGCCAGTCTGTCTGGAAATGAGGGGCTATTGCCACGCCCTAGAGTAGACCCAGTGTTCCCTGCTAGCAGGCACCAAGAGGCAGAGGAGCAAGATGGCGGAGTGTGCTCATGTGATCTGATCTGCGGAGTGGACAATGGTTAACACCGTTGTCCGGATGGAGCATCGCAGGGGATTCGCCCTTTGGGATGATTAGAGAGACAAATCAATTGTGCTTTCAGTGTCCAGAATGCCGGATACGGACCGCGGTGGTCAGTGCATGGATCCGGTGAGGAACTGCTCAACTGGCTTGAGTCAAGCCAGCAGGAGCCATAGTACTACAATGTGGAGAACTCCCGGGGAGAGTGGGAGGATGACCTGGTTTGGGAGTATCTGCACATCCCTAAGCCTTTTTGGGTGCCTGTCAGGAAAGGTCCCCCCTGCTGGTAATACTGCCTGTTATTTGGGCTGCAGTAGTGGCCTCCACCAGCGGGGGCTTCCTGGCAGTATGGAGCACACAGCCCTTTCTGCGCTCTGCTGTACCCTGAGCTTAATCATCAGCTCTATTTATACCCGGCGAGCTCAAGCAGAGCTCGCCCTGGTATCGTCATATCTCCCAGACCTGAGCCTGTATCCAGACCCTGTCTTTTGATCCTGATTTTGTGCCTTAATCCTGTTCCGTGATCCTTGATCCTGATCCCTGCCTGGACTCTTCCGCCCTGTTTCCTGGTTCCTGTCTTCCCTGGATCTTACCCCGCAGCTCATCCATCCATCCGCTCCCTGCTGTGTCCTGTCCCATCCTTACCCATCGGTTGGCTTCCCACGTGTATGACCTCGGCCTGGCTTGGTTTATGAATACGGTATCTCCCTTTGACTATATATATATTGTTTGCTGTTTGCACTGGTTGTCCTCACTTATTTTTGTAAATAAACACCTTTTCACTTCACTAATCATATTGTTTGGTCTCCTCTGTGCAGTCACACAGTACTGATCTAATATATTCTCCTGACAGTATACCAGGGCCATCCCTTGATCAGACGTGACTGCATTGAGGAACCATCCTGGTGTAGTGCTCTAAAACATGGATTACAATGAAATCCTTTACCTTTCTTTATTACATTTATTAAAGCGGAGTTCCACCCTTAACCACTTGCCGACCGCGCTATAGCGAAAATACTGCTACGGCGCGGTCGAGTAGTTTTGACACAACGTCCCTGGGACGTCGTCCTTCACTTTCGCGATTGCGCGTCCCCTGGGACGCGCTCGCGAAAGTGTCCGTGATCGCCGGGTCTAGAAGACCTGGCGCATCACGGATCACGGTAAATTGCCGCTGATAGCGGCCGTTTACCACGTGATCGCGCCGTCAAATGACGGCGCGATCACTTGTAAACAAACCGGCGTCATTTGATGACGCCGCTTCCTCCCTCTCCTCACTCTGCTCTCTGTACCGTTCGGTACAGTGTGCGAGGAGAGGGGGGGGGGGGCGGGGTGTCAGCAGCTGAGCTGTGGCTGGATCTGTGACAAATGCAGTCACAGATCCAGCCATCCCTCAAAACATCCCAGCTCTGCAATCCCCAGTACACAGCAATCACCCCAGTACCCAGCATTACCCCAGTACCCAGCATTACCCCAGTACCCAGCATTACCCCAGTACCCCACAATACCCCAGTACCCTGCATTACCCCAGTACCCTGCATTACCCCAGTACCCCACAATACCCCAGTACCCCACAATACCCCAGTACCCTGCATTACCCCAGTACTCAACAATACCCCAGTACCCTGCATTACCCCCAGTACCCTGCATTACCCCAGTACCCCACAATACCCGAGTACCCCACAATACCCCAGTACCCCAGTACTCTGCAATGCCCCAGTACCCCAATACGCTGCAATGCCCCAGTACCCCAATACGCTGCAATACCCCAGTACCCCAATACTCTGCAATACCCCAGTACCCCAATACTCTGCAATACCCCAGTACCCCAATACTCTGCAGTACCCCAGTACCCCAATACTCTGCAGTACCCCAGTACCCCAATACTCTGCAGTACCCCAATACTCTGCAGTACCCCAGTACCCCAATACTCTGCAGTACTCCAGTACCCCAATACTCTGCAGTACCCCAGTACCCCAATACTCTGCAGTACCCCAGTACTCTGCAGTACCCCAATACTCTGCAATACCCCAGTACCCCAATACTCTGCAATACCCCAGTACCCCAATACTCTGCAGTACCCCAGTACCCCAATACTCTGCAGTACCCCAGTACCCCAATACTATGCAGTACCCCAGTACCCCAATACTCTGCAGTACTCCAGTACCCCAATACTCTGCAGTACTCCAGTGCCCCAATACTCCAGTACCCCAATACCCCAATACCTCAGTACCCCAATACCGCAATACCCTGTGCGATACCCTGAAATACCCAAATACTCTGCAATACCCAAATATTATGCAATACCCAAATACTATCGCCTATGGGGATTTTTAGGTAGCGAAGTTTGGCGCCATTCCATGAGCGTGCGCAATTTTGAAGTGTGACATGTTGGGTATCTATTTACTCGGCGTAACGTCATCTTTCACATTATGAAAAAAAATTGGGCTAACTTTACTGTTTTTTTTTTTTTTAGCACAAAACTGTTTTTTTTTTTAAAAAACACGCGTTCAAAAAATTTCTACGAAAATACTGTGCGAAATAAAAAGTTGTAACGGCCGCCATTGTATTCTCTAGGGTCTTTGCTAAAAAAGCATATATAATGTTTTGGGGTTCTATGTAATTTTCTAGCAAATAAATGATGATTTTTCCATGTAGGAGAGAAATGTCAGAATTGGTCTGGGTGTTCCAGAACGCCTGATGGCGTTCCCTGCATGTTGGGCCTCTGTATGTGGCCACGCTGTGTAAAAGTCCCACACATGGGGTATCGCCATAGTCAGGAGGAATAGCAGAATGTGTTTTGGGGTGTAATTTGTGGTATGCATATGCTGTGTGTGAGAAATAACCTGCTAATATGACAGAAACAAGATTTTTTTTTTTTTTTTTACAGAATTTTCAGTCGTTTTTCTTTTATAGCGCAAAAAATAAAAAACCCAGAGGTGATCAAATACCACCAAAAGAAAGCTCTATTTGTGTGAAAAAAAGGACACAAATTTCAAATGGGTAGAATGTTGTATGACTGAGTAATTGTCATTCAAATTGTGAGAGCACCGAAAGCTGAAAAATGGTCTGGTTAGGAAGGGTGTTTAAGTGCCCAGTGGTCAAGTGGTTAAAACCACTTTGTTTCATCCCATCCAGCATACTGGCGTCAGTGCCAGTATGCTGTTTTTTTTTTTTTTTTTTAATGCATGTACTTACTTTATAATAAATCATTTAATTTCGTGCGCACCGCGGTATGTCACCGCTATAAGGCGTCACGCCTTCCGGAAACAGCCGATTAGCGTTCGGCTCTTCTCGGCGCCTGCGCACAGACCCAGAAGCTGACTGCGCAGACGCCGTATATAGCCGCGTCACGCCCTCCGAAAAAAGCCGAACTAGGATCGGCTATTTACGGCGCCTGCGCAGTCAGCTCCTGGGTCTGTGCGCAGGCGCGGAGAAGAGCCGAACGGCTGATGCCAGTATGCTGGATGGGATGAAACAAAGTGGTTTTAAGGGTGGAACTCCGCTTTAAAATGTATCAAACCAATACGTCCCCAGCAGACAGATTTGTTCAAATCGGTCTGCCCGACCGATTTGAACAAATGTGTCTGCTCGTGTGTATGGGGCCTAAGAAGCCAGCATTGTGGGCGCGCACGAGCCCGCTGGGAGCTCAATGACTCCGACCGCGGGTCCTGCAGACTTGATGTCCGCGGGCATACCTGCGATCGCGTCACGGTGAGGAAGAAGGTGGAAATGCTTATGTAAACAAGCATTTCCCCATTCTTCCTAGTGACAGGATAGTGTACACAGCTTCCTGTAATCGGAAGCTGTGATCACTGTCGTGTCACACATAGCCCAGCCCCATTTTTATAGCACTGATCGGTGTAAAAATGACAATGGTCAAAAGTGTTCGATGTGTCCGCCATAATGTCACAGTCACAATAAAAATTGCTGATCGCCACCATTACTAGTAAAAAATTAAATATTAATAAAAATGCCATAAAACTATACCCTATTTTGTAGACGCTATAACTTTTGCGCGAACCGATCAATAAACGCTTATTGCGATTTTGTTTACAAAAAATATGTAGAAGAATACGTATCAGCCTAATCTGAGAAAAAAAAAATGTTTTTTTATATATTATGGGCCAGATTCAGGTAGATGCGCGCATATATGCTGCGCTGACGCAAACTAGCGTATGAAGTACAGTATTCACCAAGCGCCTGTCCGTTACTTTGCGCCGGAGTAACGGAAATGCGCTGGCGTAACCCGACTCAAGTGGAAGTGGGTGTGATCATATGTAAATGATGGGCGGAGCCCAGCGCGGAGGCTTACGTTCAGCGCATCATCCACGGAGCATGCGCAGTGAGTGAGGCTTCACTCGGCCCCCTGTGCGCATGCTCACAACTTCCGTCGGCACCACTTCACGGTAAACGTCAGCGCAATGTGTTCCGTTGTGCGTTTAAAAGCGGAAGCGCCATTCCGGCGCAAAAGTATTTCCGTTTCCCCCCACCCCAGGGAAGTTACTTTTGCAAAGAGATGGCTGCTCCCGCTCCCCCCAAAGAGAGGAGAAACCTTAATTTCAATTCACAGGAGGTCTCTGTTATAATCTCCGCTATGGAGACTTTTAATGACTTCCTCCACGGCAAAAAAAGTCGGAAGACCAGCCGGGATAGGAAGCAAGCCATCCTGGAGACCATTGCTGGCAGGGTGAATGTTTTGGGGTACTCCACCCGGACTGCTGGCGATATACAAAAAAAAAAATGACCTGTGGCGCAAGGTCCGTGGCAAGGTGGCCACCATCAGGAGGCATGAGAGGGGCACGGGTGGTGGACCCCCATGTGCGGTCAGCCTGACCACGGAGGAGGAGGTGGTCGCCCGATGCCTGGACAGGGAGCAGTTGGAGGGGGTCCCTGGATATGACTCCATGGAGGAAGGCTCCAGGACAGGTAAGTGATTTTTACCCCCTTTTTGGTGTGTTGCATGTGGGGGGAGGGTACATGTGCCAAGTGTGTGGGACAACCCAACATGTGTCTGCTTTGTGTCATCCACAGATGACGGAGCTGGGCCATCATCTGTTGGCGGCCAGTCCACTCTATCCCCCCAATGGCATCCTGTGCCCGAGCCCCTGGGTGGTGAAGAGACCGAGGTGGAGGAGGAGAGTGCCCACACCTCACCTGCAGAGGTGGTTGAGGAGCAGCCTGTTGTGGCAGAGCAGGACATTATTTTATTTTTGGAGGAGTCCTCCTCTTCTGCAGGGCCCTCTGTAATACCCTCCCCCATCCTAGGAAGCCCCTCAAGGGCGACTCCATCCCCCCGGGGACAACCATCTCCTGGCCCCAGGAAGGCCACCCGGAAGACCAGGGGGGTGTCTGATCTGGTCCAGGACCAGGTGGCGAGGGATTACGCCAGGCAGACCCAGCAAATGGGGGACATAGTTGGGCACCTGGACAGAGTGGCTGACAACCTGTGCTCCGTGGCCCAGATATCCAATGCAGTGCAGGATGTCAGCTGCAACTGCTCTGCACCTCACTGCAGCCGTCCAGGCAAACACTGCTGCCATCCGGGACCAGGGGAGGCAGAGTCGGCGGGCCCAACAATACCAGGTCACCCGGCAGCTCAGGATGCAGGCCCAGCAGCTCAGGATGCAGGCCCAGACAAACTGTTACCTCGGCCGGATAGCCATGGCCTTGGAGGGCATGCAGGCCACACCTGCCAGGAGTGGCCCACCCGGGGATCAGCCACCTCCAGATGCCCCCCCACCCCCACCCACTCCATCCAGGCAGCTGAGGAGCCAGAGAGGGGCCACCAGAAGGAGCCCCCGGCATCCCAGATGATGTTTTTTTTTGTTCTTAATGCTCAGGACATGAGATTTTCATTTTATGTATTCTTAATGCTCAGGACATGAGATATTTTTTTTATTTGTTCTTAATGCTCAGGACATGAAATTTTTATTTTATTTGTTCTTAATGCTCAGGACATGAGATTTTTATTTTATTTGTTCTTAATGCTCAGGACATGAGATATTTTTTTTATTTGTTCTTAATGCTCAGGACATGAGATTTTTTTTTTATTTGTTCTTAATGCTCAGGACATGAGATTTTTTTTTATTTGTTCTTAATGCTCAGGACATGAGATATTTTTTTTATTTGTTCTTAATGCTCAGGACATGAGATTTTTTTTTTATTGATACTGCACACGTTGCAGTGTGAATGGTGTGTGAATGTGAGGGGGTGACACTCCTGCCAGTAAGGGGTGTCACCCTCGGCCGTGGTGGAGAAGTTATCCCCACGGCTGTGTGAATGATGTGTGAAAGGTGTATGAATGGACAGCGACATCATTGGGGCCTTGACGCTGGCGTTGCTGCTCCCAAGTCCTACATGTTGGACTTGGGCTAATCCAATGCGATGTGGATGTGGTGTGTGTGATCTAGGGACATCAGTGGTGTGCATGCGTGCATTGTCCGTGTGATCATTGTATTTGTTTAGTGTCCAAAGATGCCTACGGCAAGGACCCTCCTGACTGCTCTTCCATCAGCTGAATGGGTCTCCTCTGGCAGGGGGGGGGCTGTCTGGTTGGGGGGTCAGGTCATCACGTATGTCAATCTGCAGGCCTTTTCTCATGGCAAAGTTGTGCAGAATGCAACATGCACCGATGATCTGACACACGAAGGTAGGGGAATACAATAGGGCCCCCCCAGACTTATCCAGGCAGTGGAAACGGGACTTCAAGATGTGTGCTTCATTGTATTTTCTCTCTCCTCTGGTTTGGGGGTTCCGGAAAGGAGTCATGAGATGGGGTCCCAGTGCATATGCAGAGTCACCTGTAAGGTAAAAGACAGGAGGATGTTAGTCATGCATGTGGCCCTTGTGATGTGTGCATCATGGGGGGGGACAGTCATGCCTGCCACCCATGTCACTCACCAACCAGCCAGCTGTCCCCATACATGTTCTGTTCGAATTTCATTGGGATGGGGCTCTGATTGTATATGAAGCTGTCATGGCTGGATCCGGGGTGTTTGGCACGGACGTGCCATATGAGGCGTTGGGCATCAGCTATCACCTGTACGTTGATGGAATGCCAATGCTTCCGATTGCGGTATATGTGCTCTGTGGCACTGGGGGGCTGTAGGGCCACATGTGTGCAATCAATGGCCCCCACAGTGCATGGGAATCTGGCAATGCTGTAGAAATCTGTCATTGCCTTCAGTCGCAGCTCCTCAGTGGTGGGTCTGATGAACTGGTTGGACATGCATCTGAGGATTGCAGGGACAACCTGGTGCACACATCTGCTCATGGAGGACTGTGACATCCCAGCCACCACTCCACTTGTACGCTGGAATGATCCACTGGCAAGGAAATTAAGTGTTGCCAGTACCTTCACCAGTGGCTGCACTGCTTGTGAGCGGTGTGTCTTGCTGGTGATGTCACCCTGCAGGGTTGTGGTTAGTTCAAGTATTGCATCAGGGCTGAATCTGAAGAGGCGATACACCTCCTCATCCCCCATGCCAAAGAGGCTCATGCGCGTGCGGTATATCCTCTCACGTGCCCGCCTCCTTCGTTCCGGGGGACCCATCAGTAGTGCTAGGACCGCGACTGCCCCTGGCATGTTGGCACACAGAGGTGCTGTCCTTGCACGTGTGGTTGTTCAGCTTGCTAGTTTCGTCGGTAACGCTGCTGCTGTAGCTGCTCTCCTGCTGACCTGTGGCCGTCTGGAGTAAAGATAAAGCAGCTATTTGTAGAAATAACTTTGCGACGGACGGACGACATATGCGCGGCGCATGTAGCCAGCGTATGGTGCTAATCCGTTCGCGAATCGGGAAATCTCCCTCATTTGCATATTTGCATGGCAAATCAATAGGCGCGACGGATGCGACAAGCGAAAATATGCGCTAACGATACTCTGGCGAGGAAAAGTTAAGCCGATCGGAAAAGGCCCGTTTTCTGGCGCATCTAGGTTGGTGGGTACGGCCACATAGATACAACGGCGCATCTTTACAGTTACGCGGCGCATATCGATATACTCCAGCTCAAGTCTTGCTGAATCTGGCCCTATATATTTTTTGCCAATATTTATTTTAGCAAAAAAAATATTTTTTTTTTTTCAAAATTGACGCTCTATTTTTGTTTATAGCGCAAAAAAAAAAAAACACAGAGGTGATCAAATACCACCAAAAGAAAGCTCTATTTGTAGGAAAAAAAGGACGTTAATTTTGTAAGGGAGATACATCGCACGATCGCGCAATTGCCAGTTAAAGCGACGCAGTGCTGAATTGCAAAAAGTGGCCTGGTCATGGACCAGCAAAATGGTCCGGGGTTTAAGTGGTTAATATGGTTTTAAAGCAAACCCGTCTCTCCTCCATGTTCTTTGTTTCTTATGCCGCGTACACACGATCACTTTATGTGATGAAAAAAAATGACGTTTTTAAAAACGTCAATTTCATTGACCGTGTGTAGGGGAAAACGTTGTTTTATGTCTTGTAAAAAACGACAAAAAAAAATTGAAGCATGCTTCAATTTTATGTGTCGTTTTTCAAAACGTTGTTTTTTGTTTCACAAAAAGTCACTGTGTGTAGCAAAAAACGTCGTTTAAAACGACGTTTTTCAACCCGCGCATGCCCAGAAGCTAGTTATGAAGCGAGCTTCAATGGAAAAGAGTGGTGAACGTAACCTCGCTTTTTGTGAAAAAAGGATGGTGTGTATGCAACATCGTCTTTGAAAAGTGAAGTTTCAAAAACGTCGTTTTTTACTTCACAGAAAACGTCGTTTTTTTTCAGCACATAAAGTGATCGTGTGTACGGGGCATTAGATTTTATCCCAATTTATATCTTCCAGCTAGGTTCGTAGTTTAGGGAAGTTGGCTCTTTTAAAATCTACTGTCTTTGTGTTCCCCTTATGTTTCCTATTTGTGTGATTTATACTTAAGCCAATGGACCTGTGATCGCTGTTTCCTAAATTGCCCCATATTACCACATCCGTGATCAGGTCTGTATTGTTGGTAATCAGTAGATCTAGTAACGCCTTGGATCTAGTTGGTGTGTCTACCATCTGACCCATGAAATTGTCTTGCAAGACATTTAGAAACTGGCGAGCCTTAGACAAATGCGTGGTTCCCTCCACCCAGTCTATGTCTGGATAATTAAAATCCCCGTTATGATAACACTTCCTATCCTTGCTGCTAATGCACATTGTGATAGGAGGTCCCTCCTCCCTCAGGTTGTGGAGCCTATAGCATACTCCCAGTATTATTTTCCCCATAGCTTCATCCCTTTGGAGCACTACCCATAAGGATTCCACCTCCTCTCTAGCTCCCTTATTGATGTCATCTCTCACATTCACTTGTTCATTATGCTTGATATATAGGCATTTCCATCTCCCTATTTACCCTCTCTATCCCTGCGATAAAGGGAATACCCTTAAATGGTTACTGGGCAATCATGAAAGCTGTTGAACCATGTCTCTGGAATTCCCACAAAATCGAAATCCTCCTCGTTCAACAGTATCTCTAGTTCACCCATCTTGTCTGCCGGGGTGACAAAAACTGAAAAAGCAGGACATGTTTTCTAAACTGCCACCACTCTCTAATTTTCAAGCCGACTTATATCAAAACATTCAGCTATCCCTGCTGCCACTTCACGGCTAAGCCATCGTCCTGATCGTTTTCACAATATGACCATTTGTGTGCAACTCACGCCATCCATTGACTTCCATTGAAATGACAGTCTAGACACCTAAAATTTAAAGGGCAATATTTAAACTGTGACTGTGCCTTCAATTTTAATATTTCAGAGACAAACTCCATTGACCTCCATTGACTTCCATTGAAATTACAGTCTAGACACCTAAAATTTGAAGGGCAATATTTAAACTGCGACTGTGCCTTCAATTTAAATATTTCAGAGACATACATCAAACTGTAGGTCTGAGTCTTGTGATTCTCACAATATAAAGCTGTACGTTTAATAGTTTTTAAAATACAACCGTTTGAAGAATGACAAGTATTCAAAAGGAGCAAAAAACTGGTCTGTGCTTAGAGCCTGCATATAAACATTGGTTTCCTGGGAAACGCTGAGGTGAATTATAACTCCTCACACAAAGCTGTGAGGGGTATCATAGCTCCTCCCACACAGCTGTGAGGTCAATTCTAGCTACTCCCACACAACACTGAGGGGATTTGGCTCTTTTTTGGCTCTGCGTAACTTCTGCATACTAGCATACTCTGCATATAGCAACCATCCATAGCAACCAGGCCATAGCAACCCTCCATAGCAACCAGTCCATAGCAACCCTCCATAGCAACCAGTCCATAGCAACCCTCCATAGCAAGCAGTCCATAGCAACCAATTCATAGCAACCCTCCATAGCAACCAGTCCATAGCAGCCAGTCCATAGCAGCCAGTCCATAGCAACCAGTCCATAGCAACCAGTCCATAGCAACCAGTCCATAGCAACCAGTTTTTAATGGGGCAATAGGATGGGGGCAAATAGGATGGTGCAGTTTTGTGGGGCAGTCTTGATGGGATAGTTTTTGATGGAGCAGTTTTTGATGGGGCAATGGATCGACACACTGTTGGATCACATTTACATCTCCAGGGGCACTGTCTCCAGTCAGGAGTATTGGTGGAGGCAAGAACACGTCACACAATTTCCCCAGAAATTGTATCTTTTCTAGTTTAGTTTAAGTTTGTTATTGCGATTTAGTGTAAATATGAGATCTGAGGTCGTTTTGACCACACATCTCATATTTAAGAGTTCCTGTTGTGCTTTTTTACAAGGGATGTTTACATTCCTTGTAATAGGAATAAAAGTGACACCATTTTGTTTTTTCAAGAACTGTGTAAAAATAAAAAGGTAAAATAAATAAGAAAACATTTTTTTTTAAATGTGCCCTGTCCTGCCGAGCTTGTGTGCAGAAGCGAACGCATACATGAGCAGCGCCACATATGAAAACTCTGTTCAAACCACAGATGTGAGGTATCACCACGATCATTATAGCAAGAGCAATAATTCTAGCCCTAGACCTCCTCTGTAACTCAAAACATGCAACTTGTAGACATTTTTAAATGTCGCCTATAGAGATTTTTAAGAGTAAAAGTTTGTCGCCATTCTACCGGGTGCAAGTTTGAAGTGTGACATCTTGGGTATCAATTTACTTGGCGTAACATTATCTTTCACAATATAAAAAAACTTTACTGTTTTCTTACTTTTTAATTCAAAAAAGTGTATTTTTTTTTCCAAAAAAGTGTGCTTATAAGACCACTGTGTAAATACGGTGTGACAGAAAGTATTGCAACAACCGCCATTTTATTCTCTAGGGTGTTAGAAAAAAATGTATATATAATGTTTGGGAGTTCCAAATAATTTTCAAGCAAAAAAAAAAATGTTTAACTTGTAAACACAAAATCTCAGAAAGAGTGGTTAACACATCTTTCCAGAAATACACAACCTAATCAATGGATAAAAAACTAACCTTTGCCCCCATTGCCCAGGCAGCCAGGACATGCCTGCAGTGATTTAGCTTTTCTGGCTTCATCTTGGAGTCGCAGGGCCCGCTGTAGTGGGGGATAGTGTCATAGTCTTCAGAACACTGGAACACCTCAATATGATGGACAATTGCCTCGTGTCCTTTTGTAATTGCTGGCTCATACTGCAAGAAAGATCACTTTTATTAAAATCGTGTGGTATCGTGACCACAGAAGTTCAGTCACAGATGCCCAATAGGCTTCTCTGTCTGTACACCCCACCCCCTCATCATTGATCCCATCTAGAATCCTGTGTGTCAGTAAAGGTCTTGTGACCAATGCCTAGGCAAAAGCCATGTGACCAGACAGGAGCCAATACAGGACTTCCAAGTCTACCAGTCAGGTCTGACTAATTGATAACAACAATAAACGTTCTTTGAGAACAACATTGTCTCCTCAGTTGTTGTTGATCAGGGGTCTAAGTGACTGCAGTAAAACAAAGGTAGATTGTTGATGGAGAATTTATAAAACAGTATATGTAGTGTGAGCACTGACAATACAGTGTGACTTCCCTTTAAATCTTATAGTCAGAACCTGTCTTTAGGCATTTTACTATAACAGCAATTTAAAGGCTAATTAAAATGGATGGCGGAATTTCAGATTGGCCGCCTGACATCTGACAGGGACGTCCAACCGGGATTGGAGAATTGTTAGATGTGGGATTTACACCTTCAAGCCTTTTTCTAATTTCTTGAAAGAATTTCTTATGGCTCTGTCAGAACATGTGACAGGAAACTCAGGTCTGCCATCTTCCATCCTGCTCCTGTAATTATCAGACTAATTAGAATTCCGAGTCAACTGGGTGAACATACCAAGTGCTGTCACTGTACTTTCCACAAGGCAGACTAATTTTAAATACCACTCTGAGGGGCGGCTTTACCGTGACTTGGCAAATTATCTGTAAGGCAGCACAAAAATGATTGCTCTAGTAATCTGCCTGGCTTCATATCTACAGTATATTTAACCACTTCAATACCCACCTATTGTCATATGACGTCCACAGATGGGCAGGCATGGACTGGCCATAGGGACTACAGGGAGTTTCCCGGTGGGCCGATAGCTCAGTGGGCCGTTTTCAATGACAGCCTGTCAAAGTATTGGCTGCGCAGCTCTCCCCTCCTTAATGTAGTGATGTGAGAAGAATGAGGAAAATACAGAGGAGAATAAGTGAAATAATAAAAGAGGTGAGTGAGGACTCCTTATGTTATGCTACTTATGTTTTTTTTGCACAATTGCGTATAGATTATATACTGTTTTTGTTCTTGTTTGCAAACATAAAGTGGGCCGGTCTGGATAAAGTCCAGGGCCAAATTTTGGTCTCAGTCCATCCCTGCAGATGGGATCTCCCATCCTGCAGCTAGAGGCATCATTCAGATATCCATGTCTTCAGCCGCCGATCCTACGCACCATAAGAACGATCATCCCCCCCTCCCACCGCCATCCAGTGCTTCTCCGTGCTCTCCTGTGCCATTGGGGGCCCGGAGAAGGAATCGTCCCACCCTTGCAGGAAGCATAGAGATGACTGGTGACCAGATGGTCACCAGTCACCTCTATGACCGTCGGAGGACCCGGACGCGATGTGATGACGTCACGCCCGGATCCCCATAAGTAAACAAAGCCACTATTGCGGCTAGTGAGCAACACCGATCATGAGATCGGTGAATTCGTTTTCACCAATCTCATGCTTCCCAGCCTGGAGGAGAGATGTGGGGTCTTATTGACCCTGCATCTTTCCATAAAGAGGACCTGTCACACACATTTCCTATTACAAGGGATGTTTACATTCCTTGTAATAGGAATAAAAGTGATTAAAATGTAAAAAAAAAAAGTGTAGCTCGCGTGCAGAAGCGAACGCACGCGTAAGTCCTGCCGACATATGTAAACGCCATTTAAACCACATATGTGAAGTATCGCCGCGTGCATTAGCGTGTCAGCGACAATTATAGCACTAGATCTCCTCTGTAAATCTAAACTGGTAACCTGTAAAAAATTTCAAAGCGTTGCCTATGGAGATTTTTAAGTACCGAAGTTTGGCGCCATTCCATGAGTGTGCGCAATTTTAAAGCGTGACATGTTAGGTATCTATTTACTTATGGTGTAACATAATCTTTCATATTTTACCAAAAAATTGGGCTAACTTTACTGTTTTTTTTTTTTTTTAATTCATGAAACAATTTTCTTCCAAAAAAAAGCGTTTGAAAAATTATTGTGCAAATACCGTGCAAGATAAAACGTTGCAATGACCGTTATTTTATTCCCTAGGGTGTCTGCTAAAAAAACATATATAATGTTTGGAGGTTATGCGTAATTTTCGAGCAAAAGAATGATGATTTGTACATGTAGGAGTGAAGTGCCAGAATAGGCCCTGTATGGAGGTGTGTATAAACGCTCGGTATTGAAGTGGTTAAGAACCCATATTTTCATTACTCAGTATGTTGCTCTGCCTAGTCCAGCCCACTTTTTTCATTTTAGTGGATTTCATGAGTGGCCTGTAGAGAAAACAACCCGAGAATTTATGGTTATCTGATTGTAACTTCTTGTTGTGCATAGCTTCAGCTCATGCTGAATTATTTTATATAAAACTTTTTTATTTTAAGCCCCACCAACATAATAACCAAACCAGGGAAAAGCATATATTGTAAATTCTGTAAAAAGTTAGAACAATGTAAAAATAAAGTGGTACTTATTAAATGCATGATACAGATAAATATTATATACAGTATGTGAATGTACTGAGTATGCTAGCTTAATTCGCTTTAATCAGCTAAAAGATCATTTTGGTCTGACTGACTCCCATAGTTTTAGATGCTTACTTGCAGAGCTCGTCATGCCTTTCAGACGCAGTTTGGTTTGAGGGGCTGTGATATTCAGGTGCCTAGGTTTGGGCTCTTGTTAACCTCCCTGGCGGTATGATTCTGTCTGGAATTACGTACCAAAAGCGGTACAATTATTTTGCATGGAAATTCTGCGTTTTATACTGTAGGCCTGCAATTTTAAGGAATAACTCGCTTAAATTTGTCCAAACCAGAGTCTAGTAGACATCCCGGGTATGATAAAGTTTGAAACACAAAATCATAAAATTATAATATAATAAATAACTATAAATAATTATAACAAATAATAATGTAATTATAATACAAATTATTCACTAATGTATTCAAATCAAAATCACTGAAATTTGCTCAGTTGCAGAATTGTCGCTGTCATTACTTGACTATGACGAATTTTCCCACAAATCGCTATCGCTCAATTCTGCAAGTGATTATCATTTATTATCGCTGTTTTCTAGCTGCTCTAAAATCACTTTTGACATAAAGGGACACTTTTGGTTGCTATGGGCAATCTACAGTTTGCAGGCACAAAAAAAATGTTTTTATTATGTAAAAGTACATGCAGGGCACTGGGCAGACCACTAGGGACAGGGGGGGGTGTGTACTTTTTACATACAGTACTGTAATCTATAAGATTACAGTATTCTGCATGTAATGTGTTTGTTTACTTTTTTGAATTTGCCGCCGGTCTCCGCCCCCGTGCGCCGTTACGTCGCAGGGAACGGAGATCGGCGGCGCGCGGGCACTGTGTGAGTCGAATGGAGGACGCCACTCGCTCACACAGCGGGGATGCATCGCTGGATCCAGGGACAAGGTGAGTACAGTAACCCTGCCTGGATCAAAGGTAAGCCAGCGCGCGCTGCAGGCTCTGCATTCACCCCGAGCGCGACTCGTGGATATCGATATTTACCTGAAAAATCCAACCCGAGTCGCGCTCGGGTTTACCGGCAGGGGGGTTAAAAGGGAATTCTCTGGAGAACCTCTATCCAAGGTCTATTTTTTATGTGACACATTCACTGATTAGATGCAGGGTGATGTGGTTGGTTGTTCCAGATTTTGATGCGGATGACTGGGCCGAGGTCTGGGACTATCCATTTACGCATCTTATCTCCACAAGAGCTAGATTGATCCAATATACATTTTTGCATAGAATATACTATACCCCAGAGTAGTATTTACCACTCCACTACTCCACTTTCTCCTAATGCTGGCTCTGTCCTGCTTCTCCTGATTGCAAAGGCATACATATATTTTGGGGTTGTCCTAAAATCATTTTGTCTCTCAGATTTTTGTCTTAAAGAGTTGTCCTACAATTTATGTGTGCCTCCTGGACCTTGTGGAGCATATAGGGCTTACCAGGGTCTCTAGAACAGGGGTCTTAAACTCCCGGCCCGCGGGCCAGTTGCGGCCCGCAGACCGAGATTTTGCGGCCTGCTGACAAGCCCTCCCCCCGGACAGTGTCATACTTTGCAGCGCAGCGCGGTACCCTTTCCCTGCACCCCCCCCCCCCATACTCATCTTTGTTTCCGGCAAAGCAGGGGTGTGCGTCATGTGACGTCAGCAGCGTAGGGTGGCGCTGCCGTCACGCGCCCATCCGCACTGAAGCGAAGTTGCTCAGAAGCGCTGAGCGCCCTCGCCCTCGTCAGCAGCGTCCTTCAATGTAAGCTGCTGCTACTGTAATGCCAGATGTGTAATGACAAAAGCTGATGCTAAAAAGGGGTGCTGGGGGGGATGGTTAGCAGATGCTATCACAGGGTGGTAGGGTGAATAGGGGGTGCTACTGCTGGGGGGGCGGTTGTTGTTGGATGATTGGGAGGCTAGCACCCTCATATTATTACCACAGGGGGGGGGGGGTGTTGCTGGTGAATGATTAGGGTGCTACTGTTCATCAACACCCCCCAACCCCCCAGCAGTAGTACCCCCATAATCTTTCAGCTGATGCTATTATCACAGGGTGGTAGGGGGAATGGGGGGTGTTGCTTGTGGATGATAGGGGTGCTACTGCTGGGGGGTTGGGGGGTGTTGATGAACAGTAGCACCCTAATCATTCACCAGCAACACCCCCCCCCTGTGGTAATAACATGAGGGTGCTACTGCCCTTGCAGTAGCATCCCAATCATCCAACACCCCCCCCCAGCAGTAGCACCCCCATCATCCGTCAGCTCATGCTATTACCACAGGGGGGTAGGGCGATTGGGGGTGTTGCTGGTGGATGGTGGCGGTGCTACTGCCCTGGCAATAGCATCCCAATCATCCAACAACACCCCCCCCTACCCCAGCAGTAGTACCCCCATCATCCGTCAGCTCATTCTATTACCACAGGGGGGTAGGGTGGATGGGGGGGGGTGTTGCTGGTGGATCTCAATCATCCAAACCCCCCTTCAGCAGTAGCACCCCCCAACATCTGTCAGCTCATGCTATTACCACAGGGGGGTAGGGGGAATGGGAGTGTTGCTGGTGGATGATGGCGGTGCTACTGCTGGTGGGGGGTGTTATTGGTGGATGGTGAGGGGCGCATGATGGGGCATTATATGTGAGGGGCACATGATGGGGGAATTATATGTATGTGAAACCATATTCGCTCAGCCCTGATAGGAAATGTCTGTGGGTGGAACAAGAGCTCAGCCTATCAGGGCTGAGCGAATATTGGCTCACTGCCCTAATAGACTGAGCGCTAATCTATGTGATTGGTTGGCAGTGCCGAAAGAAGAATGGAGAAGAGTGAGTGTTTAAAATTTTGGTCCAATACTTGATGCGGCCCAGCCTCACCCAGCTTATACCTCCAGTGGCCCCCAGATAATTTGAGTTTGAGACCCCTGCTCTAGAACTTTACTCAGCCTTCCCAGAAGCTAGTTATCTTCAATTAGAAGAAATATGAGCCACTTACTCTATCCTCCAGCAGGACACTTGTTAGTTTCTTCTTTGCACCTTTACAAGCCAGCTTATGCCAGAAGAGGATGTCTAAAAAATTATTTAGTCATGGTAGTTTGCTGGACTTAAATTATTCGAAATAATTGATCCTGGTTACGTGACCTTTTTAGAATCTAGGGAGCACCTCGAAGGCCAGGGCCGGACTTACCATGGGGCTTGACTGGGCTTAAGCCCATGGGCCCTGCCCAATAGGGGGCCCCCAGTGGCAGTAACGCTTATATATTGTCCTTTGTGGAGGTGTAGAGGTAATGCAGGAAACAGCATTGCTGAACCATGAAATAAATGTGGCAATGACCAGGCTGTGCAGTGTATCGCATGGGTGTATAGTGTGCGATCATACATGTGCTTTTGTAGTCATATTAGTTCCTTACATATGCATACTTGGCTTTCTGTTTTGCAGTGCTGCACATTAATCATGCTTTATCATTTCCCCTTTGGCCTACCTGTCTGGACTCGCTGATTAAAAATGCTTCACATTCTAGTGGCTGATCTGTTAATACACTTAGGTTTCATTCTAAAGTAAAACTTTTTTTGTTACCATGACAATGTGATGTTTGAGAAAGTGTTGCGGTAATTCCGTGATGTAGCACCAGTAAGTTGTCTCCTTATCTGGAATGACAACATCCGGAGCAAGAACGTCCATGGTCAGGACATCATCAGGTAGAGGAGGTGTGCAGATCTCTGGTTTCAGCAGCTGCACTCGCTGCAGCCCATGGTGGAGGGTGGAGATATTGATGGCTGACAACGACTGAAAGGGTTTATCCAGCAGAGCGTAAATAAGGTGTACCGTTCCATCCTGAGAAGGAAGATTACAAATGGTGAAGATCTGAAATGAGGACCTATTAAAGGATTTAAGCACGTAAAGAACACCCATCACTTCACAGATTGGAGACAGCTATTTTGTAGGTGAGATCTGACCTTTGTGCCTCACCCAAAAGAGTTACAAAGCTGTATGACCAAGAAAAGTATCAGCTGGTAACCAACAGTGGCACAGCTTGTAGAAAATTCTTAGAATAGATCCTGTATAGTTTCCAATATTTTTGTATAGTTCCTAAGTGACGTTTTGCTGCAGAGATGGTAACACCAATAGAGCTGACTATGCACATTACAACATGCAATCAAGGATAATCTGTTGTTCAGACCCTCATATGCAATATAGGCCTTTCTAAACAATTTGGCTAATTTGCATTCATACATGTAGGCCCTATACTACAATGATGCAAGCAGATCTAAAAAAAAAAACCTGCACAATCTGATTGCTAGGTGTATCAAGGTTTACTACTTGTTCCAAAAATCACCTATTCTGATATTTTTTCTGTCTTTGTACCATGAGGTAAATTTCCCTTCACTTCCTACTCCAGAGATGCAACAGGAAGTAAATTAAAATCTCCCAATGTGGTATTCCTCTCTTAGATAATTGTCCCTGTATTAAGTGTCCCTATTGGAAGATTTCACCTCATCTCTGGTTCTAGGGACAACTCTTCGCCGCTAATCAAAACAAACGTTTTACCTTGAGTTATACTTTAATTATGATAAATTTGATTAAAGTAGAGCAATGAACAAAATAGTTTGTTAACTGTGGGAAGACCTTTTGACATTACATGCAATAATTGGCAGGCATCTTTTCCTCGTAGAAATATAAATCTACCCCTTGAATAGTGGAACCATTTATGTTGCCCTGTAGGTTTGTTTTTCATTTTGTAATAAAGACAGTACCTCAATGAGGTAATCTTTGGGGTCACATGTTATGAAGGGTCTTTTGAAGACAAGGTAGAGACCCTCTGGTGTCTGTCGGGCTGACAACAGCTGGTAGTCTTGATGGGAGTCAATGTGCAGTTGTCCCTCTGTATCACTCCAGGCATCCTGGGAATAAAATATGAGTGTTAAACAAATACAACATATTTAGATTAGACCTATAGTCAAATAATAAAATACAATCAATAATCTAGCTGGGATGGAGACAGAAAGATTTGAGCAACCAAGGAAGGGGCAGGGAGTGAAAGCGTTACAGATTTTTTTTTTTTTTTTGACCAGTCCACCTGTAGGCAGCAGTATAACACAAAGGTTTAAGACTTAAAGTTGTTATAAACCCCAGACATAAAATATGAACAAAGCATATCCCTCTATACTGTGTACTTTCCTCAATTAAGAGCATTAAGTGTCATTTATGTCTGCTGCTTTGTTTCTCTGATGTCAGCATGAATCACTTCTGACAAGTTTTCCTGACACCAGGAGAAACAGGGGAGAGAGCTCCAGTTCATTGACAGCCTCAGCTCTATTCCTGTGTGCTATATGAAGGTCTCTTCACTGAGCTATGCTGAGTGTAACTTCAGCTCTCCGCCCCATTTATTCTGAACTATCAGACAAGCTTTAAAATGCAGCACTTTGAACAGATGTATATAAGAAAGGGCTGGAGATATACAGGTACAACCTATGTAGGAGAATTTGTTTCATCTCTGTGTATCACATGAGGCCAGTCACTTCACTGGATATATGGAAGGGTTTACAACCACTTTAACCACTTAAGGACCGCCTACTGCACATTTACGTCGGCAGAATGGCACGGCTGGGCACATCAACGTATATATACGTTGATTTTAGTACCCAGCTGTGGGTCACGGGAGCGCTCCCGCGGCGCTCTCCCGTGACCCGGTCCGAAGCTCCAGGACCGGGACTGCGGGATTCGCGGACCCGATCGCCGCTGCAGTGCGGCGATCCCTCCCTGGAGCGGAAGAACGGGGAGAGCCACGTGTAAACATGGCTTCCCCGTGCTTCTCTGTGGCCGCAGCATCGATCGCATCATCCCTGTAATAGGGGGACGCGATCGATGATGTCACACCTACAGCCACACCCCCCTACAGTTGTAAACACACACACAGTCACAGCGAAAGTTACAGCGCCACCTGTGGTTAACTCCCAAACTGCAACTGTAATTTCCACAGTAAACAATGCAATTTAAATGCATTTTTTGCTGTGAAAATGACAATTGTCCCAAAAATTTGTCAAAATTGTCCGAACTGTCCGCCATATTTTCGCAGTCACGAAAAAAATCGCTGATCGCCGCTATTAGTAGTAAAAAAAAAAAATGAATAAAAATGCAATAAAACTATCCCTTATTTTGTAAACGCTATACATTTTGCGAAAACCAACCGATAAACGCTTATTGCGATTTTTTTTACCAAAAATACGTAGAAGAATACATATCGGCCTAAACTGAGGAAAAAAAATGTTTTTTTATATATTTTTGGGGGATATTTATTATAGCAAAAAGTAAAAAATATTGCATTTTCTTTAAAATTGTCGCTCTATTTTTGTTTATAGTGCAAAAAATAAAAACCGCAGAGGTGATCAAATACCACCAAAAGAAAGCTCTATTTGTGGGGAAAAAAGGACGCCAATTTTGTTTGGGAGCCACGTCGCAGGACCGCGCAATTGTCAGTTAAAACGACGCAGTGCCGAATCGCAAAAAGGGGCAAGGTCCTTTACCTGCATTTTGGTCTGGGTCTTAAGTGGTTAATGTATCTCTCAATGAACAGAAAATAAATGGATTTGTTGCCAGATTAAGATTATTACCACTTTACAGTAACATTACTTCTCTCGCTTTATAAAGGAGGCAGACCTTCCACTTATCCGCTTGTCCTCTATTTATAAATAGCTTGTCATTCATGGAACCTAGAGTACAGATTCTATGAATGGGTGAATATGGGAGATGAGTGGAAAGGGTGAGTATAGTCAGTCACTCGATGAAAGCATATGACGGGTCCCTCGTCTCATATTACCCCCCCAACACCGGAAGACTGCAGCTTTGGGGTATAAGAAGGGGAAAGAAAACAGAGGATTTCAACCCTAAAACATTAAATTAAATGTGACTACTGTCCCTTTTAAGGCCTCATGCAGAGCAGGAACAAAAATTGTCTCTGGACAGCCGCACTCTGAACAAATTGTAGCCTATTAAAAGGACAGCACTACAAGTCACAGCAAAATAAAATAAAACCTGACCACTGACGCGTTTCGCACAGAAACTAGTGCTTAGTCATAGGCCTCATGCACACTGGACATTTTTACAGCTGCTGTTTTTGGCTTCATGCGTTTTTTCTGCAGCCAATAAAACTTCCCAGCATGTTATTCTATGTGTCCATGCACACATAGGCTGCTATCAGCGTTTTTTGGCAGGGGTGTTTTCTGGCTGAAAAAAAAACACAGAACTAGTGGGTTTTAAGAGGAGTTTTTCAGCGGTATAAACGCTCTAAAAAAAGCTGAAAACACATTTTTTTAAGCACATGATTAGAGCCTGAGGCTCTAAGTGGCTTCAGAAAAGGGTGAGCACTGTGCCCTGAGCCCACCCACTTGTGTGACAATACCGAATTAATATTCGCTTTTGTCTTCCTGATTCTCCTCCCAGCCAATCAGGAAGCGGGTCCTGAGACCTGGTTGGCAAGGAGTCTTAGGACTCAGTCAGGAGGAGAAGCAACGGCCCCCGAGCGAGGAGCAGCAGCCCTATCATCTGCCTTCTAAATTAAGGAGGCCTTTAGGTCCATCTCTCGTGTGGGGTAGGAGGGTGATTGCCGCCTTCCCGTCCGTGTCTCCGACCACCAATCGCCACTGGTTTTACCTTAACTTTGGCTTTAGGTATGACCAAGTGTCAGTATTTACCTCTTTTTTTACAAGCTGAGATACTGTATCAAAGATGGTACAACCTTGTCAATCTGTTTAGTTCTTGGCTGTGGTCACAAGTGTCTGACACGGATCAGCCTCTACTGCTGCCTTTCGCCCTGTGACTTACTCCAAAGTTATAATTTACAGCCTGAGTGATCACTGGAGGAGAGGAGACTGAGGAAATGCTTCTGAATGATTCCATCATCTCAGTCTGGACACTAAGTAAATCTCAAGTACAGCAATTTGTTGATATATGATACAGCTTTTATTAAAAATGATACTGTTGCTATATATTGTTACATTTTAGGAATTTTTCCATACATATAAAATATGCTATGATGGAACTGTGAGGCAACACATTTCAAAGGATAATACTGCAAAGAAGCAACTTTACCAACAGTGTTTTTTTATTTTTATTATTCAATATGGACTTCTTTGTGTATGAAAAAAACGGATTCACTCGTTTATGATACAATGCAGTCCAGCATATGATACAAATTCTCACATCCTACTCATTAATGTACCTGCCATATTGTTCTGGCACCTGTCCGCCCACTTGGCCCTCTCTATTATGTAACTCTAGTATGCTCTAAGTTACGTTTAACCACTTCAAACCCGCATCACGTCCAAAGACGTGAACAGCGCGGACCTGAGGCGCCGGGGTCACGTCTTTGGACGTGATTTGCTTGTAATTCCCCGCGCGCGCCACAGGGTGGCGCGCGGCGGGGAAAAACAGTCCCGACGCATCACCGAGGATACGATGCGTGTACCCGGCGGCCGCGATGTCCGTCAGGTACACGCGATCGTCGGTGAGACAGCAGGGACGTGGAGCTCTGAGTGTAAACACAGAGCTTCACGTCCTGTCAGTGAGGTGACAGATGCTGTTTCTCTTGTACATAGGGAGACAGCATCGGTCACCTCCCCCAGTCACCCCCCTCCCCCCATACAGTTAGAACACACCCAGGCAATACATTTAACCCCTTCCTCACCCCCTAGTGTTAACCCCTTCAATGCCAGTCACATTTATACAGTAATTAGTGCATTTTTATAGCACTGGTCGCTGTATAAATGTGAATGGCGCCAAAAATGTGTCAAAAGTGTCCGATGTGTCCGTCGCAATATCGCAGTCCCAATAAAAATCGCAGATCGCCGCCATTACTAGTAAAAAAAAAATATAAAAAAAAAAATCATAATTATGTCCCCTATTTTGTAGGTGCTATAACTTTTGCGCAAAGCAGTCACTTATTGTGATTTTTTTTTTTTTTTACAAAAATACGTAGAAGAATACGTATCGGCCTTAACTGAGAAAAAAAAATATAAAAAAAAAAAATAAAAATGGGATATTTATTATAGCAACAAGTAAAAAATATATATATATTTTTAAATTGTCGCTCTTTTTTTCATTATAACGCAAAAAATAAAAACCGCACGGGCGATCAAATACCACCAAAAGAAAGCTCTATTTGTGGGGAAAAAAGGGACGCCAATTTTGTTTGGGTGCCACGTCGCACTACCGCGCAATTGTCAGTTAAAGCGACGCAGTGTCGGAAGCTGAAATTTCGCCTGGGCACGAAGGGGGTTTATGTGCCCAGTAAGCAAGTGGTTAAAGCAGAGTTCCACCCAAAAGTGGAACTTCCACTTAAACCACTCCTCGCCCCCTTACATGCCACAATTGGCATGCAATTTTTTTTGGGGGGGGGGGCTTCGTTAGGAGTGGGACTTCCTGTCCCACTTCCTCCTTCCCCCCAGGGACCGCTTAGGCAACTCGTCATTTCGCTTCAGGCGGCCACTCCCTGTAGGCGATCACCTGGGACATGTGACAGGTCCCAGGCGATTGCCTGTCCACTCCTAGAGCGCAGCGTGGCTCGCACATGCCCGGCCATGAAGCCAAAAGCCGAAACCATGTGGATGTACTGCGGCTTTCGTCTGCCATTTTGTTGTGGCCTGGCTTTCGTCTGCCATTTCCTTTTGTTGTTGCTATCATGTGGCTTAAAAAGGTGATTTTGATTTGTAGAGGCACAGTTAGGTCTTGTTAGCGTTTATCCGGGAGAAACAAAATGTTGAAGGATTTTTGTTTTATACAGTTAGGACCGTCTGTCCATGTTCACCTGATCCAATCCGCAGACGGATGGAAAAATAGGGTTTGCTCCGTCTGCAGAATCGGAGGATTGCTGACCCCGATGAGATCGGGTGTCAGCGGATGTTCATTTTTGTGCAAGATGAAGTTACGCCGAGTAAATAGATACCTAACATGTCACGCTTCAAAATTGCACACGCTCGTGGAATGGCGCCAAACTTCGGTACTTAAAAATCCCCATAGGTGACGTTTTAACATTTTTTACTGGTTACATATTTTGAGTTACAGAGGAGGTCTAGGGCTAGAGTTATTGCTCTCGCTCTAACATTCGCGGCAACATCTCACGTGTGGTTTGAACACCGTTTTCAAATGTGGGCAGGACTTACGTATGCGTTCGCTTCTGCGTGCCAGCACACGGGGACAGGGGCACCTTAAAAAAATTGTTTTATTATTGTTCATTTTACTTAAAACAATCTATTTTGACACTTTTAAAAAATAAATTAAAATTTTGATCACTTTTATTCCTATTACAAGGAATGTAAACATCCCTTGTAATAGGAATATGGCATGACAGGACCTCTTTACAGTGAGATATGGGGTCAATAAGAAAAAATAAATAAAAAAAACGATCACCACTACACAGCCGAAGCGAATACAGAGGCCGGCGTAACGTCATAATATCGTGCCCGGCCTCCGGCGATTATAGAGACTCCGGTGACCATCTGGTCTGCCAGAAATCTCTATGATCAAAATCCGGGTGCGTCTGTATACTCTGTAATAAGTTCACTTTTCTCTCATGTCACGCTGCGGCTGCTCCCTGCCCCCCGGCGCCCCCCCCCCCCATCTTCTCGTCCATCCCTATTTGCTTGTGATATCACCTGGGATGAACGAGAAGAGAGGGGGGGGCCCCGGGAGGCGGAGAGCAGCCACAGCGTGACATGAGAGAAAAGTAACCTTATGACAGACGCTTCCTGCTTTACTCTGCATGAGAAAAAAAACAAGTAAACGCTGTATACAAGTAAACGCTGACCTGTGCCCTATGTATCCTGATTGTGCCCTCATGTGCCCCTCATGTGCCCCATGTACCCCTCACGTGCCCCATGTACCCCGTTTGTGCCCTCATGTGCCCCATGTACCCCGATTTTGCCCTCATGTACCCTGATTGTGCCCCATGTACCCTGATTGTGCCCTCATGTTCCCCATGTACCCTGATGTGCCCCATGTACCCTGATTGTGACATCATGTGCCCCATGTACCCTGAGTGTGCCCTCATGTGCCCCATGTACCCTGAGTGTGCCCTCATGTGCCTTAATGTGCCCCATGTACCCTAATGTGCCCTGATTGTGCTCCATGTGCCCTGATTGTAACCTGTATCCTGATGTGCCATGTGCCCTGTCCTAATGTGTTGTACACTGATGTGCCATGTGCCTTTTCCTGATGTGCCTTGCCATGCCCCGTACCCTGATGTGGACTGTTGTGCTGTGCTCTGATGTGTTGGGCTCTGTACCCTGATGTGCGCTCTGCCCTGTACCCTGATGTGCTGTGCCCTGTACCCTGATGTGTTGGGCTCTGTGCCCTGTACCCTGATGTGCGCTGTGCCCTGTACCCTGATGTGCGCTGTGCCCTGTACCCTGATGTGTTGGGCTCTGTACCTTGATGTGCGCTGTGCCCTGTACCCTGATGTGCTGTACCCCGATTGTGAGAGGTTAGTGTGAAGTTTTGTGGTCATCGTGCAGTGTAGTGGTCAGTGTGTAGTGTGTAGTGTGTAGTGGTCGGTGTAGTGGTTGCAGTGTAGTGGTCAGTGTGTAGTGTGCAGTGTAGTGGTCGGTGTGCAGTGTAGTGGTCAGTGTGTAGTGGTCAGTGTGCAGTGTAGTGGTCGGTGTGCAGTGTAGTGGTCAGTGTGCAGTGTAGTGGTCAGTGTGCAGTGAAGTGGTCGGTGTGCAGTGTAGTGGTCCATGTGCAGTGTAGTGGTCAGGGTTAATAATGCATCCACTTAAACCGGTGCTGGTGGTAACAATGCGTCCGCTGACACCAGTAATGGGGGGTTAATAATGCGTCCGCTGACACCAGTACTGTTGTTTTTGAAGTTTGGATGCAGCCCCCCCATGCGATATGAAAACTCGTCTTGTGGCCCTCAGGTAATTTGTGTTTGAGACCCCTGATTTAAGACATTTGTAGGTTGGCGTTTTTTTGTATTGAATTTCAGTGGACAGTGAGACTAACTTTGATTTTGAGCTTCAGTTGTTTGGGTGTTTCCTTTGACTTTCTATTGTATAGTGTGCAGTAGAAAAAGGCTTTCAGTTTCAAGTGATATGACTGCCCAGGGGCTGAGAGGGATCAACTCCCATTTGCAATGTGGGGGGTTTATTTTACCTTTTCCTGGACTAAAGTTTTTTTTGGTTTTTGTTTACAAAAGCTTTATTTGGAAGTTCAAGATAACAAACATAGGGACATATTAATTAAAAGTACAAAACCATAATCTTTAGCATTCAGAGAGACATGAACAGAACACAAGTATAGAAGTACAGGGTACAACAGGAGTAGGTTAAGCATAGTATAAAAGGGTAGAAATCAATTCAGCTAATAGTTACATACATCAGACAAAATGGAGTTCAGAGAGTGGTAAAATTAATAATACGGTTTAAGATGGTAAGCGCCAGTAAGACCATTTTCTCTCAAATATGAGAATGGAGTCATGTAGGGTATGGTAAATCCATTCTGATAGTCTAATAGTCTCCATTATAGCCAACACTTGAGGCCAAGGGAGGCTATCGGACCTCCAGTTGAGAGCAATCATCCATTGGATGGAGCTGCATAAGGAGTGAAATAGTCTCATACAAGGTGTTGGGACATTTGGTATCTTAGCATATAATAAACATATCTGAGGGGTAATAGTGATTTTCTGATTGGATGAGCACTCTATTCTGGCTATAGCGTTACGCCATATATGATTTAAGTGTGTGCAGCTCCAAAAGATGCGGAGAATCGTGCTAGGAGATGAGCAGCCTCTAAAACCGTTCAGGGACAGGGAAGGGTAAAAGGTATGGAGTTTGGAAGGGGTAAGGTACCATCTGGTATAGAGTTTCAAAGGAGTTTCCTGAAAGGAAATGGCTATATTGCTTTTACGTAGATTATCCATTTTGATTGAAAGGACCTCAGGTTAGTCAGGTTATTATCAATCCATGGGGCAAAAAAACAACTATTACCAAACGCCAAATCAAACTTCGGTTCACCCAAGAAGGATGCTAGGAGAGGGGGGGATGAAGATAGACTATATGCCTCATTGATTTTGAGCCAAAGCTGATATGAGTGGGCTACTATAGTGTTAAGTTTGATTAGCTTGTTGTATAAAATAGACTTTGACCTTAAAATCCTCTGAAGGTACAGTGGGAAGATTGCGCATACCTCAAATTGCTTCCATGGAATATCATGAGGTGGTGTGAACCACTAAGACATCTGAGTCAGCCTAGCTGCTAGGAAATAGTGCCAAAGATTGGGAAGACCAAAACCTCCCAATGATTGGGATCTGTGCATCAGAGCATAGCTGCATCTAGGTTTTTTCCCTGCCCAAATAAATGTATTGAGTACCCTCTGAAGCAAAGTCATTTTTGATTTTGAAATGTTAATGGGGAGGGCACGGAAGTAATAAAACAGTTTGGGAAGTATCGTAATTTTTATAGCACATATTCTGCTCAGGAAAGAGATATGATAATTAGACCATGTTTTAATAAGGGAAGAAATGTGAGAAAACAGGGGAAGATAAATTGTCTTATACAAGAGATTATAAGAGGAAGTGATAAGGATACCAAGATACCTAAAAGATACTGGGCACCGTGTGAAGGGGAAGTTTCTAACTAATAGGGCATGGGTATGAGTATCAAAATTGATAGGGAGCGCAGAACATTTGTTCAGATTGATCTTCAGGCCAGAGATGTCACGAAAGGATCCTAGTTCCTTGAGGAGTGATGGGATGGATGTGATAGGTTCTGTGAGGAAAACTAAGGCGTCATCTGCGTATAAGCTAAGTTTAAAGTCTTTATTACCCTTTAAGTATCCTTTAATATCTATACTATTCCTATTTTTTTGGGCCAAACAAAAAGCAAAAGTGGGGACAGGGGACAACCCTGCCGTGTACCTCTGCTAAGGGGGGAAGAAATCCGAGTTATGTCCAGGAATCCTGATTCGAGTCTGGGGAGAGTGGTATAAGGCATTAAAACCACTTAAAAATGTATCACTGATGCCGAATTTAGGGAGAAGGTAGTTAAGATAGGACCATTGGACACTATCAAATGCTTTATGGATGTCCAATCCAAGGAGACAGAGTTGCACAGAGTGCAAGTTGGTGTCTTGAATAATGTTAGTCACCAACCTGACATTGTCAACAATCTGACGTCCCGGTATAAAGCCAGTTTGGTCAATATGTATTAAGTTGGTAATAACCGCTGCTAATCTGTCAGCAAGCAGTCTCCCAAAGATTTTTAAATCATTATTAAGTACAGAGATTGGGCGATAATTCTGTGGAAGGGAATGGTCCTTAAGCAGTTTGGGGTTCAAGGAGAGATTAGCCAAAAGCATTTCTTCCGGGAAGTGACCACCATCAAGTATCTGGTTGAAGAGCTCAGTTAGGCTAGGAGCTAAGAGCGGAGCAAACTTTTTGTAATATGAAGCGGAAAAACTGTCCGGGCCAGGGAAGTTGGTGGGAGGAGCTTGGGGTCCTATGACAAATGAGATTTGTGCTTGAAAGGACAATGGAAAACACTTTGGCGTGTGAAAGAGTGTTTTAAATTGAACTCCAGTTGTTTTAATAAAGTTTTATACTGTAATACAGTTTTGGGTAGAGTGTAAATGGGAGGCATTCATGTTATTGTTGTAACATCTAGATGCAGGTAGAAAGAAGCCATATTATTGTTTTGAATAGTGGAGGATTTCATGGTGCTTTGTAGTTCGTCTGACAAACACGTTTAGAAGGCCATATATTGTGAGACCGATCGGGCCGTGTATTAAAATCGTAATTGCAGCGCGCGATTGTATTAGCATAAACGTGAGGCGTAGTATTCTAGCATACCGGGAGGCCGTGTATAATAATTGGAGAATGCCGAGTGCCAGTACTGTAGAAATGGTCACTAAGCAGTACTGCTTGATGGATGCGTAGTACACGCTTTTACAGTTAAAATTTTCATGCCTGTTTTGAAATTTTGTATGGTTGGTCCATGCAAGGTTTTCGAGTTGCTCTCATGGTTTTGCCATTGTATTTTTTTCTATTGCTAAATCAGTGCTATTGCTAAAAGGCAACATTCTGGCTGTTTGCTTGTTTTTTTTCTTGTTTTTTTTTGGAAGCTATGAAGTATCTCCCCCACATTTGTATCTGAATGTTTGTCTCATGTTTTATCTTCTCAATGTTTGTATGTAGTAACATGAATATGTTAGAACTTACCGCAGCTATCCTCCTACGCGACACGGCTGTTTGTAGGAACGGCAAAGTAAGGGCTACAGAGGGTTTTCATTGAATTAGTTTTGAAGAATGTCATTGACAATTTACCAATGTACAGAAATGTCATTGTTTTCCATTCTTTGCAGGTTAAATATGAAGGATAGAGTAATAATTTTTGCTTGTAAGTATTTTTTTTCAGGTCCAAGGAGTTTCTGAAAGTATATACATAGAAAGCAGGTGTATATGGACAGCTGTACACATGGATAAATACACATGCCTAAGGAGGTAAAAGTATCATAAGCTATTTCATTGTTTCCGTTTTTCCTGCACCACTCCCTGCATTTCTTCCTCCAGTTTGTAATGAGGAAGAAAATGGGGGGATATATGTAAGTGACAGTTTTTCAAGCTAATAATACTAACCTTTCTAATTCTAATCAAGTTTGTGCCAAGACTGTCTTTCTTTGATGGAATTTGAATCAGCAAGCAGCAGTCTGGTGAAGGATGCTCCCATAAGAACCTTTTTGTCAATGGTTCCAGGTATTACACCCCAGATGGTAAGCCATGCACAGGTTATGCAGTGACCACAGTCCTGCAAGTCTGGGTTATTGCCATATGAGGTTTGTTTGGAGGTCAACCAAAACCAGAGTTGTACTTTCCTCATTAGCTGTCACCTACATTCTCAGCTGATGGGGTAAGTGCAGTCACTGTAACATGAACTTCAAAAGGTCCACCACAGGGTTTGTGAGTCCCTCCTGGACCCTAACACAATAACCAGTTTACATTCTTTCCAACCAGGTGACTGGGTCGTTGTAAAGAAAAAAGGAAGGCTGTGGGCGTAGCACCGCTTTATCGCTATGTAGGACCAAGTAGGGGGACTTACAAGACAAGGGGCCAGATTCTCATAGAATCACGCTGGCGTAGCGTAAGGCATTTACACTACGCCGCCGCAATGTAACAGAGCAAGTGCCGTATTCTCTAAGCACTTGCTCCGTAGTTTGCGGAGGCGTAGAGTTAATCGCCCAGCGTAAGCCCGCGTAATTCAAAGGGGGCGGCTTGTATTTAAATTAAGCACGCTCCAGCTCACGTCGGAAAGCGTCGTGGAAACCGACGTCAAAACGACATGATCGTCACTACGCAATGCCCTATTCACGAACGAGTTAGTAAAACGACGTAAGCGACGGAAAAAGCCGACGCTGACCCGACGCCATACTTAACATGGCATCCGACGGCATCTGACGGTACTTCGTAAGGTTACTCCTCATAGAAGCAGGGGTAACCTTACGAGTTCGTAAACGACGTACGCGACAACGGGGCGGCGTAAAAGCGATCGGGAATCGGCGTAGTAGCCTCATTTGCATAGGCAAATGAGAAAACAACGTAAAGGCCACCTAGTGGCCGGAGTTGTCATTACAACTACGATCCGCAAGTGTAATGGTATTACACTTGTCGGATGTTCAAGCGTATCTATGCCAAAGTGATGCTAAGCATCACTCGCATAGATACGAGCCAAAAAAAACGGCGATACGACGGGGTATCTGAGATACTCCGTCGTAGCGCCGCTGAGAATCTGGCCCAAGGCCACCAACTCAGAAACCCGTCTGACAGACGTAATCGCCACTAAAAAGGCCACTTTATGAGAGAGTGTCAGAAGAGGAATTTCTCTGATGTTCTTCAAGGGAGGTTTCTGAAGCACCGAGAGCACCAGGTTCAAATTCCACGGAGGAAGCGGTGGTCGAACTGGAGGAGCAACATGACTCACCCCTTGAATGAACTTACTCACAAGTGAGTGAGATGCCAAAGGACATTGAAAGAAAACAGGCAAGGCTGAAATCTGTCCCTTAATGGTGCCTAAGACAAGTTTCTGATCCACACCATGCAGCAGAAACAGCAGGATCCTAAAAATCTAATATGTACAAGGATTACACTTCATCTCTTCACACATATAGATGTAGGCCTTCCATGTGCAATGGTAAATCTTCCTAGAAGAAGATTTCCGTGCTCTCAACATGGTGGAAATGACCGAATCCGACAGGCCTCGGTCTCTCAGTACCTGGCTTTCAACAGCCATGCCGTTAAAGCCAGCGACTGTAAAGCAGGATGAAGAATGGGTCGCAAGGGAGCATCTGCAAAGAGTTTCACGAGGTCGGCATACCAAGGACGCCGAGGCCAATCTGGGGCAATTAGGATCATCGGGATCCCCTCAGACTCGGCTCTGTGGAACAGATGAGGAAGCAGTTTCAGTGGGGGAAAAGCATATATTAGCCGACACTATACCCATGGGGCCACCAACGCGTCTCTGTCACGTCCGCCCAAGGATCTTTGGACCTTTCCACAAATTTTTACACCTTTCGATTGATTCAAGAGGCCAGGAGATCCACGTCTGGCTTGCCCCACCGTAGGCAAAGTTGGTGAAAAGCTTCCGGGTATAGCGACCGTTCACCTTGGTCCAGCGTCTGGCAACTTAGATAGTCCGCTTGCCGGTTGTCTACGGCCGTAATGTATATGGCTGATAGAGCCGGAACGCTCCTCTCTGCCCACCTCAAGATGCAAGAGACTTCTGAGGCAGCCCCCACACTTTTTGTTCCTCGATGGTTGACATACGCCACCGCCGTGGTGTTGTCCGACTGGATCCCGACTGGATGCCCCTGTAGGCTTTGCGACCACGTGGAGAGGCACAGCCAGATCGGCCATAGTTCCGGCAGGAAAGATTCTTCCTGTGTCCAACGACCTTGTTCTACTGAACACCCCAGACTCCCCAACCGGTCAGACTGGCGTCCGTCGTGATTACCGTCCAGTGGAAGGGAAGGAACGACTTTCCGGGATGGAGAGCTGGAGATCTCAGCCACCAGACCAGGGAAGTCCTGACTAGTTGGCTTACCCGAATTTGACAATCCAGGGACAACGGAGACTTGTCCCATTTGGACAGGATCTCCTTCTGCAAGTCTCAAGTGTGGAATTGAGCATACGGTACTGCCTCGAGGGAGGCAACCATGAGACTGAGGACTCGCATGCGGGAGACCAACAGCTTCACCTCCATCTGAAGGGTCTGCAATTTTTCCAAGGGAAGAAAAAGCTTCGCCTCTGAGGAGTCTAGAATCAACACCGACTTCTGCAAATTCAGCACCCAACCAAATTCTCAGAGGGTCTGGCTAGCTATAGCCACATCCTCCTCTAATTCTGAGCTTGAAGCAGCTCTCAGAAGCAGATCATCCAAGTAGCTCATGATAGCGATTCCTCGCTGTCTCAGCAGGGCCAAGATTGGAGCAAGCATCTTGGTAAAAACCCTTGGTGCTAATGCCAGACAAAAAGGAGAGCTACAAATTGGTAGTGATCGTCCCTGAGTGCAAAGCGTAGAAATCTTTGATGCCCGATATAAATGGGGACATGCAAGTATGTGTCCTTGATGTCCAGGGACACCAGAAAATCCCCCGGATTGAGTGCAGCGACCACAGAGAAAACTGATTCCATTCTGAACTTCCGAACCTTTACAAAGTCATTGAGAGCCTTGAGGTCCAGGATTGGACGGACCCGTCCTTCTTCAAGACCACAAACAGGTTTGAGTAGAAACCCCCGATACCTCTCCCTCAGTGGCACGGGTATGATTACCCCACAGCTTAACAAGTCCTGCACTGCCCCAAATAGGGCGACCCAACGAGCCGGAAGGAGGGGAAGGTTTGAGGGAAAGAACCTGTTTGGTAGACGAGAGAAAAACTCTATCTTGTACCCTGATGAAACCACTTTGCAGATCCACGGGTCGGAAATTAGGGCGGTCCACCGACCTGCAAACTCACTCAGACGTCCCCCCACCCGAGAGTTGGGCAGGCAAACCTTTATGCTGTCGTAGATTTGTCCGCAGGCTTGCGAACCCAGGGACGCTTCTGACCCCCATCAGGCCATTTGTTGGTCTGAGGGTGCCTTCCTGTGGGACCCGACTGATGAAAACACTGCTTTGAGCGGAAAAAAAGAGGGCCCTGGTCTGCGGGGTGGCTCCTTCCCCTTTCTGCATTGGGGGGGGGGGGAGCGTGCTCTTACCCCCAGTGGCATCCTTAATAATGTCATCCAGGGAGGAACCAAAAAGTCCCCCCCCCCCGGAAAGGCAAATCCACCACAGCTTAAGCCAAATCAAGCGCTGCAGAACCACAGCTCTCGAGATCAAGGGAGCTGCTTCCAGTGCAGCATCGCAGACATACGTGAGTCAATGCACTAACTGGTCAGCTAGTTCCACGCAGCCTGGAGGAGCATGATGCTCTATCAGCTCCTGGTACAATAGTCTTATCCATTCAGTAAGTGTCTGAGACACCAGTGCCGTAGTCAAAATAGGCTGCAATGCTGAACCCAGCATAGAGAACAGGGACCGACCCACCGCTTTGGACCTCCTGTCAGCAGGGTCCTTAAATGCAGGGGTTTCCTCAACTGGACTTTTTCAAAAGGCTCTCCTCAAAAGGGTAACGGACCGCCAAACGCTTAGAAACCACAAATGTCCTCTGTGGCCGTTTCCATTCCTTGTCTATAAACTTATCAAAAAAGGTCACATAAGAAAACAACTTAGCAGTGCGGCCCTGCTTGTGGGACCCAAAAGTGACTGACTCATTGGCAGAAGTACCAGCAGTATCCTCTATTTCAAGAGTATCCCGCATTGCAGTGATAAGAGCTCCAGCTAGTGCCTTATCTTGCGCTGACCCGGACCTGCAGTCTTCCTCACTGTCTGAAAAGTCTTGGTCCACATCCTCTGATACCTCAGAACCAGGGCCCTGGGCCGCAGCCGGGCCCAAGTCACACTCAGAGCTATCCCCAGGAGATAGTGGGGGGAGGGGGCATTTTGTACCCCCTTGCGCGCACACACCGATTTCACCCTGGCAACAAAAGATTCCAGGACCAGCGACCAAGTGTCCACAGGGACTGCAGGAACAGAAGCACTGGTTGTTACCAGTGGCATGTCTGGAAAAGAAGCGCCAGCTTCTGACGCCAGACTGACCCGCTCACCTGACTGCCCTAGGGACTATAGTCAAGGCACAAGGTACCCGAATAAGAGAGGCCCACCCTCCTAGCTGTACTGACCAAGAGGGGTATCTCAGGGAACTCACCACCCTGACCAAGAGAGCTGCACAGCTCCCCGGTCCACCCTCCAGTAGTACACAGTGAGAGTCTGTAAGGTAAACTGCGCTGTTTGTGACGTTTTTAAGGACACTGAAGCACCGAGGTCTGTAGAACAAAACCACTCCAAAATGACCGCCGGCCACCTCAGACAAAAAGAGCGCAAGCTCCTGGAAAATGGCCGCCCGCAATAGCTGCCTGCGTCATGGCGCGACTACAAGAAAATGTTTGCCAGACACTTTCTAATAACACTTGATTCTGAGCATGCGCAGGTTTTTGGTCCGATGCTTTTGTGTACTAACCATCGAACCTGTCCGACTGACAGGTTCCATCAGGCAGATTTTAAAGCATGTTTTAAAACTTTGGTCTGACGGACAACGGTCTGATGGGCCATACAAACCATCAAACTGGTCTGATGAAACTGGTCTGCAGACCAGTTTCATCAGACATGTCTGATCATGTGTACAGGGCCTAAGTCTGTTGACACAAAAGCTGTTTTTTCTTGTAGCCATATCCTCAGCTAGGAGGGTATCGGAATTGGTGGGTCTTTCGTGTAAAGAACCTTATATGATTATTCATGAAGGCAAGGGTGGTGCTGCGGCCTCAATCAAATTTATTATTTAAGGTGGTTTTACGTTTTTATCTGAACCAAGATATAGTCCTACCATCTTTTTTTCCTAATCCGCAGTCTAAGGAGGAAGAGAGTCTACACTCTCTAGATGTTGTAAGAGCGGTAAAGGTTTATCTGCAAGCTACGGCTTAAAGAAGGAAGACAGATTGTCTATTTATTCTGCCACAAGGCCCAAGGAAGGGCCAGGCAGCGTCAAAATCCACTATTGCAAGGTGGATTTGACATGTCATTATTTAGGTCTATGGTTTAGAAAGGAAGATCCCTCCTTTTCAGGTGAAGGCGCACTCGACTAGAGCAGTTGGTGCTTCATGGGCAGTGCATCACCTGGCCTCCATGGCTCAGATCTATAAGGATGCTACTTGGTCTTCGGTCCATACATTTACTAAATTCTACCAGGTAGCTGTGAGAGTTTACGAGGATGCCGCCTTCAGGCATAGTGTGATGCAGGCAGCAGTATAGATCCTCTGGCTCGATAGGGGTCTTATTCTGATCTGTGTCTCCCTCCCCTCAAATTTTAGCATTGCTATGGGACATCCCATTAAGTATTTAAGGCTCTGTGTCCTGTGATGTATGATCAAGAAAATAGGATTTTTTAATACAGCTTACCTGTAAAATCCTTTTCTTGGGAATACATCACGGGACACAGAGCTCCCACCCCTCTTCGGAGTTAACGTGGAACAAAACTGAGGTACTCTCCATTTGGGAGGGGTTATATAGGGGAGGAACTCAATTCTAATTGGGTTTGCCGGTGTCCAATCACCTGTGGTGACTACATAACCCATTAAGTAATTAAGGCTCTGTGTCCCGTGATGTATTCCCAAGAAAAGTATTTTACAGGTAAGCTGTATTAAAAAATCCTATTTTTTGTGTGAGCATTAAACAGTAATAAAAATGTTTTGCAGGTTTCGGACACGTCATGCTGTATGCAAAGAGCAGTAACTCAAAGCAACCAGCCTCCTGCTATGTAGTACAAATAGTTAATTTGTTAATTTCGGATGATTTCTGATTTGTTGTGTTTGCTTACTGAACTTTGCACATAGCCATGGATTTTTATTATAATACAGAATTTACTGTATACACTTTGCACAGTGCTTTACAACATAGATTACTGAATGATGTTCTTAACTATACAAAATACAGTGCTTTGAAAAACTATTCATACTTAAAATTTTACACATTTTGTCATGTTACAACCAAAAACCTAAATGTATTTTATTGGGATTTTATGAATGAATGAGTGAATGAATGAATGAGAAAATTATATAGCGCGGCACATGCGAACCAAATCGCCTCTGGGCGCTTGTTGTTTTAGTCTATCTTGACATCAAAAGAGCAGAGTTTTAATCTGTCTTCTGAAGGTCAGATGGTTTTCCTCCAACTGAATGCTGGTTGGTAAAGCGTTCCAAAGTCTGGGACCTTGGACCGCAAACCTTCTTTCTCCTTTGGACTTGAATCTGGCTTTGGGTACTTTGACCAAATTTTGGTCGCTGGATCGCAGAATGCGATTGGGATTGTGGGCTTCTATTTAATCGCAAAGATATTGCGGGGCTTTTCCATGGATGCATTTATGAGTCAGACAGAGAGCTTTAAAAGCAATTCTGTCTTTTACTGGCAACCAGTGAAGGGATCTCAGCGACGGTGAGATTGATTCCCAGGGTTTTTTCCCAGTCACCAGTCTGGCGGCCGTATTTTGTACGACTTGCAGACGAGCGATTTGGTACTTTGGGAGTCCGATTTAGAGGGCATTTGCATAGTCCAGTCTGGAGTTCACAATTGTTCCCACCACGACTGGTACATCTTCTTTGGGAATGAATGGAATAAGCCTGCGTAGTAGGTGCAGCAGATGGTGAGATCCGCTGACTACTGACCCTATTTGTGCGTCCATTGTCATGTGGGTGTCAAAAATGATCCCGAGGCTTTTGACTTTGGCGCTAGGGGTGATAATCTGGCCCAGAATGGGTGGAGGTGTCCAGGTTGTTGCCAGTTGACTCTTGCGACTGGCATGAAACAGAAGAAGTTCTGTTTTGGAATTGTTGAGTTTAAGATAACTCCTAGTCATCCACTTTTCTATTGAAGAGAGACAATTCTCTAAGCTGAGATGATGATCCTTTCTATTGCAGATGCGAAAATACAGTTGTGTGTCGTCTGCATATGAGTGATAAAGTAGTTGTTGACTACTGATGACTTCAAAGAGAGGGCGAAGATAGATGTTGAAGAGCACCGGTGACAGAGGTGAGCCTTGGGGGACTCCACATGACACAGTGCGTTTTCCAGAAGTGAACGGTCCCAACTTCACCGTTTGAGAACGGCTTCCCGGCTTATGTGACAGACCAACACAAAGTGGCACATAAGTGCGAAGTGAAAGGAAAATGATAAATGGTTTTCAATTCTTTTTACAAATAAATATGTGAAAAGTGTGGTGTTCATTTGTATTCAGCCCCCTTTACTCTGATATCCCTAACTAAAATCTAGTTAAACAATCTGCCTTCAGAAGTCACCCAATTAGTAAATAGAGTCCACCTGTGTGTATTTTAATCTCAGGATAAATTCAGCTGTTCTGTGAAGCCTTTAGGTTTGTTAGAGAACCTTTGTGAACAAACAGCATCATGAAGGCCAATGAACACACCATACAGGTCAGGGATAAAGTTGTGGAGAAGTTTTAAAGCAGGGTTAGGTTATAAAAAAATATCCCAAGATATGAACATCTCACAGAGCACTGCTCAATCCATCATCCAAAAATGGAAAGCGTATGGCTCAAATACAAACCTACCAAGATACCACCTAAACTGACAGGCCAGGCAAAGAAAGCATTAATCAGAGAAGCAGCCAAGAGATCCATGGTAACTCTGAAGGAGCTGCAGAGATCCACAGCTCAGGTGGGAGAATCTGTCCACAGGACAACTATTAAACGTGCACTCCACAAATCTGGCCTTTAAGGAAGAGTGGCAAGAAGCATAGGCATGCGCACAGGGTGTGCCCGGTGTGCCCAGGCACACCTTAATCACTCTGTGCAGAACAGATTCCCCCTACTGACCTGGCTCCCCCCTACAGCACTGCAGGCTTCCCTCCTCTCCCACCAGTTGTTGCTGTGAATGTTTTAGGATGAGTGGGGGAAGGGGCCAGTAAATATTCCATTTACCGTCCTCTTCCCTTTCTGAATGAACATCATGAGTGATTGGTAGAGTGTGTTTGAGCTTTGGGGTGCACACCCTAATGCCAAAGGCTGCGCACACCTATGGCAAGAAGAAAGCCATTGTTGAAAACAAGCCATAAGAAGTCCCGTTTGCACTGTGCGAGAAGCCATGTGGGGGACGCAGCAAACGTGTATGAAAAGTACTCTGGTCAGATGAGACCAATATTTTACTTTTTGATTTTAAAGCAAAACACTATGGGCCAGATTCTCAAAAGAGATACGACAGTATATCTCCAGATACACCGTCGTATCTCTGTTTCTGAGCCCAGGTATCTATGCGACTGATTCTTACAATCAGTTACGCATAGATACGGCGTAGATCCGACTGGCGTAAGGCACTTACATCGTCGGATCTTAAATGCAATAATACACTGGCCGCTAGGTGGCGTATATGCAAATGAGCATGATATGCCGATTCCCGAAAGTTTTTGCGCCGCGTCGCCGTAATTCACGTAGTTTCCATAAGCGTAAGGTTACCCCTGCTATATGAGGGGTAACCTTGCGTAGGTCCGGCGAACGCCATGTTAAGTATGGACGTCGGGACAGCGTTGTGTTTTTCCATCGTTTACGACCAAAAAAAAATTCGAACATGCTTGAATTTTTTATGTCGTTTTTCAAAACTTTGTTTTTTGTGTCATAAAAAGTGATCGTGTGTGGGCAAAACGATGTTGAAAACAACGTTTTTAAACCCGCGCATGCTCAGAAGCAAGTTATGAGACGGAGCTTCAATGGAACAGAGTGCCGTCGAATGTGGTGTACGTCACCACGCTTTGCTAGAGCATTTTGGAAAAACGATGGTGTGTATGCAACGTCGTTTTGGAAAATGAAGTTTGAAAAACGTTGTTTTGTTTCATCACATAAAACATCGTTTTTTTTTCATCACAAAAAGTGATCGTGTGTACGCGGCATTAGAATGTCCCAGTCAAAGTCCAGACCTAAATCCAATTGAGAATCTGTAGCAAGACTTGAAAATTACTGTTCACAGATGCTCTCCCCATTCAAGCTGACAGAGCTTGAGCTATTTTGCAAAGAAGAATGGGCAAAAATGTCACTCTCTAGATGTGCAAAGCTGCTAGAGACATACCCAAAAAGACTTGCAGCTGTAATTGCAGTAAAAGGTGGTTCTACAAAGTATTGACTCAGGGGGCTGAATACAAATGCATGCCACACTCTTCACATACTTATTTGTGAAAAAAAATGAAGCCATTTATCATTTTCCTTCCGCCCAGGTTCACACTGGGTACGATTTAGTTCGATTTCAGATGCGATTTCACATGTGAAATCGTATCTCAAATCGGCGGCATTTGTCGACAATGACACCGTCCTAATCGGTGCAACGCCGCATCTGCGGCACTGCACCGATTTCAAAAAGTAGTTTCTGTACTACTTTTTGCGATTTCAGGACGCGATTTACATTGACATCTGTGCAGAAACCTGCACAGATGTCTCTTAAATCGCGTCTGAAATCGGGACTGCCAGCGAGAGTGAACCAGGGCTCCACTTCACAATTATGTGTCACTTTGTGTAGGTCCATCACATAAAATTCCAATAAAATACATTTACGTTTTTGGTTGTAACATGACAAAATTTGGAAAATTTCAAGGGGTATAAATACTTTTTCAAGGCACTGTAGCTTCCAATTTCAGAGTGAAAATATATCTACAATTACTTTTGATTTGGTAAATATCCATAATTGTTTCCATTATTTCATATTTTTGTGGTAAAAAAAAATCATTTAAATAACAAAGCACTACCTTGTATGTGATTATCCTATATCGTTCATATACGTTCATACGAAAAGGAGTATAAATGAATAGCACTTTAAGACAAAAAGTAAATTTTATAAGCCTAAAATACACACAATTTTCCACAACCGATTACTCAGTAAAAACATGAAATAAAATCTTAAAACCGACATTAACTGTTCCATAACAAATTCTACAACCGCTGCATTCTGCGGCATGAGCGAGATTTACAAGCAAATTTTCTCTAGTTTTGTGGACAGTGCAGTGTGTATGCTTGGACTTATGGTCCCATAGCACCTGCAGAGACGCATAGGAGTGAATGTATGGAAAGACTCTGTATAAGGAATATTCTATTATATAAGGGAGCATGCTAGTCTCTACTAGACATACTTCACAGCAAGGTTTTACATGTAATACTTTTTAGCAGCATTAAAGGAGGCACACAAGGGCAATGTTTAAGGACATGCTCTATTGAAAATGTATCAGCAAACCACTCAGTGAAAGTACCCCTGCCTACAGAACCTATAAAAGATAATAAACAGTCGCTTACGCCAAAGAAGGAGTTCAGTCCATCACTCCATAAAATGGCCATATCGGCTCCTTCAAACTCCCCCCGGTCGGACATCCCAAAAATAATTCCATATTTCAGGTCCTTGATAAGGATCTGGAAATGCACCACTTTTTCTGAGTAGCTGACATTCCAAAAAAGACGGAGCGATCCTTGAGGATCCAGGGGGACGCTGTAGGGAAAGGAGCTGTCCACAGGGGCTGTTCCATGGAGGGAGACCATAAGAAGGGCTAAAAAAAGGCCAATCATGGTGAAATAGATGGGGACAACCTTTCTGATCTGCAGGCGAGACAGGCAGGAAAGCTTCCTGGACGCCATCAGTTAAGATACAGAGGCAGACCATAGAAGAGTGACTTTTTATACCTCAGTGAATCTGTGCTGGTGTGGTCAGCGTAGTTCTGTAATCACATTTGGCTGTTCACAAATCTCATTCTGCATTTGGGCCCTCAGGTCATGCAGTCCTCATTGGCTGCCACACGCTGATAGGCCTTAATTGCCTTGGCAGGTTTAAAGTGACTTTTACAGGCTGTGATGTCTCTAAAACACAGCTGCTGCCAAAATTCACTTCCTCACCTGGTTTTAGATTAATGTCAGTCTGCAGATGAGTGTTGTCTAGTTTGACCATTTTCATCTGAATCTGGTGTCAAAACATATGTCCAAAACTCCAAAGTGTCTCTAATTTGGAGGGACTGTTGCTCTTTTTCAAACAACCCCCCTCTTTTGGTGTACAGATCTAAATACATATATGTACTAGTTAACTGCCTCAGTAGTGTATTCCAGTAAACTTTCCAGACATCCTGCAGATTACTTTTAATTTGTTATTTTTAAATGCCAACATAAAGGAAAATTGTTTTTTAAAAATAAAACCCTAGTAGGAATAAAGCTGGCCATACACACATAGGGCCAGATTCAGGTAGATGAGAGTATCTTTCCTCTGGAGTAACGCTTCTCATTTACGTTACTCTGAAGACCCTTTCGGCGCAAGTACTGTTATTCACATAGCAGTTGCGCGTAAACTTGCGCCAGAGTAACGATAATGCGCTGGCGTAACCCGACGCAAGGGGAAGTGGGTGTGATCATATGTAAATGATGGGCGGAGCCCAGCGCAGAGGCTTACGTTCAGCGCATCATCCACGGAGCATGCGCAGTGAGTGAGGCTCCACTCGCCCCCTTTGTGCGCATGCTCACAACTTCCGTCGGCACCACTTCACGGGAAACGTCAGCGCAATGCCTTCCGTTGGGCGTTTAAATGCGCCCGTAGATGCGCCATTCCGGCACTAAAGTATATCCTGCTCCCCCTCCCCGCAGTGATGTTACTTTTGTTCTGAGATGGCTGCTCCCGTTCCCCGCAAACACACAGGAGAAAGCTGAACTTTAATGGCCAGGAGCTGTCAGCCGTCATCTCGGCTATGGAGACCTATGATGTCTTCCTCCATGGCTGTAAAATTTGACAGACAAGCATGGACAGAGGTGTTGTCCTGCAAGTGGGGGTGCTCAGCTAGCTCTTACCGTCGGTAACGCTGCTGTAGCTGCTCTCCTGCTGACCTGTGACCGTCTGGAGTAAAGATAAAGCAGCCTTTTGTAGAAATAACTTTGCGCCGGACGGACGAGATACGCGCGGCGCATGTAGCCAGCGTATGGTGCTAATCCGTTCGTGAATTGGGAAAAATCCCTCATTTGCATATTTGCAGGGGAAATCAATAGGTGCGACTGATGCGCCCAGCGAAATTAAGCGCTGACGATACTCTGGCGTCGGAACGTTCCGCCGGTCGCAAATGACCCGTTATTGGGCGCATCTAGTTTGGTGGGTACGGGCACATAGAAACGACGGCGCATCATCACAGTTACGCGGCGCATATCGAAATACTCCAGCGCAAGTGTTCCTGAATCTGGCCCATAGATGTTTCTCATTCAGACTGTGGGCTGAACAAAAACAAATCTAACATCCACGCATGCCAAATAGTCCAGGTGGATAAATGTTCCACTGTATTATGCTACTGTATTCTGGGAGCCAGTGCCACTGGTTCTCAAAATACCCATACAGTAGCTGCATCTGATTGGATGCAGGTGCTATTTAGCTGGCAATTTTCCACTCAGTTGCTTCAATTTTTCAATTGAAGGATATCAGGTGTAATGATGCCAACAGGGCCATCCACAGATTTGCTCCATGCATAACCAAATTAATGGCCCATACACACGATCTGAATATCGGCCGACGGATCGTACGACTTTTTTCGCTTAATAATCGCGAGTAAAATAAAATAGGTTATTAAACTCACAAAAATTATCGTACGATAGAAAAAAATGATCGGAAATGATGTCATGTGTTGCAATGTATTTGTATTGTATTGTCGGACGACGGCTGTACTGACTAAACGAAAATCGTACAATCTGACACCGTACGAGGAAAATTTTCGAGCTTGTCCGATTGAATAATATCGGATGAACGGTCGTGATCGGCTGTCGAAAGTAATGTACACACGATCCGAAAATCGTACGATCCATCATCGGACGATCGTTTTCGTCCGATATTCGGATCGTGTGTATGGGCCATAAGAGACAATTTTTGCTCTTTAATTTGTAATGGTTTGATTGATTGGGGTGTGACAATGGTATGTCCTTTCTTTAAAGAGGGGGTTCCCCCAAAAATGTACTTTCTGTCATTACCTCATTTGCTCCAGCATACTGCTAACATGTGCAGTATGCGTTTTCCTTTTTTTTTGCTACTTATCTTTTTATGATCCGTTGTAATCCAGCTCTGAGCGGGGGGATTACTTCCGGGTATAGGCGTTCCTAAATGAAGAGGAGTTGATTGACGGCTGCGGAAGGCGCGTCACGCCTTCCGAAAATAACCAAAGTGACGCTCGGGTGTTTACGGCACCTGCGCAGTTAGCTCTACCTGGCAGGCACAGGCGTCGCAAACACCCGAGCGTCACTTCAGGTATTTTCGGAAGGCGTGATGCTCCTTTCGCAGCCGTCAATCAACTCCCCTTCGTTTAGCAACGCCCATTGCCCACAGGATTCACCGCTCGAAGGCAGATTACAACGGGTCATAAAATGATAAGTAGCAAAAAAAAAAAAAAAACAGCATACTGCAGATGTTAGCAGTATGCTGGAGCAAATGCCAAAAACGTGATTTCTGGGTGAACCTCCGCTTTAAATATCCTGTGTTAAAACGAGGCTCCTTTTTTCCATCTTTTAAAATTGTAAGGTATACCTATAAGTACCAGCAGATGCCCCTGGTCGACCAGGAACATTTGAAAAATGAATTGATGAGAAATGTACATGTCATCCATGCACAGGGGCCGTGCTAATCTTCTCTGTATCGTTCCAATTTTAGTACCTGATCCTTGCTTAAGCAGGACATAAATAAGTTCTAATACTAAAAATATGTTTTTAGAAAGACTTCTGCGAGTGTACTTCTGGCCCCTCCCAGATTTTAAAAAATCTAGTCATGCACAGTGCAACTTACAGCTGGCCCTCAAGAGCAAATACTGAAAGAATATGTAGACCCAACATTTCATATCTATACTGACACCTTATCCTCTGCAGTGAGTGATCAGTTGCAGGATGGGAATGGCTGCTAGATATTGATACTCTTACCTACCCGGTATGTGAGGGATCAAAATGACCTCCTTACATGAATCCTTGATCCTTTAAACTTGGAAACTACACATGTGTCCCTGTGAACAATGGATCTGTAAGGATAACCCACATTGGATTTGACCTGACTACATAATTAAGTGGGATACACACATATGAAGGAGGAGGAACATTGTGCTGCTGTTCCTCCTCCTTCAGATCTCTGACCTCCTAATGCAGCTCAGATCAGAGATTATGCGATTGCTTATAAAAATGTGGGAAAAAAGTAGAATGTTTTATATATCTATACACAAAGGTAATGGTTTACAATAAACCCAAGTATTTTTTTTCCTTCAATGCTAAGCCTCACCCACGCAGAATCTGAGAGATACAGAATCAAATATGGAATGACATGAAAAAGAGGGAATTTTATACCTTATACTGTATATACACACACGTTAGAGACATGTTTGTTTTTTTGGGAGTGTAAGGGTTATGTTTTATTTTAAGGCCTACATAGCTGGCAACGGCAATCAGATGTTCAGCCGTTCACTACGTCAGGAAATTAGATAAGACACAATAAACGCACCTGCTTGTCTGTGATTGGACTGACTCCCTGTCCAGGCCTCGTTGCTCCAGGCCACATGACATTTCAACTCTGCTGATATCCCCTATTCATTGGCTTGATTCAATTTACCTGCTCGGCCCTTGGATAATATAAGTCAACAGAAATACATAACCCCGAGGGGAAAAGAGAGTAATTGTGACAAGTCACCAATGCCACGTACGAGCAAGAGAGCATCTGGAAGAAAAAAATAATTGATCAATTTGTTGGCAGGACTAAGTAATTCATTGTTTTTTGCAAAATTGGAAGGGTTAAAATATTCATGAAATTGATTCTACTGCCTGGAGTAGGGAGAAAAGCATATGAAGCAATGTGCCAATATTTTAGCAAAAACTTCCAGGGACTGAGCATGTTATAGCAAGGAGAGCTTTATTTTGGTGGTATTTGATCACCTCTGCGTTTTTTTTTTGTTAAAAAAAAATTAAAAGACAGATTTAAAAATATAGCGGTTATATTTTTTTATATTTTGTTATAAAATTTTGCAAACGGGTAATTTTTCTCCTTCATTGATGTATGCTGATGAGGCTGTACTGATGGGCTGCACTGATGGGCACCAATAAGGCAGCACTGGTGGGCACTGATAGGCGGCACTGGTGGGCAGCACTGGTGGGGACTCATAGGCGGCACTGAGAGGTGGCACTGATAGCTGGCAGTGATGGGCACTCATGAGTAGCAATAATGGGCACTGATAGGCAGAATTTCTAGGTGGCACTGATTGGCATCACAGGTGGGCATTGGTAGGTGGCACTTGTAGGCATTGATAGGTGGCACTGCCGGCATTGATAGGTGGCACTGCGGGCATTGATAGGTGGCACTGTGGCAGGTGGCACTGGCAGGCGTTTTTTTTTCTCCTCACGTTGACATCATGAGAAGAAAAAAAAGCCACTTACCGATCCTTTGTTTACATCATGTGATTAGCTGTCATTGGCTGACAGCTGATCACGTGGTAAAGGGCCGGTCCCTTACATGGATCTGTGATTCACCGAGTCTCAGTGACTCGGTGATCACAGCGTGCGCCACAAGTTGCATGTGCAAAGGAGAGGACGTCTGTTGATGGCCTCCCGGATTTTCAGGCCCACGCTGTAGCCGTCATTTGACCATAGCGCGGGCCTCAAGCGGTTAACAATGCTTGGTGAAGTAATTTATAGTCCCTGACAGTTTCTAATATCTGTCAGTCAGGAACTCTATTGGTGATATCTCTGAGCTGACTTCCTGGGTCTGCATGCCTGCTGCTGCCAGTATGATGGGCTCCCACCATCCCTGCAGGATCTTGTATCAATTTTATAATATGGAAAAATAAAAAGAAGGAGCTAGGTATGTCTATTTACTTTTCAGTACATGAATGACTTGGCACCCAAGTGATTGCAACCAAAATCACCTTGTTTAATTCACAGCAGCCCAAAATCATTTATTGTAAGCTCTTTACATTCTTAAAAAAGAAACAAAGGGCCAGATTCAGGTACATCTGCGCATTATTGGACCGGCGTAGCGCACCGCCTTTACGTTAGACTTGCGCAATGTAGCCACGTAATCACCCTATTCTCGTCGCTTTTACGCAGAAATTTGCGCATGCGTAACGTTATTTCAGAGGCGTAAGGCGGAGTAATACAAATTGGGAAGGACGTGGGCGTGTTACATTGAAATGAGCCGTGACCCCATGCAGATGAAGGGCCGGCCGGCTCGCGCATGCGCGCTTGAAGGAGACCATGGTCAGCATCTCTGTGCGCATGCTCACAACTAGGGAACGGCGCAATCAGTGAAATTGGAAGTGGACTAGGGCAAATTAGAGAACTACGCAGACAGCATAAATAGACAGACACAAACGCACTTCCTTTGCAAAAGTACATCCCTTTGTATCCCTCCCTATACAGCAAGGTGCTTTTGTTCTGTTGTTTGTTAGCGTTTATTTGTTTGTTTGTGACGTGTCTTTGAGATATTTGGGGACTGTTTTGCAAAGTGATTTTGGTCTTTTATGTGTTTTCTTTGTTGTTTTTTTTTTGTAAAATTATATTTTTGCTGTGCATATTTTTTTTTTGCTGGTCATTTTTTTTTGGTTGTTTGTGTATGATTTGGGAATGTGGGGGTGACATTCCTGCCGGAAAAGGGGTGTCACACTAATTTGTGGTGGCTTGTGCCAATCCAATGTGATGAGGATGTGGGGTATGTGTGCTAGGGACCACAGTGGTGTGCATGCATGCATTCTCATTGTGCCATGATTAATGTGTGTGTTTAACATGCAAAGATGCATAATGTGAGCTGGCATCAGATGGGGTCATGAGATGGGGTCCCAGTGCATATGCAGAGTCACCTTGAAGGGAAAAGACAGGAGGATGTTAGTAGTGCATGTGTCCCTTGTGATGTGTGCATCATGGGGGGGGGGGGGGCAGTCATGCCTGCCACCCATGTTACTCACCAACCAGCCAGCTGTCCCCATACATGTTCTGTTCGAAATCTGTAAATCTGTGGGGATGGGGCTCTGATTGTATATGTAGCTGTCATGGGTGTCATTGGTAGTGTCATGTGTTGGGCTGGTGATGTCCTCCTGCAAGCTTGTGGTAAATTCCATGATGGCATGAGGGGTGAATCTGAAGATGCGAGACACCTCAGAATCACTCATGCCATAGATGTCTATGCGTGTGCAGTATATCCTCTCCCGTGAAGAGTGAAGATTGAGGGGCTTGTATCAGATAAGAATATTGTATTAGATTAGATTAAATTGTAAAGTTTATATAAGCAAATAAAAAGTAAAAAAAAAAACCAAAAAAAACAAATCCCGTGCCCTCCTCCTTCTTTGCTCATCTAAAGTCAGTAGTATAGCTATGAGCATGGATGCCACTGGCATGTTGGCATACAGATTGTTGTGCAACACGTGTGACTGCTCAACTCCTCACTAACAGTGTTGCTTTCTCTGACATGTAGACGATTTTTCTAATTTTAGACCAGCTTTTATATGGTCTAATTTTAGACAGGACATTTTGCTGTTGCGCACACTGCGTAGCCTGCGCTGCCCCAACGTTCTTTTGTGGATCCCCGTAAGTCCCTCATTAGCATATTTGACTAGCAAATCAATGGTCTGTCTAGCGCAGTTTTGCGCGGACGGATGCGCCTGTCTAACGAAATTCCGCTGGACAAAAAAAAGTAGATTTCTTGTGTATCTCTTTCTGGGGATGCCGTGCATCAAAACGCACGCGCACATTTAGACTTACGCCGCGCATCTGTAATCGCTCTGTGAATCTGGCCCAAAGTTAGCATATTCTTTATCTAAATTTACATACTATAATCTAAATATAATTTCAAGAAAGTAAAATGTCTATCTGTTTATGTGAGTTTTGTGTTCCTAACAGTCATGCACATAGAAGAATATACAGAAATAGGAGCTATGTGGCCACCCTTTCTCTTTTTCTGCCTGTCCTAGCTGACCAGGTCCGAACCTGCAAAATATGTTCTGCTCTTTTAATTCAGGCAAGCATTCCAAGCCTGCATCCTGTGGTATGCATGCAGCCCTCAGTCAATGTGTCTTTACTGAGGGCGGTGGGCAGGCACAAGATGCAGAGGGGTCCTGGATACAGACAAAGTGACAGGCAAATTAGCATCTCCCAGGTGGCAGGGAAGCTGGAGACACAGGGATCGTGGCTCAAGAGCAGGGGTCTCCAAACTTTCTAAACAAAGGGCCAGTTTACTGTACTGCAGAATTTAGGGGGTCTGGACTGTTGCTGGTAAGGAAAAAAAAAGTCCTGGCATCAGTGGTAAACACTGTCATTGGTATTAGGCTGAGTAATAGTGCCCCATCATTGGTGTCAGTGGGAGGAATAGTGTCCTATCATTGGTATAAGGGAGAGTAATAGTGCCCCATCACTGGTGTCAATGGGAAGAAGTGTTCCATTGTTGGTGTAACTGGACGTAATAGTTCTCCCTCACTGGTGTCATTGGACATAACAAATCCCCATTATTGGTGTCAGTGGGAGGAATAGTGCCCCGTCATTGGTATTAGGGGGAGTAACAGTGACCCATCACTGGTGTAACTGGAAATAATAGCTCCATCATTGATGTCATTGGCTATAATAGTGTCTTGTCATTGGTTTCATTAGGAGGACTAATGCTCCATCATTGGCATTAATGGGAGGAATTAGTGCCCCATTGTTGGTGTCAGTGAGAGGACTAGTACCCCTTTGTTTTGGTGGCAAGAACTCTGGCCCACTGTTGCTGGCATTCCCCTGGGGCTGGATAAAAGCAATGAAAGGGCTACATCAGGTCACAGTTTGGATACCACTGCTCTAGAGTGATGCTAAAGTAGGCCATAACTAAGCCTGAGGCTTTCTGAAGATATGGCAATGCTAGATTTCCTATAGAGAGGCTGTCTAGGGTGGAAAGCAGAGAGCGAGATGGTAAAGTGGCTGCAAGGCTGTCTGAAGATGGAGCACAGGAAACAGCATTGGGGATGGCACATAATTAATTTTGCCAACGTGAAATGGAAGATTAGAGATGAGTGCAGAGTGTTCCAGGGTAAATTGTAACCGAGTATTATATATATGTAGTGCCCTGCTCCCATTGGGTAGGCGCTATGTGTTAAATTATAGTTGTCTGAGCAGTAGTTTGGCTCGGAAAGATTATGCTAAATTGTTGGCTCTGTTTCAGTTCGGCTGGGTTACACAAGTTTCCCCTTGACGATGGGTGTCACTGTTACCACAGGTCAAGGTTGGAAAGGCAGCAGGCTGGGTGTATTGGGTATCTCTTTCCCAGAAGTAGCTCAGGGGGCGTGGTCAACCTGCTGTGCATGCTGGGAGGGGTACTTAAGGGACAGATGCAGTTTGGCGGGGTTCATCTCCTGATCCTAAACTGGATGGCCCTCGTGGCCTCAGGGTTGTGTGTGCTGTTTCGTAGCCTCTGGGCCGGCTGGCCCGAGGCCTTACAACTGATAGTGGGCCCAGGAGTTTCTGGGGTCTACTGATCCAGGGATGGTCCTTCGCTACCTTATCTATAGAAGGAAGCTGAACCAGAGGGATTCAATTGATGGACGTACCCTGGCGGATTTGCCTCACTGTGTTGCCGGTCCGGCTGAAAGATTCTTGGCACCATGAGTTGTGTAACTTTTGTTGGAACTATACCAAGTGTGCAGTTGGTTACATGATCTTGTGGCAGAAGATCATGGGACGGCTTGACAACACTTATTAAGTCTGTGGCAGAGACTTTGACGATCTTTGCATCAGCTGCTAGGCCGGTGAGGGTTGGCTTATTTGGTGGTTGCTGAAATTCAGTGTGGAGCTGAGTTAATCCTCTGGATCTAAGTTGTACCCGTGATCCGCAAGGTAAAAGTACCTGAGTCTTTCCCTATCCCTCTACCCCTCTATTGGAGAACTTTGTTCAATAAAAACCTTGAAAGAGTCTTTGTGTTTGTTGCAGACATTCTTATGGACAACTCTTCAAGGAGAACGCCTGAAGCGAGCGTATGGAACAGTAAGGTAACGGCGGGCCCAAATCTAAACCAGCAGCTCCTTTGGGGGTAATGCTACATACATACATACATATATATATATATATATATATATATATATATATATATATACTGTATATATTCAACAAAATCCATTGTTATGGCTGCCTTTGTGGCCTATCCTTAGACTCAAATTTAACATACCTGCATTAAATGTGTTACTGTTTACTCTGTGTAAGCTTGGCTGCTAATGATGTACAGTATATGCACTGTGCAGCTATAGGAGACAAAAAGTGGGAAGGGGGAAAGAAGCACAGCAATCATAGTGTAGCATGTAAAGTGTAATTTTAATAGACAATATAAGATTAGTACTCACAAAGATAAGAGCTCAGCATGACAATCAGGTAGCCTCTAGGACAGAGATAAGACACGCAACCACAATTCCTTGCCTTGGCCACAGGCAAGGGAGCAGAGATGGAATGGAAGCAGGGAACTTTTTAAAGGCTAGAATCAGTTGTTTAGTATAGATATTGGGCTCTGGTTCCCAAGAGTTCTGGATGTATCCAAAATGGTTCTGGAAGTTTTAATTCATAGGCTACGTTGTTTATCTTCCTTGCCACTGAAAAGGGGTCCACAAATTTAGGGCCCAATTTTTTAGATGGGCATGCAAGTTTCAAATTCAAGGTGGACAGCCAAACTTGATCTCCGGGGGCTAGGTTAATTTTCCCTCTCCTCCTTTTGTCAAACACCATCTTGTTATATTCCTGGGCAGGGCCGCTGTTAGAAATCATGGGTCCCCATACAGCGTACCTAATGGGGCCCCTTGGTCCCGCCCACAACCCCACCACTAGCTCCGCTCCTGACCCCACGCTGTCACGAAATCTGGGGGAATGGTGGCAGGAGCTGAAACATGCAACATGTCCAAAAGGTGAACCTTTAACCACTTAAGGACCGCCTACTGCACATTTACGTCGGCAGAATGGCACGGCTGGGCACATCAACGTATATATACGTTGATTTTAGTACCCAGCCGTGGGTCGCGGGCGCGCGCCCGCGACCCGGTCCGAAGCTCCGGGACCGTGGGATTCGCGGACCCGATCGCCGCTGGAGTGCGGCGATCCGTCCCTGGAGCGGAAGAACGGGGAGAGCCGTGTGTACACACGGCTTCCCCGTGCTTCTCTGTGTCCGCAGCATCGATCGCGTCATCCCTGTAATAGGGGGACGCGATCGATGACGTCACACCTACAGCCACACCCCCCTACAGTTGTAAACAAACACTCTAGGTCACACATCCCCTACAGCGCCACCTGTGGTTAACTCCCAAACTGCAGCTGTCATTTCCACAGTAAACAATGCAATTTAAATGCATTTTTTGCTGTGAAAATGACAATTGTCCCAAAAATGTGTCAAAATTGTCCGAAGTGTCCGCCATATTGTCGCAGTCACGAAAAAAATCGCTGATCGCCGCTATTAGTAGTAAAAAAAAAAAAATTAATAAAAATGCAATAAAACTATCCCTTATTTTGTAAACGCTATAAACCGACCGATAAACACTTATTGTGATTTTTTTTACCAAAAATACGTAGAAGAATATGTATCGGCCTAAACTGAGGAAAAAAAATGTTTTTTTATATATTTTTGGGGGATATTTATTATAGCAAAAAGTAAAAAATATTGCATTTTTTTTTAAATTGTCGCTCTATTTTTGTTAATAGCGCAAAAAATAAAAACCGCAGAGGTGATCAAATACCACCAAAAGAAAGCTCTATTTGTGGGAAAAAAAGGACTCCAATTTTGTTTGGGAGCCACGTCGCACGACCGCGCAATTGTCAGTTAAAACGAAGCAGTGCCGAATCGCAAAAAGGGGCAAGGTCCTTTACCTACATTTTGGTCCGGGTCTTAAGTGGTTAATAACCATTATTATTCTAAACTTTTTACACTATTTTTACACTATGATAAAGCAGCAGAGATGTCTTATTTTAGAACTTTTTTGACAACAACTAATTAGCTGAGATGAGCTCAGGTGTGTTCGGACCGTAGTCTTAACCCACCTTGGCTATACCATCAGGAAGCTTTACAGCACCCCACCAATCATAACTGGATCTCAATGGGAGAGATGTCAGTGTTTTGACATCTGTGCCCGTTCAGTTTGTGTTTTCATATACCACAGACTTGTGTCCATTTACATCAGGCTACCTCTGATCTGTCACATATAGGTGTGGAAAAATAGAAAGGGATGTTCTGTTCCATTTTTTTTTTCTTTTACCTGAATGCACATGGAGGTAGGCTGATCTAAATGCACACAGGCCAATTCATATCTGGATTCCTGCAGATCTACATGGAGCTTTCAATCAGGTCCACATGAAAAACTAAAGCTAGGGTGAAAAATTCTCAAAGGGGGGTGGTTTGGGGGGTGGTAAAAATGTAGCTTGGCTGTGTGTTTTTACTGTCCCTTCCTTCCAACGCACATGTAAAGTAGCATCCCATTGTCTGCTCATGGCTCATATCATTATGATGATCAGAGCACAGCAGGTGCTCTATGGCTCTGTCAATGTAATATGCTGTGTGACTTTATTATGGATGTACAGTGTTATAGTCTGTAACACTTAGTACAGCCATACATTAAGAAAGTCAGCACCACATAGCATGTTACACTGACAGAGCCATAGAGCACCTGCTGTGCTCTGATTAGGGATCAGCTTCAAGTTTGAGTCAAACTCATGTTCGACTCGAACATTGCCTGTTCGCTTGTTCGGCGAACAACGAACAATTAGGGGTGTTCGCGGCAAATTCGAAAAGCCGCGAAACACCCTGTTAAAGTCTATGGGAGAAATCTAAAGTGCTAACTTTAAAGGCTAATATGCAAGTTATTGTCCTAAAAAGTGTTTGGGACCCGGGTCCTGTCCCAATGCATGTATCAATGCAAAAAAAAAGTTTTAAAAATGGCCGTTTTTTCGGGAGCAGTGAATTTAATAATGCTAAAAGTGAAATAATAAAAGTGTAATATTATATTACTTTAAATTTCGTACCTGGGGGGGGGGGGGGTGTAAAGTCAGCATGTGAAAAAGCGCATGTTTCCCGTACATAGAACTGTCCCTGCACAAAGTGTCATTTCTGAAAGGAAAAAAAGTCATTTAAAACCGGCTTTGCGGCTATAATGAATTGTCGGCTCTGGCAATTCAGAGATGATTCATTCATAAAAAAAAAAAGAAAAGCGTGGGAGTCCCCTCAAATTCCATTAACAGGCACTTCAGGTCTGATATGGATATTAGGAGAACCCCGCCGTCAATTTAAAAAAAAAAATGACATGGGGTTCCCCCCAAATATCCATACCAGACCCTTCAGGTCTGGTGTGGATTTTAAGGGGAACTCCACCCCAAATTTAAAAAAAAAATGGCGTGGAGTTCCCCCAAAAATCCACACCAGACTCTTATCCGAGCACGTTAACCTGGTCGGCCTCAGAAAAGAGGGGGGGACAGGGTGCTGCCCCCCCTCTCCTGAACCACACCAGGCCACATGCCCTCAACTTGGGGACAAAGGCCTCATCCCCACAACCCTGGCCGGTGGTTTTGGGGGTCTGCGGGCGGGGGGCTTATCAGAATCTGGAAGACCCCTTTAACAAAGGGGACCCCCAGATCCTGGCTCCCCCTATGTGAATTGGTAATGGGGTACACTGTACCCCTACCATTTCACGAAGGAAGTGTAAATAGTTAAAAAAAAAAAACACACAGACAAAATAAATTAAAAAAATAATCCAGCGGTGGTAATCCACTCTCGATGCGCCTCCCTGCTCCGGCGTTGTCTTCTATCCAGCAACGGATGATCTCTCCAGCGACGGGTGATTAGCGGTCTGGTCCAGCGATGAGAAGATCCATCCGTCCAGAGTGCAGCAGGCGAGCTCCTCTCTCCGCTGGACACAGCCCAGCGGAATGATGCGGCGGAGCTTGACATTTCTTATATAAGGGAAGCGTCCACCCGTTACGTGACCCCGCCCCCTCTAACGCACCCTCGGCTACGTCACTGGGAAAGACCGAGCTTTCCCAGTGACGTAGCCAAGGGTGCGGGGTCACGTGACGGGTACAGGGACAGTTCTATGTACGGGAAACATGTGCTTTTTCACATGCTGACTTTACACCCCCCCCCCCCCCCTAGGTACGAAATTTAAAGTAATATTACACTTTTATTGTTTCACTTTTAGCATTATTAAATTCACTGCTCCCAAACACTTTTTAGGACAATAGCTTGCATATTAGCCTTTAAAATTAGCACTTTAGATTTCAAATGTTCGAGTCCCATAGACTTTAACAGGGTTCTAAAGTTCACACGAACATTTGGTGTGTTCGCAAGTTCTGATACAAACCGAACAGGGGGGTGTTCGGCTCATCCCTGGCTCTGATCATCATAATGATAATTATGATGACGACCATGAGCACACAATGGGAAGTCTTGGGGCTTCACCTGAGTCTCAGCCTCACTGTGTGATGTGTCAGTGTGTGGGTAGGGGGATTGCTTGCCTGTGGACCAGCGTCGGATTACTCTTTCTGCACTACTGTTGAGTGTGGACAAACAGTTACTCTAAATTAAAGCACCTCATCCCGTGTAGGTAAATTTGAAAGCAAATACTTGGGGAGAAACGGGTACCTGAGGACCCTGGGACTATGAGGCGGTGCTGATAGAGTGTAACGAAACACTGATACAATACAAAATAATTTTATTGGGTTTATACACAAGTATGTAGATAAAAACCATCCATTGTGTTAAATATCACAAATATCACAGGCTTCGACAGTCTGGGAAAGCTCTTGGTAGTTCAAGTTCAACCGACATGTTTCGCTCTGTGGAGCTTCTTCAAAGGTTTGGAACTAACTACGATGTGTTAAAACAAGAATATGAAAGATGGTTCAAACAAAAGTACAACAATTGTTAATAGAGAATATTAATTGGGACAAACAGTTGGTACAAGAATCAGGGAAAATGATCATAAGTTCAATATTAAACAATTTACTGATTAAATTATGTTTCAGCAGGGGAGCAGGGGGGGGGGGGGGGGTTTGGGGGGATGGAAAAGTGGGGGAGGGGGGTGGGGAAGAGAGAAGGGAAGGGGGGTGGGGGGTTAATGGCTGTATTTTATCAGTGTTTCTATCAGCGTTATCAGTGTTTTCTATCAGCACCGCCTCATAGTCCCTGGGTCCTCAGGTACCCGTTTCTCCCCAAGTATTTGCTTTCAAATCTTTCTGCACTACTGTCTTAGCCTCCTCAGTGATGTCTCTCCCTCAGGCTGCAGCACAGCACTTACTCAGGAAAGGAGCCCTATTACAATTAAATCCATCCACAATGGAAACCAGTGTGCACAATTTACACTCCTGCAGAGCAGGGCTGGTATCCCTCCGCTCAAAAATTGAGAAAAAGTCCCTCTTCTGCTCTCACCTACTGGGCCCCTCTGTTAACCATATGGGGCCCAGGAAGGTACTATATTCCATGCCAATCAACTAGGTGCAAGTTAATAAAGTTATTTAGCTATTTTTTTTTTTTATACCTAGAAATTAACTACAAAGCTGCTTGCCCCCCCCCCCCAGCTGGCCAGGCCCGGTACAACAGGGCTGTTTGTACGGCCCTATCAGCGGCCCTGTTAATGGGTCCTTGTCAATGTCTCCTGAAGTCATTTATTATTTGCATCAAAAAAGTTCAGAGTTTCTTGGGCAGCTGGTACTGCGCACTCCCTAATGTTGTTGGACAAAAACAAAGGATGAAAGACAATAATTGGCAAAAAACAGGGACTGCTTTGTGGCAGAGTGAACAGAGTTATTATAAGCAAATTCGGCAAGAGGATATTGGGATATTGCTCAAGTGTTTGATTTGTTCTCTCCATCTAACCATTAGTCTGGGGATGATAAGCAGAAGAGAAGGAAAGGTTAATCTTCAGGGATTCACAAAGTGCTCTCCAGAACTTGGAAGTAAACTGTACCCCTTGCTCTGATACAATATTTGCAAGGATACCGTGGAGCCTCACAATTTCCTTAATGAAGATTCTTGCAGTTTCAGGGGCAGAGGGTGTGCCCATCATAGGCAGGAAGTGAGCCATCTTGGATAATCTATCCACTACCACAAAGATGGTAGTGTAGTTTTCTGATGGTGGCAGCTCAACGATAAAATCCATGGAGATCATCCTCCATGGCCTTTCCAGGAAGGATAGTGGCTTCAAAAGACCCCATGTCTTGGCTTTGCTGCCTTTATTCTGGATACAGATGATGCATATCTCCTGCAATCCTTCAGTAACTGTGGCCACCACAACGTGCGCTTGAGGAGTTCGGAAGTCTTGTACACACCTAAGTACCCGGCCAACTCATGGTCATGGCAGGATCTAAGGACAGCTAATCACAAATACTGAGGTACAAAAATGTTGTCCTTGTACCACAATAGGTCATCTTTTGCCTGTAAAGTAACATCTGACGGAGGAGGAGCCCCTATGGAAGCCTGTTTATTTGAGATGGCAAGTCTCCTTGGAGCATGAGAAAGTTTACAGAGGATAGCATGGTATCTGGAGGTTAGGAAGCTTCGGATTCACTGAACATCTGGGAAAGTGCATCAGGCTTCGTATTCTTCAACCCTGGCCTGTAGGTGATGTGGAACGAGAATCTGGTGAAAAACAGTGCCCACCTGGCCAGACATGGTTTTAACCTCTTGGTAACTTTCAAGTGCTCCAGATTCGTGTGATCCGTATAGACAAGAATGAGATGTGCTGCTCCCTCCAAGAGGTATTGCCACTCTTCAACTGCGGTCTTGATTGCTAATAGTTCTCGGTCACCAACATCATAATTCTTCTCTGCTTCGGATAACTTAACAAGAGAAGAGCGCAACTGGGTTAGAACAGATGCAAAATTTAACAGGTTTTTCAGGGTTACAAGGGCAGTTTGATCCTCAGAAGACCAATGGTACCGAGTGCCTTGCTTAGTCAACCTTGTAATGGGGGAAATGATGGTAGAAAATCCTCTTATAAACTTCCGATAAAAGTTTGTGAACCCCACAAAATATTGAATCTCCTTTTTATCTGTAGGGACTGGCCAGTCCAGAATGGCAGAGACCTTCTGTGGATCCATTTTGATACCTTTCACAGAGATGATCAACCCCAGGAACTGGATGCTTTGGCATTCAAACTCACACGTCTCAGGTTTTGCGTACAAGCCATGTTGTCGAAGTCGTGTTAGCACATTTCTAACATGTTTACAATGTTTAACCAAAGAGGAGGCAAAGATCAGGATGTCATCTAGGTATATTATGAAAAACATTTTTTTTTTTATACCAAGGGAAGAGGGTACCGGTTTTTAATCGTGATTTTGTTGAGCTCCCAAAAATCTATGCAGTGTTCTTTCTTCTCCACAAAGAAAATCCCTGCTCCTGCCTGGGAGGTGGAAGGACGGATAAACCCCTTCTCCGGGTAGTCATCAATATAAGTTTTTAGAGTCCCTAACTCCTGTTCTGTTAAAGAAAAGAATCTCCCAAAAGGAATTTCTGCTCCGGGGAGGAGTTTGATCGGGCAGTCATAGGGCCTATGTGAGGGAAGAGTCTCTGCACCTTTCTTGCTGAAAACATTCAAGAAACTGTGGCAGGGCCGCCATCAGGGGGGTACAGGCAGTACTCAATTAAGGGGCCCGAGCGTCCCAAGGGGCCCATTCCACCTACAGCAACTTATTTAAAAAAATGTTGGCAGAAGCACAGAGGACACAGGAAGCTGTATTTCCGATCTAGCCAGCAGTTAGGGGGTGGGGCCGGGAGCTCCACTGACATGCTGACCCTGCCCCATGTAGCCTGCATGCTCGGAACAGAGCGGCTGTAGTTAAAGCAGTGATCGGAGGGGGCATGTCAGTGGAGCTCCAGGCCGCTCTGTTCCGAGTGGAGCTCCCAGCCCCACCCCCTCTCTGCTGGCTGGCACGCAAATACAGTCTCCTATGTCCTCTGTGCACTCTGAAAAGATGTCATCGGGGCCAATTCACTGGTAATCTCATGCAGTATGTCCGCAGTCCCTGGTAATCTCGAGCAGTATGTCTGAAGTCTGGTAATCTCATGCAGTATGTCCGCAGTCTCTGGTAATCTCGTGCAGTATGTCTGCAGTCTCTGGTAATCTTGTGCAGTATGTCCGCAGTCTCTGGTAATCTTGTGCAGTATGTCCGCAGTCTCTGGTAATGTCGTGCAGTATGTCCGCAGTCTCTGGTAATCTTGTGCAGTATGTCCGCAGTCTGGTAATCTCGTGCAGTATGTCCACAGTCTCTGGTAATCTTGTGCAGTATGTCCACAGTCTCTGGTAATCTTGTGCAGTATTTTCGCAGTCTCTGGTAATCTTGTGCAGTACGTCCGCAGTCTCTGGTTGTCTCGTGCAGTATGTCTGCAGTCTCTGGTTGTCTCATGCAGTATGTCCGCAGTCTCTGGTTGTCTCATGCAGTATGTCCACAGTCTCTGGTTGTCTTGTGCATTATGTCTGCAGTCTCTGGTTGTCTCATGCAGTATGTCCACAGTCTCTGGTTGTCTCATGCAGTATGTCCACAGTCTCTGGTTGTCTTGTGCATTATGTCTGCAGTCTCTGGTTGTCTCGTGCAGTATGTCTGCAGTCTCTGGTTGTCTCATGCAGTATGTCCACAGTCTCTGGTTGTCTTGTGCAGTATGTCCACAGTCTCTGGTTGTCTCATGCAGTATGTCCACAGTCTCTGGTTGTCTCATGCAGTATGTCCACAGTCTCTGGTTGTCTCATGCAGTATGTCCACAGTCTCTGGTTGTCTTGTGCATTATGTCTGCAGTCTCTGGTTGTCTCGTGCAGTATGTCAGCAGTCTCTGGTTATCTCATGCAGTATGTCTGCAGTCTTTGGTAATCTCATGCAGTATGTCCGCAGTCTCTGGTAATCTCGTGCAGTATGTCTGCAGTCTCTGGTAATCTCATGCAGTATGTCCGCAGTCTCTGATAATCTCATGCAGTATGTCCGCAGTCTCTGGTTGTCTCATGCAGTATGTCCGCAGTCTCTGGTTGTCTCATGCAGTATGTCCGCAGTCTCTGGTAATCTCGTGCCATATGTCCACAGTCTGGTAATCTCATGCAGTATGTCCTGGCTTACAGCTCATGAAAACCCCAAGTCCACAATCTCAGAAAATGTGAATATTACATGCAATCAATAAAACAAGGATTGTACATAGAATAATATCAGACCTCTGAAAAGTATAAGCATGCATACGTACTCGGTACTTGGTTTGGGCCCCTTTTGCAGCAATTACTGCCTCAATGCGACGTGGCATGGACGCTATCAGCCAGTGGCACTGCTGAGGTGTTATGGAAGACCAGGATGCTTCAAAAGCGGCCTTCAGCTCTTCTGAATTGTTCTGTCTCATGTCTCTGATCTTTCTCTTGGCAATGCCCCATAGATTCTCTATGGGTTTCAGGTCAGGCAAGTTTGCTGGCCAATCAAGCACAGTAATTCCACGTTCATTGAACCAGGTTTTGGTGCTTTTGGCAGTGTGGGCAGGTGCCAAGTCCTGCTGGAAAATTAAATCATCATCCCCATAGAGCTTGTCTGCAGAAGGAAGCATGAAGTGCTCCAAAATCTCCTGGTAGACGGCTGTGTTGACCCTGGACTTAATGAAGCACAGTGGACAAACGCCAGCAGATGACATGGCTCCCAAAGCAACACAGACTGTGGAGACTTCATACTGGACTTCAAGCATCTTGCAGTGTGTGCCTCTCCATTCTTCATCCATACTCTGGGTCCTTGGTTTCCAAATGAGATGCAAAATTTGCTCTCATCAAAAAAGGGGACTTTGGACCACTGAGCAACAGACCAGGTCTGTTTTTCTTTAGCCCAGATAAGACGATTCTGACTTTGTTTTTTAAGGATCGACTTCACAAGAGGAATATGACATTTGAAGCCAATGTCCAGGATCCGTCTTTGTGTGGTGGCTGTCACGTACCTGGTACGAAGCAGAGCCTGACGTGCGGGAGTGGCCACTCTTGCTCCTCTGACTCCGGAACCCCTGGTAGTGTGGACAGGAAGCGCTGGAGTTCAGAGTCGCACTAGCACCTGGCGGGGATGCTGTGCAGGAACTGCGGAGGTCTCCTGTAGTCTCAGGAAAGTGTCAGAGGAGCTGGAACAGCAGGTCCGTAGACAGCGGGAGCTGGATACAGGTGACCCGGATCAGCAGGTAGACTGGGTTCAGGCGCTTGGTGCAGCTGACTGGAACAGGCGGCAGGAGGGAGGTGTTCTGTAGTGCTGGGCGCAGATCGCTGGAGTAGTTAGCCAGAGGAAGGTGTGCTGTAGTTCCGGTGCTGACAGGTAACAGGAGCTAGTGCGGATGACTGGAGCCGTCGGCAGGAGGGAGGTGTACTGTAGTACAGATGCAGGCAGGGTCAGACAGGCCGGGTCGGATACAGTCAGACGGATCAGGTTCGTGGATAGAGCAATAGCGGAGTCGTAGTCCAGGCCGGGTCAGCAGCAGGCGGGCAACAATCAGTTAAAGGGGTAAGGCAGAGGCAGCGTCAGACAGGCCGGAGGTCAGGGCAGGCGGAGATCAGAAGGGTCAGAGACAAGCCGGGATCACGGGAACAGACGTCAACAGGTAACGGGTCTCAGGTGGGCAACAGGAACGCTAACGATCGGGCAGCAAGAGGCTGTAGGATGAGCCCCATTAAATAGCCTGGACTGGCGCCAAAATGTCGTCAGCACGTGCCCGCGCGCCACTCCCGCGATTGCGCGTGCCCGCCGATGTGCCGCAAATGCGCGGTCCCCGGCGCCCCCGTGCGCGCCGTAGTGCCGCTAGCTCCACCTGGTGGTCGACCACGTCCATGACATTGCCCCCCTCCAACGGGCAGCCTCCGGATGCCCAACCGGGCCATCTTAAGTGGGTGAGAGTCCTTGAAGGACCGAATCAGTCTCTTAGCGTGGATGTTGCGCTCAGGTTCCCACAAATTTTCTTCAGGGCCGTAGCCCTTCCATTTCACCAAGAACTGGACCTGATTGTGCCTCCTTCTGCAATCTACAATAGACTCCACTTCGAATTCCTCCTCACCGTTCACTAAGACTGGTTCAGGCGGGTCAGTGCTTCGCCCCGGGAAGGGGTTAGCGACATCGGGTTTAAGGAGGGTGACATGGAAGACTGGGTGAACACGGAGTGAGTCTGGCAGTTCAAGTTCATAGGCCACACTATTAATCCTCCTCTTGATCGGGAAGGGCCCCATAAACTTAGGCCCCAATTTCTTAGATGGGCAGGCAAGTTTCAAGTTGACAGTAGACAACCACACCAGGTCTCCGGGTTCCAGATTGAGTTCACCCCTCCGCTTCTTATCAAACACCTCTTTATTATGCTCCCGAGTCCTTGCCATGGTTTCTTGCAGTAGCTTGTTGTTAGCGCTAAAGAAGTCCAGTGTCTCTTGTACAGCGGGCACCGTACACTCCGGGGCACAGTTAAGCAGAAATAGCGGGTGGTAGCCGTAGTTTGCATAAAAAGGGGATTGCTTGGTAGCAGAATGGACTGAATTGTTATATGCAAACTTGGCCAGTGGTAATAGAGAGGCCCAATCTTCCTGAGAGACAGAAGAAAAACAGCGTAGGTATTGCTCCAATGTCTGATTTGTTCTCTCGGTCTGGCCATTTGACTGACGGTGATAGGCGGATGAGAAGGACAGCTCAATCTTGAGAGATTCGCAGAGCGCTTTCCAGAACCTGGAGGTAAATTGCACCCTGCGGTCAGAAACGATGTTTGCGGGGATGCCGTGAAGTCGCACAACTTCTTTAATGAAGATTTTGGCAGTCTCTGGGGCAGAGGGTGTACCCTTCATGGGCAGAAAGTGTGCCATCTTAGACAGTCTATCCACCGTTACAAAGATGGTCGTGAAACCCTCAGAGGGTGGCAGCTCAACGATAAAATCCATGGAGATCATTTGCCAAGGTCTCTCTGGTACAGACAAAGGTCTTAACAATCCCCAAGCTCTGGATTTGCTCCCTTTATTTCGGATGCACGTGGTGCACGACTCCACGTAACTTCTACAATCTTTCACAAGTTGGGGCCACCAGAACGTGCGCTGTAGAAGTTCCGAGGTTTTCTGTGCCCCAAAATGACCAGCCAGTGCGTGATCATGGCAGAGGCTCAGGACAACGACCCGCAAGTCTTCTGGCACAAAGATCTTGTTCCCATGCCACAACAGACCATCCCTAGCCTGCAAATTTGTATCAGAAGGGGAGGAAATTCCTGCAGAGGCTTGCTTGATCCGAAACAATAGGTCGTCTTGTAGCAGCAGAAAATTCCCAGCAGATAGAATAGTGTCTGGGGGGGCGGGGGTTTCAGAATCGCAGAACATCCGCGAAAGGGCATCGAGTTTGGTGTTCTTTGACCCCAGCCTGTATGTTATGTGGAAGGTGAACCTAGTAAAGAAAAGCGCCCATCTGGCCTGCCGTGGCTTTAGTCTCTTAGCTATTTTCAAGTATTCTAGGTTCTTGTGATCCGTGTAGACCAGGATTGGATGAGCTGCACCCTCCAATAGGTACCGCAATTCTTCCAGTGCGGCCTTGATCGCTAAAAGTTCTCGGTCCCCCGCATCATAGTTCTTTTCAGCGTCAGATAATTTACGAGAAAAAAAAGTGACCGGATGCAGAAGGGCCTTCGGCCCCTGTCTCTGGGTGAGAATGGCTACCACCGCCGTCTCTGAGGCATCCACCTCCAGGATGTAGGGCAGACTGGCATCAGGGTGTTTAAGGACAGGTGCCGATGTGAACAGCTACTTTAGGGTTTCGAAGGCTACAGTGCCTGCCGCCGAGAATGTGTTTTCAGCACGCCAGCATCGCGCTGAATCTCGGCGACAGGCTGCCGACATCTCGCACTCGCTGGAATAGTAAAAGTACATTCCAGCGAGCGCGTCATAGAAGCGACGGGGATCCGACGCGGATTCCCGCCAATTCTACACGTGGGCGGAGTTTGTTATGAATCCTGAAGGAGAAATCCCCGCCGGATTTTTAAAGAAAAATCCGGCATGGGTTCCCCCCTCAGGAGCATAACGGGCCCTTAGGTCGGTTATGGGTTGTAAGGAGACCCCCCTACGCCGAAAAAACGGCGTGGGGGGTCCCCCCACAATCCATAACAGACCCGTATCCAAAGCACGCCGGCCGGCCGGCCGGTCAGGAAGGGAGTGGGGGCGAGCGAGCGCCCCCCCCTCCTGAGCCGTACCGGGCAGCATGCCCTCAACATGGGGGGGTTATGTGCTCTGGGGCAGGGGGCGCACTGCGGCCCCCCACCCCAGAGCACCCTGTCCCCATGTTGATGAGGACAGGGCCCCTTCCCGACAACCCTGGCCGTTGGTTGTCGGGGTATGCGGGCGGGAGGCTTATCGGAATCTGGAAGCCCCCTTTAATAAGGGGGCCCCCAGATACCGGCCCCCCACCCTAAGTGAATGAGTATGGGGTACATTGTACCCCTACCCATTCACCTGCAAATACAAAGTGTAAACACAAATAAAACACACAGGGTATTGAAATATTTTATTAGTTGGCCGCCGGGGGGGGGTGTATGATCGCTTTTATAAAAGCGCCCCCCTCCGGCGGGCTTCTGTGGGGGGGTGGGTGCCGCCGTCTGGTTCTTTTCTGCCGCCGGGGGGGCGCTTTGATAAAAGCGCCCACCACCCGGCGGGCTTCTTTCGACGTCTTCGGCGGCGGGGGGGGTCTTCTCCCACTCTCCGGGGTCTTCTCCCACTCTCCGGGGTCTTCTCCCGCTCTCCGGGGGTCTTCTCCGCTCTCCGGGGGTCTTCTCCGCTCTCCGGGGGTCTTCTCCGCTCTCCGGGGGTCTTCTCCGCTCTCCGGGGGTCTTCTTCTTCTTCAGGACTCGCCGCCGCTATCTTCGTGTGTTAGCTCAATTACTAGCGGCGGCGGTCCCCTCTTCTGCGACGTCGGCGTCTTCTTCTTTTTCTGCTGTCCAGATGTTGACGCGACGCTTCCTCCCGCTGTTATGCACGGCGCGCGGCTCGCAGCGAAATATATAGGCCTGTCTTGTGACGTCGCAGTCCCATCATGCTCCGGTAGGTAGCACGTGCTACCTACCGGAGCATGATGGGACTGCGACGTCACAAGACAGGCCTATATATTTCGCTGCGAGCCGCGCGCCGGGCATAACAGCGGGAGGAAGCGTCGCGTCAACATCTGGACAGCAGAAGAAGAAGAAGACGCCGACGTCGCAGAAGAGGGGACCGCCGCCGCTAGTAATTGAGCTAACACACGAAGATAGCGGCGGCGAGTCCTGAAGAAGAAGAAGACCCCCGGAGAGCGGAGAAGACCCCCGGAGAGTGGGAGAAGACCCCCGGAGAGCGGGAGAAGACCCCGGAGAGTGGGAGAAGACCCCCCCCGCCGCCGAAGACGTCGAAAGAAGCCCGCTGGGTGGTGGGCGCTTTTATCAAAGCGCCCCCCCCGGCGGCGGAAAAGAACCAGACGGCGGCACCCACCCCCCACAGAAGCCCGCCGGAGGGGGGCGCTTTTATAAAAGCGATCATACACACCCCCCCCGGCGGCCAACTAATAAAATATTTCAATACACTGTGTGGTTTATTTGTGTTTAAACTTTTGTTTTGCAGGTGAATGGGTAGGGGTACAATGTACCCCATACTCATTCACTTAGGGTGGGGGGCCGGTATCTGGGGGCCCCCTTATTAAAGGGGGCTTCCAGATTCCGATAAGCCTCCCGCCCGCATACCCCGACAACCAACGGCCAGGGTTGTCGGGAAGGGGCCCTGTCCTCATCAACATGGGGACAGGGTGCTCTGGGGTGGGGGGCCGCAGTGCGCCCCCTACCCCAGAGCACCTGACCCCCCCATGTTGAGGGCATGCTGCCCGGTACGGCTCAGGAGGGGGGGGCGCTCGCTCGCCCCCACTCCCTTCCTGACCGGCCGGCCGGCCGGCGTGCTTTGGATACGGGTCTGTTATGGATTGTGGAGGGACCCCCACGCCGTTTTTTTCGGCGTAGGGGGGTCTCCTTACAACCCATAACAGACCTAAGGGCCCGTTATGCTCCTGAGGGGGGAACCCATGCCGGATTTTTCTTTAAAAATCCGGCGGGGATTTCTCCTTCAGGATTCATAACAAACTCCGCCCACGTGTAGAATTGGCGGGAATCCGCGTCGGATCCCCGTCGCTTCTATGACGTCTTTGTCTCCATCGCGGCAAGCCAGCTCGGCGCTGGCTCCCGCGATGGGGCTCGTAGGTGGTCAATCTCGCCGAGAAAGGGAGCGAGATTGACACAATATCCCAGTCACCTACTGTACTTGGTCTTCAGGGGACCAATGGAAACGGACCGTTTGTTTGGTCAGGCTGGTTATGGGAGAGATAATGTTGGAGAATCCCTTGATGAACTTCCTATAGAAGTTTTCAAACCCGATGAACCGTTGCACACCCTTTTTGTCCGTGGGAGCAGGTCAATCGAGGATTGCCGCGACCTTTTGTGGGTCCATCTCGATACCGTTTACGGAAATAATAAGTCCCAGAAATTGTATGCTTTCGCGTTCGAATTCACATTTTTCAGGCTTGGCGTATAGTCCGTGAATTCGGAGGCGCTTGAGTACGTTCTTAATGTGCTCCCAATGCCTGTCGATAGAGGGGGAAAAGATGAGAATGTCATTGAGATACACAACAACAAACAGATCAAGGTAGTCTTTAAAGATGTCATTCACAAAGTGCTGGAATGTGGCAGGGGCGTTACAGAGCCCGAATGGCATCACCAGGTACTCGAAGTGGCCAAAGCGGGTGCGGAAGGCAGTTTTCCACTCATCGCCGTCCCGGATGCGTACCAGGTTGTAGGCCCCCCGCAGGTCAAGTTTCGTAAAGATGACTGCTGTTCCAAGTCTCTGAAATAGTTCCGGCACCAAGGGAAGGGGATACCGATTCTTGATTGTCACCTTGTTAAGTTCGCGGTAATACATGCAGAGGCGGAGAGTATGGTCTTTCTTCTCGACAAAGAAAATTCCTGCTCCTGCTGGTGAGGTGGAGGGGCGGATAAACCCCTTCTTGAGGTTGTCGTCGAGGTAGGTTTTCAGATTTTCCAGCTCCAGCTCTGTCAAGGGAAAAATCCTGCCGAAAGGGATTTCAGCCCCAGGAAGAAGCTCGATCGGGCAGTCATAGGGCTGGTGCGGAGGAAGGGTGTCACCCCCTTTCTTGCTAAAGACGTCCAGGAATTCATGGTAAACTTCGGGAACGGATTGGCGGGTCTCAATGTCGGCGTCCATGCAAAGCAAAGAAGGAGGACAAGAGGTTACCTGCAGACAGTGCTCTTGGCAGTAGACAGAACTGAAGCGGATTTCACCGGTAATCCAGTTTATTTGAGGGTTATGGGCCCGGAGCCAGGGTATGCCCAGAATTATAGGGAATAAAGGAGACTCAATGTCCAGGCACAGAAACTCTCGATGAATGTCCGAGATAGTGGTGGCAATAGGCAAGGTTTCTTGGGTAACTGGGCCAGATTTTAGAACTGACCCATCAGCCAGGTGCACAGACAGTCCAATGGCCCTTGGGCGCAACGGAATTTGGTGTAGGGTGGCAAAGGAAGAGTCCAGAGAGCAGCTGCATGTCCCGGAATCAAGTATGGCGCTGGTCCGGATGGCCCCTCCTGAAAGCTGCAATAAGACAGGAACAGCCAGATGAGTGGGGTTGTTGAGGACAACAGGTGTGTGGACAGAAGACATGGAAGTGGACTTACGGGACTTTGCAAGGCAGGTCCTCACATAGTGGCCGGGCTCTCCGCAGTAGAGGCACAGGTTGTTAATTCGGCGACGGAGTCGTTCCTCAGATGTGAGGGAAGGGCGGATCAGGCCCAGCTGCATGGGTTCTGGAATGTCTCTGTCGGTGGCGATCGAAGCCGGAGAAGTCGGGTTAGGAAAGGTGGGTACCCGCGGTAGCATCCATGTCGGACGGGTCGGACCCGTGGCACGTTCAGTCCTGCGCTCTCTTAAGCGCCGATCGATCTGAATAGTCAGTTTAATGAGGTCTTTCAGAGTTCCGGGGACCCCCACTCGAGCAAGCTCGTCCTTAAGTGTTTCTGAGAGGCCCAAACGGAACTGGTAACAGAGAGCTGCGTCATTCCAGTTAGTGTCCGCACTCCACCTTCTAAACTCGGATACAAAGTCTTCCGCGGGTCGGCGACCTTGCTGGAGGGCATGCAAGGCGGCCTCTGCGGTAGCGGCCTGGTGGGGGTCCTCATACAGCAAGGACATGGCCTGAAAGAACGTCTCCAGTCGATCGAGGCATAAGTCTTTTTGCTCCAAGAGACGGTGGGCCCACGCCTGCGGTTCACCAGATAGCAGAGAAATAACAAAACCAACCTTGGTGGCTTCTAATGAGAAAGTCCGCGGCTGAAGTGCAAAATAGAGTTCACAGGCATTCCGGAAGGCTCTATACTTGCTTCGTTCCCCCGAAAATCTCTCCGGCATGGGCACTTTGGGCTCTGGTGGCAGCATGATGACTGAAGGCGCAGTGGAAGTGCCCGAAGCAGATGGCGCGGACAAGGCCTGGACGCGGTCCTCAAGTCGGGTATAGCCTTCCTGCAGGGCCCTGACTGCTTGGGTTAAGCCGTCCAAATGGCGACAAAGTTCTGTCATAGGGTCCACTCCCTGCACAGGCTCAGACAATGCTGCCCGATACTGTCACGTACCTGGTACGTAGCAGAGCCTGACGTGCGGGAGTGGCGACTCTTGCTCCTCTGACTCCGGAACTCCTGGTAGTGTGGACAGGAAGCGCTGGAGTTCAGAGTCGCACTAGCGCCTGGTGGGGATGCTGTGCAGGAACTGCGGAGGTCTCCTGTAGTCTCAGGAAGGTGTCAGAGGAGCTGGAACAGCAGGTCCGTAGACAGCGGGAGCTGGATACAGGTGACCCAGATCAGCAGGTAGACTGGGTTCAGGCGCTTGGTGCAGCTGACTGGAACAGGCGGCAGGAGGGAGGTGTTCTGTAGTGCTGGGTGCAGATCGCTGGAGTAGTTAGCCAGAGGAAGGTGTGCTGTAGTTCCCGGTGCTCACAGGTAACAGGAGCTAGTGCGGATGACTGGAGCCGTCGGCAGGAGGGAGGTGTACTGTAGTACGGATGCAGGCAGGGTCAGGCAGGCCGGGTCGGATACAGTCAGACGGATCAGGTTCGTGGATAGAGCAATAGCGGAGTCGTAGTCCAGGCCGGGTCGGCAGCAGGCGGGCAACAATCAGTTAAAGGGGTAGTGCAGAGGCAGCATCAGACAGGCCGGAGGTCAGGGCAGGTGGAGATCAGAAGGGTCAGAGACAAGCCGGGATCACGGCAACAGACGTCAACAGGTAACGGGTCTCAGGTGGGCAACAGGAACGCTAACGATCGGGCAGCAAGAGGCTGTAGGATGAGCCCCATTAAATAGCCTGGACTGTCGCCAAAATGGCGTCAGCACGTGCCCGCACGCCGCTCCCGCGATTGCGCGTGCACTTGCGCGCCGATGTGCCGTGAATTCGCGCTCCCGGCGCCCCTGTGCTCGCCGTAGTGCCGCTAGCGCCACCTGGTGGTCGACCACGTCCATGACAGTGGCTCTTGATGCACTGACTCTAGCCTCAGTCCACTCCTTGTGAAAGTCCCCAACACTTTTGAATGGCCTATTCCTGACAATCCTCTCCAGGCTGCGGTCATCCCTGCTGCTTGTGCACCTTTTTCTTCCACACTTTTCCCTTCCACATAACTTTCTATTAATGTGCTTTGATACAGCACTTTGGGAACATCCATCTTCTTTTGCAATTACCTTTTGAGGCTTTTCCTCCATATGGAGTGTGTCAATGATGGTTGTCTGCACATCTGTCAGGTCAGCAGTGTTTCCCATGATTGTGATTCCTACTGAACCAGACTGAGAGACCATTTAAAGGCTCAGGAACTGTTTGCTGGTGTTATGGCTTAATTAGCTGATTAGAGTGGGACACTTTGAGCCTACAATATTGCACCCTTTCACAATATTCTAATTTTATAAGATTGTGGATTTGGGGTTTTCATGAGCTGTAAGCCATAATCATCACAATTATGAAAAAATCACGGCTTGAACTATCTTGCTTTGCATGTAATGAGTTTATCTCATATATTAGTTTTACCAATATAGGGCCAGATTCATGAAAGGTTACGCTGGCGGATCGAGTGATCCGCCAGCGTAACAGTGGCTTTGAGCCGGCGTTTCTGTTTTCTGTAACCAGAAAACAAGAAACGCCGGGTTGAAGTTCCGATGCGAGCAGCGTAACTGAGTTTCGCCATCGCATCGTTACTTCAACTTAAAAATGGCGCCGGGGGCGTTCCCGCCGATTTACGCTCAAAAAATATGTTAATGAGCGGAAATCGGCAATTCACGATCGAAATCCGGCGCGACGCAGTGACGTTACGACGTTTCCGGACGGGATACGCGGCGCATAGATATACCTACATGGGGCTGGAGTATCCTATGTTAGGTATAGGCGTCGTCATCGCGTCGGGAAAAAAAAAAAAAACGTCGCTTGCGTAAAACGGTCATGAATGGGAATGTGACGTCATTGACGTTCATTCACAGATTTTGGAGCATGCGCACGGGGATGTTTTGACACTCGACGCATGCGCAGTACGTCGGCGGCGGGATCGCGCGTAGTTAGCATACTACACGCCCCGTACCCGCGACATTTGAATTCCGCCGGCTCATTTGCGATGCGCTGCCGCAACTTTAGGAGCAAGTGCTTCGTGAATGACAGCACTTGCTCCTAAAAATTCGGCAGCGCAACGCAAATCAGAAGCGTTACTCCAGAGCAAAGATGCTCTGGAATACGTGAATCTGGCCCTAAGTTGCATTAGTGAAATAAATGACCCTTTGCACGATATTCAAATTTTTTGAGTTTCACCTGTATTGCGGTGACCTAAGTATTCCCTCCTGGAAGCTGTAGAAAAATAGAGACAGCCAGGTGAGAGGTATTGTTTAGCAAGGCAGGTGTAAGAGCAGAAGAGATGGAGAAGCACTTACGGAGTTTTGCAGGACAAGTCCACACATAGGGCCAGATTCACGTATTCCAGAGCATCTTTGCTCTGGAGTAACGCTTCTGATTTGCGTTGCGCTGCCGAATTTTTAGGAGCAAGTGCTGTCATTCACGAAGCACTTGCTCCTAAAGTTGCGGCAGCGCATCGCAAATGAGCCGGCGGAATTCAAATGTCGCGGGTACGGGGCGTGTAGTATGCTAACTACGCGCGATCCCGCCGCCGACGTACTGCGCATGCGTCGAGTGTCAAAACATCCCCGTGCGCATGCTCCAAAATCTGTGAATGAACGTCAATGACGTCACATTCCCATTCATGACCGTTTTACGCAAGCGACGTTTTTTTTTTTTTTTTCCCGACGCGATGACGACGCCTATACCTAACATAGGATACTCCAGCCCCATGTAGGTATATCTATGCGCCGCGTATCCCGTCCGGAAACGTCGTAACGTCACTGCGTCGCGCCGGATTTCGATCGTGAATTGCCGATTTCCGCTCATTAACATATTTTTTGAGCGTAAATCGGCGGGAACGCCCCCGGCGCCATTTTTAAGTTGAAGTAACGATGCGATGGCGAAACTCAGTTACGCTGCTCGCATCGGAACTTCAACCCGGCGTTTCTTGTTTTCTGGTTACAGAAAACAGAAACGCCGGCTCAAAGCCACTGTTACGCTGGCGGATCACTCGATCCGCCAGCGTAACCTTTCATGAATCTGGCCCATAATGTCAAGATTCCCCACAATAGAGGCAGAGATTGTTGGCCTGCTGGGAATGACGTTCCTTAGGTGTGAACGATGGGCGAAGCAAGCCCAACTGCATTGGTTCAGAGGTATCGGAGGTGGTGGTCACTGGGGCTGAGAAAGCAGAGTGAGGGGAACTAGGCAGGCGTGGTAACATCCATATTGGACAAGAGGGACCAGATGTTCGCTCTGACCTTCGTTCCCTTAGACATCTGTCAATTTGAATAGATAGGTTGATGAGAGAATCTAGGGTCACCGGGATGCCAACTCGGGCCAGCTCATCTTTCAATAATTCAGAAAGGCCCAGGCGAAACTGGTAATGCAGGGCGGCAGCGCTCCAGTTTGTGTCGGAACTCCAACGCCTGAACTCTAATACATAGTCTTCTGCTACTCTGCTGCCCTGCTGGAAGGTATGCAGAGCCACTTCCGCGGTAACAGACGTGGCTTGAAAGAAGGTGCTCAAGTTTTTGAGAGACAACCTTCTGCTGCAGAAGAGGGTGGGCCCATGACTGAAGTTCAACTAACAGGGAGATAACTTAGACCTTCAGTCGGCGATTCTCTACACCATAAGAATGATCATGGCAGCTGTTCCGCCTCTTGATCATTCGTACAGGAGGCGAAAGGGGACACACCCCCTCTCGTCGCCCTCCGGTGCTTCTTCCGACTCACGGCTATGATCAAAGCCTAGAGGTGAGATGTGGGGTCTTATTCACCCCATATCTCACTGTAAAGAGGACCTGTCATGCTATATTCCTATTACAAGGGATGTTTACAAGCCGGGCAGTGGATAAAGTTACATCAAGTGGGGAAGCAGACAGGGGCAAATCGGGCTGGGCAGCAGACTCCAGGCCCTCAAGCTGGGCAGCGGGCATAGGCTCTGGGTCCTCGAGCTGGGCAGCGGGCTACGAGTCATTGAGCTGGGCAGCGGACGAAGGCTCCGGGTCATCGAGCTGGGCAGCGGACGAAGTCTCTGGGTCATCGAGCTGGGCAGCGAACGAAGGCTTCGGGTCATCGAGCTGGGCAGCGAACGAAGGCTTCGGGTCATCGAGCTGGGCAGCGGACGAAGGCTCCCGGTCATCAAGCTGGGCAGCGGACAAAGGCTCCGGGTCATCGAGCTGGGCAGCGGACGAAGGCTCTGGGTCATCGAGCTGGGCAGCAGACAAAGGCTCCGGGTCATCAAGCTGGGCAGAGGGCATAGGCTCTGGGTCCTCGAGCTGGGCAGCGGGCTCCAAGTCATCAAGCTGGGCAGCGGACGAAGGCTCCAAGTCATCAAGCTGGGCAGCGGACGAAGGCTCCGGGTCATCGAGCTGGGCAGCGGACGAAGGCCCTGGGTCATCGAGCTGGGCAGCGGACGAAGGCTCCGGGTCACCGAGCTGGGCAGCGGACGAAGGCTCCGGGTCATCGAGCTGGGCAGCGGACAGAGGCTCCGGGTCATCGAGCTGAGCAGCGGACAGAGGCTCCGGGTCATCGAGCTGAGCAGCGGACAGAGGCTCCGGGTCATCGAGCTGAGCAGCGGACAGAGGCTCCGGGTCATCGAGCTGAGCAGTGGACAGAGGCTCCGGGTCATCGAGCTGGGCAGCGGACAGAGGCTCCGGGTCATCAAGCTGGGCAGCAGACAAAGGCTCCGGGTCAACGAGCTGGGCAGCAGACAGAGGCTCAGGGTCATCGGGCTGGGCAGAAGACAGAGGGTTGGCAGGATAAGATGGGTCGTCAGGCTGGCAAGCTGGCACAGAAACATCAGGCTGGCAAGCTGGCACAGGAACATCAGGCTGGCACAGGAACATCTGGCAGACAGGCACAGGAATATCAGGCTGGCAAGCTGGCACAGGAACATCAGGCTGGCAAGCTGGCACAGGAACATCAGGCTGGCACAGGAACATCAGGCTGGCACAGGAACATCAGGCTGGGAGGCTGGCACTGGAACAGGTAGAGCAGTTGGCAGGGGGTTGAAAGGCTGAGCAACTGGCACTGGAACAGGCAGGATAGCCGACACCGGAACAGGCAGAGCAGCTGGCACTGGAACGGGCAGAGCAGCTGGCACAGGCAGAGCAGCTGGCACAGGCTGGGCAGCTGGCACCGGAACAGGCTGGTCAGATGGCACAAGCTGGTCGGCTGGCACTGGAACAGGCTGGTTGGCTGGCACTGGAACAGGTAGAGCAGCTGGCACAGGCGGAGCAGCTGGCACAGGAACAAGCTGGGAGGCTGGCACTGGAACAGGCAGGTTGGCTGGCACAGGCTGGGCAGCTGGCACTGGAACAGGCTGGTCGGATGGCACAAGCTGGGCGGCTGGCACAGGAACAGGCTGAACAGATGGCACTGGAACAGATGGCACTGGGACGGGCTGAGCAGGTGGCACTGGGACAGGTTCAGCAGAGGGCACTGGGACAGGCTTGGTAACTGGCACGATGGTATTGGTTGGGAAGTACTTCCGTTTCTTTTTAGACTTAGTCACTGCAGGTTTGTTAACAGAAGGGGTGTATGAAGAGGATGGAATTAAGTAGGAGGAAGGGTTGGAATATGGCAGAGACACAGGGATGGTAACTGGAGGAGGTTTTTGTGGAGTTGTTACTGGTGAAAAGGAAGAAGCAGGTGGATTAAAGGCGGGGTAGGAAAAACAAGTAGAGACTGGACAATAATACTTGGTAGGATGCGGAATTAACTGAGCTGGGGTTGCCATTGGTGATGGACAGATGGATCGCTGAGAAGGCAGGTGGTTAATAGCAGGACTGGAACGGACTGGCTTGGCTGGAATCAGGAGATCTGACCATGCCTGCAGCACAGGTTGAACAAAAGCAGGTTCACACACACCTTGTCTAATCAGAGCCTGCACAAAACTAATACACTCAGATAACTTTTGCTGGGGACAGGAGGAATAATTCTCATCAAAATAAGCCGGATCATCCTCTAATAACCTCACCAGGGATTCAACTTGGTCACGACTAAAGGGGGGAGAGAAGTCATCACTACCATCAGGAATAAATGACACGGCCGGCTTAACACACAACCAAATTAATGCCTGAACATCATCAAAAGTCATGTATCCCTGATCCACCCAGGAATGAGCCGATCGGATAGTTTCCATCAGTTGGTCACTAGTCCAACCCTCCAAAACCTGACGACAAGCCCCCTCATCCTCTTCTGCCAGCAGAGAAAGGTAAAGGATTTCATTGTAATCCATGTTTTAGAGCAATGCACTACACCAGGATGGTTCCTCAATGCAGTCACGTCTGATCAAGGGATGGCCCTGGTATACTGTCAGGAGAATATAGTAGATCAGTACTGTGTGACTGCACAGAGGAGACCAAACAATATAATTAGTGAAGTAAAAGGTGTTTATTTACAAATAAGTGAGGACAACCAGTGCAAATAGCAAACAGTATATATAATCAAAAGGGAATACTGTATACATAAGTCAAGCCAGGCCGAGGTCATACACATGGGATATCAGCAGATGGGACAGGACAGAGCAGGGAACTGATGGATGGTCTAGCTGCGGGGTAAGGACTCAGGGGAGACAGGAACCAGAAAACAGGGCAGACAAGTCCAGGCGGGATCAGGATCAGGGATCAGAATCATGGAACAGGATCGAGGCACATAATCAGGATCAAGGCACAGAATCAGGATCAGAAGACGGGTTCAGAGTACAGGCTCAGGTCCGGAAAGGTATGACGATACCAGGGCGAGCTCTGCTTGAGCTCGCGGGGTATAAATAGTGCTGCTGATTGAGCTCAGGTTACAGCTGAGCGCAGAAAAGGCTGTGTGCTCCAAACTACCAAGAACCCCCCGCTGGTGGAGGCCAGTACTGCAGCCAAAATAACAGGCAGAATTACCAGCAGGGGGGACCATTCTGAACAGCAATATTGAAGAGTGACATGTTGGGTATCTATTTACTCGGTGTAACTTCATCTTTCATATTATGCAAAAACATTGGGCTAACTTGAATGTGTTTTTTTTTAAAGCACAAAACAGTTTCATTTCCAAAAAATTGCTGTGCAAATACCGTGCACGATAAAAAGTTGCAACGACCGCCATTGTATTCTCTAGGGTCTTTGCTAAAAAAAAGTATATATAATGTTTTGGGGTTCTGTGTAATTTTCTAGCAAATAAATTATATTGTTTTTACATGTAGGAGAGGAATGTCAGAATTGGTCTGGGTGCTCCAGAACGCCTGATGGTGCTCCCTGCATGTTGGGCCTCTGTAGGTGGCCAGGCTGTGTAAAAGTCTTACACATGTGGTATCGCCATACTCAGGAGGAATAGCAGAATGTGTTTTGGGGTGTATTTTGTGGTATGCATATGCTGTGTGAGAAATAACCTGCTAATATGAAAATTTTGTGGTAAAAAAAATCTTAATTTTGCAAAGAATTGTGGGAAAAAAATTACAACTTCAAAAAACTCACCATGCCTCTTTCCACAAAGGGGTCATTTGGGGGGTATTTGTACTTTTCTGGCATGTTAGGGTCTCAAGAAATGAGATTCAGGTGTGATCAATTTTCAGATATTGGCACCATAGCTTGTGGACGCTACAACTTTCACAAAGACCAAATAATATCCGCCAATTTGTATTTATTTTTACCAAAGATATGCAGCACTAAATTTTAAAACAGAAACAAAGAAAAATTTATTTTTTTACAGAATTTTCAGTCTTTTTTCTTTTATAGCGCAAAAAATAAACCCAACATGATTAAATACCACCAAAAGAAAGCTCCATTTGTGGGAAAAAAAGGACAATTTAATTTGGGTACAGTGTTGTATGACTGCGTAATTGTCATTCAAAATGTGAGAGCACTGAAAGCTGAAAATTGGTCTGGTTATTAAGGGGGTTTAAGTGCCCAGTGGTCAAGTGATTAACCACTTAAGACCCGGACCAATACGCTGGCAAATGACCCAAGGGGTTTTTGCGATTCGGCACTGCGTCGCTTTAACAGACAATTGCGCGGTCGTGCGACGTGGCTCCCAAACAAAATTCGCGTCCTTTTTTTCCCACAAATAGAGCTTTCTTTTGGTGGTATTTGATCGCCTCTGCAATTTTTATTTTTTGCGCTATATACAAAAATAGAGCGACATTTTTGAAAAAAAATCAATATTTTTTACTTTTTGTTATAATAAAAAACCAATAAACTAAATTTTAGTCAAACATTTAGGCCAAAATTTATTTAGCCACATGTCTTTAGTAAAAAAAAAATCGCATTAAAAAAAAATTAGCTACCTAGCGGGAACAGCGACACTAATACAGCGATCAGAAAAATGATTGCTTAGTGACGCTGGCAATAGGGAGTGAAAGGGTTAACTAGGGCAGAGATCAAGGGGTTAAAACTTTATTGGGGGGGGTGGGGGGGCTACCCTGACACTAACACTGACTGACTGTCACACTGTCTGTCACACTGACACTAAATACAGTAATCATACATGTATGATTACTGCATTCAGTGACACTGTGACAGGGGGGAGGGGGGGGCCATCGCGGGGGTTAAATGTGTTTTTGTGTGTGTGTAAGTGTGCTGTTGGTGCAGAATTACAAACGCCGAGGGAGAGATCACGTCGCTTCCTCCTTCCTGTGTTTACACAGGAGGAGGAAGTGACAGGGCGGGCGGGCGCGCACATTGGCTGGGAGCGATCCGGAGGGGGCGGATGAAAACGGATAGCCGCCCCCACTTGTCGGATCGCTCCTGCAGCCGCGCGGACCGCCGCATGTACGGGGGGGGGGTCCGATCGGACCCCCGATCCCCCCCAAGGCACCAACGTATATATACGTTGATGTGCCTGTCGGTGCCATTCTGCCGACGTAAATGTACATGCGGCGGTCCTTAAGTGGTTAACTAACAGTATACAGATCCATTAAAGAACATGAGCCCAGGGTACTCACGCCCGGTTAATGAAACAGTTGATATCCCATTCAACATTCATACCGTGGGGTGAGTAACTCCTGAGCTCATGTATCCAAAACGTCTCCAAACGGGAGACCCCTCTAAGGCAAGGGTCGCCCCTCCAATGGGGAATGAACTTGTCGATGACCTGGAACTGTGTGCCCTTAGGGTCCTTAGCATGGTGTTCTAAATAGTGCTTTGACACCATATGTTTGGGACAACCCTTTTGAATTGTGGCCAGGTGTTCGTTTACCCTAATGGCAAAATTTTTAATGGTACGTCCCACATACTGTAACTTGCAAGGGCAAGTAATGAGGTACACTATGAAGCTGGTGTAACAAGTAATAAAATGCTTCATAGTATACCTACGGTAGGCAACAGTGGAAATGAAAGTGTCGGTCCTATGTCTACCCGAAATATTGATGGCACACACATTACATTTCCGGCACGGATGGTACCCATTAATTTTGGGGAAGAACGAGGCCTTTTTGGGAGGGTCGATGGTATTGGGGGCTACATCACTCTGAATAGACCGTGCTATCCTAAAGATTACTCTTGCTTTATCAGGTAAGGAGGGTCCAAGTACCTTATCACTGCAGAGCACTTTCCAGTGTCTGTTTAAAATCTTTTTAATATCATTGTGTTGTGTGGAGTATTCCATGAAAAATGACCACTTAAACCTATCATCCCTTGAGCCAATGCCTATCGCCATTAGAGCACACCCTGATGTTGAGGGTTTGCGTCGGGGAAACACAGTTGATAAGATAGGCCTATACGCGGAAGATACTATCCTATACCTGGCAGATTAGGGTCCATCACTGCAAACAGCGCTACAACTTATTGAACAAATGGGTGGCTATTCAGGACTATGCATTAATTGGGACAAGTCCCAAACTCTCCCCAAAGATGTCCCCCCCCCTGTGGTGACCCCTCCACTGCCGCTCTCCAGAGTGTCCAGGATTAGATACTGTAGCAGGGTTCTGCCATCATAGACTATTACTAATAGCAATGCAGAACTGAATCTGTGCCGCTGTTCAAGTTATGCTGTACATAAGTTTAAAATTGTTAAGGCAATGCATTGTGGGAATTAGAGGAATCAGGAGACATGGACTCCATTGACGATTGATAGGGATGGACGACACTTCCCACAATGCCTCACCCTGTCTGAGCGCATGACACCCTCACACAGCCTGATGGAAAGGATTACTTAAAAGGAAGGGCGGGCTGATTCTCGCTCTCTTGGGACCTGCACGTCTTCCTCTGCGAAGCTGCGGAGACATTGTCAGACAAGCTGCTAGGCCCAAGCCTGGGCCTGGATCCACCGAGAGACCAACCACCCAGAGGGAAACAAGCTCGAGTGTGCCCAGCTCATGTTCCAGGAGATCGGATGGATGAATCGACTGCTGACCGGAGCTGTGGAAAGCCAAACACCAGAGGCCTGACATTGTGTCGTAGCTGCGGAGCGGTTCATCTCTGCGAGAAGCTCAGGCGGACTAGGCCTATTTGGGTGAGAGGGCACATGCCCAAGTTTCAAACACATAAACTTTGTGACATGCAGTGCCTCACATCTCAGTAAAGACACACTGTTTGCTGGTTCATTAAGGACTACCGTAAAGCCACATTGTTTATAATTGACTTATGCTGACTGGAGGATCGGAGCATTACACCAGTGTTTTTTTTTTTTAAATTTGAAAGATCCCCATATCTTCTTATTTCCTCTAATATTTTAGGTAGAGATATTTTTGGTTTGGTCACGTATAGGAGCACATCATCGGCATATGCTGCCACCTTATGTTCCTCCTCTCCCACTCTCACCCCCCCTATGTCTGGGTTGTTTCTTATCTTGCACAATAATGGTTCCAGAGCTATTATATATAGGAGAGGTGAGAGTGGGCAACCCTGTCTTGTTCCGTTCATCATATCTAGCACCGACGATACGCTCCCGTTGACCTTTACTCTTGCCGTTGGGGATTTGTATAGGTTACCCACCCATTTCATATATCTGGGACCCAGTCCTACGCTTCTCAGGGTATCCATCATAAACCCCCAGTCGACTCTGTCAAATGCTTTTTCAGCATCAAATGACATGAGTACGACTGGGGGTTTCTTCTTTTTCCCTTCCTGTAGTAGAAGGATCGTTCTTAGACTATTGTCCCGACCTTCTCTGCCTGTTACAAATCCCGTCTGGTCGGAGTTTATTAATTCCGGCATAAACGGCTTAATTCTTGTTGCCAGTATCTTTGCAAAATTTTTTATGTCGACATTTAATAGTGCGATTGGGCGGTAATTAGAGCAAAGGGTGTTATCCTTTCCTATTTTGGCTATGATTGAAATATTAGCAAGAAGTGATTCTTTCCTTACTTCTTCTGTTTCACCTATTTTATTAAAATAGATGTACATCTCTGGGGTCAGTTGATCTTTAAATTTTTTTATAATATTTGATTGGCAGTCCATCTGGGCCTGGACTTTTCCCCCCGGGTGTTTTTTGAATCGCTTGATTTATTTCTTCTTGTCAACAACGAAACGTACGTCGAGGCGGTACCTGGGCACGCATTACTAACTCACTTCCGGTTTCCTGGTTCTCAAGCTGACGGAGGTGGAACGCACGCCGGCCTCACCAGCTTACCACACTATCTCTCTCCATATCCCTACACATCTACAGCTTCAGTGCCGGGAATACGGGCACCACTTCAAGTATTGTCTACCGTCTTTTGCACGATCGCTGTATTCAATGTTTTGCTGTTATTTTGCTGTTATAGTGTTGTGGCACGATTTTCACATATATTTTTCACAGTATTGTCGCATAGTAATATATGCCATATCATTAGTTAGCGCCCCTCATTTCACTTGTTCACACGTATAATTCAGCACTCTGTATTATTAGGGAGCAGCTCTTAACAATTGCACTATTACCCTCCCCCCAATTTATTTTGGCGCGAGATTCCCCCAATTTTTTTCATTAGATCTCTTAGTTGAGTCCTCTTTATTATGATTTCCTGATACACTTCATTGTCTTTTTGATTTTTATGTTTAACTTCTAATTCTTGTAGTTCTCTGATTATCCTGTTTCTATTCGCTTCTCTTCTCTTTTTTTTTCCTGCACCTAAGGAAATAAGTTTTCCTCGGATGTAGGCCTTATGGGCTTCCCATGTAGTTGATATACTCAACTGTGAAGTATTCACCTATATCTGTTCTTATTGTGTCGCAAACTTCTATGTCATCTATTAACTCCTCATTCAGGTTCCAGGTCCCCTTCCTCTCTTCCACTTCTATGAAGTGTATTTTCACTGAGACGGGGGCATGGTCTGAAATTGACATCACCCCTATCGCGGCATTGTTTACGTACTCTAGAATATCATGGTCTACCATTATATAGTCCAATCTCGAATACATTTTATGTACCGGAGAGTAGAATGTATAGTCTCTTTTGTTTGGATATGTGATTCTCCATGCGTCTATTAAATGGTTTTTAGAGAGTTTTTTTTTCACTATTTGTTGTTGCTTACTGTTCCCTTTATCTATCGTCGACACTCTATCTAACTGTAGATCTAAGGTAAAATTAAAGTCTCCCGCTAGGACTACATTACCATGTTTAAAGTCCATTAACTTGTTAAGGATCTTCTTTAACCACTTAAAGACCCCCGCACGCACATATACGGCCACAACATGGCTCGTACAGGCACAAGGGCGTAAATTTACGTCCCCGCCTGAGTGCGGTTCGGGGGTCCCATCGGGACCCCCTCCGCGGCGTGCGGGGGTCTCCCTACCTCTGGGAGCGATCCGGGATCTGCGGGCGGATGTCCGTGTTTTCCGCCCCCCCCGCGATCGCTCCCAGCCAATGGGAGCGCGCTCCCAGCCAATGGGAGCGCGCTCCCAGCATGTCACTTCCTCCTCCTGTGTTTACACAGGAAGGAGGAAATTATGTATTCTCTCATCGCAGCGCTGTTTCCCAGCGCTGCTGATGAGAGAAGACATGACAAGTAAGTGTGCACCAACACAACACTGACACACACTCACATAGGCATATTAACCCCTTGTGATCGCCCCCCCCACCCCCCTGTCACAGTGTTACTGAATGCAGTGATTTAATCACTGCATTTAGTGTCAGTGTGACAGGCACTGTAAAAAACAGTTAGTGTTAGGTTCAGGATAGCCCCCCCACCCCCCCTAATAATGTTTTAACCCCCTGATCACTGCCCTAGTTAACCCTTTCACTCCCTATTGCCAGCGTCACTAAGCGATCATTTTTCTGATCGCTGTATTAGTGTCGCTGTTCCCGCTAGGTAGCTATTTTTTTTTATTGCGATTTTTTTTTTTTTTACTAAAGACATGTGGCTAAATAAATTTTGGCCTAAATGTTTGACTAAAATTTAGTTTATTTGATTTTTTTTTAACAAAAAGTAAAAAATAGTGTTTTTTTTTCAAAAATGTCGCTCTATTTTTGTATATAGCGCAAAAAATAAAAATCGCAGAGGTGATCAAATACCACCAAAAGAAAGCTCTATTTGTGGGAAGAAAAGGACGCAAATTTTGTTTGGGAGCCACGTCGCACGACCGCGCAATTGTCTGTTAAAGCGACGCAGTGCCGAATCGCAAAAACACCTTGGGTCATTTACCAGCGTATTGGTCCGGGTCTTAAGTGGTTAAATATCTGTGGGGTTGTTTGTTAGGGCAATATACATTGGCCAGCGTATACCGTTTACCGTGTAGAATTCCTCTGAGGAAGAGATAACGCCCGTCTGTATCTACTATCCTATCTTCTACTTTGAAACTTACGTTTTTCCCTATCCCTATAGCTACCCCTCTCGATCCTTTCTGGGGGGAATCACCATAATACCATGTTGGGGTTGCCCGAGAGTACAGCCTAACTCTCGAATCCAGAGTTATATGCGTCTCCTGGAGAAACACTACATCTGCAGAAAGTCTCTCGATCTCCTTTAAGGTCATGTGTCTTTTCTGTGGCGAATTAAGTCCCCTCACGTTAAAGGTAACAAAATTTACATCAGACATATGTTTATGTTTTTGTTTTTTTTCTCTTTACCCTTTTTTTCTCTCCTCTGTTCAATCTCTTTATTTTAATTTGGTGGTCGGCCGTCCCTTTATTTCTATCTTTCCCCTCTGTCCCTCCCCCACCCCCCTCATCCTCCCTCCCCGTGCCCCCCCACTCCTCCTCCCTCCACCTCCCCCTCCCCTCCCCCCATTCCCGATATGGAATCTTGACCCTACGGTCTACTTTGGGGGCCTCCTTTCTTACACCCCCTTGTGTAAGAGTGCTCCCCGACTTGAGGCGGAGTACAATTTGCCATTACCTCCCTTCCCCTGTTCCCAGGGGAATTACCTCGAGGCAGTCATGAGCTCCAGTTCCCCGGTCTCCCCGCCCCCCTGCGCCTAGTTACATGTTTTCTTTTACATCACTGAAAACCCCCCCCCCCCTCCACACCACCCTTCCTCCATTCTCACCGCCCCCTCTTTAGTAACTATTTGGTTCTGGAATTGCTAATTTTTGACAGAACTCAGGTATTTCATCCACAAATCTTAGTTTCGCCGTAACCCCACTCTTTCTACCAATCAGACATGCCGGGAATCCCCAGTTATACTGTATTTCTAATTCTTGTAGCTCCCGTAGTAGTAGTTTCAGGTTTCTTCTTCTTCTAAGCGTTGCTTGGGATAAGTCCTGGTATATTTGAATGTTATTGTCCTCGAATTTAATTGGGGACTTCCCTCTCAGGTTTTTCCATAATTGGTTTTTCTCTTCCCAGCTTTCGAACCTTATTATGATATCTCTAGGGATGTCTTGAGGGATCTCTCTAGGTCTCCTAATCCGGTGAGCTCGTTCTATTTTTAATGGGGAGGTTATTTGTCTATCCAAAATAGGATTACAGATTTTTTGAATAATTTCTGGAAGGTTTTCTGTCTGGGCGGAATCGGGAACTCCGCGTATCCTAATATTTTTCCGTCTGTCTCTGTTTTCCTGGTCTTCTGCCTTATACGCTTGTTCCTTTTGCTCTTTTTTTATTTCTAGGATTTCCTCTTCTAATTTCTTGATAGTATTAAAATTGTAGTCTGTTTTTTTTTCAACTTCTTCTAGTCTTTCCAGCAAAGATCCCATATTTTTCCTCCATTCTCTCCATTTGTGTTGTTAACGCTTTTTCTAAAGAAGCAAACACTTCCTGCATGTCGATCTTAGTTGGTAGTGCCATTCCTAATGTTTGTTCTACTGCGTCCTGTATTATGTCTGTCTCGAGCTCTATTGCTGTCTCTGATAGAGTGTCAGGGTTTGCTGAGCTGTTTGGATTGATTGAAGTAAGTTTTATCTTTTCCTTTTTTTTCTCCCTCTCATTCATCCCCTGTGTTACATATTTGCTCATTGGCCCCGGACTTTGACTCAGACGGGGGGTCGAAGCCGCTCCCCCTCTGGCGCCTCTTGCCCTAGTACTCATCTCGATAGTTTTCTCTATTAAAGAATTTTGAGAATAATATAATAAAAATAGACAACAATCTCCCCTTACGTGGGGGTCTTCTTTCTCTTCCTTTTTCCCCTCACTATTCAAAAGAGTTCTTTAGGGTTAGGGGGCTAAGGTGATATTTAAGTACTTAAATGTACTTGTATGTATATGATTTAGCCACACTTAAGAGTATGGGTTTTAAAGAGGGAGAGAGTATAATACAGAAAAATATTCTAGTGATTGTTTGTTGCGTCAGCTTTTACTGCAATGGTCAGCTGTGTCATATTATGGCGATAATACTGTACTAATAGTACTGTTGTGATCTCCAAAAAAAAAGGCAGAAGGAAAACGCAAGGAAGGAAGGAGAGCACAATGACAATGACTCTTCCAGCGCCCAAATAGTTTACATAGTAATTTACCTGTAGTTTACCTATAAATTACCAGTTCTTTCATCTTATTTTGCCGCTTGCATCACCAACTTCACCAACTTTACTTATTTCATTGATCTTACTTATTTTCGTTTCAACTCATGCTCATGCTTTACATGTAACAATAATTCAGCAATTCAGCAATAGATGATGAAAATGATGTAAGTGATGTTTTTACTTACTGTCTGCAGAATCAGTTCAGGTCTTTAAGAAACCCAAGCCCCTGTCCAGGTCCATGTTCTTCGGTCTGAAATACTTTGGTTTTTTTGTACTTACAGTTTTGCTGGTTTTCTGTGAATTTGGTCATCAGTGGTGAATTGGTGGTTTGAGCTGTATTTGGTAGTGTACTGTGAGCAGGCTACTGAAGTATACGAGGCTGACCGTGACCGCCGTTCACATACCCCTCTCTGGTTTACACAGTGGCTAACTCACAGCTTGCCTCTCTCACATTGCTCAGGAGAGCCGATGTCCAGTATCCGGGTCCGGTATCCGGACCCCCCCACACCGCTACCTGCGGTTCCTTTGTCACACCAGCCCGCCGTGCAACTCCCTGCAACCGAGCCGGAGCAATGCGGCAGCCGTCAGATACGCCGGGTCCACGTGACCAAACACAGGGACGGGCTGCAGACACAGGCACTACGAGGGCAGTGAGGCGCCAATCAGGGTAAGTTTTAACCTCGGTTCAGCAGTGAAGGGAGCGAGGGGAGCGGAGGGGTTGCCCTCAACAGGAGAGCGGGGTCAGAGCGGGGTTGACGGGGGCCGTCAGCCAGAGGACGGATACTCGCATAACCATCGCAGCGCCGCGGGACCTGCTGGAGCTCACATCCTAGCCGCCCCCGACGTGAGGACCGCGTCATCCTAGACTCCTCCCTCTAACCACACCAGTGTTAATCATCCCTTAGACAGAGTTTAAAGACCCCTGTGGATTACAAATACATTTTAAAAGTGCACCAACGAGCTCATGGACAGATTTTTACCACAGAGGAACTTTCTGAACTTTAGCAGGTTAGGCCTCAATAGATTACCCACTAGGGTGAGCTCACAAGCATAGGCCATTTAAGTTAGATTATATAACTTAGTCTTTTGAAAGCTCTTTTTGTTATTGTTGCTGGCTTCTGAAAAGGGCTCTTTTCAGATTTTATATATATATATATATATATATATATATATACTGGCCCAGATTCACGTACATCTGCGCATTATTGGACCGGCGTAGCGCACCGCCTTTACGTTAGACTTGCGCAATTTTGCCGCGTAATCACCCTATTCTCGTAGCTTTTGCGCAGGAAATTGCGCATACGCAACGTTTTTCCAGAGGCGTAAGGAGGAGTAATACAAATGGGGAAGGACGTGGGCGTGTTACATTGAAATGAGCCGTGACCCCATGCAAATGAAGGGCCGGCCGGCTCGCGCATGCGCGCGACCATGTCAGCTCCGATGTGCGCATGCTCACAACTCGGGAGTGGCGCAATCAGTGAAATTGGAAATGGACTAGGGCAACGTTGTGAACTACGCAAACAGCATAAATAGACACACACAAACGCACTTCCTTTGCAAAAGTACATCCCTTTGTCCCTTCCCATTTAACAAAGTGCTTTTGTTCTTGTTGTTCGTTGCGGTGTGTTTTGTAGTTGTCAGATTAGTGTTCTGTGTGATCAAGTGGTTGTTAGTAGATTTTTGAAAGTGGTTTTTGATAAGTGTTTGAGAGACTGTTTGTTTGATTGATATATTTCTTTTTGTTTCTTTTCCTGCTGTATTTTTTTTTATTTTTTGGGGACTGTTTCTTGGTGAGTAGTTTTCTCTGTGTGTGTGTGTTTTTTTGTGATTGGTTGTGCTTGTTTGTGTGCGAGAATTTTGTTGACTGGGACTGTTTTTTTTTGGAAGGATGACTGAGAGAAAACGAAAGCTTAATTTTACAGTTGTGGAAAAACAGATTCTTGCCCGGGCCATTAGCGAGTATGGGCGTTACCTCCACGGCCCAGAGAGTGCCAACACCACCCCGGCCAGGAGGAGGGAGATTTTGGATAGGATCACTGACCAGGTGAATTCTGCGGGGCAGGGGGAGACACGGACCAGGTCTGGGATTGACAAAAAAATCAATGACCTCCGGCGTCTGGTCAAAAAGAAGTTGGCCAGAATGCATGCCCATGCCAGGGGCACAGGAGGGGGCCCACCATGCCGTATTAGCCTGACAGCGGAGGAGCGTGCGGTGGCCCTGACCTTTCATCGGCATGAAGTTGAGGGCCTGCCCGGCTTTGACTCCAGTCCCCAGCCCGTGGTGCCAGGTAAGTTGTTTTCTTTTTTAATATCAGGTGTGTAGCATGTGTGGGGGAGGGGGTGAAAGGGAATATGTGGCAAGTGTGTGGATCCTCCAACCTGTGAATGTTTTGTGTCATCCACAGATGTGCAGGAGGGTGCAGGGCCATCTGGCCTGACCGCACCAACCCCAGGACAGCAGCCTAATGAGGCCCCCCCAACAAGGCCGGAGTCCGCGGAGGAGGTTCAAGAGGAGGAGGACAATCATGAGGAGCAGGACAATCATGAGGAGGAGGAGAATCATGAGGAGGAGGAGTCCATGTCAGGCACTGGACGTTTGGGTTTTGAGGACTCCTCCCCTCTGGCTGGCAGCAGGCAGGCCTCCCTAAGGGGGAGCCCCCCCCCTCCTCCCCCAACATGGCTCCCCTCACAAGGGCCTCCCCTTCTCCCCGGCCACAAGCATCAGCTGGAGGCAGGATGTCATCCCAGACCACCAGGGGGTTGGCCGATCTCCTGCCCGCCACCCTGAGAAGGGACCAGTTCCTCCAGACCCGCCATCTGGGACAGGTCAGCCAGACATTGGTGCGGATGGAGGAGAGCCTGTCCTCCATCAAGGATACGCTGGGGAACCTGGACTCCCACTCCTGGGCTTTCACAACCTGCCTAAATGAGCTGCAGACGACATCAGCAGGCGTTGGGCAGGATGTGAGGGCCCTTACCCTGGCTATCCAGGCCAACACGGCAACAGTTGGTGCTGCCCTGGACAGAATTGCCGTGGCCTTGGAGGGCAGAGATCAGGGGCTGATCCTCCTTCCCCGGTTTTACCCCTTCCCCATGAGTCTCCCCTGAGAAGCCGGGGCCGTGGCCGGGGGCGCCCCAGGCGTGGCTCACGCAGAGGGCAGTAAATTTGTTTTTCCCCCAATATTTTATTTTTTTTCAATTTTTTTATTTTATTTTTTTGCTGGACATTTTTTGATTTTGCAGGTCATTTTTTTTTTTGGGGTTGTGAATGCTGTGTGAATGTGGGGGTGACATTCCTGCCGGAAAAGGGGTGTCACCCTCAATTTTGGTGGAGAAGGGTTCCCCAGGACCAGGGAGAAGTGATCCCCAGGTCCGTGTGAATGGTGTATGAATGTACAGTGACATAATTGGAGCCTTGGCGTGGCGTTGCTGCTCACAAGTCCAGCATGGTGGACTGGTGCCAATCCAATTTGATGTGGATGTGGGGTGTGTGTGCTAGGGACCACAGTGGTGTGCATGCATGCATTCTCATTGTGCCATGATTAATGTGTATGTTTAACGTGCAAAGATGCCCAATGTGAGCTGTCTCCTGGCTGCTCTTCCCTCAGAAGACGGGTTAACCTCGGTTAGGGGGGGATTGTCTGGTTCAGGGGTCAGGTCATCACGTAGGTCAATCTGCAGGCCCTTTCTTTCTGCAAAGTTGTGCAGCATGCAACATGCACCGATGATCTGGCACACGAAGTTTGGGGAGTACAAGAGGGTACCCCCAGACTTATCCAGGCATCGGAAACGTGACTTTAGGATGCCAAAGGTGCGCTCCACCACTGCTCGTGTTTGGGCATGTGCTTGATTGTATCTTTCCTCTCCTGGAGTTTGGGGGTTCCTGATAGGAGTCATGAGATGGGGTCCCAGTGGATATGCAGAGTCACCTGTAAGGGAAAAGATAGGAGGATGTTAGTCATGCATGTGCCCCTTGTGATGTGCATCATGGGAGGGGATAGTCATGCCTGCCACCCATGTCACTCACCAACCAGCCAGGTGTCCCCATACACGTTCTGATCGAATTCCATTCGGATGTGGCATTGATTGTATATGTAGCTGTCATGGCTGGACCCTGGGTGTTTGGCACGGACGTGCCATATGAGGCCTTGGGCATCGACTATCACCTGTACATTGATGGAATGCCAATGCTTCCGATTGCGGTACATGTGCTCTGTCTCCTGGGGGGGGCTGGAGTGCCACATGTGTGCAATCAATGGCCCCCACAGTGCGTGGGAATCTGGCAATTCTGTAGAAATCTGTCATTGCCTTCAGCCGCAGGTCCTCAGTGGTGGGTTTGATGATTTGGTTAGCCATGCGTCTGAGTATTGCAGGGACAACCTGGTGCACACATCTGCTCATGGAGGACTGTGACATCCCAGCCACCACTCCACTTGTACGCTGAAAAGAGCCACTAGCAAGGAAATGGAGTGTTGCCAGGACCTTGACCAGTGGCTGCACTGCGTGAGCGGTGTGTTGGGCTGGTGATGTCATCCTGCAGGGTTGTGGTTAATTCCAGGATGGCATGAGGGGTGAATCTGAAGATGCGATACACCTCAGAATCACTCATGCCAAACAGGTCTATGCGGGTATGGTATATCCTCTCCCGTGCCATCCTCCGTGCCCTCCTCCTTCTTTGTTCATCTAAAGTCAGTAGTATAGCTATGCGCGACGATGCCCCTGGCATGTTGGCATACAGATTGTTGAGCAACACGTGTGACTGCTGAGCTGCTCACTAACAGTGTTGCTTTATCTAACAAGTAGACTTTTTTTCTTTTTTTAGACCAGCTTTTATCAGCTCTAATTTTAGACAGGACATTTTGCTGTTGCGCACACTGCGTCGCCTGCGCTGCACCAACGTTGTTTTGTGGATCCCCGTAAGTCCCTCATTAGCATATTTGACTAGCAAATCAATGGTGTGTCTATCGCACTTTTGCGCGGACGGATGTGCCAGTCTAACGAAATTACGCGGGACAAAAAATTCGATTTTTTGCGTATCTCGTTCTGGGGATGCCGCGCAACGAAACGCACGCGCACATTTAGACTTACGCACGCGCATCTCCTGTTGCGCAGGCGTAATCGCTCTGTGAATCTGGGCCACTGTGTTTATAACCTGTTCTCTGTTTTTTTTCATTGATACATGACAAGTAAAAACCTTTCTTGATTTAATTGCATTTATTGTGAAGTGTGGTTTCTCCTGAAGTCTGCAATCAAGAAAGAGGTAACAGTGATATTGCATGTTGATCCTAGCTGTCTCATCTGTATATTATTGGAATCTCTCAGTTTCACTCGAGATTCACAATTAATTTACAGCTTGCTTTTCAAGGGCGGGTTCGAGCCACTTAATGGGGGTGAATAGATTACTGAAAGTAGATCCCAAATCAAACCAGTGGCTCCTGCGGGGGTAGCGCTACACGACCTAGGAGTTGAGGTCACCAGGAGACTAGCAGATTATATACCTCTGAATGTGGCACCGCTGTTTGACATGATCAAACTCAAGACACAAACGTAGGCTAGATTACCCTTAGGGGTGATGGGGCGCATAAATATTATAAAAAATTATTATTTTGCCCAAAATGTAATACATGGTGTGGCACGTCCCTCTATACATTCCCTTAAAAACCTTTAAGCAAATGGAAGCTATTCTGAATTCCTTTGTGTGGGGGAGTGGTAGACACAAACTTGCTTGGCACATTTTAAAGAACCCAACGGATATGGGAGGTGTTTCCCTGCCATACCTCCATGAGTACTACTTAGCCTCGCAGCTCTCACCTATTTCACTTCAATACCTCGCAACTTCAACGCTATAGGTCCTTAATTTGCGACAAACCCAGGCACCCGGCGCATACGCCCCTTCAGGCAATCCTCCGTGGGAAACAAACACAAAAACAGGCCTTGAGGTATAACTCTGGGATGTTATAGCATCACCAACAGATTTGGGAAATATCCCTTAAAAAACAGAATGTTGGGAAATTTTATTGCCATACCCCATTGTGGCTTAACAGCCATATGCCAGAGCTAGCAGGGGTCCCCAAATCGGTGGTGTGGGCCAGACACGGAATAACACACTTGCACCAAGTCCTATCAAGCCCAGGGCTCAAGCAGTTTCAGGCATTTAGAGAGGAATTTTCGCTCCCACAGCACTTAGCATTTAAATACCTGCAGCTCCGTCATGCGCTCCGAACCCAGCTGCCATCACTAGACGTAAAGACGGAACCCCCGCCGGTACTGGATATTGTTTTGGGGAGTGATCCCTCCAAACTTATTTCGCACCTATACCGCACCATTAGACATGTACAGTAGCTAGAAAGCTAAGACAACTTGGGAACGGGACGTAGGCTCAATAGAGGGCGTGGACTGGGATGAAATACTAGAGGGGACCAAGACTACATCACCTAAACTGTCAGACAGACTGACGCAACTTTATATTGTCCACAGAGCCTACCTAACACCACTGAGACTGGCCAAATTCCAACGCACACCCAATCCGACCTGTCGTCTGTGTCAGTCCACGCGTGGCACGTTTTATCATCTCATTTGGAGTTGTCCAAATATTCAGACTTACTGGACGCAAGTTGTCCGCTTTCTGCATGACAATATGGGTCCCCTGTGGTGCTTGACCCTAAGTTGTGTATTCTGGGGCTGATGCCTGACGTAGAGGTGGATAAATATCACACAATTTTCATATTGTAAAAAAAAATGTTTTGCTCGGAAAGTAATTGCCCATGGATGCAGGATTTACTCCCCACTCTACCGATGTGGAAAAAGGCTGTTAATGACATCTTGCTATTCAAGAAGCTGATCTACACACACAGGGGCTCCACACAAAAGTATTCCAAGGTTTGGGACAGATGGCTAGAGGATGGAGAAACGTGAGTCTGATTGTCTTACCCAAAGGTTGTTCCATACTAAAATGCTCCTTTGTCCTCGTGAACATGTGAATGTATGACTAGTGGTATGTGAGTTGACAAAAATAAGCATGTATTTTACCGTATGACACTGTATTTTTTATTGACAAATGTGTTTCACCTGTTTTGTATTATGTGCCTTAAATGAATAAAGTTGTTTTTTTCCCCAAGTAAAAAAATAAAAAAACTATCATCCCTACCGATTGGGGGTTTATCGGCCAAAGGGGAAGGTCTCTCAATGATAGAAACTACATTAATAGCTTCATCCAACGCAAGGGGCTGATACCCCTTATCAAGGAATCTCTCCCTTAAGGCACTACATTGGAGCTGAAAATCTCTCTCATTGGTACAGTTCCTCCTAAGGCGGAGGAACTGACTTTGAGGAACAGACTCCAACCATTGATGGTGATGGCAACTATCGACTGGAATGTATCCATTCCGGTCGGTATGTTTGAAGTAAGTTTTGAATTCAAAATGGCCATCAATGGCTGAGATCTCCAGGTCCAAAAAATGAATGGACGTAGAGCTAGCCTGGTATGATAGAATAATGCCACGATCATTGTCATTCAGGCAGGCCATAAAGGAGTCTAGAGACTCCCTTTTGCCTTTCCAGAGGAAGAGGATGTCGTCTATATAACGTGCCCACCAGGCCAATTCCGGTCTTTTTAGAGCATAGACGACATCCTCTTCCCACTGGGCCATGAACAGATTCGCGAGGCTGGGGGCATATTTAGCCCCCATAGCCACGCCCTTGATTTGGGAGAAAAAATTTCCCTGGAACCAGAAATAATTATGTCTGGTGGCAAAATCTAAAAGTTCCACGATGAAATTTCTCTGGATCGTAGACAATGACAGATTTCTTGTGTGAAACAACTCCACTGCCGCCAGACCTAACTGATGTGAGATGCACGTATACAATGCCGATACATCGGCTGTTACCAGTAAAATCTCATCTTGATAATGAGCTTTCTCTAATAGTTTAATAGTATCCCTCATATCTTTCAAATATGAAGGGATTAACCTAACTAGAGGCTATAGAAAACAATATATTTGCCAATGCGTGAGTTGACCGAGTCAATCGCACTGACAATGGGATGCCCAGGGGGATTGACTGGGTCTTTATGGACCTTCGGCAAATAATGAATGATAGGGATATGAGGGGCTAGTGGAATCAGGTAATCGGCCTCTTTTTTATTTAAAAGAGACCCAAAGTGTGCCAAGAAAATATCCCTCACACCATTACACCACCAGCAGCAGCCTTAACCGTTGCTACAAGGCAGGATGGATCCATGCTTTCCTTGTTGATTACACCAAATTCTGACCCTAGCATCTGAATGTCGCAGCTGAAATCAAGACTCATCAGACCAGGCAATGTTTTTTCAGTCTTCTATTGTCCAATTTTGGTGAGCCTATGTGAATTCTAGCCTCAGTTTCCTATTCTTAGCTGACAGGAGTGGCATTTGGTGTGGTCTTCTGCTGCTGTAACCCGTCTGCTTCAAAGTACGATGTGTTGTGCATTCAGAAATGTTATTCTGCATACCCTGGTTGTAACGCGTGGTTATCCGAGTTACTGATGCCTTTCCATCATCTGGAACCACTCTGTCCTGTCTCCGTTGACCTCTGACATCAGCAAGACATTTTTGTCCACACAACCGCCGCTCACTGGATATTTTTTCTTTTTTGAGACCATTCTCTGTAAATCCTAGAGATGATTGTGCATCAAAATCCCAGTAGATCCGCAGGTTTTGAAATACTCAGACCAGCTCCTTTGGCACTAACAACCATGCCACATTCAAAGTCACCTAAATCCCCTTTATTCCCAATTCTGATGCTCAGTTTGAACTTCAGCAAGTTGTCTTCACCACACCTAGATGCAATGAGTTGTTGCCATGTGATTGGCTGATTAGCAATTTGTATTACCAAGAAATTGAACAGGGGTACCTAATAAAATAGCCAGTCAGTGTATAGTGAGAATAATTTTTACTTTTGGATGTCGGCAGGGTGTTGGACAATGTAAAAGTTTTCATGGAAATAATACGGTCAATGTGTGTTCATATTTAAGCAATTACCTGTTCATAGTTTTTCATCAAATACCATATATAGGCATGGTTTACCATTATTGCTCCCTACATATACAGTGCGGAAAATAAGTATTTGAACACCCTGCTATTTTGCAAGTTCTCCCACTTGGAAATCATGGAGGGGTCTGAAATTGTCATCGTAGGTGCATGTCCACTGTGAGAGACATAATCAAAAAAAAATTCCAGAAATCACAATGTATGATTTTTTTTAACTATTTATTTGTATGATACAGCTGCAAATAAGTATTTGAACACCTGAGAAAATCAAAGTTAATATTTGGTACAGTAGCCTTTGTTTGCAATTACAGAGGTCAAACGTTTCTTGTAGTTTTTCACCAGGTTTGCACACACTGGAGGAGGGATTTTGGCCCACTCCTCCACACAGATCTTCTCTAGATCAGTCAGGTTTCTGGGCTGTCGCTGAGAAACACAGTTTGAGCTGCCTCCAAAGATTCTCTATTGGGTTTAGGTCTGGAGACTGGCTAGGCCACGCCAGAACCTTGATATGCCTCTTACAGAGCCACTCCTTGGTTATCCTGGCTGTGTGCTTCGGGTCATTGTCATGTTGGAAGACCCAGCCTCGACCCATCTTCAAAGCTCTAACTGAGGGAAGGAGGTTGTTGCCCAAAATCTTGCAATACATGGCCCCGGTCATCCTCTCCTTAATACAGTGCAGTCGCCCTGTCCCATGTGCAGAAAAAACACCCCCAAAGCATGATGCTACCACCACCATGCTTCACAGTAGGGATGGTGTTCTTGGGATGGTACTCATCATTCTTCTTCCTCCAAACACGGTTAGTGGAATTATGACCAAAAAGTTCTATTTTGGTCTCATCTGACCACATGACTTTCTCCCATGACTCCTCTGGATCATCCAAATGGTCATTGGCAAACTTAAGACGGGCCTTGACATGTGCTGGTTTAAGGAGGGGAACCTTCCGTGCCATGCATGATTTCAAACCATGACGTCTTAGGCCGCGTACACACGATCAAATCTGTCTGCTGGAAACGGTCTGCTAGACTGTCCCAGCAGACAGATTCGATCGTGTGTACGGGCGAGCCGACGGATTTGGCCACCCGACAGATTTCAAAGCATGCTTTGAAATCTTTTGGGTGGGAACCCGTCTGCCCGACATGTCTGCTGGTTAGTACACTTACCAGCAGACATGTCGTCTCGCACCGGCGCCGAATGGATTTGGCGCATGCGCGGAAGTGTTTTTTACTTCCTGGTGCGGTGACGTGGCGGCGTCAACGTCACCGCCACGTCTGCTGGCGGGGATTTTGGTTTGCTCGTGTGTACACGCGAGCAAACCAAAATCCAAAGAGACAGATTTGTTCAAATCGGTCGGACAGACCGTTTTGAACAAATCTATTGCCTCGTGTTTACGAGGCCTCAGTGTATTACCAACAGTAACCTTGGAAAGGGTGGTCCCAGCTCTTTTCAGGTCATTGACCAGCTCCTTCCATGTAGTCCTGGGCTGATTTCTCACCTTTCTTAGGATCATTGAGACCCCACGAGGTGAGATTTTGCATGGAGCCCTGTCCGAGGGAGATTGACAGTCATGTTTAGCTTCTTCCATTTTCTAATGATTGTTCCAACAGTGGACCTTTTTTCACCAAGCTGCTTGGCAATTTCCCCGTAGCCCTTTCCAGCCTTGTGGAGGTGTACAATTTTGTCTCTAGTGTCTTTGGACAGCTCTTTGGTCTTGGCCATGTTAGTAGTTGGATTCTTACTGATTGTATGGGGTGGACAGGTGTCTTTATGCAGCTAATGACCTCAAACAGGTGCATCTAATTTAGGATAATAAATGGAGTGGAGGTGGACATTTTAAAGGCAGACTAACAGGTCTTTGAGGGTCAGAATTCTAGCTGATAGACAGGTGTTCAAATACTTCTTTGCAGCTGTATCATACAAATAAATAGTTAAAAATTCATAAATTGTGATTTCTGGAATTTTTTTTTTTTGATTATGTCTCTCACAGTGGACATGCACCTACCATGACAATTTCAGACCCCTCCATGATTTCCAAGTGGGAGAACTTGCAAAATAGCAGGGTGTTCAAATACTTATTTTCCGCACTGTACATTATGTTTCCTATACAGTACACAGAACAATGATGGGTTTGCTTTCCCTTTGCAGTCTTTTGATGTCTCTGTCTATCAAGATTTCCTTGGAAGCCATTGAATGGACACTAAGCATACCCAGGGGCTTTACACCTTGGGTTAAAAACAACTGTGAATGCAGTACATACTGTTGGTGGGTTAAGCAGTCAAGCAAACATATAACATTTAGACGTCCTTTTATTGGGCAGTCAGTTGCAATGATGGACCCTACACAATCAACCTTTACCTATGACAATATCCCGGTCAGGATTATCTTGTGATGTCCCTACCCTCCAAGCACCTCACTGTCACCGCAACATAGTGAACCACCAGATGGTTTGGCATCCACACCACTTTCTTCCAACTACTTGGTGAGCCCAATTGGTTCTAATTATGATTCGGTCTGGGTATGGGTATCTATCCTGCTCTCCCCTTTTTTTCCTCCTGTCCCCCCTCCCCCTTTCCCCCCCCCTACCTTCCCTCTAAACCTTCCCAAGCCCCCCCTGCACCTTCCCTCCCCTATCCCAGCCCCTTACCCTCCTCAATATGTTTTGCAAGAACAGTAATTGCCCGGGGGTATCCCTGAGGTTCTGTTTTTCCAATTTTACCATGCATTTTTTGTTCAACAATTTTATATAATAAAATGTATTTTATTTTATTTGTATGTCAATTCTTATTGAGTACCGATATAGTCCAATCATCGCTTCTGAGGGAATTTTAGAGGATCAGCTCTAGCCACTGTCCCTTGTCCCTCATCCCCAACCCTTCTTTAAACATATAATATAATAATCTCAATCAGCACAATAAACATGCCACTCAAACAAAATTACCAATTAAATATAAACCACATGATATTAATAGTGTGTATATGTGTTGCTCTGCAAAACACTGTGCAGTGATTTCACAACACTTGAAAATTATTCAGATCAGAAAACAGTGTAGCGCAATACCTGAAACTTAAGAGCCAGTGTGACGAGACCCTTTCTCGCCCAAGTCCTGCTCTCCTGACACTCCGCTGCTTCTATTCAATCAGATTGCAGCTTGCAACATCTGATGGTCCATTCATCCAAGATTCCGGGGTCCGACCTACAGCTATGTGCCGATCGAACCCATTAAGAACACACACCAAGCGAGTTGTATGTATGTTCAAACAGAACTCTAATTTATTTGCAAGTACATAGCACACTTTTATACAGAATTTGGAACATCCCGCCCCCAACAACCGCTTTCCTATTGGTCCATTGTAAAGTCCAGGCAGTCCTCAATCAGGTCCTCCTTAAACATGCAAATGAGGACTTGAAATAGTCAACAGAGATTGGTCCCATAGCTTGAATAGCATGACTAAGTGTATTGAGACAGAAGCCCCAGGGGGTTATTACTACAATGAAGCAATCAGAACAATAATTAACATGAGACAATTATCTAATCAGGTAGCCTGACAAGGTGACTGCTAAGTACAACACACATACAATGAACTTCAAAGACATTTTAAAGACATTCAGTTGATTACCCCCCCCAGACGTCCCGTCCCTGACAACAGCTATTCACCTGCAACACAATGAAAGGCCTTTTAGGAGCCAACCTCACTTAGCATTTCAATAGTCTGTTCTAAGCATTGAAACAGTCATTCTTATTGACTGGTTGTGAGCTCACATGAAATCACATGTATCAGTAATGTCCCATCTCATGTAATACATGAATTATGATTTATTAGCCACCCTCTCCGTGTAACAGACGTCAAGTAGAAACACCTTAATATCTCAAGATCCATGACAGCCAGGTTACACCAGACGCAGTTCCATGCGCTTTTTTCTGCACTAAAAATGCATGCACAGTGTTTTCCATGTATTCAATGGCTCTAGTTCACACCATGCAGTCAGTTTCCAATGCGGAAACTGACTGCATGGTGTGAACTAGAGCCATTGGAATACATGGAAGATACTGTGCATGCATTTTGTGCAGAAAAAAAGCTTACGGAACTGAACAGAACTGCATCTGGTGTGTACTAGCACTAATAAAATTCAACTGAAATGAATAAACAATAATTAAGTTGTATATACATTATATTACGAAAACTATTGAGATGCCTGCCTTTACACTAGAACTTTAATGGCTTCCCAGTCTTAGCCTGTAGGGTTCAATATTGAGTTGGCTCAACCTTTGCAGCTATATTGGCTTCAACTCTTCTGTAAAAGCTGTCCACAAGGTTTAGAAGTGCATCTATGGGAATGGTCTTTATAGACCTTGCTTTGCGCACTGGTGCGCATTCATGATGGAACAGGAAAGGGCCATCCCCAAACTGTTCCCACAAAGTTAAGAGTAATGGAATTGTCTAAAATGTCTTGATATGCTGACACCTTAAGAGTTCCCTTCACTGGAAGTAAGGAGCCAAGCCCAACCCTTGAAAAACAACCCCACACCATAATCCCCCCTCCACCAAATGATTTGGACAAGTGCACAAAGCAAGGTCCATTAAGACATGGATGAGCAAGTTCTGCCCGCAACCTGATAGAAAACCTTTGGGATGAATTAGAGTGGAGGCTGCGAGCCAGGTCTTCCCATCCACATCAGTGCCTGACCTCACAAATGCGTTTCTTGAAGAATGTTCAAATAATCGCATAGACATACTAATAAACCTTATGAACAGCTTTCCTAGAAGAGTTGAAGCTGTTTCAGCTGCAAAGGGTGGGCCAGCTCAATATTGAACCCTACGGACTAAGACTGGGATGCCAATAAATTTCATGTGCATGTAAAGGCAGGCGCCCCAATACTTTTGGTAATATAGTGTATATCGAGATAGCTCACTACCGATAAGGGCACGACTCCTGCGTGACATCAAAGGCTCAGCTCCTCCCTGTACTGTCTGATCAACACAACCTTTAGGCTCGGTTCACACTGCTACACTGAAAATTTGTCCCGTTTTTTTGTCCTGTGTGAGGTGCGAATTTCAGGAGTTGGACATAGCTGCGATTGATGTTCTAGCCAATGGAATCATAATGTAAAAAAAAAAAAAAAAAAAAAAGGGTTAACTGCCTGTGTACTGCTTGTTTTTTTCTGGAATTTGCACATATGTGAGCCATCAATGCGATTCCAGAACGATTTACATTGGTGTCTATGGAGACTAAATTTGCAGCGCAACGCTGTAAACTCGCACAAGACCCTTTTTTAAATTGCATCACATTCTTAGAGGAATCGCAATGCATGTATGTGAACGACCATCATTGAAAACAATGACTTTATGGATGACATGCGAATTTAGAATGTTTTTGACGCATCACATTCGTTATGAACTCTCATCAGTGTGAACCGGCCATAGTGAGTAAAAATTTACATATAAAATATTAGTATAACAATATGATGCTATAAATTGTTAAGATTAGTCATGTCAGTAATGATTTTCACAAGGGATAATTGAAATGCCTTTAGGGTAAGGACTGATGGAATAGTTATGTGTAAATATGAATGAGAAAAATCTATATTTTGAAACCATGCAGAACCTGTAATAATAGAAGGCAGCACACAGCTTCCTCCTCACTGCCATCTTTGTCGCCGGTTGGCTGCTGCGGAGTTAAAACGGAGGATATTTGCAAGTCAAGCAAAATATAATCTATCCAGTCCCTTGGAGACAGATAATGACGCGTGCTGCTTTGCCTTATTAATTCAGATACAGTTATATCCTTCCAGCCAATCAAAACCAGTTTGGGAGAAAGGCAACAGACAAAATGATTTGGCAGCAAAATTGCTTCTCTGTGGCACAAGCGTGCGAACAAGACTGCGGGTCAGATTTCTCTTCACGGGGTAAAATAAATAAGATTGCTTTCTCGTTAATTAGTAGAAGTGGCTTTGTGCAAAGTTGTTTGTGTTCCTTTTTTGGCAGCTCAACTTGTACATAATAATATAACTGGGCATTTTCTACATTTTTTTTTCCTCCGTTATGTAACATGAAACAACAGCTAATAGTTTAGTGTTCTTCCCTTTCAGCACTAGGAATTCTGAGTTCAGTTCTGAACAGGGACAATAAATTCCTGAAACCTCAAAGTTATCTCTGTGTTTATTATCTCACACTTGAAAACATCCTGGTAGGTTGAAAGGCCATTACATTAAAGCATTTTAAATGTATTACCCAATTGAGATGCTACTACCCTTTATATACAGTAGTGATGACAGGCCCAGGGTTAAGATAGTTCTTTACCCTTTAAAACCAAAGCCACCAAAGGCTCCTGTATTTTCATTCTTTAACCACTTAAGACCCGGACCATAATGCAGGTAAATGACCTTGCCCCTTTTTGCGATTCGGCACTGCGTCGCTTTAACTGACAATTGCGCGGTCGTGCGACATGGTTCCCAAACAAAATTTGCGTCCTTTTCTTCCCACAAATAGAGCTTTCTTTTGGTGGTATTTGATCGCCTCTGCGATTTTAATTTTTTGCACTATATACAAAAATAGAGCGACATTTTTGAAAAAAAAAAACAATATTTTTTACTTTTTGTTATAAGAAAAATCAAATAAACTAAATTTTAGTCAATCATTTAGGCCAAATTTTATTTAGCCATATGTCTTTAGTAAAATAAAAAAAATCGCAATAAAAAAAAATTAGCTACCTAGCGGGAACAGTGACACTAATACAGCGATCAGAAAAATAATCGCTTAGCGATGCTGGCAATAGGGAGTGAAAGGGTTAACTAGGGTGGTGATCAAGGGGTTAAAACTTTATTAGGGGGGTACGGGGGCTACCCTGAACCTAACACTAACTGAATGTCACACTGCCACTAAATACAGTAATCATACATGTATGATTACTGCATTCAGTGACACTGTGACAGGGGGGAGGGGGGGGGGCGATCACAAGGGGTTAATGTGACTATGTGTAGTGTGTGTCAGTGTAGTGTTAGCGCAGACTTACTGTGCGATGTGATCTCTTCTCAGCAGTGGTTGAAAAAAACGCTAAGGGGAGAGATCACATCGCTTCCTCCTTCCTGTGTTTACACAGGAGGAGGAAGTGACAGGGCGGGGGTGCACGCGGATTGGCTGAGAGCGATCCGGAGGGGGCGGACAAAAACTAATAGCCGCCCCCTCATACCGGATCGCTCGGCCAGCTACAGGGACTGCCGAATGTACGGGGGGGGGGTCCGATCGGACCCACGAAACCCCTCAATGCACCAACGTATATATACGTTGATGTGCCTGTCGGTGCCATTCTGCCGACGTAAATGTACATGTGGCGGTCCTTAACCAGTTAAAGCAGCATTCATCAACTTTTGTTTCAGTTGCCACACCCTCTAAAAATATGCAAAATTTCAAGGCACCCAATCTAAAATATAAAAAATTTAAAATGTTACTTATCAATGGAAATATCTCATCAGGGGTCCCCCTATCACATCAGTGTCACCCCTATAATTAAGAGTCCCCATTACATCAGAGTCACCCCTGTACATCAAAGGCCCCATATACATGAGTCCACCATATCAGAGCCTCCCCATCATATCAGAGTTCCCCCATCGCAGAGACCCCCAATTACACAGTTGCCCCATTATATAAACGCCAGTACAGAACCCCCAATCACAGAGCCCCAGAATCACACATTTCCACCCTCTTCACATCAGAGCCCTACCTTTCAGCTTCAGCAGTGTGGAGGAGTGCAGGTGGTTTTCCAACTTCTCCTGAGCAGCCTGCATGGCACCTGCCTTGGATCAGAGTTATGCATTGTCATGATGCAGGTAAGCTGGTCACCATCACCATAGCAACTAATGATGTTGTGCATCCTGCCTCTAGAGCAGGGGTGACCAACCAGTGGCCCGCGGAGCCCTCTGATGTGGCTTGTGACCTCCTGCTCTGGGATGGCGGACCTGCAATCCCAGAGCATCAGTATTGTGAATTAAGCCATCGGTAGGGAAAGCACTAGACCTACAGGATATAATAGAAGTCTATGGCATGGTGCAGTTAACCTGCAGGAAAGCCACAGGTGCACTGCACCCTCGGTGTGGGTAAACCGCAGAGCTTCAGTGTGAAAGCAGCCTTAAGCCCCTTTCATGCAATTGGTCTGACCCAGTCGGACCCTCCATTCACCTTTGATGCAAACTGCAAAATAAAAAACAGAAGGGGATCCGTCCCCTTGCGTCTGGGTGAATCGGAGGGCCCATAGGTTAGAGTGGGCTGTGTTTGTGTTCTCTCTGCATATGCAGAGTGCACATGGACCTGTCATACACCCACTCTGCGTATTGTGGCCGGCGACCAGTTACCAAGGCGCTTAAGAGGCCCTCGCTCTTCAAAAGGTTGGGCATCCCTGCTCTAGAGCATCATTGTTTGGTATTGTGCTGGTGGCAAACCTGTCCACGCCATAGCAACCATTGCCGCGGTTTGCATGGAAAATTGGGTCCCGGGCTTGCAGCAGTCTGGGAGAACCAAGATATCATTACCATGTGCTACAGCATCATGCTTAAGAATAGGGATGAGCCCGTGGTTCGAGTCGAGCGTAAGTTTGACTCGAACATCGGGTGTTCGTTTGTTCTAAAACAAACTGAACATATGGGGCGTTCTTGGGAAATTCAAGCACTGCTGAACGCCACATAATGCACTGCGAGATCACATTGCTGTATGATGATTGGCCAAAGCATGCACCTGACCTGCATGCTTTGCTTTGGCCAATCACAGCGCACTCTGCTGAGAGAGCCAAAATTGGCCAAAGGCAGGGTGCCTTTTTCCAATCATGGCTATGGGGGACTAAGTCCACACCCCACACTATATAAGGCTGCTTACATAGCGGCCGTGTGTAGTGTTGGCATGGACAGAGAGATGGCTTGAGTTGCATTAAGCAGGCAAATTATTCAGTTAGTGGCAGTGTATTTGAGATTATATATATATATATATATATATATATATATATATATATATATATATATATAGTTGGTCTAGTATATTATATATATTGTAACAGTAGGAGCTACTTCAACTGTAAACTAGACACAGGATTTGCACACTTTAGAGGTGCAATACTACAGAGCGTAGATGTGGACCGGAGAAGACTGCTTTTGCAACTTTCCCCAGGTTTTGGTACTTTGTCATGGGGCTCTGTAGTATGGATATTCCATAGCGTCTTGGGTGGGACGGAAACTCCAATTCTGTCTCCAGATCTTGTGGATGACCAGCAGGGTCTGTGCTCAGGTGACCACAGCCCTTTATAATCATTGTGTAGGAAGATCTCATGGCTCCCAGTTGTAGACTGCTCCCAGTTGGAGACAGCAGGTCTCCAGAAGTCTGAGGCTGTAGGAGACAGCCAGAACAGTGACTGCAAGAGGCAGAGTTGTAGATGCTGACGGAAAGCATCTGTGTTGAGGATTTCGCTGGTCTGGGCGACCAGGAAAATGTGCGAAGTATTGCTGCAGAAGTACTGCTACAGAGAGCCAGGTGGGCTAGCATTTTCTGTTGTTTGTTTGATGGAGAAGAACCCCCTGCGTGGGAAACCTTTGTTTGGACTTTTATTTTGCCTTTTTAATAAAAATGGGCTACCATGCCCTTAAACATACTTCCTGGCTGGAGTGAATCACTGAAAAACGCCCATACCACGAGAGCTAAACAACCCCAATATTACAAGTGGTGGAGAATGCGGGCACAAAACGGTGGAATCCGGATCCTTGCTCCACAGTGAATTCACGTCAGGAACTGTTGGCTGCGTGCGGAAGTGCAGCCAGGCAAAAGGCATTGCGTGTGACAGGTGGGGTACCTGTGAACAAAAAAAGTCAATTTTTTTTTCGGCGATAAACTGCTGCTATAGCTGTGTGTGGCAGCCAGGCGAGCTGCATTGCACAGAAGTATTATTTGATGGAATGTTGCATACAGGTGGTGCACCTGTGAGATTTTTTTTTAATTTTCTACTGCTGTGAACTGTGACAAGCTGCTGTGCATGCAACTGCAAAGATGAGGCGGATGCAGTTCAAGAAGCTATGATCTGTGCCTCTGATTACATGCAACCCATGCTACCTACAGAGGAGGTTGGAGACTTTCTGTAAACATTTGAAAAAGTCGCTGTAAGGAGGAAATGGCCTGGAGACCAGTGGCCAAAATTGCTGCAACCCTTATTACTGATAGAGTACCGGTCGGTTTACCATTTGATGGACGATGACTACCGCCAGTTTAAAGAGGAAATCCTTCTTAGAGGAGAGTTCCATCGCATCATGGGTCGCCAGCAAAGTTCTGCAGGGAGAGTGCGATCTCCCATGACAACAAAAGTGGAAGTTGTGCCTGGAGGGAGGAGCTGCAGGAGAGATTTGCCTCAACGTCCTCACAAAGAGCCCTGTGTGTTCTTGCCAGCTGGGAATCACCAGGAGAGAAACGCACGGGAGAAAAGTCGTCTAGTTCCATGTCTGGAATGTGGCCTGCTGGGGCACGAAATATTGTCTTGCCCTAGATTCTGGGGTGCACCTGGAGGTAATGATGCTGAGACAGTTTCCTGTGAAAATATATTTGCCCTGGCAACAAGGAAGAGTTTTCTGTTGTGCCTGCAGGGGGTGCTAAGGAGTCAGAAATGGCTGCTGCGATTTCATCCCGTGGCCACCAGGGGGAGTTGGCCAGTAAATGTGCGGCTGAGGACTGGTTCTTAAGACAACATACTCAAATGAAGATGGTGACCACAAATACTGTGGTGGGTAAGACTGTCTTTAATGAAATGATGGCTGGGACTGCTGATTGCAGGTATAAAAGAACTGGTTACGAGACTGTCCATGATGATGTGAGAGTGACCCTAGTTAGTGGGGCCACTAAATGTGCACTTGAGAATGACTTTTCCCTATCCAGTGGGAATGCAGGGGTTAAAGTCCAAATAGAACCTGTGTTGATGACTACACGTGTTGTGTCTAATGTCTGCCAGTCTCAAGTAGGCAGTGGGCTAGAACAACCTGAAAAAACTAAAAATGCTATAAGTGTTGCTGTTAATGAAAAGTTTGCTATTGTTGGGAAAATCCCAAGTTCTTTCAGAAAAAAAGCTGTTGTCACAAATGGGCCAATGCCTGTAGCAACTGGTGGTAGGACAGCACAGTTGTCCCCAGAAATCTCCAGGGAGCTTCATGTATTGGAGTCGGAGGTTGTCATGGACAACTGCGATGTCACTCTGGTGGCACAGAGTGGAACTGTACCGTGTAATGATAATGGGTTAGTGCAAGCTGCTAGTACAAAAAATGTGAAAGTGAATGGTGGGTTAACACAACCGGTGAAACATGAAAGTTTGTGTGAGCAGTCCACTCACCCTATGGGTAATCCAGTTGGTAAGGGGTTAAGTCAGATGGCCAAAGCTGAAGGTACCCAGCTGAGTGTGTTAGCACACCCAGAGCAAGGTAGTGATGGTGTATTGCAGCCTGCCTTGTTTGATGAAGCATTAGCAAAGAGTTATAGCAGGTTGACAAAATGTGATTTATCTAGAGCTGACAAAGGTACTGTGTGTGATGCAGAATCTCAGGTGCCTCCTACAGCAGATGAGGTGCTGCTGAGTTCTCATAATGGAAGTACAACAGATTGGGACAGTTGGGCCAAACAATTACTAGCCATGTAAAACAAGGCGAAGTTGGGCGACAGGGGTGTGAATACAACCACTGCTATGCCAGACAGGGAGATTGCAGAGCGACCAATGGTTGATGGTGCATTGGTCCCTGCAGGGGTTGTTTCCCTCCAGTCAGAAGGACCAGATCAGGGCGCATGCATGGCAGATGTGGTGTTCACAGCCCAGCCGCTGAATGTTAAGTGTCAAGGTGACAATGTAACAAAAGTTGACTTGCAGAGGCTCATTGTTGAGTTGGAGGTGATGAGTGGGAGACATGCGTCTGACAGTGTTCCAGAGAAGCATCCAGCTGTGATGGCTACCTCCAGTGAGGTGGAGGCCCCTTTAAATGTCTCGGACCCCCAAGCTGCAGTGAATGAGCCCCTCCATGTCTCTAATAAGGTTAAGGTCCCCAAGAATGTTTGGCATATTGATGTGGAGTGTGTAGAAATTACAGATATGCTAGTGGATTTGCTTGAACTGGTGAAAGCACAGTCCTTGTATACCTGGGTGCCTCCATTACAGTCAGAGGTGGTGGTACTGCGTGGTACCAATGGATGGAGCCAGGTAGTGCAACCTGTGCTGGTTAAAATTAGTCACCAGTGGAACTGGTTGGTACAGTGCTTTCTGATAGTGTGGCAAGTGATCTCCCGGGTTCCCTGTGAGGGTGCTTCCGCATACGGATCAGTACGGAAGGCGCTCTAGGAGGCTGCTGGAGATGTCAGAGGTCTCTTCGGCTGATGTGGTGATGGACATGTCTGCTAGTGCGGTCCGAGTTGCGGCTGAGCAGTGTTTAGTAAATGGCGCGGATACTGCCTCACCCGTTACACCTCCCAAGAAGGAAGGGCCAGATATGGACGCAGCAAAAGCGGATATTTTTTCTCTTACAAAGAGGTACAAGTCGGGGTACCTGGAGACACTCTCAAATATGGAGTGGAGAGGAACAACAATTGTGACATGGAAAAGTGTGAGCTGGCAAAAATTGGTACTGCTAGGAATGGGTCATATGTTGTTCAATGTCAGTTGTTAGGACAACTGCCCACAGAGATTTGGACAACAGGTGAAGTGATGCCTTGTGAGGGTCCCATAGGGGATAGCTGCTCACCTGTGTGTTGTCCCTCCTTGGGCCTGGTCCTAACAAACCCTGAGCAAGAAATAACTGACACTATTGGTAAGTGGAGAAATGGTGACTTGTTACAGAATGTTACTATAAATAATGACCTGGATATGAAAATTAATAATTTCTTGGAAAATTATTGTGATACACAGATGTTGAGCTCTGGGGACTTGGCGGTGAAGAGCAATGGCAAAGGAGTTGGTACACCCAAGGGACCTATTGTGATGGGGAAAACTGGTACCAGTGAGGGAAAAGGTGGTTCCTCATCGGGCGTAGTATCTGGGAGTAGGTTACTTACAGAATCCAGAAACGGAGTTTAAAGGAAGTAGCAGGAAAGGCAGGGGGCCACCAGAAAAGAAATGTGAGTTCAGGAACCACAAGGACAGAGGAAGTAGGCTGGTGATACAGAGCGGTAGGACCCCGTTGCGATCCAGGGTAGGGCGTGCCTGGAAACGCACCCGAAAAAAAGATTGGGCCTACAGCTGGCGCAGAGTTGCCCCAATCAAGGATTCGGGCTGGTGTGTTCCGCCCCCTATGGGTTCGAAACAAGGGGGGGAGGTATGTAACAGTAGCAGCTACTTCAACTGTAAACTAGACACAGGATTGCATACTTTAGAGGTGCAATACTACAGAGCGTAGATGTGGACTGGAGAAGACTGCTTTTGCAACTTTCTCCAGGTTTTGGTACTTTGTCATGGGGCTCTGTAGTATGGAGATTCCTGTAACATCCCTGCTATGCAGTTACAGTAAAACAATTGGTTTTAAACTATAGAGGTCTCTCAGGTACAACCACCAGTTCTCTCTCAGAGTAAACAGAGAGTTTGGGGTTAATTCATCACAACCTCTAATGGACAACCAACTGAAAGACTGTAGATGCTTATTCCCTCATAAGCAACTAACTGAGGGGGAAACAGGCAAGTATCTCAGATACAGACAAAGGTATAACTGCCAATCTACAAACACAGACTATAAATAAAGTACGTAGTATATGGTACTTGCGGTTCTGCTGAGTATTGTAGTTACAGATGATGTAGGGGATATCTGGAAGTCCCAAGCAGATGCAAGCGATTTGTGTATAGCAAGGATCAGCAGCTATCAAGGTGACAGCAGGTGCCCAACAAACAGGATCCAAAGATAAGTCCGGGTCACAAGCCGTGGGTCAAGGGCTGGAGACGATAGAGGAAGTCCAAAGGAACAGGCCGGGGTCAAAGGACAGGAGACAGCAGCAATCCAAAGTACAAAGCAGAAGGTCAGAAGCCAGGGTCAGTCAAGGAGCTGAAGATATATACAGGTAGCTTTAGCTCAGACAGGGAGATCAATAACAATGAACTGACCCTGCTGTCAAAGTGAGGCAGGGCTTTATACACTGGCTAAATGGGTAAGCTGCGTCAGCTGAAGCAAGAAAATCAGGTGTAGAATGTAATGGGATCCAGCTAATGGTGAACAGTATATTCAGCACCACCATAGCTGGAAAGCAACCAGAATTCCCCAATTGAGCAATGGCTCAGAGGTAAGGTGTTGGAATAGCAATGGAGAGTTCCTGGGTTCAATTCCACCCTGAGGCGCGACCACGCCTTGCTGTCTGTTTGACACGATAGGGATCGTGACAATTCCATAGTGTCTTGGGTGGGACGGAATCTCCAATCCTGTCTCCAGATCTTGTGGATAACCAGCAGGGTCTGTGCTCAGGTGAGCACAGCCCTTTATAATCATTGTGTAGGAAGATCTCATTGCTCCCAGTTGGAGACTGCTCCCAGTTGGAGACAGCAGGTCTCCAGAAGTCTGAGGCTGTAGGAGACAGCCAGAACAGTGACTGCAAGAGGCAGAGTTGTAGATGCTGACGGGAAGCATCTGTGTTGAGGATTCCGCTGGTCTGGGCGACCAGGAAAATGTGCGAAGTATTGCTGCAGAAGTACTGCTACAGAGAGCCAGGTGGGCTAGCATTTTCTGTTGTATGTTTGATGGAGAAGAACCCCCTGCGTGGGAAACCTTTGTTTGGACTTTTATTTAGGCCTCTTACACACTATCAGTTTTTCTTCAGGTTTTTCTCTTCAGGTTTACCAAATCCATCTAATATGAGGTCAAACCTCAAGAGTCTCAATTTGTATGCAATCAGGCAGGCCCTTGTACTACATAGTTTTGGTAAACCTGAAGAGAAAAACCTGAAGGAAAACTGATAGTGTGTAAGGCCTCGTACACACGAGGGGATATGTCCGCTGAAAACGGTCCGATGGACCGTTTCAGCAGACATCTCCGCTCGTGTGTATGGGCTAGCGGACAGATTTCTCCACCCGACAGATTTCAAAGCATGCTTTGAAATCTATCCGGTGGGAATCTGTCCGCCCGACATGTCTGCTGGTTAGTACACTTACCAGCAGACATGTCGTCCCCCACCGCCGCCGCGCCGCCGCCGAATGGATTCGGCGCATGCGCGGAAGTGTTTAACTTCCTGGTGCGGTGACGTGGCGGTGACGTGGCGGCGTCAATGTCACCGCCGTGTCACCGCGCCGTCCGGCGGCGGGGAATTTGATCCGATGGTGTGTACACGCCATCGGATCAAACTCCCGATCGGACATATCCGATGGAAATGGTCCGCGGACCGTTTTCATCGGATAAGTCCGATGGTGTGTACGAGGCCTTAGAGGCCTTACCCTTTTTAATAAAAATGGGCTACCATGCCCTTAAACATACTTCCTGGCTGGAGTGAATCACTGAAAAACGCCCATACCACGAGAGCTAAACAACCCCAATATTACAATATATATATATATATATATTATATATATACTCTCCATTTAGCATAGACTTTAACCACTTGCTTACTGGGCACATAAACCCCCTTCGTGCCCAGGCGAAATGTCAGCTTCCGGCACTGCGTCGCTTTAACTGACATTTGCGCGGTCATGCGACGTGGCCCCCAAACAAAATTGGTGTCCCTTTTTCCCCACAAATAGAGCTTTATTTTGGTGGTATTTGATCACCCGTGCGGTTTTTATTTTTTGCGTTATAAACAAGAAAAGAGCGACAATTTAAAAATATATATATATTTTTACTTGTTGCTATAATAAATATCCCAATTTTTTTTTTTTTTTAAATATTTTTTTTTCTCAGTTAAGGCCGATACGTATTCTTCTACGTATTTTTGTAAAAAAAAAAAATCGCAATAAGCGACTGCTTTGCGCAAAGGTTATAGCACTTACAAAATAGGGGACAGAATTATGATTTTTTTTTTTACTAGTAATGGCGGCGATCTGCGATTTTTATTGGGACTGCGACATTACGGCGGACACATCGGACACTTTTGACACATTTTTGGGACCATTCACATTTATACAGCGACCAGTGCTATAAATATGCACTAATTACTGTATAATTGTGACTGGCATTGAAGGGGTTAACACTAGGGGGTGAGGAAGGGGTTAAATGTGTATCCTGGGTGTGTTCTAACTGTGTGGGGGGAGGGGGTGACTGGGGGAGGTGACCGATGCTGTGTCCCTATGTACAAGGGAAACAGCATCTGTCTCCTCTCCCTGACAGGACGTGGAGCTCTGTGTTTACACACAGAGCGCCACGTCCCTGCTCTGTCACCGCCGATCGCATGTACCTGGCGGACTCCACGGCCGCCGGGTACACGCATCGAATCCTCAACGATGCGACGGCACTGTTTTTCCCCGCTGCGCGCCACCTAGTGGCGCGCACAGGGAATTACAACAACATGACGTCCAAAGATGTGACCCCGGCACCTCAGGTCCGCGCTGTTGATGTCTTGTCAATAGCGCGGATCTGTAGTGGTTAAACTTTATATTCAGTGTTTACTCTATATTCAGTCAGTGCAGGCAGTGTATTAACAATGTGGTCATTCACAGCCCAGATTGGGAATCGCACCTGCTCCGTTTACCAGGTGTGATAGATTACCTTAGGGAAGCAGGTCTCACTGCCAATCCAAAAAAATTTGCTATGGGCCTGGAGGAGGCCAAATACCTTGGGTACATTATTGGTCAGGGAGTCGTCAAGCCACAGACCAATAAGGTTGAGGAAATTCAAACATGGCCCCAACCGATCAATAAAAAACAAGTGGGCATTTCTGGGCATTACAGGTGCTTCATACCCAACTTTGCCACCATTGCCGCCTCTCTGACCGACCTGACGAAGGGTAGAGGGTCGGTCATGGTCAAGTGGAATCCCAAAGCCAAGGAGGCATTTCAGAATTTGAAGCAGGCTCTTTGTGTATTACCGGTACTAGTGACCCCGGACTTCACAAAAGGAGTTTGTCGTACAGACGGACACCTCTGAGGTGAGCCTAGGGGCTGTACTATCACAGAACAGGGATGGTGAGGAGCACCCAGTTGTATACCTGAACCGGAAGCTGAACAAGCATGAAAAGAACTATGCCATTGTCAAAAAGGAGTGTCACCATTAAATGGTCCTCTGACTCCCTGAGGCATTATTTATTGGGAAGGTCATTTAAGCTGGTCACCCACAATGCTCCCTTAAAGTGGATGTGTGACAACTGGGAGAAAAATGGCCACATGACAAGGTGGTTCCTGGCTTTACAGCCCTTTAAATTTATGGGTTGAACACAGGTCGGGCAAGCTCCAAAATAATGTAGATGCCCTCTCCTGCGTGCACTGCATGGTTGGGTCAAGTGCTTAGCCACAGGGGCTTAAGCGGGGGGGGGGGGGGGAGGATACATATCAATGGTATGCGAGGTGAGATACTTGATAATCGCTACATCTCACCTTGCATTCGTGCCATTGTAAGGGACTGAACTGGAATCCAGCCCAGGTTTTTCCAGCCTCTGAGGCAGGCTGGGTTCCGGTCCAGATGTAAAGATCCAGAAGGAGAGCACAGCAGGGCTCTGTTTTTGAGACTCAGGAGGGAATCTGAGTAAGAGGAGCTCAGTTTGTTTGGACTGGAAAATATATGGCTTCCTTTAACTTGTGTTTTGTGGGTGACGGGGACCAGCCCCGCACCATATAGGGAGCAGCTCTATGTTTAGTTTATCACCAGACTGCAAGGATTTTATTTACCGTTTTGTTTTTTTGCTTTTACTTTGCAAACCTGTAAAAAAAAACTGGCATCCGCCAGATTTTAAGAGCCTGTACACTGACCTTCATTCAAAAGAAAAGGTGATCCCCACAAGCTAATCTCACACAAATATTTATATATATATATATATATATATATACACACATACATACACACACACACACACACATTGTGACAGGAAGTCAGGTAAATCTGTGGGTGTTGTCACAGACGGGAGATACATTTCTGCCTTGTTTAGACAATTCACCAATTACTATTAGGTGTCGGCTGCAGAAATAGCCAGAAAGGTTTAAGGGCGTTGGAAAGCTTCAGCAATTAAGGCCTCTATAAGTTATCCAGAGGATGACTACTGATTGCTGCATCCTGAGGCTTTTTGAGTTAAGGAGAGCAGTGAGCCGAGAAAGGCTTCTGAAGAGGTGAGGTGGTGTTGATTTTTCTGTGTGATAAAAATCAAAAAGACTATTGTTTTTCTGCTTTATGACCAGCAGTGTCTGCCCAGCAGTAGGCTGTGCCAGACTCCATAGATAGGTTCCTGTGTGGTGAAGGTAGACGCCCCAAGTGGCCAGGGTTTATTTTATGTTCTGTTTATGCTGTTTGGAAGCTTGCACTTGTTTCCAGCAATATGGAAGAATAAACCATAATCTTTATTTTCAACCGTCCTCGGCTGCCTCTCTGTATCGTTCAGTGTGTAGTGAACCCAGCCAGGGGGTCACACACGCTACCGAGCTAACCCCTTACAATATACACACACACACAGTCTAGTGTGTATGTATATATTGTGGGAGATTAGCTCGTGGGGATCAACTTTTCTGAATGATAGTCCGCAAGCAGGCACTTTCTTTTTAAGTCTGGCGGGTGCCAGGTTTTAATTATAAAGGGTTTGCAGGTTAAAAAATAAAACAAAACAATAAATTAAATCCTTGCCGTCTGGCGCTAACTAAACAAATGGTCTCCTCTCTATACGGTGCAGGGCTGGTCCCTGTCACCCACAAAACATGCAGTAAAGCAAACCTTTCTTTTTAGTCCAGCACTCAGTGCTTCACTCACTCAGGTCCCTTCCTGAGTCTCAAAACCAGAGCCCTGTTGTGCTCTCTTCCTGGTCTTTTAAAGTCCAGCTGATTGTGGACCCAAACATTCCGGTTCAGTCTCTCATAATAGAACATATGTGAGGTAAATTGTACCCATGATCATGTATCGCACCTCGCATACCGTCACATATCCTCCCCCTCTGCTCAAGCCCCTGCGGCTGAGCACTTGACCCAACCATACAGTGCACATGGGAGAGGGCATCTGCATTATTTTGGAGTTTTCCTGGCCTGTGCTCCACCGTAAATTTAAAAGGCTGTAAAGCCAGGAACCACTTTGTCCCCCGAGCATTTTTCTCCCTGTTATCACACATCCACTTCAGGGGAGCATGGTCTGTGACCAGCTTAAATTACCTCCCCAGTAGGTAATACCTCAGGGAGTCTAAAGCCCACTTAATGGCGAGACACTCCTTTTCTACGATGGCATCATTTTTCTTGCGCTTGTTCAGCTTCCTGCTCAGGTATACCACTGGGTGCTCCTCACCATCCCTGTTCTGTGACAGTACGGCCCCTAGGCCCACCTCAGAGGCGTCCATCTGTACAACAAACTCCTGGCTAAAATCCGGGATTACTAGTACGGGTACCATACAAAGAGCCTGTTTCAACTTCTGAAATGCTTCCTCGGCTTCGGGGTTCCACTTGACCATGACCGACCCCCTACCCTTCATCAGATCGGTCAAGGGGGCGGCAACGGTGGCAAAATTGGGTATGAAACGCCTGTTTTAACCTCGTAATTCCCAGGAAGGCCCTCACTTATTTTTTATTGACTGGTTGGGTCCATTTTTGAATTGCCTCAATCTTATTGATCTGCGGCTTGACCACTCCCCGGCCAATAATGTACCCAAGGTATTTGGCCTCCTCCAGGCCTATGGCACATTTTTTTGGATTGGCCGTGAGACGTGCTTCCTAAGGGAATCTACCACCACTTGTTCACGGAGCAGGTGCGATTCCCAATCTGGGCTATGGATGACCACATCGTCCAAGTACGCCGCTGCATACGAGCGATGTGGTCTCAAAATTTTGTCCATCATTCGCTGGAATGATGCAGGGGCTCCGTGCAGACCAAACGGCATCCGCTTATACTGAAACGAGCCCTCAGGAGTGGAAAAGGCAGTCTTCTCCTTGGCCGATTCAGTAAGCGGTATCTGCCAATAACCTTTCGTTAGGTCTAGGGTCGTTATGTAGCGAGCCTGTCCCAACCTGTCCACAAGTTCGTCGACCCGGGGCATCGGGTAGACGTCAAACTGTTACATTTTCTAAAGTCATTACAAAACCTGATACTGCCATCAGGTTTTGGGACCAGCACTATGGGACTTGACCACTCACTGTGGGACTCTTCGCTCACATCCAACTCTAACATATTTTTTATTTCCTCCGCAACTGCCTCTCGCCGGGCCTCTGGAATTCTATACGGTTTTACATTTACCCGAACCCCTGGTTCCGTCACTATGTCATGTTGGATCGTGTTGGTCAGTCCGGGTAAGGGGGAGAAAAAGTCCCTATTTTTCTGCACGAATGTCCTAACGTCACTTTGTTGTGCTACGGACAGGGAATCCGTGATGGAAACGTCAGGTATCACGGGTATCCGGTCTGTTGGAGGTGGGGACGTGGCCAGTAAAGTCTCTCGGTCCTTCCAGGGCTTTAAGAGATTTACATGGTAAATTTGGTGGGGTTTCCTTTTGCCTGGCTGGTAGACTTTGTAGTTTACCTCCCCACCCTTTCGACAACCTCGAAGGGACCCTGCCACTTGGCTAAAAACGTACTTTCTACTGTGGGAACCAGTACCAACACTCTGTCACTCGGGCTGAAAGTACGGACCTTGGCACCCTGGTTATAGACCCTCCTTTGGGCCTTCTGGGCTCGCTCCATATGTTCCCGTACTAGGGGCAGGATGGCTGCGATTCGGTCCTGCATCAAGGAGACAAGCTCTATGATTCTCCTATATGGGCTGACCTCTCCTTCCCATGTTTCTTTAGCAATATCTAGCAGGCCCCTGGAATGCCTACCATACAAGAGTTTAAAGGGGGAATAGCCTGTGGAACCTCTCGTATGGCAAACATGAGATATGGTAGCAAAAAATCGCAGTTTCTCCCATCCTTGTCGACCACCTTTTTCAACATACTCTTCAATGTTTTATTAAACCTTTCGACCAGACCATCTGTCTGGGGGTGGTAGACAGAAGTACGGAGATGGGAGATTTTGTACAATCTGCACAATTCCTTGGTAACCCTAGACATAAAAGGGGTGCCATGATCGGTCAAGATCTCTTTTGGCATCCCCACTCGACTAAACACCTGGACTAATTCCTTGGCAATAACCTTAGCGGAGGTGTTACGCAAGGTTATGGCCTCAGGATAGCGAGTCGCATAGTCCAGGATCACCAGAATATGCTGGTGACCTCGGGCAGATTTCACCACCGGCCCCACCAGGTCCATGCCAATCCTCTCAAAGGGGACCTCAATTATTGGTAGAGGGACAAGGGGGCTGCGAAAATGGGGTGACGGTGCTGACATTTGGCACTCGGGGCACGATTCGCAGTACTCCTCGACTCTTTGGGTGATTCTCTCCCGGGTTTTTTTGCCCCTGAGATGTCCCCCCCATTACATGACCATGAGCCAGGTCTAGCACCACCCTGCGAAAGGGTTTGGGAACCAGTAGCTGTTCTACCTCTTCCTCTCCATGTTTTATCACTCGATATAACAAATTGTTTTTAATTGCCATGTAGGGAAAGGACACCACCCAATTAGGATCCACCGGTTCCCCATCCACCATCTTAACATTTTCCCTGGCACTCATGAGGGTGGGCTCTCGCAGCTGCTCAGTACAGAAATCCTCCCTCCTGACCTCCAAGTCGGGTACCACATTTTGGCTACTCCATGTCAGGGTCAGGCGGGATTTCCTGTTTGTTACCCTCAGGCTGGGTGCTAGCTTCCAAGTCCTCCGGTTCCCCAGCCATGGCAGGGAAAGGAAGAGGATCTCCGGCTTCCTCGATCCCACCAACAGCATGCCTTTCCCTTTGGCAAAACGGGTCTGGTGAGAGTTCCCGTGTTTCCCCAGCAGGGGGAGCTCTATCTACGAGCCTCCCTTTGCTCTCCCATAACTTCCAAAAATGGGGAAAGTCTCTCCCCAATAAAGCTTCATGGAGCAGTGAGGGTACCACCCCCACTGAATGTGTTACACTGCCCCAGGTAGTCTGGTAGTCCCGAGTGTCCCCATGGATGCACATTACCCCAATGCTACTGGGGTGTAGTTTTGCAGGGTCTACACAAGCACTCCTGACTAGGGTGACCACACTACCAGACTCTAGCAGGGCTGTAAGAGGCTTGCCATCTACCGAAATAACGCACATCTGTTTTTCAACACATGCGACCTGTGCAAACAGAGAAATGCGTCTTATCCTATCAACATTATCACATTGCATAGGTTCATCATTTAGAGGGCAGTCTGCAGCAATATGGCCTAATGCATGGCAACGAAAACACCGTATTTGCCCTACGCCAAGTCCTCTTAACGGTCCCAAAGACCTTCCTGGCTTCTTTGGCCAGTCTCCAGGTCTAGGACCCACAGTCTCATCTGCTTTAACAACAGTCTTATCCACTTACCCCAAGCTCTTGAACTCCGGAACAGTCTTATCCAAACCGCTGGGAGATCTTGCACCCCTAGACACACCGAAGTGGGGCGTAGGTGGGTTTACCAAGTCCTCGGTAGCACTGTACCTCTCCACTAGGTCCACCATTTGGGCTGCAGTGTTGGGGTCCCCCTGTCCGACCCACTTCCTCAGGGCAGCGCCCGCAGGTACCGGTCCATTACCACACGCTCCACAATCTGAGGGCTAGTCAGGGTCTCTGGCTGCAACCACTTACTGGTGAGGTGGATAAGGTCAAACATTTGTGACCGGGGTGGCCTGCCGCTGGAGTAGGACCACCGCTGCATGCGCTGGTCCCGGACTGCCATGGTGACACCCAAGCGTGCAAGTATCTCGGTCTTTAGAGTCTCATAGTCCTGGGCCTTATCTGGTTCCAAGACAAAATAGGCCTTTTGGGGTTCTCCTGTTAGGAATGGGGCCAATAGTCCCGCCCACTGCTATTTTGGCCATCCTTCGCGGACAGCGACTCTCTCGAACGTCGTCATGTACGCCTCAACATCATCCGCTGGTGTCATCTTTTGCAGGTGGTAGGAGGCCCGTAGTATTTTTGGTTCCGCCGACACAGAAGGTGCGGACCCCTTTTTCAGTTCCACCAGAGCTTCGGCGAACTGTCGGTTCATCTTCTGCTGCGCAGCCTGTTGTGCTGCAGCAGCCTCTGAGACTTGGCGGTTGGTTTCTCGCTGAGCCGCATTGGCCTGTAGCAGGGCCTTTAAAATTTCCTCTATTTTCAGAAAAGTGCCAGCTGAGTCCACCACGTGTGGGAGATTAGCTTGTGGGGATCAACTTTTCTGAATAATAGTCCGCAAGCAGGCACTTTCTTTTTAAGTCTGGCGGGTGCCAGGTTTTATTTATAAAGGGTTTGCAGGTTAAAAAATAAAACAAAACAATAAATTAAATCCTTGCCGTCTGGCGCTAACTAAACAAATGGTCTCCTCTCTATACGGTGCAGGGCTGGTCCCTGTCACCCACAAAACATGCAGTAAAGCAAACCTTTCTTTTTAGTCCAGCACTCAGTGCTCCACTCACTCAGGTCCCTTCCTGAGTCCCAAAGCCAGAGCCCTGTTGTGCTCTCCTCCTGGTCTTTTAAAGTCCAGCTGATTGTGGACTCTGGTGGACCCAAATATCCGGACCAGAACCCTAGCCAGGCCCAGAGGCTGTAAAACCCGGACCGGATTCCGGTTCAGTCTCTCATAATAGAACGTATGCAAGGTGAAATGTACCTATGATCATGTATCGCACCTTGCATACCGTCACAATATATATCACACACATACATACATACATACACACATACAGTACAGACCAAAAGTTTGGACACACCTTCTCATTCCAAGAGTTTTCTTTATTTTCATGACTATGAAAATTGTAGAGTCACACTGAAGCCATCAAAACTATGAATTAACACATGTGGAATTATATACATAACAAAAAAATGTGAAACAACTGAAAATATGTCATATTTTAGGTTCTTCAAAGTAGCCACCTTTTGCAGCAGATACATCTCTAGAACAACTGTTAAGAGGAGACTGTGTGAATCAGGCCTTCATGGTAGAATATCTGCTAGGAAATCACTGCTAAAGAAAGGCAACAAGCAGAAGAGACTTGTTTGGGCTAAAGAACACAAGGAATGGACATTAGACCAGTGGAAATCTGTGCTTTGGTCTGATGAGTCCAAATTTGAGATCTTTGGTTCCAACCACCGTGTCTTTGTGCGACGCATGGTTCCCACCGTGAAGCATGGAATGAATGAATGAATGAATGAAAAACTTGTATAGCGCAACACATGCGAATTTAATCGCCTCTGGGCGCTTGTTGTTCCTTTCTCTTTTGAAATCAAAAGAGATGAGTCTTGATCTTTCTCCTGAATGCTAGGTGGTTCTCCTCCAACCGAATACTGGTCGGTAAAGTGTTCCATAGTCTGGGACCTTGGAGCGCGAATCTTCTTTCTTCTTTGGACTTAAAGTTGGCTTTCGGAATCTGGAGCAGATTTTGATTGGTGGATCGCAGAACGCGATTGGGATTGTGAGCTTTTATTTTTTCACATAGATAATGGGGGGCATTCCCATGAATACATCTATGCGTTAGGCAGAGAGTTTTAAAAACAATTCTGTCTTTTACTGGCAACCAGTAAAGGGATCTCAGAGAAGGTGAAATTGATTCCCATGGTTTTTTTCCAGTCACAAGTCTAGCGGCCGTATTTTGCACGACTTGAAGACGAGCGATTTGGTACTTGGGGAGTCCGAGGTAAAGAGCATTTGCATAGTCTAATCTTGAATTCACAATTGCTCCCACCACGACTGGTACGTCTTCTTTGGGGATGAAAGGAGTAAGTCTGCGTAGTAGGCGTAGCAGATGGTGAGATCCGCTGACTACAGACCCTATTTGTGCATCCATTGTCATGTAGGAGTCAAAGATGACCCCAAGACTTTTGACTTTGGTGCTAGGGGTGATGATTTTGCCCAAAATGGGCGGGGGTATCCAAGTTGTCCCCGGGTGATTCGTGCGCTTGGCGTGAAACAGTAGAAGTTCTGTTTTTGCTCCGTTGAGTTTTAGGTAACTCTTTGTCATCCAGTTCTCTATCAAAGAGAGGCATGTCTCTAGATTGAGGTGATGATCCTTTTTATTGCATATGCGGAAATACAGTTGCGTATCGTCTGCATATGAGTGATAAAGCAGTTTTTGGCTGCTAATTATTTCAAAAAGGGGACGAAGATAGATGTTGAATAACACCGGTGACAGAGGCGATCCTTGGGGGACTCCGTACGATACTGTGCGTTTCTCGGAGGTGAAAGATCCCAACTTCACAGTTTGCGATCGGTTTTCCAAAAAAGAGGAGAACCAAGATAAGTCGCTTTCTGCGACTCTGGCTACTTCAACTAGTCGAGTCAGTAATAGCTTATGGTCTACAGTGTCGAAGGCTGCGCTTAGGTCCAACAGGACCAGGAGACAGGATTCGCCTTCATCTGCGGCCTCGAGGGCGTCGTCCCATATTTTGAGCAGTGCTGTTTCCGTCCCGTGTCCAGGACGGAAGCCAGATTGGTATGGATCTAGTAGGTTGTGGGTATCTAGATGCTGTTGCAGCTGTTGTACCCCTACTTTCTCCATTACCTTTGAGAGGACATTTAGGCCTGTTATGGGACGGCGGTGAGTTGGGTCCTTGGGGTCAAGGGTAGGTTTTTTCAGAATGGGTTGAATTATGCCCTCTTTCAACTGGGAGGGCACTATGCCTTTCTTGAAGGATTGATTTATAAGCTGCGTGATCGGAGGTGCCAGGATGTCGGCGCATTCCTTCAGCAGTTTAGTGGGGATGATATCATTTGGCTCTGTGCCGTTACGCAAAGAATCAATGATAATCTTTGTGGCCCTACATAGTAATGGGTTCCAAGGTGAACTTACCTGATTGTGGCGAAATATTGATGGTGCTGTGTGAAAGATTACGGGAGGGATTAGGGGGGGTTTGGTTCTGCTGAATGCTTTCCCGGACATTATTAATGAAGTAATCTGACAATTCATCGCAAAATTCTTGGGTGTCAGAGTTGGGGGCTTCTAGACATCATGGATTCATGGTCTGATTGACCAATCTGAAGAGCTCGCGGGGGCGATTTAGGGCGCTGTTGATAGCCTCGGAAAAATAATTTTTCTTGGCTTTGAAAATTTCTTTGTGGTATTTCCTGGTTGATGCCTTGTAGATGGAGAGGTTCGCCTCTGAAGAGCTTCTCTTCCAGGCGGCTTCCGCCCTTCTACGCTCTTGTTTTAATAACGCCAATTGGTTGTTGAACCAGCTGGAGGTATTTTTTCGGATGCAGGTTTTATGTTTCGGCGCTATTAAGTCAGCTGACTGTAATAGGGCTGTGTTTATGGCATCCAGTGTTTCTACAGCCGTTTGGTTCGGCTGAATTGTTTTTATTTTGTTCCTTAACGTGGTTTTGAAGAGTTCCGAATGGAGCTTCTTCTGACATCTAGTCCAGTGTGTTGTCACTGGTTTTGATGTTTTTGTTAAGGGAGGGAAATCGGAAATAATGAATTTAATTGCATGGTGGTCTGTCCATGGCAATAGTTCCTTTTCCAAGATTTTTATTTCCAGATTTTGCCTGAAAATAAGATCGAGGGTGTGACCTGAAGTATGTGTGGGCCCACATACTAATTGCTGTAGCCCTAATCCTCCTAGATGTTCAATGTAGGCGTCGGCAATGGGGTCTTGTGATGAATTGGCCCAAAGATTAAAATCCCCGAGCAGCAAAAGGTGTTTGCTGTTAAGGGTATAAGTAGAGATGAAGTCCGTCAATGATAGTAAAAGCTGCGATTTTGGGCCGGGTGGTCTATAGCAGAGTAAAATCTGTACGGTCTCCTGGGAGTTTATTTCCAGCTTCAGCGTAAGGGTTTCCATGAATGGAAGAGGGTTTTGAAGGGCAGGTTTAATGATCGTAAGATGGGACTTATGGATCACCGCCAGTCCTCCTCCTCTTTGCCCTATTCTGTTTTCCGTTATAATACGGTAGTTTTCTGGCACCATTTCTCCTAAAATGGTGTTACAGTCGGCTGTGAGCCAGCTCTCTGTAATAAAGAGGCAGTCTAAATCGTATTGTAGAATGAAATCATGGATTTCTAATCGATGTTTTACTGCCGATCTGGTGTTGATCAACGCACATGATATGTGCTTAGGCTGGGGTAGGCGGCTGTGATGTTTGATAGTCGATCTCCGATCGTTTCTCAGAAGGCGCAGAATTTTTAGTTTTTTTTTGGTAATGGCTGGTAAAAATGCGGCACATTGCTTCAAGTCCCAAATGGTCTCTGCCGTGTATTGCAGATTGACCATGGTCGCCATATACCTGGGGGGGGGGGGGGGGGGGGGTGGAGGATTTTCAAGAAGTGACTGAATCCTCCACCCAGGCTTGGTCCAGAGGAAGGCAAAAAACCCTGGCCTTGCAATGCCAATGTGCTGACCCCTTAAGAGGCGATCGGGGAACCCTGGATCAAGTCCTAATAGTGTTAAGGAAAGGGGATTGGGGCTGGGTTTACCAAGATGGCCGCCGACCAGGCAGCAGAATCCAGGCTGGGGTCCACCTAATTAAGTGGATCGGTGCTGCCTGGGGGGCCGGGAAGGATAGCTGGGAGGAGAGGGGGGGTTTGCTGGGGTAGGAGGAGGCTTTCTGGGCCGTTGAGGTGATTTGCTTGCTGCGCGAGGAGCGGTGCGCCGCGGCCTTTCCTAAATCGCGGCTGCCGCAAATCCTCACAGGCCGGCGCGGAAGTGTAAAAAAACGCCCGAATGGCGTGGAATTGCGGGGATAGATGGCGAGGGGGGGTAGCAATGAGTGGGGGGGGGGGGTAGTATGGGGGTACGGATGAAAGAGGGAGAGCTGTGGGGGGTTGGAAAAGCTGCCTCAGCTTGTCCTGAAAAGGACAGCTGTGTGTGGCTTACCTGCTTGGCTCCCTGGCGAAGGGATGAAGGAGTGAGCCAGCGGGGATCAAGCAAGTCAGGGGAAGCCTAATGAGTCCCTGGAGGGGTGGAGGGAGCCTGCCTGACTGTCTGGCTGACTGGTCCCTGGCGAGAGCGACTCGTGCGGGAGGCCGGAGCGTCCTACTCTCCCACTGTCACTGACTGACTGACTGAGCAGTCTCTAGCTAGGAGTGGGCGGAGTGGTGGAGGAGGAGGTGTGATGGTGTGGGGGTGCTTTGCTGGTGACACTGTTGGGGATTTATTCAAAATTAAAGGCATACTGAACCAGCATGGCTACCACAGCATCTTGGAAAAAATTGGGGGAATCTCGCGCCAAAATACAATGGAGGGGGGAAATAACAGTGAAGTTAATTATGAGCTGCTCCCTAAATAATACAGAGTGCTGGATTATGCATATGAACAAGTGAAAAAAGGGGCGCTAACTAATAATATATGACATATATCATTAAGCAACAATAATAGTGAATAATGTATGTGAAAATCGTGCCACAACAATATATAAGCAAATAGATAGCAAAACAGTGAATACAATATTGGTGCAGATAACAGTGGACAATTGTTGTCTACCCAGAGTTCATCAAAAAAATAAGATGTGCAATATTGTGCTGAAAAACAATGATGATCTTATGAAGTGCTCTGTGTTAAATCTTCCAAATAATATATTCCACCTTCACCAAAGTACCACCTCAAGTGGGGATAGATGGCTCCTTACCCGATGGTGTTGACCTATTAGTTAAAATAAGGTCAAATGAGCTCGAGAGTCAGCTGCTACCCGTGGGGGACTCGATTTCAAACCCAGTTGATAACAGATTTCATAGAAGGAGAGAAACAGCTTCCATAGTATAAAACCTTTTACTAAAGTAAAATGCTAAAGATACAGTGCCGAGTGGCCTCTTACTTGGAGTGGTGCCCGTAATCCCGGCACTGAGGCTGTAGATATGTAGGGATTTGGAGAGAGATAAGGTAAGCTGGTGAAGCCGGCGTGCATTCCACCGCCGTCAGCTTGAGAACCAGGAAACCGGAAGTGAGTTAGTAGTGCGTGCCCAGGTACCGCCTCGACGTACGTTTCGTTGTTGTCGTCATCAGGAAGCGTACCTGGTGCACGCTATGGGCTACTATTAAAAGGTCTGTCAATCAACCAATGGGAGGGGCAATTCAATTTGGCGACAGCCTCTGTCCCGGTCACTGCAGCAACCATATTTACAATTGCAGTAATCAACAGCAATCTCAAACGTTGATCAGGTCTACAGTTACAACGTGTATAGAAATACAGATTAATAAATTAATAACTACCAAAATAGGTTTTGATTCTATTTCAGACAAAAATACCTCATATCTTGCCGGTCTATTTCACAGACTTAATAGCATTATAAATTTATATGTATATTGTAAAAAATATATTAAAAAATATATTATAAAAAATATATATTATAAAAAACCAACCTAGTAGATAATAATTAATAATAATAGTAAATTATAATAATATTAACATATAATCGTAAAATTAACAGAATTAAATTAATAAAGTATTAAAATAGTTTACAACAAGTGATATTGTTTGCGCTGTGGTGGTGATGCCTAAAGGGTGATGGGAAAGGGGAAGTGAAGTAGTAAACTAGGTGAATACAATAAGTGACAAAAATGTATAAATATATAGAAAAAATTCTATAAAACACAATGTGAACAAAGTAACAGTAAATAACAGTGACCGTGTCATCTATAAAGATGTGTGGTGGACATAATAGAATGCATGGTCAAACTCAGTCCTGCAGACAAAACCAAATAAAAGAAGAAAGTCCAACTTAATCATGCAACTCGGTGCAGCAAGTGAAATCTGGTGTGAAGTCAAAAGGAGATGTTCCAGCAGCCAAATGAGTGAAGGTGCAATGGAGGATTCCAAAACGTGCAGCCCACACCTCTAGTGATCCTATCAGCTTACCTCAAGGCTATCTGATATAGCCAGAAAGATAGGGCATCAAACTCTTGATGAATGGAAGCCTCAAATCCGATGGTGCATGGAAGGGGAAAGTACAAAAAAACAAACATAGAGTAGTCCTGTCACCACTGCGCTGAAATGGGTGAAAAGGGATTGGACCGTGGGAAAGGGGCCGTGGGAAAGGGGCACGGGAGGTATACTGCAGCAAACAAAGAATAGGTCTATCCAAATGGACAATAAAAGGTATACAACAAGTGATATTGTTTGCGCTGTGGTGGCTTAGGCGGGCTATTTAAGCCAGCCTCTTCCTCCTGTCTGGTTGCTGGCTTGTCACAGCTTCTAAGTGAATCTGATACCTACGACCTTTTGATCCTGATCCTTTGACCTTTGGCTATTGTTACCGGACTGCTGCTGTCTCCTGCTCTTGACCTTTGGCTTGAACTATCGGACTTCCTGATCTCTCCAACCCTCCTGACCACGGCCTGTTTCCCGGATTAATCTTCTGCTTGTTCCCAGCTCCAGCTATCTGGACTTCCGGACTATCTCCGTGTGCTTCCTCAGCTGACCCCAGTGACCTGCTTCCGGATCAGTCTCTGCTCCACGGATCCAGTCTTCATCCACCTGTCGGTACCGGTGCCTCCCGGTGCGTCCGTCCCCCTGTACCCACTCCAGGGGGCGGATCGCGCTAGGTCGCAAAGGGAGCCGCCCTCAGCATCTTGGCCTTGGTGAGTTTATCTTTAACTACCGTGATAGGTGGGGATCTTGTAGGGCTCGTTCCAGCCCCTCCATTCCCCCCCCCCCCCGGTTGTTGTCCAGAGGTTTGAGCATTGTGCTTGCCTCTATGATTACCCCTAGATTTGCCTCTAGGGGGTCTGGAGGCAAATGGTGGTGGGCCCTGGTGGTAGTAGGTGTAATTATAATCCATTGGACGATTGTCCAATGGGGCATATCTGTTGTATGTGGGTGCTAGATATGGAGTGGGGTACTGATTATGGGGGGCCCCATAGGGTAACCGCCATGGGGTGGAGGTGGTGGTGGTGGCCCCCTACCACCCTGGTGGGGTCCTTGAGGTATAGTTGGTTTTTTGAATTTTTTGGGGGTAGAGGATTTGGCTTTGATCTTATTGGTTGCTAAAGTGGTACTTAATAGATGGGAGGAGGAAACCATCTATAAAGATAATGTCTCATCTCTGGTCTACTATCGTAGATACATAGATGACATTATACTCCTATGGGAGGGGTCCCAATTTTCCTTGGATTAATTTCTAACCAAAATGAACACCAATAAATATGGTCTCAGCTTCACCGCTGAATCCAGTAAGACCTCTATCCATTACTTGGACCTCATACTAACCAAGAAACAAAACCAAATCCACACCAAGACTTACTTTAAGCCAACTGACCGCAATGGGTATGTACCGACTTCAAGTTGCCATCATCCCAAATGGCTGGGTGCCATACCAAAAGGACAGTTCATGAGAATACGCCGTAATTGCAATGACATAGTGGACTATGAACAACAGTCAGAGATACTAACCAAGAAATTTGTGGAAAAAGGCTACAGCCCAAACAAAATATACAAGGCCCAAAAAGAGGTTTTGGGTATGGACAGACAATCCCTATTGGAAAATAGGATTAAAATACCAAGGAAAGAAGATGTGCCTTTTTTGTCCGGGTATCACAGACAATATAAAAATATAGAAAAAATATTCAAAGAATATTGGCCAATCTTACTAAAAGATACCGACTTGGCTAAAATCCTACCCTCACACCCTACCTTTATATACAGGAGAGCACCGGGTTTGAGAAACATGGTTGCAGTAAATGTACCAGACCCCCCGGCAAAACCTCTCACCTTCCTTGATGGGTCAAGTTTTCATTACTGTACCCGATGCAGGTCATGCAACAAAACAAATAGGCAAGGCAAAAAGGTTACTAAATTCAAATCAAGTGTTACCCAACAAGAATATACCATTAAACCATTGATCACGTGCCATTCCAGGTACGTCACGTATGTATTGGCATGTCCCTGTAAACTCCAATATGTAGGCCGCACTACTCGAGAACTAAAAATTAGAATTAATGAACATGTGGCCAATATCATAAAGGGGTTCCCTGACCATAGTGTGTCAAAACACTTTGATCTCTACCACAACAGAGACCCCAGTTTATTAACATTTTATGGAATAGACAGAATCACCAACCACTGGCGTGGAACAGATCTGACTAAGGCAATATCACAAAATGAAACCCAGTGGATTCATCGCCTCAGAACAATGAGGCCTCAGGGCCTCAACATAGAACTGGACCTCAACTGTTTTTTAACCGATAATTAAAGGATAATGTTGAGCTGCCCATAAGTTTTAATCCAGGTGTACAACCGACTATTAATATAGTCAATACCAAACTATTTTAATACTTTATTAATTTAATTCTATTATTTTACGATTATATGTTAATATTATTATAATTTACTATTATTATTAATTATTATCTACTAGGTTGGTTTTTTATAATATATATTTTTTATAATATATTTTTTATAATATATTTTTTAATATATTTTTTACAATATACATATAAATTTATAATGCTATTAAGTCTGTGAAATAGACCGGCAAGATATGAGGTATTTTGGTCTGAAATAGAATCAAAACCTATTTTGGTAGTTATTAATTTATTAATCTGTATTTCTATACACGTTGTAACTGTAGACCTGATCAACGTTTGAGATTGCTGTTGATTACTGCAATTGTAAATATGGTTGCTGCAGTGACCGGGACAGAGGCTGTCGCCAAATTGAATTGCCCCTCCCATTGGTTGATTGACAGACCTTTAATAGTAGCCCATAGCGTGCACCAGGTACGCTTCCTGATGACGACAACAACGAAACGTACGTCGAGGCGGTACCTGGGCACGCACTACTAACTCACTTCTGGTTTCCTGGTTCTCAAGCTGACGGCGGTGGAACGCACGCCGGCTTCACCAGCTTACCTTATCATCTCTCTCCAAATCCCTACATATCTACAGCCTCAGTGCCGGGATTACGGGCACCACTCCAAGTAAGAGGCCACTCGGCACTGTATCTTTAGCATTTTACTTTAATAAAAGGTTTTATACTATGGAAGCTGTTTCTCTCCTTCTATGAAATCTGTTATCAACTGGGTTTGAAATCGAGTCCCCCACGGGTAGCAGCTGACTCTCGAGCTCATTTGACCTTATTTTAACTAATAGGTCAACACCATCGGGTAAGGAGCCATCTATCCCCACTTGAGGTGGTACTTTGGTGAAGGTGGAATATATTATTTGGAAGATTTAACACAGAGCACTTCATAAGATCATCATTGTTTTTCAGCACAATATTGCACATCTTATTTTTTGATGAACTCTGGGTAGACAACAATTGTCCACTGTTATCTGCACCAATATTGTATTCACTGTTTTGCTATCTATTTGCTTATATATTGTTGTGGCACGATTTTCACATAGATTATTCACTATTATTGTTGCTTAATGATATATGTCATATATTATTAGTTAGCGCCCCTTTTTTCACTTGTTCATACCACAGCATCTTGCAGCGGCATGCTATTCCATCCGGTTTGCGGTTAGTTGGACCATCATTTATTTTTCAACAGGACAATGACCCCAAACACACCTCCAGGCTGTGTAAGGGCTATTTGACCAAGAAGGAGAGTAATGGGGTGCTGCGCCAGGTGACCTGCCCTCCACAGTCACCGGACCTGAACCCAATCGAGATGGTTTGGGGTGAGCTGGACCGCAGAGTGAAGCCAAAAGGGCCAACAAGTGCTAAGGAACTCCTTCAAGACTGTTGGAAGACCATTTCAGGTGACTACCTCTTGAAGCTCATCAAGAGAATGCCAAGAGTGGTTGGGAGTCGTCAGAGCGGTTGGTAGCGGATTTCTGGAAGAACGGAGAATGGCGGAGGCACCGGGAGCAGATAATAGAGAGACTGGCTTTGAAGATGTGTCGGATTTGAACGCAAGCTTCCAAGACACTCTACAGACTTTTCAACAGCAACTCCAGTTTATTTGTGATCTTCTGCGGCACACTCTGGAAGGTGTTAATGTGCTTCAGTCGGAGGCTGCTGATACTTTGAATCTAAGCATCGGTGAAATTGAACATTTTCGAAGTAATCTTTTAACAGCTCCAATGACTATGGCAATGGAGGAAGAGAATGTGGAATGTCAGACCAATGACATCATCTATACAGAAGACAATAATGATAGTACTGTAGAGGAAGGTACGGTAACATCAGAACAGTCGGATACACTGGATTTAACTGAACCGTTTTCAGACAGTGATGAGAATTCACTTCTAAATACTGAACCACTGCAAAATTATAACCTGCAGCACACGAATGCAGACAACTACAAACCAGGAGAATCGAATGTTTCTAGAGTCAACCGTTGGGACTTCTGGAAACAAGATTCATATACTCAACATATGAATGGGACTGAAGAAGTAGACTCTGGAAATGTAAGCACAGCTGATAACACATCTGATGCCATTGAAACTGGTCCACTGTGTAGTACGATGAAAGATGTTGAATTTGAGGAAATTGTACAGGATAATACACTACATATTATGGACCTTACTGAACACCATGATTCAAATTACTTCAGTCACGAGTCTGTGGTAAGTGAGCCAACACAAGAAGAAATAGAAGATGAGGGAAACCTTAACACAATGTTTAAACGCAAACATGAAGAAACAGCAGGGTTAAATGGTTTCTCAAGCCAGGCAGATCAAGCAAAAATCCCAGACCCGCCTGAAGAGAAGGCTCTTAAAGCTTTAAGACAACTGCATATTTGTGCCCAGTCCTTAAACTCTGAACATCTCCAATACAGAGAGAAAATCAACACGCTCATTAAAGAAAAGACCTCCCTTCAGATACAGTTATCTATAGCAGAGCAAAACGCAGATGTGTATCATCAGCAATCAAAAACCATGATCGACAAATGTGAAGAACTTCTTAAAAAAAGGAAAGAAATTCAGGATGGGAGAAACGATCTACGTTTTGAGAAGTATTTACTGATGAAAGATATAGAGCTGTTAAAAGAAGAACAGCTAATACTGAGAATGAAGAGCTCCTAAAAAAGTTAGATTCCACAAAGAAAATGGCATTGTCGTACGCTAAAGAAAAACAAGCGATACATTGTTTGTGGAACCAGACACTAAAGGAAAATTGCCTTTTCAGGAGAGAAGCTGATGAAAGTAGAACCCAGCTCCTAAAGATAACACAAGAATACCAGAAAAAGAATGAAGACCAGAGTGACCAGAAGCCACCATGAGTGATGGATCTATTAAATAAACACTGAATCCATTAAAAAAAAAAGAGAATGCCAAGAGTGTGCAAAGCAGTAATCAAAGCAAAAAAGTGGCTACTTTGAAGAACCTAGAATATGACTTATTTTCAGTTGTTTCACACTTTTTTGTTATGTATATAATTCCACGTGTGTTAATTCATAGTTTTTATGCCTTCAGTGTGAATCTACAATTTTCATAGTCATGAAAATAAAGAAAATTCTTTGAATGAGAAGGTGTGTCCAAACTTTTGGTCTGTACTGTGTATATGTATATATATATATATATATATATATATATATATATATATATATATATATATATATATATATATATATATAGTGACAGGAAGTCAGGTAAATCTGTGGGTGTTGTCACAGATGGGAGATACGTTTCTGCCTTGTTTAGACAATTCACCAATTACTATTAGGTATTTTATATACAATATATAAAATATACATTTTATATATATTTTATATATAAAAATAATGTGTGTATTCAGTGGTGTATAGTTTCTAATACACTTCAGGCAGTGTACACAATATATAATACAGTGTAGTTTGGTGTTGCAAAACAAAAAATACATCATGTCCGGAAGGCCACCAAGGAGAGGCAGATGCTTACAGGCCAATAAAAGTGGGCAAACAGCCTCTGTGTCTACAGTCAACAGTGGTGGTCATGGACATGGTGCATCCTCTGCAGGTGGCCGTGGGGCATGCTTGTCCTTTTTTTCTGCTGCTGGCCGTGTTATTGAGCCACAACATGCAGAAGAGTTGATGGAGTGGATAACAATGCCATCCTGATCCTCCTCATCACCCAGGCTCAGAGTAGTTTGCCTTCCAAATGCAGCTTCTAAAGTGGCCTATTCCACCGGCTCCTTGTCCACAGTCACTCCTTCCGTAGCCCCACCATCATACATGAAGGAGTCCCCAGAATTATTTGACCACAGTGTCAGTTATACGCTACTAGAAGATGTGCAGCGATTTGAAGGCTCTGATCTTGGTTCACAGGTTGAGGAAGGGAGTATTGTGAGCCTAGAGAGAGGGGGTGCCACAGAAGGACAAGAAACTGGCACTCATGTTTCACCGGCTGCAGCATACTGCCAAGTTTGCTCCAGTGACGAGGTGGGAGGGAATGATGAGGTCACTGACTGTAATTGGGTGCCTAAGAGAAAAGAGGAGGCACAACTCCAACAAAGCAGGATGTCCTCTGGGGGCAGCCACCCTATTGCATCACATCGCAGAGCTCCGCAGGTGCTGCCGATTCGCTGCTGACTTTAAAAAGTTCCTTGGTGTGGGCCTTTGACACGTGTGCAGCAGATCGCTCCATTGCTGTTTGCAACCTATGTCTAAAGCGGATCAAGTGTGGCCAGAACAGCATCCGCTTGGGTACCACATGCTTGACCAGACATAAGCCTATCCCACACTCACCTAATAACTGTCCCCGAGCCACTCCCATCAAATCATTCTCTAGGGTCCCCCCTATACATTGTAAAGCGCTGCGTAAACTGTTGGCGCTATATAAATGTGTTTAATATTAATAATAATGAGACAAAATGCCTTTCAGTCCATTGGCAATAGCACTTGAAAGACCCACATCATGGGTCTTCCCCTTGCTCCTCATCTGGGATCTCCAACCTTACTAGAGGAATGAAGGTATAGCAATAGGTGTCCCAAGTACTTGCAGCCAATCTGCTAGCAGTACACCACCAATTGATTTTAACAGGGAAATTTCCCTACCTCAGTTGCTGAACCGTAAAAAGTAATATGGTCCCAGCGTCTAAATGCTAGCTTGCACAAATTGCTATATTTTTGATATTTTGATATATTTTACATATATTTTGATATTTTGATATATTTTACAGCAGGGCCTGTTCCTGTGCCCAACAAGAGTAACTGTGAGGGGTTACAGTATTCTGGCACCACCAACACCAAGGCCCAATTTTTCTGCAGAGTATATAGGGCAGGCTGTATAGTATATATATTGCCATTCAGAGTATATAGTGCCTGGGTGACCCCGCACCATTTTTTTTTGGTGTAAGGTTCTCCTATCAATACCAGACCCAAAGGGCCTGGTAATAGACTTGGGGGGGGCACAATGTTTTTTTTTAAATGATTTGTATCTATATTGCCGGGATCCAACAATACATCATAGCCGCAAGCAGTTTTAAAATGACATTTTTTCCTTTAGAAATGTAATTTTGCTGGTGTACTATTAGAAACATGGGGATGCGCTACTTTACAGGCAGACTAACGACCCCTCCCAGGCACTATATTTAAAAAAAGATTTTGTTCTTATTGGTTCTCTGCTTCCGAAAATGTCAGTTTTTAAATTCAGGTAGAGTTAGGCTGGAGTATCAGTGATACGCCAGCATAACTCTCACTTTGAGCTGGCGTTTCTGTTTTCTGTAAGCAGAAAACAAGAAACGCCGGGTTGGAGTTCCTATACGAGCGGCGTAATTGTATTTCGCCATCGTATCGGAACTGCAATTTTAAAAATGGCGCTCGGGGCGTTCCCGCTGATTAACGCCGAGAATATGTTAATCAGCAAAAATCGGCAATTCACGATCGTACTCGGGCCCGACGCAGTGACTTTCCGACGTTTCCGTAAGCGATACGCGGCGTAAAGAAAAACATGCCCCCTAGGTGGAGTATCCTATGTTAAGTATGGCCGTCGTCATCGCGTCAAATTTAAAAATGTTCGCGTCGTTTGCGTAAAACGTCCGTGAATGGGGATTGACGTCATTGACGTTCACTGACAGAATTTGGAGCATGCGCACTGACAGTCGACGCATGCGCAGTACGTTCGCCGCGGGATCGTGCCTATTTTAAATAATACACGCCCTCTACCCGCCCAATTTGAATTCCGCCGGCTCATTTTCGCTACGCCGCCGCAACTTTAGGAGCAAGTGCTATGTGAATAACAGTACTTGCTCCTAAAGTTTCGGCGGAGTAACGTAAATGAGAAACATTACTCCAAAATAAAGATTCGCTCTCCTACCTGAATCTGGCCCACAGAAGCATTCATGGAGCTCCTCTGCACCCTCGAACCTGCCTTCTCACATCCCTGCCAGTCAGCCAAGCCCATCCAGGCGCTCAGGCCCCTTAGGCTTCATGTACACTGCTGCTGGTAAACAGACGCTTAGGAGCAGTTGGGCGTTTTTTTCAGCTGCCCCTGAACTCTCCTCTAAGTTATCTTAACAGTACATGTACACAGGGTCATTTATAGTAGTTTCTAGGCAGTTGAGTTTAGAAGCATTTTTTGGAAGTAAAAAAATAATGCATTCAGGAAAGATGTTCAGAGGCATTTGAAATGCCAAAGGCCTGTAACAGTTTTTAAAAGGCAGTAACCTGCCTTTAGCCCCATTTCGCTTACAGGCATTTTTCACTACTTGCAAAAAACGCTTCTAAATGCAAACGCGGCTAAACGGAAGTTTTTAAACGTCGGTTTACTATCTGTCAAGTTAAATCATTCAGCAGAGGTTATAAAACGTCCCGTAATACATCAAGCCTTACAAGTGTATGGCCTGTACCCCCTGATGGTGGCCCTGCCTACTTACTAGATCACCACTTAATAACCTGCTCACGTACATTTACTGCGGCAGGTCGCCTCTCCTACGTGAACCGACGTACCTGTACATCGGTCCGTGCGAAAAGGATAGTGGGCGCACCTGCCATTGGAGCATGGGTCACACGAACTCAATGTCTGCCAGCGACCCGCAACACTGTGGACAGAGGCAGAACAGGGAACAACAAGGCGATTCCCCATTCTGCCTAACGGCATGTCAGAGGTCTTCTGATCCCAGTGATTGGGAACAGTGATCTCTGTTATGTCCCAGTGATGTCCGCTCAAGGCAGATACGTCTTTGTGATAATCCTCCTCACAGGAGCCAAAGGTCCAGGCAATGCATATAGCAAGGTGGAAAAAAGGAAATTTTTCTGGACAGCTGCACTCCAAACAATCGTTGCCTTTATTGGTAAAATCAGAAGATGCACTACAAGCCACAGCAAATTATTGCGGCTGTCCAGAAAATTTTCCTTTTTTCCACCCATTGTTTGTAGACGTAATAACTTCTGCGCAAACCAATCAATATACCCCTATTGCGATTTTTCTTTTTTTACTAAACATATGACATAGAAGAATATATATTGGCCTAAACTGATGAATAAAATTAGTTATTTTACATTTTTTGGGGGATATGCATTATAGCAGAATGTTAACAAAAATATTTATTTCGAAATTGGCAACATTTTTGTTTATAGCGCAAAAAATAAAATCTAAATTTTGTTTGGGTACAGCATCGCATGACCACGCAATTGTCAGTTTAAGCAATGCAGTGCCGTATCGCAAAAAATGGCCTGGTCATTAACGGGGCAACTCATTCCGGGGCTAAAGTGGTTAAAGGAATAAAAGACTTGAAATGCACATGTATTGCAGAGATGTACTACATAGCAGTGAAGGATGCAGGTTTAAGATGTGGAACCAGTTCTGATCTATAGGGTACTGGCTCTGGGGCATAGATGTTGAAACCAAGCGTAAAAAGCTTCCCGATGTTCCAAAGCATATACACTGTACATCTTCCCTCTGCTTCTCAATTCCCCCAAAAATATGGCAAGGAAAATTGTGATACATTACAGAACAGAATAAGGTCAGCCACCTCTCGTCCAGCAGTGAAGATAGTTGGAAACACAGACGGGGACAGAACAGAGTCTGAAGATTGATATGAGCACAGCAGTCTCTTGGGGAATCAACTACAAATCACCAGTAATGTAACAGTGGCACATGGTACGCTCTACCAACTACAGGTTCACTATGGTATACACCTAATTCCGTGGGACAAACTGATCAGAGACAATATCCCCTTATTCCTTACAAAAAAATAAAATTAAAATAAATAAAGAAAGTCTACATAATATTTAATCAATGACCACTTTAACTTGCATTTCTTAAATATGCTAACCAAGCTCCTCACACAATCACAAACTATATGCGAATGTCCAGCCCACACATGCTGACAGCTCAGCTCAGCCTTAAAGCGGTATTTCACCCTAAATATAAGATCTCCCATGCGCTTCAGCATACTGGCGTCAGCGCCAGTATGCTGGGTTTTTTTTTTTTTATAGCACACTTACTGTTTTATCGTAGAAATCCTTTTCTGTCCCCCGTGGTGGACGGCGCCAGTACAGCGCGTCACATCTTCCTAAGATACCCGATATGGACTCGGGTATTTCCGGCGCTATGCGGCGCCTGCGCACAGACCTAGGAGCTGACTGCGCAGGCGCCGTATTTCTCCGAAATAGGACTCGGAGAAATACGGCGCCTGCGCAGTCAGCTCCTAGGTCTGTGCGCAGGCGCCGCATAGCGCCGGAAATACCCGAGTCCATATCGGGTATCTTAGGAAGATGTGACGCGCTGTACTGGCGCCGTCCAACGCGGGGGACAGAAAAGGATTTCTACGATAAAACAGTAAGTGTGCTATAAAAAAAAAAAAAACCCAGCATACTGGCGCTGACGCCAGTATGCTGAAGCGCATGGGAGATCTTATATTTAGGGTGAAACTCCGCTTTAAGCAGTGCACAGAAAACTCTCAGTGAATCATGGGAGCTAAATTTTGATTGCCTTCTTCTGATAGAATGCTAGCTTATCTATTGTGTTACTTGTCTCCAAACTGTAGTGGTTAGAAATGTTAGAGACATTTTGGGATACCCCCTAAAACCCTAGAAAGCCCATTTCTTTATGGCTGCCCCACACAGTGGATGATACCATTTTTTTAGCTTGCAATTATTTGTGTGTGTGTGTGTGTCCCAACAATTCCTCCTGCCGCCACTAAAACATTAAGGTTAACAATGTGTGAACACTACCTTTTTTGTTTTCTGAACATTCTCTAATTTTAATTATTTCAGGTGGTGGATCATGGGAAAGTCCTTAGAAGAAAAAAACATGTACCCGAGAGAGGTCTTTCCCTCCCTTGTTTTGTACTTTTCATGTATAACTACTGGTATAAAATTGTGTGCTTTATTCTTAAAGGGGTGTTCCAGACGCATTTTTTTTTTTAACCACTTACCTACTGTGCACCTACACCCCCTTCCTGCCCAGACAAAATATAAGCTTCCGGCACTGCGTCGCTTTAACCGACAATTGCGCGGTCGTGCGACGTGGCTCCCAAACAAAATTGGCGTCCTTTTTTTCCCACAAATAGAGCTTTCTTTTGGTGGTATTTGATCACCTCTGCGGTTTTTATTTTTTGCGCTATAAACAAAAATAGAGCGTCAATTTTTAAAAAAATGCAATATTTTTTCCTTTTTGCTATAATAAATAACCCCAAAAATATATAAAAAAAATATTTTTTCCCTCAGTTTAGGCCGATACGTATTCTTCTACATATTTTTGGTAAAAAAAAAAATGCAATAAGCGTTTATCGATTGGTTTGCGCAAAATTTATAGCGTTTACAAAATAGGGGATAGTTTATGGCATTTATTTTATTAATTTTTTTACTATTAATGGCGGCGATCTGCGATTTTTTTATTGGGACTGCGACGTTATGGCGGACATTTCGGACACTTTTCTGACATTTTTGAGACCATTTACATTTATACAGTGAACAATGCTATAAATATGCATTGATTACTGTATAAATGTGACTGGCAGTGAAGGGGTTAACCACTAGGTGGCGGGGAAGGGGTTAAATGTGTGTCCTATGAGTGTTCTAACTGTGGAGGGAGGGGGGGGGGTGACTGGGGGAGGTGACCGATTGTGTCCCTATGTACAAGGGACACAACCGCTCTCCTCTCTCCCTGACAGGGACGTGCAGCTCTGTGTTTACATACAGAGCTCCACGTCCCCGCTCAGTTACTGAGCAATCGCGAGTGCCAGGCGGCGATCGTTGCCGCTGGGCACTCGCACGGGATCCCCGCAGAGCGGCGGGTGCGCGCGCGCGCCGCCGGCGACGAGCGCCTTTAAAGGGACATCACGTCATATGACGTGATGTCAGGATAATGGAGTCGTCTGCCCGCCGTCATTTGACGGTGGGCAGATGACAAGTGGTTAAAGTAAAAAAGCTACTAACAGTGTAGCTGCTGACTTTTAATAAGGACACTTACCTTGTCCTACTTGCCCGTGCTGATAGCCCCCCCGACGCCGGTCCCACGATCGATCCAGGTCCTGTGCCACCATTCACACTAGGGGAAACAAGCAGTGAAGCCTTACGGCTTCACTGCCCATTTCCTACTGCGCCTGCGTGAGTCTCACGCTGGCTTGTGAATGGGCGCACTGCTCTCTGAGAACACACACAGTTCCCAGAAAGCAGCGTGCCCCATTCACAAGGAGAAGAAGCAGAAGAAAAGACACCGCGGTGTGGAAGAGGCAGATTACGGACTTCCGCATAGCAACAACAGGTATTTCGGGTGAGTATTAATTTTTTTTTTCACCTTTTTTTTATTTTATTTTTTTAGGACTTTTGCCCAAATGCGGTTTTCCTGGGTGGAACTCCGCTTTAATAAAGGCAATAAATATATTGAAAGTAAAGGGTTTTAGAAAACAAAGTTGAATTCCGGGCACAAAGCAAATTTAAATCCCCTCCCTCTGCAGAGGCTGCCCTATAGGTTTTGCCTTTTTGCCCTATAAGGTCATCACAGGGTAGGCTTACACTGTAAACATTCTAGATGCCGGTGCATTGACAACGCTGGCCTGCTCTTGCCTGATACTATAGCTGACCATATATGCGTACATTTATTTTATTCAACCTGCAGGCTGAATGAATGAAATCTAGCAGGTATGTCCATTTACCTTAAACAGCATTAATAGATGAATATCCCCTGCTGTCCATTATATTTTGACAGCCAGACAACTAGGGCTCTCAGAATTGCTAGACAGTGGCTGCATCCGATTGTAAGATAAAGTTAAACTGGTTCGACAGAGGTACTAAGTTAACATGTACAAGGAAATGCCCACCACCCTGTGGCCTAACCCCTAGAAATTGTCTTACCAATGACACTGGGCACACCACCTCGTTGACCTGTGCCCGTAAAGTAATCCAAGATCCCTTACCACTGGTCTGTCTTTGAATGCTGCAGCCATATGTGGACCGCAGAATGTTCTAACACTACATGCTCATAATGTATGCCTGAGCAGCCATACTTAGAGCCCAGTACCAGCTCCGAAATACGGAATGCGCCAATGTATCCTAGCACAATATGGCTTCATAATGTGAGTAACAAGCTACTGGAATCGTAGCACAAAGACCGGTACAGTCTTTGGAAATTGGCCTCCGGCTATCTCACACAAAGGCTGTCCTGTTCCTTGCTGAGCCATCCCATCCAGCATCAGACCTTTCACCGCATGCTCTGCGACCAGTCTTTCCTCCTACTGGCATAATGGCAGATGCGCCTGTTCCTGGGAGACCTTCTAGGTCCTGAGGGACCGTGGAGGATATGGCCGCCCCCTGTCTTTCCACGGCGCAGGCTTTTTAGCAGAGCCCCACCGTCCACTGCAACCAGGCGACTGGGACCCGGTCTGCCTGTTTGTCCCTGAGCCGGGGCTGTGGCCCAACTGGACTCCGCCACACTCTCGCCCACCACATCGTCTTTGGCTCCTCCCGCTGCTGGGCTGTCTCATGGGCGGTATGCTCTGGCGCAGCCTCTCGCTGACAGACGGCTCGTCCACCCACTGGCCTGCGCTCCTCCTCTTATGAAGCCGCACTTCCAGTCTCACCATCTTCCTCGCTGCCTGTGGCTGTCTCCAAATAGCGCCGCAGCCATGCTTCTCCTCTTTCCCCACCAGCTTTCTCCAGGAATTGCTGCACCAGTGTCTCCATATTCACAGATAGGATGCTCAGGTCTGGAAAAATCTGGCAGTACTTCTGCTTCCAATCCGTTCCAGGGGGGGAAAGGAATAAGCCCCACTGTAGCTGCCTTTTTTTAGGCTGACCAGGCTTCCCGCACTTTCCCAGCGATCCAATTGGACCTTCAGAACCTGAAACAAAACTTTTAAAAGAGACAGTCATCCTAATACATCCCCTAGCTATCTAAATTGTCCCAGGTGTGCTGGCCAGTCTCACGCAGGTGGGCCCCAATTAGTGTCCCCCTTTGTCATTAAATACCTCCAGCTGGTTCAACAACCAACTGTCGTTACTGAAGCAAGAGCGCAGAAGCCGCCTGAAAAAGAAGCTCTTCAGAGGTAAACCTTTCCATCTACAAGGCAACAACAAGAATATACTACAAAGAAATCTTCAAAGCCAAAAAAAAATATTTTTCCAAGGCTATCAACAGCCCCTGCGAACTTTTCAAGCTGGTCACTCAGACCATGAATCCAGGATGTCTTGAAGCCCCCAATTCGGATACCCAAGAATTTTGCAATGAATTATCGGATTACTTCATTAATAAAATCGAGGGAATCCGGGAAAACATTCAGCAAAACAATACCCCCCTCAACCCCCCCCCCCCGCAATTATTCACACAATACCCACAGTAATTCTCCACAATCAGAAAAGTTCACTCTGGAACCCATCTCCATTGATGCCACAACGAATATCATTGGTTCTTTGCGTAATGGCACAGCGCCAAATTATATTATCCCCACAAAACTGCTGAAGGAATGCGCCGACATCCTGGCACCTCCTATCACGCAGCTTATTAACCAGTCTTTCAAGGAAGGCATAGTGCCCTCCCAGTTGAAAGAGGGCATAATCCAACCCATCTTGAAGAAACCCACCCTAGACCCCAAGGACCCACTCCACCGCCGTCCCATAACTGGCCTAAACATTCTCTCCAAGGTAATGGAAAAAGTAGTGGTACAACAGCTGCAACCCACAGCCCACTTGATCCATTTCAATCTGGTTTCCGTCCCGGACACGGGACAGAAACAGCATTGCTCAAAATATGGGACGACGCTCTCGAGGCCGCAGACGAAGGAGAATCTTGTCACCTGGTTCTGTTGGACCCAAGCGCAGCCTTCGATACTGTAGACCAAACTATTACTGACTCGGCTAGCTGAAGTAGCCAAAGTCGCAGAAGGCGATTTATCTTGGTTCTCCTCTTTTTTGGAAAACCGATCGCAAATAGTGAAGTTAGGACCTTTCACTTCTGAGAAACGCACGGTGTCATGCGGAGTCCCTCAAGGATCGCGTCTGTCGCCGGTGCTGTTTAACATCTATCTTTGTCCTCTTTTTTAAATCATCAGCAGCCAAAAACAGCTTTACCACTCATATGCAGACGACACGCAACTGTATTTCCGCATTTGCAACAAAAAGGATCACCACCTCAATCTAGAGACATGCCTCTCTTTGATAGAGAACTGGATGACAAAGAGTTATCTTAAACTCAACGGAGCGAAAACAGAACTTCTCCTGTTTCACGCCAAGCATATGAATCAACTGGTAACAACATGGATACCCCCGCCCATTCTGGGCCAAATCATCACCCCTAGCGCCAAAGTCAAAAGTCTCAGGGTCATCTTCGACTCCTACATGACAATGGACGCACAAATAGGGTCAGTAGTCAGCGGATCTCACCATCTGCTGCGCCTACTACGCAAACGTACTCCTTTCATTCCCAAAGAAGACATAGCGGTCGTGGTGGGAGGAATTGTAAACTCCAGACTGGACTATGCAAATGCCCTTTACCTCGGACTCCCAAAGTACCAAATCGCTCGTCTGCAAGTCGTCCAAAATACGGCCGCCAGACTAGTGACTGGGAAAAAACCATGGGAATCAATCTCACCTTCACTGAGATCCCTTCATTGGTTGCCAGTAAAAGACAGAATTGCTTTTAAAACACTCTGTCTAACGCATAGATGTATCCATGGAAAGGCTCCCCATTATCTATGCGAAAAAATAAAAGCTCATAATTCCAATCGCGTTCTGCGATCCACCAATCAAAATCTACTACAGATACCGAAAGCCAACTGCAAGTCCAAAGGGGAAAGAAGATTCGCGGTCCAAGGTCCCAGACTATGGAACGCTTTACCAACCAGCATTCGGTTGGAGGAGAACCACTTAGCATTCAGGAGAAAGATCAAGACTTATCTCTTTTGATATCAAAGGAGACAGGAACAACAAGCGCCCAGAGGCGATTTAGTTCGCATGTGCCGCGCTATATAAGTTTTCATTCATTCAAGTGCAGTTATCTCCACTTTCATCACTAGGACACAAATTGGCATGTTGTCGGTTTACGTTTGTATATGCCAATCAAAATATATTTAGTTTTGGGCAGAGCGGGAATAGATTTAAGCCTCTGGCTTATTTTAATTGCCATATAGGCAAGGACAGGATGTGATCGGAAACCTCTCCAATAAGGGCAGTCAAAAGCAAAAGGCAGTGTCTTACCTGATTTTGCTTTGCAGAAGATGTGACAGACAACTCCTATAACTTTTTATAAGCTACAGGTAGTTGTAAAAAACTGACACAAGCAGGAAAAGCGATTCAAACAGTATACACATACACATAACTCCTCACTCCTCCAGTGTTGGCATAGTTGCAAGGAATCAGCATTTGAATTATTTGACAAATTTGAAAAATGACAGCTGCCTGCAGGTTATAAAGAAAAGTATTATTTAATAACATTAAATTAAACAATATCTTGTGTTTTAGTTATATATTCTGTGTCAATTTTTTCCCAAAGTGGAGTTTTCCTTTAACAGCGATACTATATAGTTTAAAATTAGTGTTACCATTTTAAATAAATATTTCATATCTTTGCCTGTGAATTACTCTGTTTCTTTTGGACTCTTCAAAAATAAACAACCTGCAGGAGAGGTGTGCATAAGATCACTTGGCCTGGTACACACGTGAGTCGCTGTACTAACCATGCAAGGTTAGTCCAGTGATTACCCCCGCTGAGCTGTTGTGTTCTGACAGGAGGACAGAGCCCCGCCGGGACAGCCATCTTTTGTGTTTATTGATGAAAGTTTAGCAACAGAAACACCATACTGACCACAGTGCTCTCTCTCACCCACTGGCAATATACAGGCATACCCCGCTTTAAGTACACTCACTTTACATACATTCGCGAGTAAGGACATACCCGTGAGTGTATGTAAAGTGCCTCACAAGTATTGTACAGACATTTTGCAGCCGCAGTAGAAGGAGCTGAAGCTCCGAGAGCATAGCCCGCCCTGTTCCAGTGTGCCCCTGACACCCCCACTACAGCCCCTGAGACCTCAACTACAGGCCCCTGACCCCCCACTACAGCCAAGAAGTGAAAAAAGGTATTGTTTCACTTTAAGTACATTTTTCTTTTACATACATGCTCTGGTCCCATTGTGTACTTAAAAGTGGGGTATGCCTGTATCTATGCTGCTGCTTCATGAATGACTGACAACATTTTTGAACACCTGTAGCAGTGTGATGGAAATGGAAAGCTACAAAGGTGCCGATTTTAATAAAATATGTGTGATTCATCTTATGTGGTCCTCACATCTACTTTTTACAACATATCTGTTACAGAGTGTGTCACCTTTGCTTTGCTTTAAAAGCAACTTAAACAGGAAAATCTATTTCCTCAATTTTAAGTTTCCTTCCTTCTTTTATTAAAGACATGGGGCCAGATTCAGGTACGAGTTACGACGGCGTATCTCCAGATACGCCGTCGTAACTCTGAGTGAGCGGCGTCATATCTATGCGCCTGATTCTTATGCTGCGCACACACGGTCGTTTTTTGTGATGAAATAAAACGACGTTTTAAAAAACTTAATTTAAAATGATCGTGTGTGGGCAAAACGTTGTTTTATGTCTTTCAGAATGTCGTTTTTTGTGTCATAAAAAATGATCGTGTGTGGGCAAAACAACGTTTAAAACAACGTTTTTAAACCCGTGCATGCTCAGAAGCAAATTATGAGACGGGAGCTACAATGGAACAGAGTGCCGTCGAATGGTGTGTAGGCAACGTCGTTTTTTAAAATGAAGTTTGAAAAACGTTGTTTTGTTTCGTGAGATAAAACGTTTTTTTACATCACAAAAAGTGATCGTGTGTACGCGGCATTAGAATCAGTTACGCATAGATTTGTCTTTGATCCGACCGGCGTAAGTCTCTTACGCCGTCGTATCTTAGTTGCATATTTACGCTGGCCACTAGGTGGCGTTTCTGTCGATTTACGCGTTGAATATGCAAATGAGCTAGATATGCCGATTCACAAACGTACTTGCGGCCGGTCGTATTTTTTTACGTTGTTTGCGTAAGCGTAAGTCCGGCGTAAAGTTACCCCTGCTATATGAGGCGTACGTAATGTTAAGTATGGACATTGGGACAGTGTAGAATTTTCTGTCGTTTACGTCGTTTGCGTAAAACGTTCGCGAATAGGGCTTTGCGTAAGTTACGTTCACGTCGAAACCAATGAGTATTTGCGGCGTCATTTTGAGCATGCGCACTGGGATACTTCCACGGCCGTCGCATGCTCAGTTCGTTTGGTGCGTCATTTACGTGGGGTCACGGTTAAATTCAATACAACACGCCCCCTACATGCCTAATTTGAATTACGCGCACTTATGCCACCACATTTATGCTACGCCGCCGCAACTTACGGAGCAAGTGCTTTGTGAATACAGCACTTGCCTGTAAAAGTTGCGAAGGCGTAGCGTAAATAGGATACGCTACGCCCGCACAAAGATACGCTCTTCTACCTGAATCTAGCCCATGGTTTTCACAATTGGCCTAACATGAGGATGTATATGAAATCAATTAAGTGCACTCAATAATTAAAGGCCTCAAACCACCCATCAGACTGTACATGAAGACATAATTAGACGGGTGAAGTCTCAATAATTTATCTCTCACTGTGTAGATTTACAGCAACTATTTTAATATTCAAGTAATTAATAATTAATGTGTTTTGCATCATAAATCTATGGATTTCACCAGGGAGGAGAGTGCAAACAAAATATTATCCAGTGTAATTAAGAGTCGGTTCACACTGGGGCGACTTGGGATCCGACTTGAAGTCGTCCCAAGTCGCGCTGTCCAGAAAAGCAATGTAAGTGAATGGGAGAGGTGTTAATACACACTACTTATGTCTCTCCGACTTCAGAAGAGGTTCCTGTACTACTTCAATCAGACTTCTAGGCGATTTGTACCCATTGATTTCAATGGAAGTCGCTTCCAAGTCTGATCACTGTTTTAATTGAGCGACCTTTCAGCAAGATAACATACATTTCTCAGGCAAACCTCTCCCTCCCCTTCCCTCTCCCAGAGCTGATTGTTGTTTTATTGGCCACTGGAATGTCTCCTGACCTGAAAAGGACTTCAAGTCATGTTGTAAATCGCCCCAGATCGCCCTGTGGTTCATGCTCAAGTCGCGTTGAAGTTGCTTCTGAAAGTCGTGCTGGAAGTCGTGTCGCCCCAGTGTGAACCGACTCTAACAGGAAAACTTCACAATATTATTACAATTCTTTTATTTGAAGGAACACAAAAGGATTGTTCAAAAACCACCATCTCATTTATGAAGAAATTAGATTTTTTACTGGATATGTTTTATAGTAGAAAGTAAAACAAAAATGTAGGTCTTTTTTGTTTATATCGCCAAAAAATTGAAACTGAATGGTGATCAAATACCACCAAAAACCCTGTTAGACTTACCGGTAACAGCATTTCCAGGAACCTTCAAGGACAGCTACTCGAGATGATTGGCTCTGCCCTCTACAGGAAACACAAATCAGGTATAATTTAAAAGGCCCCTCCCTTTCTTCTGACCCTCAGTTGATTAGAACAGTGTTTTTTCAACTTTTTTTGTGCAAAGGCACACCTTTTTCATGAAAAAAATCACGAGGCACACCACCATTAGAAAATGTTAAAAAAATTCAACGATAAGAGCCGCTCGGAACGCTTTCATGAGAAAGCCAGCCACTGTCTGTAAAAAAACAATACCAAGGTTATGGCTGATATCTTCAGCCATAACCCCAGGCAAACAATTTAAAATCTGTAGTTTGTGCTCTTGTGAAAAAACAAAAAAACTGCAAACCGCAGTATTAAAGTGTACAGTTATCATTATCAATGATAACCCATATAAATATATTGCATTTAAAATAAATCACCATGTCTGCAATGAAGTGAGTCACTGTGAAAGTGCCAAGTGTTATGTATTTTTTTTTTTTTATACACACCATGCCTGCAATAAAACTATTCACATTCACATTCAAAGTGACAGGTACAAATACAAGTCTCATCCCGGAACCCGCGGCTCTCACGTCACACGTAACAGTGCGTGTGCCTGACCCTCCCATAGCAACCGATGACGTATTCGGTTGGCAAGACGCGAACGGGAGGCCTGCACAGCTAGCACAGCTTCCCGAGTGTCGGGAAGTGAGTTTTACACAGCGGACCGGCACCGCTGTAAAGGCGAATAATAACAAAGTGCCCAGCAGTAGCTGTTACATCAGATAGCAGCCATTGCTGCCTATATTGGGGTCATTTTGCCACGCCACACCAGGGGACTCTTCACGGCACACCAGTGTGCCGCGGCACACTGGTTGGGAAACGATGGTTTAGAAGATCAAGGAAACCTCCAACAAAGTGCACTCGGCAGAGGAAAAAACATAGGAACATAAAAAAAAAAAAAAAACCACCACCACCAGGTGAACCAGGTTGAACAGTGAAAAGTAGAATAGGGTGGGAATATAGAAGCGGTCATGGAAGGTTCCTGGAAATACTGTTACCGGTAAGTCTAACAGGGGTTTTCCCCCTCACCTTCAAGGAAAGCTACTTGAGAGGATAAGCAAGATTCTTTACCTTAGGGAGGGACAGCAGCCTGAAGCACTTTCCTACCAAATGAGAGGTCCTGGCTGAAAAGCATCTGAACTCTATAATGTTTGACAAATGCATGAGAGGAGGACAAGACGGAAATTTCTGCCCATAAGGCCCGCTGCTGTTTCTGCCGTAGCCATGGATCTCATTGAATGAGCCCTAATTCTAGCACAACCTGACGCTTTGTATGCTTCCCAAATAGCTTCCCATTTACACCTAGCAATAGAGCTTTTAGACGCTTTGGACCCCTTTCTTGGGGCCACTGAACAATACTAACAGCTGGGAGGAACTCCTAAACCCACTGTATTTCTCTAGGTAAAGCAGAAGACATCTCTTTATGTCTAGAAGACTAAATCTTTCCTCCACATTCTTGGGAGAGGTACAGAAACTAGGCAGGACTACTTCCTGGGACCTATGAAAGTTTGAAGATACTTTGGGCAAATAGAAAGCATCAGGCCTAATCACTACCCTGTCCTCTAGAATCCTCAGGAAGGGGCCTTTACAGGAAAGGGACTGCAGATCAGAAATCCTTCTACCTGACGTAATAGCCAAAAAGTAATAAAATCTTCAAAAAAATATATTTCAAGGAAGCCTCATGCAAAGGCTCAAAAGGAGCCCTTGTTAGAGCATTTAACACGAATGAGAGATCCCAAGGAGGCACATGCTTGACGACCCTGGGAGCATGTCTAGATCTGGCTGAAAGGAACCTCCAGACTAAAGGATCTTCCGCTATTCTCTTGTCTGAAAACACAGACAGGGCCGTAACCTGAACACTAAGGATGCCGACGGATAGTCCTTTCTCTACTCCTTTGTGCAAAAATCCAATATACGGGGAGTGGAAAAAGTGAATTTCCATTGTCAGGAAATAAAAGTTTTCCAAACTTTCCCATAGATTTTCCTTGTGACCAACTTGCGGCTGTCCAGGATAGTTTGAATAACTTTCTCTGAACCCCCTCTCAACTGTAAGATGCACCGCTCAGTCTCCAGGGCGTCAAATGGTAGGTCTGAGGGCTTGGATGCAACACTGGTTCTTGATGGAGTAGATACTTCCGATCTGGTAGGGGCCAGGGAAAATCCACAAAGAGGGCCTTCATAGAGGAAAACCAACTCCTCCAGGGCCATAAGGGGTCAATCAGAACCACTTCTGCCCGATCCCGAATAATTTTCCGAACTACCAGAGGTAAGAGGGTAAAAGGAGGGAAGGCGTAGGCCAGAGCGTAATCCCACGAAAAAGGAGAGCTTATCGGTCCCCAAGGATCCTGTCTCTCTCTAGTGAGAAGAACACCTTGATTGAGGTGACATTGATTTCTGCCCAGGACAGAATCTGCTGTGTCAGCGTTAGAAGCGACTCAGAACGAGTGCCCCCTTGTTGTTCAGGTATGCCAGCATTGTGTGCACCCCAGCCCCACAGACTGGCGTCTGTAATAACTTTTACTGGAGCATGTTGCACCCAGTTCTTCCATCCCTGCAGGTGTTCCTGCTGCTGCCAACAAGAGAGATTGAGAAAATCCTCTCTTGGCATCTGTACCAACTGATCTAGAGAACCCTTCCTGCGATCCCTATGGCGTAAGAGAAACGCCTGAAGGGGTCTGGAGTGTAATTGGGCCCAGGGCCCCCCTGGGATAGCTGCAGTCATAAACCCTAATAACTGCATGATACACCGAAGAGAGGTCTGCGCAACAGACTTCTGGGCAACAGAGTCTATTAGATAACCCAGAAAATGTATGCTATGGGAGGGCACCAGACAAGACTTCTGTTGGTTGACTTTCCACCCCATTTTTTGAAAGGTCTGCAAGACCAACTGCAGATCCCGGATAAGGGACTCTTTGTCTCGGGCAAAGATCAGAAAATCGTCCAGATATGGGACGATCGATACACTTTGCAATTCGAAAAAAGGCCACGACTTCGGCCATGATCTTTGTATAAATTCTGGGTGCTACCGAGAGACCGAAAGGAAGGGCATTAAACTGCCAATGACTTAGCCCGTTCCATGAGAATCGCAAATCTGAGGAACCTTCGGTGGCTTTGGCAAATTGGAACATAATTAGCGTCCTGAAGATCCAGGGTTACCATTAAGACCTCTGGCCACAAAAGATTTCTTACATAATAAATGATTTCCATACGGAAGCCGCCGGAGGCTTTTTGAACCAGAAAGACGCGGGAATAAAACCCCCGGAAAATCAAAAATTCCGGAACAGGAGATATAACCCCTCTGTTTCCCACACGGAAACTAGATTCAACATGGCTTGCCATCTCTTGGTCTCTTGGCAGATGGGTAATAAAAAATCTCTGGGGGGGAAGACTCTTGAATTTCAACCTCTAACCCCTTTCCAGTGTATGAAGAATAAAGGAATTGTCGGAAATCTCTGCCCATTCTTTGACGAAATGGGACAACCTTCCCCCTACCCCTATTCTGGTATCACTGGGGATTTTTGGAAGGGGCTGAATGAGCAAAGAGAGTCCCCCTCTTTTGCTTATCTTTGTTAAAAGACCACTTTTTCTTCGCCTGTTGGTTTCAAAATTAACCTTGTTCTGGAAACCGCGAAAATGCTTCTTATTCTGTGGCTTATTCTGTTGAGAAGAAGGGAACGGTTTAATCTTCTCAGAGGAACAAGCTAAGACCTCCACCAAGGAGGAACTGAATACGAGGTTGGAAACTAAAAAATATGGAAAAAAACACTGCGCTAAACCAATGGGGGTGGAAGTGCTGCTAGTACCAATAATACAGATACATATATTGGAAGAACTAGGAAAAAGGCAGTGAGGTACAGCGCAAAACCAAAATCCGTGAAATTAATGAAAGTGATATCAGAAATAGATATAAATGAATAATAGACCAATCTAGACAACACGATTGGTTATATGAACACACATTGTGAAATATGTCAAAAAAAAATTGAATATTATATTGTGAAATATGTCAAAAAAAAATTGAATATTATATCATAAAACTGAATTAATATAACACCGGTATACAAAACCTAAAAATTATAACTAAAAAAAACATAATAACATGCACATTAAGATAAATATGAAGCAAATGAAAAAGTCCATAAATATTCCCAAAAGCATGAAAAAGGTATCCGTGTAAAAGTGAGCTTTAAGAAGTCTTCCAAAGAGATGTTCAAAAGCTTGACACCACCTTCCACCAAAGATACACCCGAGTGTCAGAAAATATAATCTCCTTACCAGACCACCTGACCACACCTGCGGTCAGACTGCACACGGGTTTGTTTAGAGTCACCCAAACGACTATAGGCTGGAGTTGCTTCTAATCACAATAAGCCAAAGCGGATGGATATTGTAATTCCTCTATCTGGCTTGCTGTCAGAGCTTCCATCAGATCCCTGAAATGAGGACCCTCCAGCTTGTTCAGAGACAGGTCCAGTGTCCTCAGTGTCTGGTTATTTCTTATTCCAGATGTCAGGTGGGGGCAGGAACTGTCTGTCAAATGATTATTCTTCAATCCTGGGCTGGCTCCATGTTGAGAGTGCACGAGTCTGTGTGAGATCAGGCGGCGTGGAGGTGCTTCCCTGGGCAGGACAACTGGATACGAGGTTGCCTTCAATGGGAATGCCGCAGTTTGTTCTTGGAAGCAATGTCCCCTTCCCAAGATTTCAGCCAGATAGCCAGTCTGGCTGAATTAATGAGACCAGAAGACCTAGCTGCAGCTTTCATGGAGACTTGGCAATGAGTGGGAGAGACTCCCTAATCTCCTCTTTGGGGGTGTCAGATAAAAGAAGATCATCCAGACGCTGAACCCATACGTCCAAATTCCTAGCCACACAGATGGATGCTACAGCTGGACTGTCATGGACAGTCTGGTTCACTTGTGGGCACATCGGCGCGCATTCGCGATAACGGCGCGCGCGTTCGCGATAGCGGCGCGCGCATTCGCGGCACCATAGCGTGCACGGGAGCGCGCACTAGCGGCGGCGGCGCGCGTGCACGTGGAGACGCCGTTTTGGCGCCAAATCTGGCTTTAAAAGAATCCTGATCCCTGTGCTTCTTGCTGTCCTGTCTATAGCGTTTCTGTGAGACACCAGCATCTGTGAACCTGATTGAATCTGATCCTGACCACCCGGCTTGTACCTGTTGACCCGTCTGCTTCCTGCCCTGACTTCGGCTTGTCTGACTTCTCCTTTGGTTAACCCGCTGTACCTCCGCTGCCCGCCTGTTGAATGACCCGGACTGAACCTGACCACGTTTGTACCACCACTGTCTTCTACTGAACCCTTACCCCGCTAGAGGGCTTACCTGCAAGGACTTGTTCCAGTCGGTACTACAGGACACCTCCCCCGCTTCTGCTGCACTCCCGTTTCCAACTGCCCGACAGTGAGCTTGGATCTTCTACCTGCACCAGCCTGTACTCTGACTCCAAGAACCACCGACTCAGCTCACGGGCCCCGCACTCGCCAGTACCAGGCGCTTGTGCGACTCTGTAGTCCCGATCCTCCTGTCTGCACTATCAGGGGTCCCGGGATCAGAGAAGCAAGGGCTGCCGCTCCCTGCACACCGGGCTCGCACCACCAGGTACGTGACAGTACAGGACAGCCATGACCGAGCCCACGCAGGGAGCGGATCCAATGCAGGAACTATGCCGGCACCTTGACGGTCTGACTCAAGCCGTCCGAACTTTACAAGAGGGTTACACCCGACTGGAGACCCGAGTCCAGGCCTTGTCCGCTCCAGCTGCCACCTCCGCCACAACAGGCACTTCTACTTCACCTGCCGTAATCATGCTGCCACCTGAACCTAAGGTTCCCATGCCAGAAAGATTTACTGGGGAACGAAACAAATATTGAGCGTTCCAGAATGCCTGTGAACTTTATTTTGCACTCCAGCCACGGACTTTCTCCCTGGAGGCCACCAAAGTGGGATTTGTCATTTCCCTTCTGTCTGGGGAACCACAAGCTTGGGCTCACCGCCTGTTGGAGCAGAAAGATGTGTCCCTTGACAACTTGAACACCTTTTTCCAGGCCATGTCCCTATTGTACGAGGACCCTCATCAAACGGCCACCGCGGAAGCAGCCTTACATGCCCTCCAACAGGGACGCAGACCAGCGGAGGACTATGTATCCGAATTCCGTAGATGGAGTTCGGATACGAATTGGAATGACGCGGCCCTTTGCTACCAGTTCCGCCTGGGACTGTCGGAACCGTTGAAAGATGAACTTGCTAGGGTGGGTGTTCCTGGAACTCTGGATGCCCTGATCAACTTAACTATCCAAATCGACAGGCGCCTAAGAGAGCGTAGGACTGAAAGGGCCACTGGTCCGTCTCGCCCCACCTGGATGATGCCGCGGGTACCTACCTACCCAAGCCCAACTCCGCTGGCTCCCACACCTCCGCAGCCTCATGACCTTGCTGAACCTATGCAACTAGGACTTCTTCGCCCTACTCTGACACCCGAAGAACGCCAGCGACGCCGGCTCAACAATCTGTGTCTGTATTGCGGGGGTTCCGGACACTATGTGAGGTCTTGCCCTGTAAAGATCCGTAAGTGCCTGTCCATGTCTACTACTCATGTACCTGTTGGACCACCCAACCCTACTCACCTGGCTGTTTCCGTTCTCTTTCAGCTTCCAGAGGGGAACATCCAGGCCAGCGCTATCCTTGACTCAGGAGCATGTAGCTGTTTCTTGGACCGGAATTTCGCCATCAGACATCAGATCCCTCTTCGCTCCAGAGCCTCGGGACTTTCAGTATACTTAGCGGACGGATCAATCTTGAAATCTGGACCGGTCACCCAAGAAACCCAGCCACTGGCCACATCTATTGCCGGAACCCATCACGAACTGTTATGCCTAGATGTGATTGATTCCCCGCTGTTCCCCATCATTCTGGGCATGCCATGGCTTCACGCCCACAACCCTCAAATCAACTGGGTTACAGGGGCAATTCACTTCAACTCTCCTTATTGCCTGGAACATTGTCTGCAAGTGTCCCCATCAGCCCCCTCTCTGCTCTGCATGGATTCTGATACAGAGGCCCGTCAAGCCGTCCCAGAACCTTACCATGACTTTCTAGACGTGTTCAGCAAAAAGGGAGCTGAGACTCTTCCGCCACACAGGGCCTATGATTGCCCCATCGAACTCCTCCCGGGAGCGGAGGTCCCTTTCGGCAGGATCTTCCCTCTAACAGAGCTTGAACTGGAAGCCTTAAAAACTTACTTAGACGACAGTCTCCGGAAGGGATTTATCCGCCCGTCCACTTCACCTGCAGGAGCAGGTATCTTCTTTGTTCAGAAGAAAGACCTCTCTCTCCGCCCATGTGTGGACTATCGGGAACTTAACAAAGTAACCATCAAAAATCGGTACCCGCTTCCCTTGGTACCCGAATTGTTCCAACGCCTAGGATCCGCAGTAATTTTCACCAAACTAGATCTTCGTGGGGCCTATAACCTTGTGCGTATCAAAGACGGACACGAGTGGAAAACCGCTTTTCGCACACGCTTCGGGCACTTCGAATACTTGGTCATGCCCTTTGGTCTCTGCAACGCCCCGGCCACTTTCCAGCACTTTGTAAACGACATCTTCAGGGATTATCTAGACCTTTTCGTTATCGTTTACTTAGATGACATCCTTATCTTTTCTTCTTCTTTGGAAAGACACCGGGAGCACGTCAAGAAGGTGCTCAGTCGGCTTCGAGTTCACGGTCTCTATGCTAAACCGGAGAAGTGTGAATTCGAGCAGTCAAGCATACAATTTCTGGGACTCATAATTTCAGTAAAAGGCATTCAGATGGATCCCCAGAAGGTTTCCGCAATCCTTGACTGGCCAGCACCCACTGACAAAAAGGGCATTCAGCGCTTCGTTGGTTTCGCCAACTTTTATAGAAAGTTTATCAAGGGCTTCTCTACCATCATCTCTCCGATCACCAACCTCACTAAACAGACTGTCCGATTCCGTTGGTCACCAGAAGCCCAATCGGCCTTTGAAACCCTTAAAGGACTGTTCACCTCCGCATCTGTCCTCAGACATCCTGACGCAAGTTTGCCTTACATTTTAGAAGTTGACGCTTCCGAAATAGCGGTAGGGGCAGTTCTTTCACAAAGACAGGGCCCTAAGGCTCTCTTACACCCCGTTGCTTTTTTTTCTCGCAAGCTATCTGACCCAGAAAGAAATTACGATGTAGGGGACCGAGAACTATTAGCCATCAAGGCCGCCTTGGAAGAATGGCGATATCTCTTGGAAGGTGCAGCGCACCAGATCTTGATCTTTACCGACCATAAGAATCTCGAGTATCTGAAGGCCGCCAAGAGATTGAAGCCACGCCAGGCCAGGTGGGCACTATTCTTCTCTAGATTTTCGTTCCATATCACGTACAGGCCAGGATCGAAAAACACCAAACCTGATGCCCTCTCACGCATGTACGGGGACTCGGAAAACCATGCCCCTCCGGATACCATTCTGTCAGCAGGAAACTTTCTGTTACTACAAGAAGACCTACTAGCCCAAATCAGACAAGCCTCGTCCGGAAACACCTCCTTACCCGATCCGGACCTACAACTCAAAGACGGCCTACTGTGGCACCAAGACAGAATCTTCGTGCCAGAAGGTCTACGGGTCAAGGTCTTGAATTTGTGCCACGATCATGAGTTGGCAGGTCATTTTGGTGTGCACAAGACATCCAAACTCCTACATCGCATGTTCTGGTGGCCCCAACTCTCAAATGACTGCAGGAAATATGTGGAGTCTTGCAGTACCTGTATTCGGAACAAGGGAGGCAACTCAAGAGCCTGGGGGTTGCTTAAACCATTGCCAGTACCAGAGAAGCCATGGAGGATGATCTCCATGGACTTCATCGTGGAGCTTCCTCCTTCAGAGTGCTTTACCACTATCTTTGTGGTAGTGGACAGACTAACAAAAATGGCACACTTTCTGCCTATGAAAGGCACACCCTCGGCCCCGGAAACGGCCAAAGTATTTATCAAAGAGATCGCAAGGCTCCATGGCATCCCGGCAAACATTGTGTCTGATCGTGGAGTACAGTTTACCTCCAGATTCTGGAGGGCTCTCTGTGGATCCCTCAAGATCGGCCTGTCCTTCTCGTCGGCTTATCACCCGCAGTCCAACGGCCAGACGGAGAGAACGAACCAGACTCTGGAGCAGTACCTGCGTTGTTTTTCCTCTTTCTCTCAAGAAGATTGGGTATCCCTGCTGCCGTTGGCCGAATTTGCTTACAATAACTCTGTCCATTCAGCCACCAAACAGTCTCCGTTTTATGCGAATTATGGCTTCCACCCGCTGTTCATGTCCAACTCCGTCCCAGAGTGTTCGGTACCTGCCGCCCAGGAAACTTTACATTTCTTCAACACAAACAATAAAATCTTACAGGAGACAATGACCAAAACTCAACAGTACAACAAGGAAGTATTTGACAAAAAGAGGAGAGGAGAACTTAATTTAGAACCTGGAGACCTAGTGTTGCTGTCTACCGCGAACCTAAAGCTTGCCTGCCCATCCAAGAAACTGGGTCCCAGATTCATAGGTCCCTTCCCAGTCAAAAGAAAAATTAATAACGTGGCCTACGAACTGGAACTGCCCGAAACATTCCGCATCCACCCGGTCTTCCATGTAGCCCTCCTCAAACCTGACGTTTCGGACCCCTTTCCTGACCGAAACACTGGTCCCCCCAAACCAGTGCTAGTTGACGGAGAGGAGGAGTTCGAGGTCGAGTCCATCCTGGACTGCAGAAAGAGGCGCAACCAGGTTCAGTACCTAGTGAAATGGAAAGGCTATGGGCCTGAAGACAATTCGTGGGAACCAGAGTGTAACATACATGCGAAAAAGCTGATCCAGTCCTTTAAAAATGCTCACCCACTCAAGCTGGCCCAGTTGGGCATCCGGAGGCTGCCCCTTGGGGGGGGGCAATGTCATGGACAGTCTGGTTCACTTGTGGGCACATCGGCGCGCATTCGCGATAACGGCGCGCGCGTTCGCGATAGCGGCGCGCGCATTCGCGGCACCATAGCGTGCACGGGAGCGCGCACTAGCGGCGGCGGCGCGCGTGCACGTGGAGACGCCGTTTTGGCGCCAAATCTGGCTTTAAAAGAATCCTGATCCCTGTGCTTCTTGCTGTCCTGTCTATAGCGTTTCTGTGAGACACCAGCATCTGTGAACCTGATTGAATCTGATCCTGACCACCCGGCTTGTACCTGTTGACCCGTCTGCTTCCTGCCCTGACTTCGGCTTGTCTGACTTCTCCTTTGGTTAACCCGCTGTACCTCCGCTGCCCGCCTGTTGAATGACCCGGACTGAACCTGACCACGTTTGTACCACCACTGTCTTCTACTGAACCCTTACCCCGCTAGAGGGCTTACCTGCAAGGACTTGTTCCAGTCGGTACTACAGGACACCTCCCCCGCTTCTGCTGCACTCCCGTTTCCAACTGCCCGACAGTGAGCTTGGATCTTCTACCTGCACCAGCCTGTACTCTGACTCCAAGAACCACCGACTCAGCTCACGGGCCCCGCACTCGCCAGTACCAGGCGCTTGTGCGACTCTGTAGTCCCGATCCTCCTGTCTGCACTATCAGGGGTCCCGGGATCAGAGAAGCAAGGGCTGCCGCTCCCTGCACACCGGGCTCGCACCACCAGGTACGTGACATGGACCCAAGGATAAAGCAGAAGCATCCCAAGCCTTACGCAGCAAGGAGTCGGCCTTCCTGTCCATTTTCTTTTTAAAGGACACCCCGAGACAGGTCTGTCCTTTTGGATACCTGTGACATAGGGGCATCCAGCCTAGGACATTTAAAAAAAGTCTCCTCAAATTCAGACTGACAAATAAATCTTCTTTTGTGCCCTTTAGACTGGAACATCCTCCTTTCAGTTTTCTTCGACTCTGAAAGAATCATATCCCTAAGTGACTGGTGTACTGGAAAAGTTCTTGATTTCCCGCCCCATAAGACCCCTATACATTTTATCCTGTACATATTGGATTTGCTGTGGCATCTCAATCTGCTCCGAGGTATATATTGACTTTAAAAGTTTGTCAATATCTTCCACTGGAAAAAGATACTAAGAGCTACCTGCCTCCTCCTCTGATGCAGAATCCCCATCAGATGAAGAGCTTCTGGAAGAAGGGGAGTATAGTGCGAATCAATGGTCTCGGACATTAACAGAGGAAGGGGTCTAGCTGAGGCTGAAGGCTCTTGAGCTATGGGATTAGATGAGAAAGGTCTCAGTCCTGCTACTCATGTAGAAGACCGGAAGGAGGCTACAACCTCCTTCACAGAACACATTAATTCTTTTAAAGAGGCAGTCTCTGACCTAGCCCTAGATGGAATACAATCCTCACAAAATAGTTTTTTTTATATCCATCAGAAAGCCTGGCCCTACAGTTTCCACATTTCCTTTTCACTGGTTTGTAAAAAAAAAAAAAAAAGCAGAAGCAAGAACCATAAGCAAAGAAGGTCCATACAAAAAAAAGATCCCCTGCTGTATAATCACAGACAAGGGCTTAACTTGGAGGCAATATGGGACCTGAAGTCTGCCGCTGGTTAAATCCGAGCAGGTGCTCCATCCTCAGACCCGTCCTCAAGCTCCATAAGGTGAGTGGAGATCGGCCGGAGAGATAGGTTGCCGTCGTCCTGCTGAAATTAGCCTGTCCGGCGTATTAGCAGACTGATCCCCAGGCAGCATGTCCTCAGTGTATCACGCCGTGCTTCTTATCAACACGGCGCTGGAAAGTGTGTCACGTGACTTCCGGTTCCGATGGCATCTTGGCGCGTCACCGGAAGTCCACCAACACCATCTTGGTACACATCGTCGAAGCACTAGAAGGACAAGGCTTCCACACAGGCAGAGACGGGGGGAAAACCTGAAGGAAGTTGCTATCATTTTCACCAGGTAAGCATTTACCTCCAAAATAGGGAACCCTTCTGGCAGAAAGAACAGGGACTAATACACCCAGGACTTGGCAACAACCAGTACTGGATGATGCCAGAGAAGGGGGGGGGGGTCCGCCAACCAGTTACCAGACCTATCATCTCTCAAGTAGCTGTCCAGGAAGGTGAGGGGGAAAGAAAGCTCGATTTGTGTAAAAAAAAAAATTATCTAAATTTTGTTTGAGTACAGCGTTGCATGACCATGTAATTATGATTACATTAGCAAAGTGCTGAATAGCAAAACATGGCCTGGTCATGAAGGGGGTAACACTTCTCTAAAATTTGGGAGTGTTAAAAGGAAAACAGAATTGCACATATAGGGCCAGATTCAGGTAGATGAGAGTATCTTTCCTCTGGAGTAACGCTTCTCATTTACGTTACTCTGAAGACCCTTTCAGCGCAAGTCCTGTAATTCACATAGCAGTTGCGCGTAAACTTGCGCCAGAGTAACGATAATGCGCTGGCGTAACCCGACGCAAGTGAAACTGGGTGTGATCATATGTAAATGATGGGCGGAGCCCAGCGCAGAGGCTTACGTTCAGCGCATCATCCACGGAGCATGCGCAGTGAGTGCGGCTCCACTCGCCCCCTTGTGCGCATGCTCACAACTTCCGTCGGCACCACTTCCTGGGAAACGTCAGCGCAATGCGTTCCGCTGGGCGCTTAAAAGCGCTGGCGGAAACGCCATTCCGGCGCAAAAGTAGTTCCATTTCCCCCCACCCCAGGGAAGATACTTTTGCCCTGTAATGGCTGCTCCCGCTGCCCCCAAAGAGAGGAGGAACCTAAATTATAATGCCCAGGAGGTCACAGTGATAATATCGGCTATGGAGGCATTTAATGATTTTCTCCATGGTAAAAAAAGCAGGAAGACCAGCCGGGAGAGAAAGCAGGCCATCCTGGACACCATAGCTGCCAGGGTCAATGTGCTGGGGTACTCCACCCGGAGTGCTTCAGACATTCGTAAAAAAAATCAATGACCTGCGGCGCAAGGTGAGGGGCAAGGTGTCCACCATTAGGAGCCATGAGAGGGGCACAGGTGGTGGTCCCCCATGTCCTGTCACCCTGACCGCGGAGGAGGAGGTGGTCGCCCGCTGCCTGGACAGGGAGCAGTTGGAGGGGGTCCCAGGCTATGATTCCGTAGAGGAAGGCTCCAGGACAGGTAAGTGATTTTTACCCCCTTTTTGGTGTGTTGCATGTGGGGCGGGGGTGGGTACATGTGCCAAGTGTGTGGGCCCACCAACATGTGTCTGCTTTGTGTCATCCACAGATGACGGTGCTGGGCCATCTCGTGCCGGCCAGTCCACCCCAACCCCCCAACGGGATGCTGAAGACGAGGCCCTGGGTGCTGGAGACACCGAGGTGGAGGAGGAGAGTGCCCACACCACTTCAGCAGAGGTGGTTGTGGAGGAGCCTGTCCCTGAACAGGAGTTCATTTTAATGTTGGAGGAGTCCTCCTCCTCTGCAGGGCCCTCTGTGATCCCCTCCCCCATCCTAGGTAGCCCCTCAAGGGCGACTCCATCCCCACGGGGACAACCTTCCTCTGCCCCCAGGAAGGCCACCCGGAAGACCAGGGGGGTGTGTGATTTGGTCGAAGACCAGGTGCTTTTGGACCACGCGAAACAGACCCAGCAAATGGGGGAGATGGCTGGCCACCTAGACAGGGTCGCAGACAGCCTGGGCTCTATGTCACAGCTGCCCAGTCGCGTGCAGGGCGTTGTGACCAGCCTGGGGGAGGTGCAGGCTGATATCCGGCACTTGACAGCAGCTGTTCGAGACAACACTGCTGCCATTCGGGAAGAGGGGAGGCAGCGGCAACGTGACCAGCGGCATCAGATCACCCGCCAGCTGAGGATGCAGGCCCAAACAAATTTGTATCTGAGCCGTATCGCTGTGGCATTGGAGGGCATGCAGCCAACAGCTCCCAGGAGTGGCCCACCCGGGGATCAGCCTCCTCCTGATGCCCCCCCACCACCCACTCCCTCCAGGCAGATGAGGAGCCCGAGAGTGCCCGCAAGGAGGAGCCCCCGTCATCCCAGATGAGGGTTTTTTGTTTTTTTGGTTGTTATATATTTTTGTTTATACTCAGGACATGAGTTTATTTATTTTATTTATTATTTTTGTTTATACTCAGGACATGAGTTTATTTATTTTATTTATTATTATTGTTTATACTCAGGACATGAGTTTATTTATTTTATTTATTATTATTGTTTATACTCAGGACATGAGTTTTTGTTAATTTTTTTGGTTCTCAGGTTATGAGATTTTATTTTTATTTTTTGATACTGCACACGTTGCAGTGTGAATGGTGTGTGTGAATGTGAGAGGGTGGCACTCCTGAAAGTAAGGGGTGTCACCCTCGGCCGTGGTGGTGAAGTTAACCCCACGGCTGAATGAATGACGTGTGAAAGGTGTGTGAATGGACAGTGACATCATTGGGGCCTTGACGCGGCGTTACTGCTCCCAACTCCTACATGCTGTACTTGGGCTAATCCAATGCGATGTGCATGTGATGTGTGTGATCTAGGGACATCAGTGGTGTACACGCGTGCACTGTCTGTGTTAGTAATGTTTTGGTTTAGTGTCCAAAGATGCCTACGGCGAGGACCCTCCTGACTGCTCTTCCATCAGCAGACTGGGTGTCCTCTGCCAGGTGGGGACTGTGTGGGTCGGGGGTCAGGTCATCACGTATGTCAATATGCAGGCCTTTTTTCATAGCAAAGTTATGTAGTATGCAACATGCAGCGATGATCTGACACACAAAGGTAGGGGAATACAATAGGGTCCCCCCGGACTTATCCAGGCAGCGGAAACGGGACTTCAGGAGCCCAAATGTTTGCTCCACCACTGCACGGGTTTTGATGTGTGCTTCATTGTATTTTCTCTCTCCTCTGGTTTGGGGGTTCCGGAAAGGAGTCATTAGATGGGGTCCCAGTGCATATGCAGAGTCACCTGTAAGGTAAAAGACAGGAGAATGTTAGTCATGCATGTGCGACTTCTGTTGTGCATCACGGGAGGGGATAGTCATGCCTGACTCACATGTCACTCACCAACCAGCCAGCTGTCCCCATACATGTTCTGTTCGAATTCTGCTGGGATGGGACTCTGACGGTATATGAAGCTGTCATGGCTGGACCCGGGGTGTTTGGCACGGACGTGCCATATGAGGCGTTGGGCATCGGCTATCACCTGTACGTTGATGGAGTGCCAATGCTTCCGATTGCGGTATATGTGCTCTGTGGCACTGGGGGGCTGTAGGGCCACATGTGTGCAATCAATGGCCCCGATGGTGCGTGGGAATCTGGCAATGTTGTAGAAATCTGTCATTGCCTTCAGCCGCAGCTCCTCAGTGGTGGGTCTGATGAACTGGTTGGACATGCGTCTGAGGATTGCAGGGACAACCTGGTGCACACATCTGCTTATGGAGGACTGTGACATCCCAGCCACCACTCCACTTGTACGCTGGAATGATCCACTGGCAAGGAAATGAAGTGTTGCCAGGACCTTCACCAGTGGCTGCACTGCTTGTGAGCGGTGTGTCTTGCTGGTGATGTCACCCTGCAGGGTTGTGGTTAGTTCAAGTATTGCATCTGGGCTGAATCTGAAGAGGCGATACACCTCCTCATCCCCCATGCCAAAGAGGTTCATACGAGTGCGGTATATCCTCTCACGTGCCCGCCTCCTCCGTAGCGAGGGACCCAGTACTAGTCTTAGGACCACGAGTGCCCCTGGCATGTTGGCACACAGAGGTGTTGTCCTTGCTAGTGTTGTTGTTCAGCTTGCTAGTTTCGTCGGTAACGCTGCTGTAGCTGCTCTCCTGCTGACCTGTGACCGTCTGGAGTAAAGATAAAGCAGCCTTTTGTAGAAATAACTTTGCGCCGGACGGACCAGATACGCGCGGCGCATGTAGCCAGCGTATGGTGCTAATCCGATCGTGAATTGGGAAAAATCCCTCATTTGCATATTTGCAGGGGAAATCAATAGGCGCGACTGATGCGCCCAGCGAAAATAAGCGCTGACGATACTCTGGCGTCGGAACGTTCCGCCGGTCGCAAATGAGCCGTTATTGGGCGCATCTAGTTTGGTGGGTACGGGCACATAGAAAAGACGGCGCATCATCACAGTTACGCGGCGCATATCCAAATACTCCAGCGCAAGTGTTCGTGAATCTGGCCCATAGTTACATAGCAGTGTGGTTGAAAAAAGACACAAGTCCAACCTATGTGTGGTCGTTCAGGTGCTTATCTAGTAGTTTTTTTAAACTAATCAATGCCCCTGCTGAAACCACTGCCTATGGAAGAGAATTCCAGGCTCTTACAGTAAAAAACCCTCTGTATAGTTTAAGCTTAAACCAATTTTCTTCTAATTTAAGTGAATTATCGCATGTCTTATCAAATTCCCTTATGTGGAAATTTTTTAGGCCTATTCTGGGGTCATCACTATGGCATTTGTACATTGAAATCATATCCCCGTCTCTTTTCCAGAGAGAACAAGTTCACTGCTCGTAACCTTTCCTCATGACTAATGTCCTCCAGACCCTTTATTCGTTTTGTTACCCTTCTCTCTTCACATGTACAGTACATATATTTAATGCTGAACTTAAATGCTCGTTTTTGTCCTATGTTACATTGAAAAGCAGTTATGGCACGTACACACGACAATTTTAATGTTCTAGAAAAAAAAAAATTCTACGTGATTCTTGTCAAGCCTGCCTTGCATACACACGATCGTGAAAAAAAAAAAATGCTTGAGCAAAGCACAGTGACGTACAACACGTACGACGGCACTATAAAAGGTGAAGTTCCATTCAGATGGCGCCATCCTTTGGGCTGCTTTTGCCGATTTTGTGTTAGTAAAAACTTGGTGAGAGACAATTCGCGTTTTTCAGTCTTTGTGCTATTCAGTCTGTTAGGCCTCGTACACACGATCAAATCTGTCTGCTGGAAACGGTCTGCTAGACCGTTTCAGCAGACAGATTCGATCGTGTGTACGGGCGAGCCGACAGATTTGGCCACCCGACAGATTGGAAAGCATGCTTACCAATCTGTCGGCTGGGAACCCGTCCACCCGACATGTCTGCTGGTTAGTACGCTAACCAGCAGACATGTCTTCTCGCACACGCGCCGAATGGTTTCGACGCATGCGCGGAAGTGTTTTACTTCCTGGTGCGGTGACGTGGCGGCGTCAACGTCACCGCCACGTCAGCGCGCTGTCTGCTGGCGGGGATTTTGGTTTGCTCGTGTGTACACGCGAGCAAACCAAAATCCAAGCAGACAGATTTGTTCAAATCGGTCGGTCCGACCGATTTGAACAAATGGATTGCCTCGTGTGTACGAGGCCTTACAGCGCGACGAATGTGCCATCTCCATTACGAATTCTAGTTTTACCAGAACAAGTGCTCCTGTCTCATAACTTGCTTCTGAGCATGCACGTTTTTTTCACGCCGTTAAAGCCTACACACGACTGTTTTTTACGACGTCAACGTGAAAAAACGGCACAAAAAATGAATGCTTGTTTTGAATTTTTAATGGCTATTTTTCACGTCGAGAAAAATGCTCTGGAGCCTACACACGATCGTTTTTAACCAATTCCATACCAATTTTCAGGTTTCAGCACTGTTGCACTTTGAATGACAATTGCATGGTCATGCTACACTGTACCCAAACAACATTTTTATAATTTTGTTCCCACAAATAGAGCTTTCTTTGGTGATATTTGATCACCTCTGGGATTTTTATTTTCTGCAAAAAAAATTAAAAATTACCGAAAATTTAGAATTTTTTTTTTTTTAGTTTTTGTTATAAAACATTGTAAATAAGTATGTTTTCTCCTTTACTGATGGGCACTGATGGTACTGCACTGACGGGCACTGATGAGGTGGCACTGATGATGGGCACTAATATGCAGCACGGATAGGCACTGAAAGGTGGCACGGATGGGCACTGATAGGCGGCACGGAAGGGCACTAATGTATGTGTTGTACTAATGGATGCCAATCAGTGCCAAACAATAATGCCTGCCAATCAGTGATGCCCATTGTGGGCATTGATTGGCATCCATTGTGGCACTGATTGGCATCCATTTTTTGTGATTGTCATCCCTGGTGGTCTAGGGTAGCATACCTGTGGTGGGCATCCCTGGTGGTCTAGTAGCATCCCTGGTGGTCCAGTGTAGGCATCCTCGGGGGGGGGGGGGGGCTGCACTGATAATCTATCAGCGCAAACCCCCTGTCAGTGGAGCAGCCGATCGGCTCTCCTCTACTCGTGTCTGACAGACGCGAGTGAGTAAAAGCCGATTACCGGCTTTTCCTGTTTACATTGTGATCAGCCGTGATTGGACACGGCTGATCACGTGGTAAAGAGTCTCCGTCGGAGAGTCTTTACCTAGATCGGTGTTGCAGGGTGTCAGACTGAAACGCGTCAGCTGTATATACCCTACTGTTTGCTGTTCTTTTTGTAGTGCCTTCCTTTTTACCACATTAAAAAGCTATCTCTTTTTTAAGATCTATTGGAGTGCGGCTGTCCATATATTTTTCTCTCAAATTCATGCCTCGTGCATTGCCAGCACCCATCTGTTCCTGAGAGGACACTGATTGCCTAGGTATGCTCACCTGGAGTGGCAGCTTCTCTTTTCTGTTTAACGGGGGCGCGCAGCGGCTCAATATCCTGAGGACATCATATGACGTCCAGTCAGGATATTCAAACCACTTTGCCGACGTCAATCTGCAATTGGCGGGCGGCAAGTGGTTAATGACCATTTAAAATAATTACATTTTTTCACGTCATGAAAAAGGTTGCATGTATGCGGCATCCTACTTACCTTGTTCCTCACTCCTGCAAGATCCTCCTCTCCATGCAAATGATTCCATGATTTCCTCAAAACCCCTTAGCCTGCACCGCTCCTACGTAATGCATACCAGTGGACATGTGCTATGCCCAGAATAATGACTTGCTACTGGTGTGAACTAGTCCTAATACCGAAGGGCATTAGGGAAAAGGGGGTGATAACATCCAGTTTTTTTTGTACACAAATTGACATTTAGCCCTACTAGCAATGAAACTGTATATAAAACACTGTTTCAGGACCATGGAGAGCTCCTTTTGGCTAAAATGCCATTGTTTACACGCACATTGGATTCTCAAAGATATGTTATGCTACACAAGCGGCATGTTATACAGAGCAGTCACCAGGGTTGCAATCCCAACAAGACTTTTTTTTACTGACATAATTTTTTCTAAACGAAGTACAGGTTTTTCCGACATCCTGAAATATGACAGAAACTCCTATTATAAACTAAGATAATGGATATTTAAACAATATGTAAGCACTAACAATAGTCATAACAAGTAATCTACTGGTTTAACAATTAAAGCGGAGTTCCACCCAAAAATGGAACTTCCGCTTAATCCACTCCCCTCCCCCTTACATGCCACATTTGGCATGTAATTTTTTTTGGGGGGGGGGGGGAGTGGGGGCTTCAGGAGAAGTGGGACTTCCTGTCCCACTTCCTGCTTCCGCTGAGGGGCTGGTAAGGCGATTAGACTTAATCGCCTTACTGCAGCCCCTCCCGTAGGTGATCATCTAGGACACTGACAGGTCCTAGACGATCGCCTGTCCAATCAGAGGCGAGCCGCGCCGCGCGCGCATGCGCAGTGCGGCTCGCGCATGCGCAGTGGGTGCCCGGTCGTGAAGCCGAAGGCTGTCACGGCCGGGTGCCCACAGTAGAAATGAAGACGCTGGACGGGGAGGGGGGGGGGAGGAGCGGAGCCCCCCCGGCGCGTTGCTGGAACGCTGGAGCAGGTAAGTGATTGTTTATTAACCACTTAAGACCCGGACCAATACGCTGGCAAATGACCCAAGGGGTTTTTGCGATTCGGCACTGCGTCGCTTTAACAGACAATTGCGCGGTCGTGCGACGTGGCTCCCAAACAAAATTTGCGTCCTTTTTTTCCCACAAATAGAGCTTTCTTTTGGTGGTATTTGATCGCCTCTGCGATTTTTATTTTTTGCGCTATATACAAAAATAGAGCGACATTTTTGAAAAAAAAACAATATTTTTTAGTTTTTGTTATAATAAAAAACCAATAAACTAAATTTTAGTCAAACATTTAGGCCAAAATTTATTTAGCCACATGTCTTTAGTAAAAAAAAATCGCATTAAAAAAAAATTAGCTACCTAGCGGGAACAGCGACACTAATACAGCGATCAGAAAAATGATCGCTTAGTGACGCTGGCAATAGGGAGTGAAAGGGTTAACTAGGGCAGTGATCAAGGGGGGGTTAAAACTTTATTGGGGGGGGTGGGGGGGGCTACCCTGACACTAACACTGAGTGACTGTCACACTGTCTGTCACACTGACACTAAATACAGTAATCATACATGTATGATTACTGCATTCAGTGACACTGTGACAGGGGGGGAGGGGGGGGGGGCGATCGCGGGGGTTAAATGTGATTTTGTGTGTAGTGTAGTGTAGTGTTAGTGCAGACTTACTTGTAGTGTGGTGATCTCTCCTCAGCGGCGCTTGAAACAAACGCCGAGGGAGAGATCACGTCGCTTCCTCCTTCCTGTGTTTACACAGGAGGAGGAAGTGACAGGTCAGGCGGGCGCGCGCATTGGCTGGGAGCGATCCGGAGGGGGCGGATGAAAACGGATAGCCGCCCCCACTCGTCGGATCGCTCCTGCAGCCGCGCGGACCGCCGCATGTACGGGGGGGGGGTCCGATCGGACCCCCGATCCCCCCCAAGGCACCAACGTATATATACGTTGATGTGCCTGTCGGTGCCATTCTGCCGACGTAAATGTACATGCGGCGGTCCTTAAGTGGTTAAAAGCCAGCAGCTACACTTTTTGTAGCTGCTGACTTTTAATAAACAAAACTTTTGGCTGGAACATCCCTTTAAGAACTCCACACAGAGTGACAAAATGTAAGGATGATTAGGATTATGAAAGATCTGGGGCACCCTGGGATAAAAAACAGAAATAGAAGTTCTGCAGCATGCATAGCAAATTATATGCATGGCTAGTGTTTGCCAAACAACAAAGGGGTTTAAAGGGGGACCATTAGCCACTTGAGCTTCGGAAAAGGTTTTACCCTTTCTTGACCATTTGTTGCTATTTAACACTGGTCATGCAAAGCTGTAACCAAATTTAATGTCATTTTTTTCCCTTACAAATAGAGTTTTTGTTTGGTGGTATTTGACCACTAATTAATGGTGTTTTTTTTTTATTATATAAAAAAAAATAAAAAAAATAAACTATAAAACATATCCAATAAAACAATATATGTTCTTCTTAAATTTAGGCCAAATTGTATTCTGCTACATGTCTTTGGCTAATAAAATCCCAATAAGTGTATATTGACTGGTTTCTGTGAAAATACTAGCACCTACAAACCATGGTATATATATATATATATATATATATATTATATATATATATATATATATATATATATATATATATATACTGGAATTTTTATGCATTTTTATACTGGTAATGAGCGACTTATAGTGGGACTGTGATAGTGTGGTGTGCAATCTGACACTAACTAAAACTGGGTGGGAGGTGGATAAAATGACTGACGTCACCAGTGACACTAATACAGTGATCAGTTAAAATACTATACACTGTCACTCTACTAACGACACTGGCTGGGAAGGGGTTAACATATTGGTGTGATCAAGGGGTTAAGTGTTAATGTGTGCTTCTTTTCACTCAAAATCTGTTTGCAGGGAGAAGAAACAGGCACAGATCATTCCCTCTGTACAGAGCCCCTCCCTTTACTTGCACTGCCTGCCGAGAGAGGGGAATAGCTGCAGCTGTTGGAACATATTACATGTTCCAAACTTACATATGGGTTAGAACATGTAACATGTTCCAAAAGGTGAACTTATCCTTTAGAACAGTGGTCATCAACCCTGTCCTCACTAACAGGCCAGGTTTTCAAGATAACTGAAATACATCACAGGTGATATAATTTGCTGCTCAGTGATTGCAGTATTCTAGTCTGCATCTCCACAAGGTAATACATAAAACCTGGCTTGATAGTGGGCCCTGAGGACAGTGTTGATGACCACTGCTTTAGAAGAACTTCATTAAAATCAGCAGCTGTTGGGACAATGAACACGTTGGTTAGGACTCCTTTACATCAGAGTCCGCAGAGTTCCCACCTTTTTTAATCAAAACTGAAAATTTACATTAACATCATTTGCCCACACAGGGGTTCTTCCACATTAAAGGGGTGTTCCAGCCTTGTTTTATGTTTATTAAAAGTCAGCAGCTACAAAAAGTGTAGCTGCTGGCTTTTAATAAACAATCACTTACCTGCTCCAGCGTTGCGCCGGCCGGGGCAACGCTCCTCTCCCCCCCTCCCCGACCGGCGCCCTCATCGTAACTGTGGGCACCCGGCCGTGACAGCCTTCGGCTTCACGACCGGGCACCCACTGCGCATGCGCGAGCGGCACGCCGCTGATTGGACAGGCGATCGCATGGGACCTGTCATGTGTCCCAGGCGATCGCCTACAGGGAGGGGCTGCTGTAGGCGATTACACTTAATCGCCTAACCAGCCCCTCGGTGGAAGTGGGACAGGAAGTCCCACTCCTCCTGAAGCCCCCACTCCCCCCCCCCAAAAAAATGACATGCCAAATGTGGCATGTAAGGGGGTGAGGAGTGGGATAAGCAGAAGTTCCATTTTTGGGTGGAACTCCGCTTTAACATGAACAGTCAACTAAAAATGCAGAGCCACTGGGCTCCCTTGTTAGTGGAACTGCACTTCTTACCAGTTCCTCTGACTGTGTTGCCCAGCTCTCCTGGTTCCCTTGGCTCTCTAAGCCTTTAGTTGCAGCACCCGACTGCATGGCCCACTCTGGCTCCCGCTGCTGTCTCTGAGCCTGTGAGAAGGGGGAACCAACAATGCAGACAGGCACAACGCTTGCTCAATACAGAACTCTGGTAAGGGGGGTGAGGGGAACTAATGGAAGGTAGTGGCAGGTAATGCATTCAGGTAAAATAAACTTCTGGCTTTAAAATCACTTTAAGTACAAATTCTAGTAAGTGGCCCTTTGGAAAAGTCATGGACCCCTCTGTATTTATCAGGACCACCACTGTTAATATATTTTTGTTTCCCATGTGTAGTGATGAAACAGAGCTGCTAGAGAGCAAAGGGAAGTTGAAGGAAAATGAAGGTAATGTGAAGATAGGGGGAGGAGTAGGTAAAGGTAAGGTCAAAAAAAGGGAAAGGAAAGATGAAGGTGGGGTGAAGGTATCTCTTATACAGGACTTTCTTTTCCATGCACAGTGGCTAAAAAAGAGCTGCTAGAGAGAAAGGAAAGTGAAGGGAAGGTGAGACAAAGGAAAGGAGAAGGGAAGACAAAGAGAAGGCAAAGGAATGGTAAGCTGAAGGCAAGGTGAAAGGAAGGTGAAAGAAAGACAAAGTTGGGACAATGGTAAGGTGAAAGGAAGGAGAAGGGAAGGTGAGGTGAAAGAGAATTGAAAAGGAGGTGAATGGAAAGAGGAGGGACGGTGAAGTGAAAATAATGTGAAAGGAAGGAGAAGTGAAAGGAAGAAGAATGGGAGGTGAAAAAAGGAGGAGAAGGGATTGTGAAGTGAAAATAAGGTGAATGGAAGGAGAAGGTGAGGTGAAAGTGAATTGAAAGGGAGGTGAAAAAAATGAGAAGGGAAAGAAGTGAAAATTAGGTGAATGGAAGAAGGTGAGGTGAAAGGAACAAGAAGGGAAGGTAATGTGAACGTGAATTGAAATGGGAAGGTGGAAAAAAAGGAGAAGGGAATGTAAAGTGAAAGGAATGAGAAGAGAATGTGAAAGTAAGAAGGCGAAGTGAAAGTAAGATATAAGGATGGAGAAGGTGAAGTGAAAGTAAGATATAAGGATAGAGAAGGTGAAGTGAAAGTAATAGACATGTGCACAGAAAAAATTTTCGTTTTTTTTTGTTCCGTTTCGTATGGTCCCGTACTGATTGTTTCCGTTCGTTTTTCGTAAGACGCCCGTTTTCCCGTTCGTTTCCGTTCGTTTGTCGTAGAGCGATTTTTTCATATTCCGATCGTTTCGTATTTCCGTTACCGTTTTATTTTCGTACATGCGGGGATGATTCGTTATTCTGTTAATTCATGTTCGTTTCTTGTTAGACAATAATTTCGTTAATTTTGTCAATTTGCATCCTGTGTATTCTCATGTGTATCTTGAATGCTTTTCTTTTGTTAGTGTCAGTTGTATGTTCATTGTTCAATGACATCTTATAACAAAAGAATTTCATTATGTATATTGAATGAATTCCTTTTTCTGTTATAGGTGGTCATATCAACATACGAAATAACAAAAGAAACAGGTTCAAATGCAAATCTTTTGTTATGTTTTTTTTTGAATGGCCAGAGAGTTACAATACTATTGTTAAGGCCCCATACACTTGGTCAGACTATTTTAACAACACACATAAAAAAACGATCGTTTTCCCGATCGTTCTCAGAAAATTCGTTTGTTTTTAAACTGCATCAGAAAACCATTTTTGGGTTCAGAAGTCTGGCCAACTGATCTCCCTCAGATGAAAATCCACAGAAAAGTTTATTAGGCTTTACTATTACAAGTGTACTCACTACTCTGCACAAAAGAGAAGCTGCTTTCAGTCACTGAGGCTGGCCATACATGTTCAATTTTCTTGTACAATTTTCTTTTAGATTTACAAAAACCATATATGAGGTCAAAACTAAACACTTTCAATTGTATGCAATCAGGCAGGCCCTGTGCACTACATAGTTGAAGGTAAATCTAAAGAAAATTGCACAGAAAATCATGTATGGCCAGCCTAATGCCGCGTACACACGGTCGTTTTTTTTGCGATGAAAAAAACGACGTTTTTTAAAACGTCATTTAAATTTGATGTGTGTGTGGGCAAAACGTGTTTTTTGTCTTAAAAAAACGACCAAAAAAAAAAATTCCAACATGCTTGAATTTTTTGTGTCGTTTTTTCAAAACGTTCGTTTTTTGTGTCATAAAAAAGGATCGTGTGTGGGCAAAACGACATAGAAAATGACGTTTTTAAACCGCGCGTGCTCAGAAGCAATTTCTGAGATGGGAGAGCTCGTTCTGGTAAAACTACTGTTTAGAATGGATTAAGCACATTCGTTATTTTAAATCTAATGAAGAAAAACAATGCGCTGTATTTGCCACAATGCTTTTTAAACCATTTCCAAGCTACCCTAAACTCCTAGTTTGTTGTGGCTCATCTGTTTGACATATTTCTGTCAACCTTTTGACTTTTATATTTTTTTGGGCCCTTTTTTTTATTTATTTTTTGTTTTTGGGACACGTAATTTTTTTGGTGGTAATATCTTTTAACAGATGTTTTGAAACTAAAATTTTTTTTTAAGGATTTTGGAGGGTGTGAAGTGACACAGCAGCTTATTTTTTGTGGTTTCATTTACCCACAAGGAGGTTGTTGTTCCTTGTTTAATGTCGTTTTAATTTTTAAAATGTGTCTGCCTACTCACTATAACAATCTCTATATTTGTTTGTAAAAAAATACACATGGTCAAAATTTGCAAACCAACCAAAATATACTTTATTCAGGTTAAAAAGGTAAATAAATAAAAAGTACAACCATCTGGCAATCCAAAAGCAAAACCAAATAAAAACAAAGAAGCCTGGATAAAAACAAAGAGGAGACCCTGCTTGAAGTTGTAAACACAAGGGTCCACCAAGAAAACAATGAAGGCTGTGAAGGCCAAAAAAAATTCGCTTCGGGGCATCTCTCCTCACTTCTTCTTCTTCCCTGCAGCCTTCCCTGCAGCCTTCCCTGCAGTCTTCCCTGCAGCCTTCCCTGCAGCCTTCCCTGCAGGCCGAGTCCTCAGGGCTGTGTTTCTGGAGCCGACGTGCCAGGAGCCAGAGCAGGCTCAGGAAGAGGAGGAGCAGGAGAAGGAGCAGGAGCAGGGCTGGAGATGGAGCAGGAGCAGGGGCTGGAGATGGAGCAGGACCAGGAAGCGCAGTAAGGACAGGAGTGCGAATCAGCCCAATGCCAATATCGTCATTGAGCTGTCCCAGTGTGGCCATGCTCATGATCTGGAACATAAGGGATTCGCAGCGCACACGCTGGCCCAGCTCTAGATTTTTAAGCTTGGCAGCGATCAGCGCTGCGAATCCCTCTTCCTCACTGGGCTGCTCTCTGATGGCCAAAGTTGCTTCACGGAGCATGGCCTGGGTCTCCTCCTCCATCTGCATGAGCCTTCTGGCCCTTTTGCTGGGTTCCGATAGGAGGGATTTGGGAGATACAATCACGCTGGCGTGACTCCTGTCTCCCACTGGGGCCTGCCTCCTCCTGGCTCCCAGTGGGGCCTGCCTCCCCCTGGCTCCCTGCGTGGCCTGCCTCCCCCTGGCTCCCTGCGTGGCCTGCCTCCCCCTGGCTCCCTGCGTGGCCTGCCTCCCCCTGGCTCCCTGTGGGGCCTGCCTCCTCCTGGCTTTGCTCTGCCTGTGTATAATAAAAAAGGGACATATTTTATTTTTTGGCTTCATTCATCACACACATTTCTAACTTAATGACATATCATAATTGAATGCTAAAATATATTTATCACAGGCCCTCCATCCCTAATTCTGTGGCCCCTTACACAGCTTTAGATATGTGCCCCCCCTGGAGCTGGGGGCGGGGGGGGTTGATGTTGACTGAAATTCCAAAGTAGGGGCCTTTACCCAACCGTTTTTTTTACTTTAGGGTGGACAAAATGTTAATGGCTAAAAAGGGTGTTTAACATCTGCGGCCACTGTATGGTGTACCTAATGGCGTACAAGAAAATGACACACATTCATTATGACCTCTGCATTTATGTATCTTGTCCCCATTCTGTTTTGCCACTATTGCTTAGTGATATGTTCCAAATTTTTTGGCCAAACATTTATATAATTTCAATCACTTGTAACATAAATTACTCATCATTATTATACTTTGCATTACAAAAATGAATCTGAAAATGCAATACCTGGCTCCATGGGTCACAATCTGCCTCCTCCATGACTCAGGCTCTTCCTCTGAGCTTGCCTGCTCTTGCCTGCAGGGAACACTGGAGGGCTGACTGCAGGGAACACTGGAGGGCTGACTGCAGGGAACACTGGACTGTCTCCTTGGGGAAGGGTAGACATGGATGGCCTGGACTCTATGTGATCATCCAGGAACTGCATCTGACTATAGTACCACAGGTTAGGCTTGTAGACGCTGTCAGCTGCAGCCCCAGATCTCATCGAGGCCAGGACTTGTGACCGTTGGGTCCTGTAGGTGCCCCAAAGCGAATTGATTTTAGCCTTAACAGTCTCCAATGTAGCGTTGGGGACCCTTGTTTTTACATATTCAAGCAGGGCCTCCTTTGCTTTCTTCGGGCATCTTTGTTTTTATTAATTTTGCTTTTGGATTGCCAGAGAACTGGATGTTCCTTCATCTCTGGATAAATTCTGTCAGAAATTCCGGATCTTAAAGGCCTCCATTAGTTCTGCATGTACAAAACAAAAAACAGCCTAGTGTCAGTCAAGCCACTACTACTAATTAGCTTTTAAACACCATGGGGGTTATTTATGAAAGGAAAATACACTCTGCACTTCAATTGCACTGAAAGTGCACTTGGAAGTGCAATCGTTGTATAAATCTGAGAGGGGTAGATCAGAAATGAGGGGAAGCTCTGCTGATTGTATCAGACAATGATGTGCATGCTAAAATGCTATTTCTAAATTTATCCTTGCATGTCCTCCTCAAGATGTCCAGCGACTGCATTTACAAGTGCACTTGTAGTGCAAAGTGTCTTTTCCTTTAAGTAAATCACCCCCCATATCTTCTAGCCCACACAATCATCCACTGTTCCCTAATATTTGTAATGTCCATAATCCAGATACATACGTCGTTATTCCGATCGTCTCTCTCCGCCTTGTTCCGCAGGTTGTGAACGGCGCTTGCAATGAACCCCCCATATCTTCTAGCCCACACAATAATCCACTGTTTCCTATAATATTTGTAATGTCCATAATCCAGATACATACCGTCTTATGATCCGATCGTCTCTTCCGCCTTGTTCCGCAGTGGTGAACGGCGCTTGCAATGGCGTGGATCCCTTTAAACGGCGCGAACGTGTGACGCGATGCACGAGATCCCGCCCCTGACGTTCGGTCTCGTCTTTTTCCACGCCCCTTTCTCGATCTTTCTTTGTGGTGTGTTTTAGGCAAGAACAAGATGGAGAGAAACATGGCAAGCTCAAGCCATCAGGCAGGCCAGGCCAGCCAACCGGACGATCCCGGCGGAGGTACAAGGCCTCAAACATGGCCTTCCAAGAGATGGTGGAGATGGTCACCATCTTACAAAGGGAGGATTATGACGGGAAGCATGGCCCTTACCTGCATCCAAACAGGGTGAAGGCCGACATCATGGAGAAGGTGATCAGGAGGCTGCATCAAAAATTTGGCCAACGCAGGACTCGAGAACAATTGAGAACAGAGGTGGTCAGACCTCAAAAACAGAGAGCCTGAACAACTCCAGCATATCAAGAGGCTGATTCGGGAAAAAGTAAGTTTTTTTTATTTTTTGACACATTTGTGGTGTTTGTTAATTGTGCCATGTGATTTTAATTTCAGTTGTACTGTATCTGTTTGTGGGCACAAAAAGTGGTCGGAGAAGTCGTCGTTTATACGTTGTTTTTTTCGACCTACTAAACGACAATCTTCGTGCTAAATATCATCATGCGCCTAGTTCGCATGGACAAAAAGGAGTGTATAAACACTATATCATTCCCAAAAAACGTCTTTGTATTTGTTATTATTTGAACAAACGACGACTCCTACGACCAATTCATGTGTCCCCCAACAGGAATCTTGCCATTTTTGTTGTAATGTGACTTCACTTGTGATCTTTTGTAATGTAGATTTGTACCTAAATTAAAGTCGATGTGAAAAGCTTAGTAAATATGACCAATAAACAGAAAAAGGAGAGTCTGCTCAGCAGTGGATTCTGCACATGTTTATATACCTCTGTACTTGTATTTTTAGTTCTCACTCATATCTCTTTATAATCTTTTACCTTTCTTTTTCCCTATCTTCAATCTCGTAGGGCGCAGTGAAGCAGCAAGGCAGGTTGGAACTTCCGAAGCCCCACCCCCGAGGGATGATGACGCTGCCACCACATCCAGTAAATTTCCTACACAACACTCATACCCAGGTAATCTAGATCAGGGATCCTCAAACTACGGCCCTCCAGCTGTTGTGGAACTACACATCCCATGAGGCATTCATTGTAACACACTGACATTCACAGACATGACTAGGCATGATGGGAATTGTAGTTCCTGAACAACTGGAGGGCCGTAGTTTGAAGACCCATGATCTACATGTAGGTTTTCCGAATTTTAATACCTTTTTTGTTCCCACATTTCAGGAGCAAGTCGTGCAGCGACAATGGACAGGGATACTGCCAAATTTGTGCTGTCCGAAATATGGTCCTTCAGGGAACAACTAGAGGACATCCAGGACACTGCACGAGAAGTGGTAGAAAAATCAAAAGGGCTGGAGACACAAATTAAAAATTTAATAGATTATTTGGGTAGGTTTTGATTTATTTAGTGTTTATTTTGTAATAGAAAAAAGGTTTGGTTTATAATAAAAAAAAAAAAATGTGATTTTATTTTTTGAATAATGTAAAAAAAAAAAAAAAAAAAAAAAAAAAAGTGATTTTAGTTTTTGAATGTAAAAAAAAAAATGTGATTTTATTTTTTGAATAATGTAAAAAAAAAAAAAAAAGTGATTTTAGATTTTGAATAATGTAAAAAATAAATATATAAAAAAAAGTGATTTTATTTTTTGAATAATGTAAAAAAAAAAAAAAAAAAGTGATTTTATTTTTTGAATGTTAAAAAAAAAAACAAAAACAAAAAATATATATATTTGTTTTGTAACTAAAAAAAATGTTTTTAAAAAATTTTATGTCAAAAAGTTATGTTTTTCAGATGCAAAAAATAAAAAATTTACAGTAAAATATGTGTCTTGTTATTTAAGCTCAATGATTAATAGAAAATACTAGGGTTGTCCCGATAACCGATGCCGAGTATTTGCGGGAGTACTTGTACTCCCGCAAATACCCCCGATACCTAAATAGAATACTTCCCCCCCCATATTGCAGCGATGCGTCCCTCATACCTTTTTAGATATGCTGACGCCGCCGCATACATACGCCTTATCCCCCTGCACAATCGCATAGCTTACATTACAAGCATTCATTCTGAATACTTGTAAATGGCCGTGTATTGACACTCCCCCCTCTCCGGATTGGACGGATCCCTCCATCCGGAGAAGGGGAGTTTTAAAACACGAAGCGCGGCCATTTACAAGTTTTTAGAATGAAAGCTTGTAATGCGCTACGCCAAGGATCTCCAAACTACGGCCCTCCAGCTGTTTCGGAACTACATTTCCCATGAGGCATTGTAAAACTCTGACATTCACAGACATGACTAAGCATTATGGGAATTGTAGTTCCTGAACAACTGGAGGGCCATAGTTTGGAGACCCCTGCGCTACGCGATTGTGCAGGGGGATACGGCGGTATGCGGCAGAGGCGAGCATCAGCATATCTAAAAAGGTATGAGGGACGCATCGCTGCAATATGGGGGACATACATGGCTGCATATGTGGGGGACATGGCTGCATTTGGGGACACATTTAAAAAAAAAGTATCGGTATTCGGGATCGGCGACTACTTGAAAAAAAGTATCCGTACTTGTACTCGGTCCTAAAAAAGTGGTATCGGGACAACCCTAGAAAATACCTAAAAAAAATGTATGCTGAGAACATTAAACAATGAGGGATAGTTATTTCAGTCCATCACAAACACATGGCACTATGATAACCTAGGACCGTGATGGCGAACCTTGGCACTCCAGATGTTTTGAAACTACATTTCCCTTGATGCTCCACTATACTGCAGAATGCATGAGCATCATGGGAAATGTAGTTCCAAAACATCTGGGGTGACAAGGTCGCCATCACTGACCTAGGAGATAAAATAAAAACACAAACCTTATAAATTAATTAAAGAACAAAGAAAAGACTGTTTGAGGCAAAAAATAAATTTAATTATTCAGCCAAGATCTGGCATTGGAATGGCCCCCCTACCCATAAAGTAGTCCACATATGCCTGACGCACAGCACGTGCGTTTCGGGGGGCCAATTGGGGATGGGCAGCGTCACGAGCTGCCTCTGGAATGTCAACAGGTCATCAGGCAAAAGGGTTAGGTAAGAAGAAGAATGTTTTTTTAAATAGTTGTGTAAAATGCAGCAGCATGTAATTATATAATTCAACTTGTATTCGGCCATGTTTATGGCAGTAAGAAATAGCCGGAAACGGCTGGCCATGATGCCAAAGGCATTTTCCACCACACGTCTGGCTCTGGCCAGCCTGTAATTAAACACCCTCCTCTCAGGGGTGAGGGCGCGTTGGGGAAATGGCCTCATGAGGTGAGGACCCAAGGCGAAAGCCTCATCTGCAACAAAAACGAAGGGCAGACCCTCTTCATTATCCTCCGCAGGCGGCAATCCCAGGTCCTCGGAAAGAAGCCGTTGGGCGAACTCCGTCTCGGCAAAGACACCACCGTCCGACATCCGCCCATTTTTCCCAACATCAAGATACAAGAACTCGTAATTGGCAGACACCACCGCCATCAGAACAACACTGTGGAACCCCTTGTAATTGAAATAATGGGATCCACTATGGGGTGGTGGCACGATGCGGACGTGCTTGCCGTCAATAGCTCCTCCGCAGTTTGGAAAATTCCATCGCCGGGAGAAGTCCGCTGCCACAGTCTGCCATTCCTGTGGCGTGGTGGGGAACTGTAGATACCAAAAAAATAAAAAAATATATCAAACAAACATTCCTAAAAGAACATCCCAAAACATTTTTTGATACCAAAAAAACAAACATTAATTTGAAGTATTATTAACCACTTCCTTACTGGGCATGTAAAACCCCCTTCCTGACCATGTGAAATTTCAGCTTGCGGCACTGCGTCGCTTTAACTGACAATTGCGCGGTCGTGCGATATGGCTCCCAAACAAAATTGGCGTCCTTTTTTCCCCACAAATAGAGCTTTCTTTTGGCTGGTATTTGGTCACCCCTGCGATTTATATTTTTTGCGCTATAAACAAAAAACGACGACTATTTTGAAAAAAAAAACAATATTTTTTACTTGTTGCTATAAAATAAAAAATTCATTTTTGGGCTATACGTATTCTTCTACATTTTTTTGTTAAAAAAAAAAAAAAAAATCAAAAAAAATCGCAATAAGCGACTGGTTTGTGCAAAAGCTATAGCACCTACAAAATAAGGGACAGAATTATTATTTGTTATTTATTTTTTTACTAGTAATGGTGGCGATCTGCGAATTTTATTGCGACTGCGACAACATGGCGGACACATCGGACACTTTTGACACCTTTTTGGCACCATTCACATTTATACTGCAATCAGTGCTATAAATATGCACTAATTACTGTATAAATGTGACTGGCAGGGAAGGGGTTAACACTAGGGGTGAGGAAGGGGTTAATGTGTATCCTGCATTGTGTTCTAACTGTGGGGGAGGGGGGGGGTGACCGATCTGTGTCCCCATGTATAAGGAACACTGATCGGTCTGCTCTCTCCAGTGACAGGACGCTGTCATTGTGAGAGCCGGCAATGAGAAATGATCTCATATGTTTACATATGAGATCATCTCTCATTGGCTGCACAGATCGCATTGCAAACGGCCACTCTGATTGGCCGTTCGCGGCGAGCTGTGATTGGCTGTGTCCAAGGGACACGGCCAGTACACAAGTTCCCGCTGCGTGCTCTGGAGCGCACGCTGGGAACACAGAAAGAGGCTGCCGTGAAAAAACGGCAGCCCAGAGATTTAGAACCACCCTGCGGCCGCATATAGTCGTACGGCCGTAGGGAAGTGGTTAAAAATAGGAAAAATAAGAAGAGATCACTAAAGCAGATTAATCACACACCTCTGATGGTCACAATCCTACAAAAAATAAGGGGAGTGGAGGCCCAAAATGAGTTTGAGACCTCTAAAAAAAAATTAAATACTAAAAAAATGTTAATTTATACAATTACAAAAAAAAGAGGGGGGGGGTTGTGCGTGCACTACAATATAGGACAACATATAGGGGGATATAGGGACTTCTATAGACAGCACTACAATATAGGACAAAATATAGGGGGACTAGGCTAGGTGGGTTTGGGACACAAAAAAAAAAAAAAAAACCTGGACAGGTTGGCAAAACAAAAGATGCATGTAGGAGCAAATATAAAATGAATACAGCATGCATGGAGATGAAAGGGAACATTACCAGCAGATCACAAACAGGTTAATTAGGGACTGTTTAAAACCAAACAAATTGAAACAAATACAAAAGCCTAAATAAAACATAGTTTGTGCCTTTAAAGGCCACCACTTACCTTAATATAGTCCTCCTGCAGAACATGAATGATGGCAGAACAGGTCTGGGGAATTATGAGGCCCAGAGCCTGGGGGGAGATGCCCGTCGAGAACTTCAAGTCCTGCAGACTTCTCCCTGTTGCCAGGTACCGCAAGGTGGCAACTAGCCGCTGCTCAGCAGTGATGGCTTCCCGCATAACGGTGTCCTGCCTGGTGATATAAGGCGACACCGAAGCCAAAAGCTGCTGAAATACGGGGTCAGACATCCGAAGAAAATTCCTGAAATCATCAGGGTTATTTTCTCGGATCTCCCGCAGCAGAGGCATATGAGAGAACTGGTCCCTGCGAAGAAACCAGTCCTTGGCCCACAAAGTCCTTCTCGCCCTCCTCAAGGACCGGAGCCGGGATGCAGCACACATCCCAACAAGAAGCACAGCACGATCTCGGCGACGAGAACGTACCCGCAACATGGCTAGAAAACGGTCGTCAAATCAGATCGCACTAAAACACCGCTCTGAAGTACAGAAATGCCTTTGAAGAACGGACCTGCAAAACAGGAACGTGTAGACAAGAACGCACTGCCAAAACAGATACGATTGGAAAACAAGCACTGTATCACAAATACGACCCCAAAAGCACAAACTGTACGACAGTAAACGATATTAAAGCACGAAGACTGAAAAGCGCGAATCGTCTCTCACCAAACTTTTACTAACACGCAGCAACACAATATCAGCAAAAGAGGCCGTCTTCCGCATGGAAATGACCCTTTATAGTTCCGTCGTACGTGATGGACGTCACGGCGCTTTGCTAGACTTTTTGGGAAAAACGATGGTGTGTACGCAACGTCGTTTTGGAAAATGAAGTTTGAAAAACGTCGTTTTTTTTCATCGCAAAAAGTGATCGTGTGTACGCGGCATAACTCTCTGGCCATTAAAAAACCCATAAACAGTAGGTTTGCATTTGAACCTGTTTCTTTTGTTATTTTCGTATGTTGATATGACACCTATAACAAAAAAATTGCATTCAGTATTTTGAATACACAGAAAAAAGAAAAAAGAATTCATTCAATATACATAATGAAATTCTTTTGTTATAGATGTCATTGAACAATGAACATACAACTGAAAACGAACACAAAACAGATTTAAAACAAAATACACAATGCAAACCTCTTGATACAGATTTAATTTTCATTATTTTGCCATTTTCGTTTTGTCGTTTTTTCCCGTCGGATCGTTCGTTCGTATTTGCGGTCGTTCGTTATGCGGCTCATCCGTTATCCCGTCGTTTTCGTATTTTGGTGCTTTACCGTTTTCGTATGTACACATTATCCCGCGGGTACGAAAATGAACATTTTCGTACGAAAATAACATTCGTACGAACGGGAATGCACATATCTAGAAAGTAAGATATAAGGATGGAGAAGGTGAAGTGAAAGTAAGATATAAGGATGGAGAAGGTGAAGTGAAAGTAAGGACGGAGATGGGAAAATTAGCTGAAAGTAAGGCGAAGTGAAAGAAAGAAGAAGGTGAGGTGAAAGAAGAAGGGAAGGTGAGGTGAAAGTGATTTGAATGGAAGGAGAAGTGAAAGGAAGGAAAAGGTGAGGTGAATTGAAATGGAGGTGAAAGGAATGAGAAGGGAAGGTGAAGTCAGGGCCGTCTTCATAGCATCATGGGCCCTGGGCAAAGTAATGCACCTGGGCCCCCCCATGCAGTGCCCAGGTGTGCCTTCTCATTAAGACAGCCCTGGGTGAAGTGACGGTAAGGAAAATGCGATGTGAAAGGAAGGAGAACAGAAAGGTTTGCAGTAGGTGAGAGTCAGAATCTCGGGCACTCTCTCTGGTAAGTGGTAAAAGAAAGAGAGACATATTTTCAGAAGTCATAAATACTCGGCAGTCTTTTACTCCAACTTTCCTTTCCTCGGAGTAGCAGAGAGATTGCTGGGACTTTTCATCTTCCCTGAGGCACGAGGCACTGTTTGCCTCTCTGGCGCCATTACTTCCCACAGCGTTGAGCTTACACATACCGGGCAATAATGACGTAACGGGGCCGCAACTATATCACGAATCTTCCCCGGTTGTCCTATAGTAGAAAGTGTGCCCCCGCCCAGAGCTCCCCCGAAGCCGGGCGCGCTCCCGTCTGTGTGCTCGTCCACCGACAATAACAGCAGCAGCTGCGTGAGGAGGAAGATCGCATTCACTGTGCGCTGCCAGGACTGGCCCCTGCTGCCGGCCACAGGGGCCCCGACATCTCACTACACCCCACTGAGGACGGGAGCAAAGTCTGACACCCCAATATAGGGAAAGAAGAAAAGACATCCCATTAAGAGGAAGAAGACAGTGTGACCCCCTCGCTGCACCACTGAGGGCGGGAGGAGAGACTGGAATCCCACTGAGAACAAGGGGAGAGCATGACACCCAACTGAGAGCAGGAAGCCAGTGTGACCCCCACATTGAACACCCTACAATCAGGTTGCCATCCATAAGCTGCTTTACCTCTGAAGCACTGCTCTGTGCTGCCAGGGTTGCACCTCAAAATCTTTTAAAGACACTAACATCAGGCTGTAAAGAGGGTGCAATATTTAAGAAGCTGTGTGCAATCAGGGCTGTAGCCCCAAAGCTCTCTGTATACTATAAAGCCCCCAAAAATGCTGACTGTATAGGACTACAACACCCCCAATATCTCAGTGAAATCAGGACTGCATGCCAACACACTTCCTATAGTAAATGTGAAAGGACCCCTGAAGCTACAGAGCATAGAAACTTCATGCAATTAGAAGTGCACCCCAACATGACTGTAAGGAGTATAAAAGTGTAGTGCAATCTGGAGGAACTGTATACCAGCAAAGAGACACCCCAGCAACTTGCCACCAAAAGGACAACTCCCTAAAAGTCCCTGTGAGGAAAACCGGCTGCTGGAGCACCCCAGACCCTGACCAAAAATAGGAAAGCTATCACAAAAGCTGACTGCAAATTGCATGTTATTCCAGACAGGGACTGCAAAGAGTGCAGCACTCAAGAAGACAGCACTGTAACAGCCGATAGTAAACAGGACAGCACATATCAGTGCAATCTGGTCTGCACCCCAAAAACGTAAAGAGAAGAGCGCCTCAATAGCAGACTTTTGGGCTGCATAGCCCCCTCAGAACCTGCTGTTGGCCAAGCTCTGCCACAAAGTCTATCTACAGATAGTGGAGCACACCAATGTCTTATGAAAGGGACAACAGCAATCCAGGATCTCCCAAAATGCTACTTCCAAAACTTGCTGTAATATAGAGCTTAACCGTGTACCAGCCAAAGGCAGAACAGGCTCCAAGACTTTACTGGATGCCCTCAGGTCACCCTAAACCTGCATAATATCTCTTTAACTGCTTGCTGAAAAGGTCACATCGCTGCAGAAGGCGAAATATCACTTCACCACCACAGCCTGGATCTTAGGACCCCACTTCAGAGGGGATATCACCCCTAGGAAGAATTACCAGCCAGCCTACTATTTATAACAGAATATCACCACAGGTCTGGGCAGACTGGGCTGCCCCTTTTCCTGGGCACCATCCTAATCAGGACAGCATCCCTGCACCCTGCCTAACCTCAAGGCACAAGTCTTCCATGTACCTGGCGCCTCAGTGCCTCTTGCAGGATGCAACCTGCAACACTCATGTGATCTCTTTCAAGTCTTGTTTGCTGAATTAGACTCCAGAGACCCATTCTATTGCCTATTTGAGGAGGCCAAGCAGACAGAAAAGGGGTCATCCCACCGTCATTTCCTACTCCGGATTTGGACCGCCAGAAGAAGCCTCATGGTCCAGATGTAGGACCTCACCTAACTGCAAGAAGACTTCCACATTTTAAAGGTGAGAAGATCTCCCATTTTCTTCTGTAGAGGCAGGCTAGGGATGCTGTGCTGCTAGGGAAGCCTGTATGATAGGGTGACCAGACATTCCCGGTTTCAGGGGACAGTCCCCGGATTAAGGACACTGTCCCCGGACCAAGTCTGTCCCTGGTTTTGTCCCCGGATTGGATTTGAACAGGGGCTGGTGAAATTTCAGACAGTTGGTGCACAATGAAAAAAAAAACCTCTGAATTACACCCCCCCGCTCCGCCGCTCCTACTAGCAATTTTTTTTCATTATCTGTGCCCCTATCTGATGATCATGTGCTGTTTAGAGCGGAGGGAATATTTCTTAAAGCGGAGTTTCACCCTAAATATAAGCCCTCCCATGTGATCCAGCATACTGGCGTCAGCGCCAATATGCTGTTTTTTTTTTTTTTTTTAATCCATGTACTTACTGTATTATGCTGAATTTTATTTTTTTTACCCCGCGGTGGACGGCGCCAGTATAGCGCGTCACATCTTACGAAAGTACCCGAAAAGGACTCGGGTAATCTCGGCGAAAATGCGGCGCCTGCGCACAGACCTAGGAGCTGACTGCGCAGGCGCCGTATTTCTCCGAGTCCTACGGCTATGGCGCGTCACGCCCTCCGAAAAACGCCGAAATAGGTCTCGGAGAAATACGGCGCCTGCGCAGTCAGCTCCTAGGTCTGTGCGCAGGCGCCGCATTTTCGCCGAGATTACCCGAGTCCTTTTCGGGTACTTTCGTAAGATGTGACGCGCTATACTGGCGCCGTCCACCGCGGGGTAAAAAAAATAAAATTCAGCATAATACAGTAAGTACATGGATTAAAAAAAAAAAAAAACAACATACTGGCGCTGACGCCAGTATGCTGGATCACATGGGAGGGCTTATATTTAGGGTGAAACTCCGCTTTAAGTTTCCATTCATCTCCACTCGCATGTCCTTCTACCTTGGCTCAAGTCCCGGCCAGCCGCCTGCCTGCTTATCTCCTTGCCTTCCCTGGCAGAGTGATTTTCCTCCGCTTCCCACTCAGTAGTAGCCGGGGCACGGAGAGTAAGACTTGGCAGGATGTGAGGCGGGCGGTGGCGGCGACGGGCAGAGAGTTGCCGATTCCCACCATTACCAGTAAAAAATAATAATATGTCCCCGGATTTCATTTAAAAAATCTGGTCACCTTACTGTATGAGCCCCATGATGTTATTAATGACAGCTACTTGCGTTTTCTTTGCCTGCGGACCTTGCGGAATATTATAATGTGTATTTTGGAATATTGTAGTAAATTGGTACACCTACATCTTTGCAGCTCAATTATTGTAGCAAAACTGATGGGAGCATTACTGACAATGGTGAGGTAGTCTTAAGGTTTAAAAACAGCAATTGTAAACATTAAGAGTCAACTTACCTTTTCCACAATTACTAGTTATAGGTCAGTGATCCTTCACCAGATCAAACCAAGGACCAAACTATTTACAATTTATGTTGGAGCAAAATGTTTACCCACCTTGTGACAGGTCTGTGATAACTGGTTGCTGATGTGTAGATTCCTCAACTAGTTTGTCCATGTAGATTCTGCAGATGTCTATAATTTTTTTTCATCCATTGAAAAATAGTTTGACCATCGAAATGTTTTGCCTGCTTGATGGTTCCCTACCTTGCGTAGCTCAGGGTTCTACAGTTTGTTGCAGTCAGGCCAGCCAGCCTATAGTAAACGGGCAATCCTATGGAAACATTTTGTTGTGAGAGTTGTCAAATACATGACAAAAACTTACATCAGAATTTTTGGTTGGCAGTTGATATCACAAACTTTCGAATCGATCATACTCATTCTCCAGTTTTTGTCTTGGTTCACCAGTGCTCAGAGTAATTTTGTTCTTCTTTTATCGGTCTGTGGCAATAATTTTTCAAAAACTATTGCTCTACAATAACTTGTTTACATTTTTGTTTTTCTGTAAGTAAACTAAACATTCAGACTTATGTTTATTATAATGTTATCAGAATATTATTTTATTTTTTCTGCATATTCCTTTTTTTCCCCCAATGGTTACCAATGCTAAGAACCAGCTTGCACGCAGAGACCTGAGATACGTGCATATGGAGACAGTCTGTATTTTTGCATGCAAGTGGCTCGTTCATTATTTGGATTGTGTTGGAGTGTCCTTCAAGCTTCTCTTTGTGATTTGCAGAAAAATCGTTTTTTTGCTTACTGCAAAGGGCCGCTGGTTGAATGGTTTGGTGTTGGAGTCTGGGAAGTGATATTTGATTTACAACAGCACTGAACAATTTAGAACCACAAACCCTAGGTTGGTCATGCTAAAACGTGTAGTTCTCCAGCTGTAGGTGGTCCATCTTTTGCAGGTTTTGGTCCTGGTGAAGTTTTATTTCATGAATTTGGGGTGGACATGGATATAAGAACATTTTAACCTGCAGCCTCCGGTATGAAGTCTGTAGCTTGGCGATGGATTATGCTTTGGTTCAGAGTGTGAACTGAGGTTGAACTAGGTCAATGTAGTGTCTAGTTTTGTTCTTTATGTAATTTTTGCTTTATCTATGTGTTATAATTTTTTATTAAATTTTTTGCTTTTCATACCTTTTTTAAACATGTCATAATTTGAGCATTTAAGTCTAGCTGAGAAACTCTGCTTAACCACTTAAGCCCCAGACCAATATGCTGCTAAATGCCCAGAGGCGTTTTTACAATTCGGCACTGCGTCGCTTTAACAGACAATTGCGCGGTTGTGCGACCTGGCTCCCAAACACAATTCGCGTCCTTTTCTTCCCACAAATAGAGCTTTCTTTTGATGGTATTTGATCGAGGTAAGCCGCACGCAGCGGAGGGGGTCCCGATCGGACCCCCGACCCGCTAGTGGGCAGGGACGTAAATTTATGTCCATCTGCCTGTCCGAGCCTTTTTGTAGACTTAAATAGGCGTGCGGCGGGCGTTAAGTGGTTAATAAAGGGCTGATAGGAAAACTACATACAGAGTTTGGTCACAATAATAATGCAATAACAGTTAGGCCCCGTACACACGGCCGAGGTTCTCGCTGAAAATCAGCGAGAACCTCGCTGGAATGCACATTCCAGCGAGGACCTCGGCCGTGTGTACGGTCTCGGCGAGCTTCCCGTCGGGAAGCCCGTCGAGCCGAAATAGAGAGCACGCTCTCTATTTCCTCGACGGCCCGCCTGGAAGAATGGCTGGTTGCCATTCCCGACGGGCGGGTCGCCGAATCCGACGGCCGGGAGAGAACCTCGACGGGCGGAACGATGTGTTCTGCCCGTCGAGGTTCTCTGCCGTGTGTACACGGCCTAATTCCAGATCATTGTTTAATGTATCATTATATAATGATGAATTGCATTATATATTATTTGACTTTTTTGTATCTCTAGTATATTCCGTAGTGCTGTACAAAACATAGAGCCAGTCACATTAGTCTCTGAACAAGAGGAACGTACACACTAATGTGCCCATCACACCGACACTCTAATATTTTATACATTTATATAGCTCTGACATATTCCACAGTGCTGTATAGAGAAGACTATGCCATTGACATCAGTTTCTGCAGAGGCGCTTACACTCTAATGTGCACTCTGCGGTCACTCACTATAATGTGCCCTCACAGTCACTATTATTATACAGTCATACAGATGCATGGACTTTGGCCTATTTGGGTGAAAGCTGATTAAACAATAAATCATATATTACACTTTTAAATAAGGATAATATGCTGCTAGAAGCCAGCCCCCCCCCCCCCCCCAGTGTGGAAAGGGTATGGAGATATTAATTATATTGTTGTGCAACTGATATCATTTTATACATTTCCATCCTTTCCCCCTAAACTTCACATGATGATAGCCCCGCCTCATTCTCCAAGATTTTCCCAGATGCAGGTGTAGCACACAATGGCTGGGGTAACTGCTGGTTGTTCAGTGTAGCTAACAGCTTCAGAATGGAAGCAGTGCATGCAAGGAATTTATTTTTACATTAAAATTCCAAAAGCCAGAGCTTATTCCCTGTTTAAGAATGTGGGAAGATGTCTTGTGTAAGTGTATTTGCCCATATGATGCATCAGTGACTTTTTATTTTATTTATTTCTTTGAGGGTCCAAGGTGAACCTCCCCTTTAATAAAGGGTGCTTTTATTTTCCTGTGGTGTGCAGATATCGTGGAGCAGTGAGTCCATTAAGTCTGAGATGGAGAGAGTTGTCTGATCATATATAACTGTAAAGGTCAGAGAACACTGCCATAAAACACATCGTTGCGATTATTTACGTCCCTTCCGCATGAATTATTTGCCATTCAGGAATCGGATAGCGCATGGAGGGTTAAGGTTACATGTTAGTCATTGACCTGACAGGTAGATGGCTCTGATGTCCTCCTTTAATCAATTTCTCAGGCAATGGCCCTTCCCCCAGTCTTCCACTCTAAGCCTCCAATATAGTTTAATGAATATTACATTCAGGAGATAAAAAATTGCAATCAAAAGGTACGGCAAGAATGAAAACTTCTGGCATTACTTGAGTGTAGGTCATATGGCTTCAATGAACTTCTAAGAACCCGAAGACTCTGGATAGCGTACTATGAAAAACCAAATTTCCCCTTTAGTGCTTTAGCCACATCCCCTCTTGCCCATTACTGTTGGTCAATAAACCTGCCCTTATAAGGCAGCAGTACGTGAAGTACTGTAGAGCTTGGGTCAAAACTCCATCTTCCAAGGACATATTGACAAATGCATTTGAGAGAGCAACCAATTTATTTTGGGCTTGCAAAGACTCTAGAAAAGGGATGTCAAACTCAATTTCATCCCGGGCCGCATCCTCAGTACTGCTGCCTGCGGTATCTGAAGTGCACTACATATAGAGTGCACGGTTCAGGAGTTTATGTACAAAATGTAGAGTTCTAGGGTGCCCTATGCACAGAGTGCAGTGTTCAGGAGAACACTGTGCAGTTCAGGGTTATGCTATGTACAGAGTGCAGGGTTTAGGGGTGCACTATGAACAGTGTGCAACACCAACCCCCCTCCCTCCCCCCAGTAACTCCCTATGTAGGCGACTCTGCCTCTCCTTGCAGGGAGATCGTTCTGGCTCTCGCACTCATGAGAGCTGTCCCCACTGTGCCCCCGCCATGAGAGATCTGCCATATCTGAAAGCCGGTGAAAAACAAAGTTGTCTGTTGTAAATATAAAAGGCTTCTGTGTCAACAGGGAGGCGGCAACAGGGAGCATAGGGTGAGAGCCAGAGGTGATGGAATAAAGTTCTGCCACATTCCAGGTGCAAAACTGGGTGGGGGGGGGGGCACATGACAAGGCCTGATGGGCCAGATTAGGTCCACAGGCCTTGTGTCATATGAGCTCTAGAATATAACTGAAGGCTGGTACTGGTAACCTGGGAGTTGCTTGTACATTCTGCTGGCAACCTACCTTCTTACAGTTAGTGCATATGGTCTGCCTGCTTATTGTCTCCAGCCCCGATTTTGAGCCTCTGCAAATGCACCCAGTGTATTCCTTGAGTCCAGCAGTGCCTGTTCCTGAAACTGCTGAATCCTTAGGCTGGGATTACATATATGCAAATTGGATGTGTTTTTAACTGCACCAATTCGCATAACATGTTAAAGACTTTCAATGGAGGCGATTCACACATGTCCGGGACGGCTGCAGTGCAGTTTGAAAAAGGGTCCTGTGCATTTCTAGGTCTGGTTCAGGTGCAAATTCAGGAAAAATTTGCACCTGAACCAGTGAACAGAAATGCACTGCAAACAGTGCCGGCCCAAGACCTTGTGCTGCCTGGGACCAAGAATGTAATGCTGAACCCCCCCCCCCTAAACAAATCACGCCCACCAAAAGGCCCCCACATTCATTATTTTATATCATGATAACTAAAGGGGACCCGTCATGGAGTATAACAAGGGCCTGTCATGGCTCTATACATGCATATAGGCGTATAAAAGGACCTGTCAGGGCTCTATATGTATCCAGGAGAATAAAGGGACCTGTGAATTTTATTTTTTAATACATTTTGGGGATATTTATTATAGCAAAAAAAAATAATGTTTTTTTTTTTTTTTTTTGTTGTTGTTTATAGCGCACAAAAAATAAACGCAGAGGTGATCAAATATCGCCAAAAGAAAGCTCTATTTGTTGGAGAAAAGAGGACATTAATTTTATTTGGGTACAATGCCGCACGGCCACGCAATAGTTAGTTTAGGCGACACAGTGCCGTTTCGCAAAAAATGGCCCGGTCATTAAGTATGCAAATCCTTCCGGTCTATAAGTGGTTAATCAGGGCTGGGCAAGGCAAATCCCTCTCAGGCTCTCATGCAGGGCCAATCCGCCTTATAGGCTCACTATGCAAGCCGCTTAGGGTCCCGCAAAGCTGTGGAGGGCTACTGCCTGCTGAGAAGTAATTTTCGGCCCCTCACCCCGCTTCTCAACTCACTGGCTGCATGGGAGAAGAGGTAAGAAGCCAGCACCCAACCGCTTCTCACTTTAATGTAAGATGTCATTTCCGACAGCAGAACACCCCCTCCCCCCCCGCTTCTCAACTTTAATGTGACATGTCATTTTGCTTGGGGCCCCAGGGAGGTCAGGATCGGCACTGCTCTTAAGTCTCATACAACTTGTGATGTGTGTTTGTACACAGTTTTGCTTCAGACTCCACCACCAGATGCGGATTGCCACCTGCCACACGCTGCGGATGGTCACGTGCCACATCACCTGCCACACGTTGCGGATTGCCGCCTGCCACACGCTGCGTATGGTCACGTGCCACATCACCTGCCACACGTTGCGGATTGCCACCTGCCACACTTGCTGTGTCCCAGAATAAAGATAGGCAGCAGAGAGAGTACATTGTGAGGGCAGAACTGTGAGAGATGACATCTCTCTGCTCCCCTGCCGCTCACTCACTGACTGCTCCTCAGTCCCCCCCCCGCCGTTCAGTGTTCTGTTCGCTCATGTCAACGCTGATAGCAGCGGCGCCGGGCTCCCTTACAGCCAGCGTCGCCTGCGCCGCTCACAGCCCCCCCCCCCCTCTTCTTCGAATGTCCACTCAGGCAGCCCAGCGCCGCGCTCCTCACAAGCAGCGGAGTGGGCTGAACGGGCTGGCTGGCAGACGGGCATATGCCGCCCCCCTAAAAGAGTCCGCCTGGTACCCATGGTACCACCTGGTCCCATCATAGGGCCGGCCCTGACTGCAAACTTCAGTCGGACATGTGTGAACTCGGCTTTGGTCACAAACACTTGAAGATGAGAGGGAGGCTGCACAGTACATAATCGATTCCTTAAAGTGTAATTCCCCTTTTGTTGAGACAAAAACATTCCCCTCTGGGTGATCTATGTACTAGGGATCAATTTATTGGTAAAGTCGATTATTGCATTTTCTGAAAAATTGGTATTGGTCACAAAGTAGACCGATATTGCTTCTAGGGGTTTTACCGGGGTAATGTTTGCAGTTGCAGGCATCACCCCGCTACCGTTCTTTAGAGTGAACAGTTGGCTTTATTGTAATACCAACTGATGTAACTCGGCAGCCGCTCTGCTGTTATTACAAACGGCATTGAACACGAATGCTGATGTCCCCTCCGCCTCTCTATTGCAAACCATGAATCTATGGTTTAGTTGGAAACAACTAAACCGTGCTAATCCCCTTCAATCTGAGGCCTCCTTAGTCGCAGCCTTTCTTTATAACCCTAAATTACCCGACAGTCTAACCTACCAAATGATTTCTCCCTGGCTACAGAACAACCTTTTTCAATACAGACACCTAGTAAACCCAGTAACTAGGGCATTTGTTACATACCTGGATCGTGAGCCCGACATGTAGAAGAGACAGGAACTGGTGCGATTTTCAGAGCAGAACTGCAGCAAGCAGTGAAGCAGATGCTGAGTCAGGCAGGCCGGGTCGGTAGCGTTCAGGTGGATCAGGCAGAGAGCAGTAGACAGAAGAGCAGTCCAAAACAAGCCCAGGGTATCAAACAGATAAGGTTAGTGAGAGCAAGCCGGGTTCAAGATCCGAGGTCCGCACAGGTTACAAGGTTCAGACACACAGACCAAATAGCAAGGAGCCTTTGGTGCACTCACTTTAAATAGCCCCTTTGGCGCCAATGTTGGTGACGGGTGCGCGCGCTGACGCTCTGTGAATGCGCATGTCTGGCGTGCAATTCCTGCTGGACGGCTATGCCTTTCTTGACAGCATTACTATCCTTTGACAAACTTAGAGCCAAATATGACCTCCCTAGTACTGCTTTCCTCGGGTACTTTCAGATACGGCATTATGCTCTAACTTTTGCCCCAACGCTACAGTTCTCCATGCCTTCTCCATTTGACAGAGAGGACTAACCTTGGATATGTATAAAATTTTAAATTCTGGTGACGGACTTTCTTTGGGGAAACGTAGCTACATGCGTAAATAGGAAAAAGACCTTGGAGAGGTATCGTGTTGGAGTGCGGCTGTCCATCTCCTTCTTTTCTTTGTTATTACCTTGGAGAGGAACTGTCTCCTGCACAATGGAGAGCTGTATGGTCCTGTGCAGCTAAAAGTTCTATATGCACTCTTTTACAAAGAAAAAACTTATATTGTGCTCTATAGATGTTACGTAACACCGTCTCGTTTACATGCCATATACCCATTGGCTTCGGACCGCTGTTGGAGATGTCTCCGTGACCAGGGCATGCTATTCCATATCTATTGGAGCTACCCAGTTCTCCAGCCCTTTTTGGGCTCGGTGCAGGGCCTTCTCTTTCAGCTGTTGGAGGTGGATGTCCCCCTCTCCCCATTGCTCTTCCTACTCGGACTTCTCCCTCCCAAGCTCCTCGAACTAGCAAGAAAATTTGCCACACACATACTAACAGCGGCAAGGTGCTTGGTGGCGTTACACTGGAAAAACCGACATTCCCCAATACTCTTGAATCTCTACACCAGAATCAAAGATGTAGAGCTTGTGCAGTCTATGTCAGCCCGCCTAGAAAATCGTATGGCCAGACATTCAGCAATATGGGAAGGAAGGATGGTACTTTCGGGTGGAACCCCCTTGACTGCCTGGGGCACCCATCTTTTCCCTACCATGGGGTCCACATCTCCTCGGGTGACAAGCCTAATTGGTTGGAATTATTCTCTTTAGCACTTTTTTTTTTCTCTCTCTCTCCTCTTTTAAAAAACGTAATAAAAATTGTCCCACCGGGAGGTCCAAGGAACCAGCCAGCATGTCCGCCAGCTAGACGAAGACCCGAACAAAGCGATGATTCGTTAGGATCGAGTATCCTGGATGTCATTACATCACTTCCCGGATTACTGGCATCTTAAAAGTGCCAGTTTTAAAAAATAAAGTATTCAAAAATGCAGATCTTAAAGTGTTTTTTTTTTTTTTTTTTTTTAATACTTTCAATACTTTCAAGTGCAGAGGAGGAATTTGGGGTCTTATTGGCTATCGACCTGAGAGGTGGCTTTGCAACTTTGTTGCAGATTCCTACCTTTTATTATTCTGAAGAAATCCCTGTGTGTTCACCTGTGCTAAGTGAGTCTAAGACCCCTTTCACACTGTGTCGCTTTGCAGGCGCTATAAGCTAAAAAATAGCGCCTTCAAAGCGACCTGAAACAGCCGCTGCTGTCTCTCCAGTGTGAAAGCCCCGAGGGCTTTCACATGGAGTGGTGTACTAGCAGGACGGTAATAAAAGTTGACAGTAAATCGCCGCTAAAAAATAGCGGCACTTTACAGCCGACGCCGCCCCAGTGTGAAAGGGGCCTAATGGGAGTGGTTTCATAATTATCAATCAGCTGCTGCAGTATCAGGGCTTGAATGAGGAAAGTTGCAGGGTCTGCACCCCTTTAGACGTTATTTCCTATTGGGAGTATCTTACCTGAAATTACATCTTTGTTGCAGGGGATGCCAAAAATCTGACTTCTAGTAGAGCTGCACAATTCTGGGAAAAATGAGAATCGCTATTCTTTTGCATAAAATGAAGATCCCGATTCTCTAAACTAATATTAAAGTTATTTTTAACACAAAACAGAGCTTATGTGTTTAAATACAGTATATGTAAATCTGACGGACTGTTTACATGTTAAATTTTAAAAGCCGCAGCAAACCTGCCGACCTTACATGCTTGCTAATGTGACAAATACCTCCGATTTTCACATTTAACTAAATGTGAAAATCAGAGGTGTTCTGTCACATTAGCAAGCATATAAGGTTTGCTGCTGCTTTTAAAATTCAACATGTAAACAGTCCGTTGGATTTCCAAATACTGTATTTAAGCATATAAGCTCCGTTTTGTGTTGAAATCTGTGAAAATTCTTACTAAGATTACTGTATAGAAGTGTGGGGTGGAGCAAGATGGCGGCAACGAAACGTCACTTCCTGACGAGATGGCCGCCACTCCGGAGCTAGGCCGAAGCCGGGGACTTTCCTATGATCGCACCCAAAAATCGCGGGTCATTCGGCCTAGAGATCGCGGAGGGGGGTGAATCGAGATCAATTCGCGATTAATCGCGCAGCTCTAATTTGTAGTGTCTTAGTGTAGACTTCTGGGAAAATCAGTGAGCCAATCACACAAGCAGAAAATTATGTTTCTGGGGGGGTTGTTCTATACACATTCTATGTACAGAACGCCTCCAGGTAGCCATATTGCATTGCACTTTACATAAAATTACAGAGCTGCAGAATGAAAAGGAAAGGTAATTTTTTTTTATTAACATTCAATTACATTATGACTTGTCACATTTGTATATGCTATCTCTCTTCTTTTTTTTTATTTTTTTTATGAAAGTGGAGTTGCCCTTTAAAGCTGAAGTGCTTCTGAGGATCACCATGAAAAGCCTGCTGAATCTGGTTTTAATGGATTACATTAAAGGCAGATTATGACTTTTGCATAGTAGCAGTTGATTTCACTTATAACGTGTGACTGCTTTTTAAATGGATTTCATATATGAAGTTTAACAGTAGTAGATTAAACTGGGTACCTGGGCATGGGCGTCCGCTCCATAGGGCAAGGGGGGGGGCAATTGACCCCCCCTGGAAAATCGAGAAGGTGTTGAAGAGTCTTGCGGCTGTGGACTGTCTGAAGGGTGGTATGTGCTGAAGGGGGAGTCCATCTGTGCTGAAGGGGGGGGTCTGTGCTTAAATTGGGTCCATCTGTGCTCAAGGGGGGTCTGTGCTGAATGAAGGGGCATGTGTTGAATGGGGGTGTCTGTGCAGAATGGGGGGGGTCTGTGCTGAAGAGGGGGTCCATCTGTGCTGAATGGAGGGGTCTGTGCAGAATGAGGGGGTCCATCTGTGCTGAATGGAGGTGTCTGTGCTGAAGGGGGGGTCCATCTGTGCTGAAGGGGGGTCTGTACATTCTCAAGGCTATATTTATATGGGCATGGAGTGAAGCTGAATTATTTCAAGAGCTATTTCACACTGCCAGCTGGCCACGTTAAATGCGACTGTGTATCGCCGATCCCGAAGCGCCCCACCCTGAAAAAGTTTCAGCGGACGCCCATGTACCTGGGGGTTATACTTTAAACTTCCATCCTATGCAGTTGCTCCATGGTGTCCTTAGTAGCTGCATGAAGCATCAAAAGCAATTTCAAGCACTGAATGAAACCAGCCCAGCAAACATTGCGTGGTTTTAAAGCCTATAATGCATTAGGGTAAAAAATCTTCTGTGCTGCAGACCCACCCACCCACTTTTTTCTTACCTGAGCCTGATCCAGCGATGTGCACAAGTTTCCCGCTGCTGTCTCCCTCCCCCATTGGGCAGATTGATGGCCATTGGCTTCCACTGCTGTCAATCAAATGCTGTGACACAGGAGCAGGGGGCGTGGCTGAGTCCCCTTGTCTGTGTCAATAGACGCAGCAGTGTGGCTTGGAAGAGAGCACGCACTTGAGCCCCCATGGAAAGCAGCTTTCTGTGGGAGCACATGCTGAAGAGGGGACCTTCTGAAGAGGAGCGCTGGTGGAGACCCCAGAAGAGGAGGATCGGGGCTGCTCTGTGCAAAAGCATTGCACAGAGCAGGCAAGTATAAAAATGTCTTATTTTAATAAACTTTTTTTTTTTTTTTTGTATATAATTATTATCACTTTAATGCATAGATTTTACTTTCATTTCATTCTGACCTCCGTATAATCTTATGCCAGGCCCGAGTTAATTGCCTGTCTGGGGACACTTTACCCACTCCGGCGAGAGTGGCGTTTGAATTTTTTTTTAAATTGAGTGTGCTGAGAGCAGGCTTGCTCTTTCATATCCAAGGCCTGATACTGCAGTTCTCTCTTTGCTCATCAACCTTTCCTCTATTGTGTGCCAAGTTGATGTTGGCCATGTTGGGCCTTAGAATAAAGCATTGAAAACTCAAGCTGATGTCTGGACACTTGCTCTTTATCCACAGTCACAAGTTTCACCCCTAGACAAGAATAAGAAGGTAACTTAATACGCTGGTCCCAAACTATCCAGCGGCTCCTTCGGGGGTGAGCGCTACATTTACATATACCATATCTGGCTGAAGTCCATGAAAGAAGAAAATCCATTGAAGTAGACATCACTACACCGGCAATCTCCATTTTACTTCTGAGTCCTGCGTTTGAATGTCTGCCCTGCTGCATTTTGAACACAGGAGGTTTGGCACTCGGCAACAGAGCCATTCAGAGAATGCTTTGTGTTTTCTGAATGAATGAAAAGTGTTCTCTGATTGGACAAGGTAGAGAACGTGATGCCACCACCTTGCCTCTCCACCTCATTCAATCAGAGAATGCTTTGCATTTATTTAGAGAATGCTAGGCACCCGTCCTGAGCGGCCTCCCTCCTCTGTTCGGTAAGCAGAAGTGAAACCACTCAGCAAGCAAGTGGAGTAGCTGTATCTACTTCAGTGATTTCCATCTTCTAAGGGCATTGGCTAGGTATGTCGTATACATGGACCAATGCTTGACCCATGTAACTATGTAAATATCTATATAGTGATTATACCATAATGAGTAGTATTTGGTACACCGGCTGATGGTCTGTATAGTGTGGCGTGCGTTCCACTAAGCAGACGCCTCAGAACCTACAGGACAGGAGGTGACGATAGGTGCGTGCGTGACCAGGTGACCGCCTCGATGTACGTTTCGTAATACTACGTCCTCAGGAAGCGTAGTATTCCTGAGGACGTAATATTACGAAACATACGTCGAGGCGGTCACCTGGTCACGCACGCCCCTATCGTCGCCTCCTGTCCCGTTGGTTCTGAGGCATCTTCTTAGTACCAAATACTGCTTTTGCCACCCGATTTCAGCCTCGGTTCCAGGTTCTGTGCACTTTTTTAAGTAAGCAGCCATTTGGCTTTTCTGTTGACATCTATAATCTAATAAATGGTTTTACACTATGTTGGCACTATTTCATCTTTGCATATCTCATTGGGAGTCATCCACCATTAAGGGATTCAAGTGCAACGATCTATTATAAGCATACAGGCCCTATTTGTCTCAGCTTATCTAATTCTTTTTTGGTAACAACTAAGGGTCAACATTGTCTGGTAAGGAGCCATACTTTTATCACTTCGGGTGTTCTTATTCACGAATTGGTGAAGGTGGAACAGCACAATTTCTCATCACTTCTGGGATCTTATGGACTTTTTTGCAGTATTGGACTGTTTGAGTTCACTAGTATTTATATTCATGATATATCACTGAACATTTGTATCCAGTGGGATTGTGTTACTCTGAATTTTCACAGTTTATAATCTATTGATTATTTGGGGTGCAGCTTTTATTTACACTTATTTATTTAAATTTGGCCCGAGATATTATTTTCTTTTATGTAAATATCTAGTATAATATAGTAATGTGACTGGGGGAATCTTTTCTTTTTTTATTACTTTAGGTTTTCTGTACATAAGAGACACCAAAGAGCCTGTAGTAGGTGTGTTTGGGATTTGTCTGCATTTCAAAGAGGGTTCTCAGATCACCAGACAAAATAGATGCAAACGCTTTGTCACTTTACAGTGTTGTCTTCATTTATTTTCACCCAGTCTGTGCCTTCTCCAGTGCCATACACATAGGAATCTGTTAAAACAGGATAAGGCTCCATGCACACTGAAGCTGATAAACTGCAGTTTATTGGCGTTTTGGCTTCTTTTTTTTTTTTTTAAAGCCCATAAACTGAACTCTGTTAGCCTATGTGTCCATGCACACCTGGGCGTATTTCAGTGTTAATGAGCTTTGGAGTTTGCGTTCAAAGTGCAGTTTTTTGGCGGTTTTTAGCGTTGTTTTTTTATCCTTTTTTTTTTTTTTTTTACCCATTAAAAAATAAAAAAAGTAAAAAATAAAGTTGATAAAAGCTACATTGAAAAACGCTGATTAAAGCTATTGCAAAAACGTTAAAGTTGCAAGGCTCCCTGCAAAGCTACTGGCTTTTTTTTTTTTTTTTATAGCTTTTATCAGCTTCAGTGTGCATGGAGCCTAAATGTTATATTCTCATATGCTTGCATAAGTATAATCTGCAGTCTTCATCTTGTATCTCTGATATCCATGCCACATAACATAAATCCCCATTAATAACTGTTTAATGGCGTGCCCATTCTTCTGGCTGCCAAGAATGTGTGCAGAAATGGTATTGTTTTTTACGTGTGCGTGTTTACAGTTCTCTTATTTTCCATCATAGCCAAGCAGGTTAGGCTTTTGTTGAATAGAATAGGAAAGCGGTGCATTATACAATACAGTCAAAGAAGGAATCGGTATCTGATGAGTGCCATTACCTCTGTGTGGAGGTGGCTTTAATGGCAAGTAAATAATTGGGGCACGGGCTTTGGTGAATGGCGGTAGTCCTTGACTAGAAACTGAAGTGCATGTGGAGAATCCCAAAAAGGTCTGTCTTGTAAGTGGATGACGTTCTTAATTAATGATTCAGGTTTCAAAAGGGAAATCGTGCAATCTAACATAATGTGTCCAATTACCGCTGTAAACTTCTAGTAATCATCATCTTTCAAGGTTAAAGTGGGTTTTCAACTCTGCTTTGCAGTTGGCCAACCCCCAGCTTGATCCCTTTTATAATTAAAGATAAGGTAGTCAAACCCTGCAGGACAAGGTTTTATCTGGTGTTCACAATTTTTCCTCATGACAGACAAATCCAGTAAATAAAAAAACATTGATGTATTATTAGATCTGATCATTGTTGAATACCTTAGAACACTCCACTGAAAGGTACCATATGTTATCTCTCAAGTACCAGAAAGTTACTGTATCTCTATGGACTGGTACATGCAGCTTTTGAACATCTCATGCTGACCATACAGAGCAGGACAGTTTTCAAGGTTGCAGGTAACAGTAGCAAATGGTGGGAGAATCCTCTGTGTAGGCCTGCTGAATTCTCAGGGCATGAGGGGTACATCACCAATCTTTCCATGCTAGTAGCCAGTCATCCATTTAATTTAAAATTACAAATACATTATAATTGTTCTTTAAAATTATGTCAATTGATACCAAAACACGCACATGCTGCACATATATATATATATATATATATATATATATATATATATATATATATATATATATATATATATATATAATTTATATTATAGTGTAGTGTATCTATCTCTCTTCTTTTTAAAAAGAAATGCAGGAAGGAGGCTCTGGGTTTTGATGTTTCATTCTGATGGAGCCAATTACTTTGGCTGTCTGGGTCTTCAGAAAACATCAGGCAGCTTAACACATTCAGAGGGTGAAATAACAGCCTGGTACAGCAGCATTCGTTCCTTGGAAGCGGCGTAAAATGACCCCCTGCTGATGCACGGCCGAAAATAGCTTGCGGGAAGCACAACGCTAATATCCCTCCAAATGAGCAGCAGTTTGCGGCTGGATGCCACACTTCTCCCTCGTATGTGGAGGCGAGGGGGTCTCATTAGCTTTAAGGAGGGGAAAACACAGCTTGGCGCACCTCCAGATCAACACCACAGCAAGTGAGAAGAAGCGGGTCTCGCCGTAATTATGCTCCATTGCCCGGTCTGCTGCATTATTGTAGAGCTGGGAAAGCGTAAGGCCGCATACACACGATCGGTCAAAACCAATGACAACGGACTGAAGGTCTGTTTTTATCGGGCCAAATCAATCGTGTGTGGGCCCCATTGGTCAGTTATCCTTCGGTCAAAAAAAGTGAACTTGCTATAAAATTTAAACGATGGACACCTAACCGATAGGTCAAAACCGATCATTCGTATGCAAAAGCATCCGTTAAAAAGCCACGCATTCTCAGAATCAAGTCAACGTATGCTTGGAAGCATTGAACTTCGTTTTTTTTCAGCACGTCGTTGTGTTTTACGTCACCTTCGGACCGTTCTCAAGTGGATGGACGGATTGTGTGTACACGGCCTGAGAGGGAGAAATAACTACGTTGGCTTTTTTTTTTAAGAGCACACCATTTAAAATTGAATAAAAACAAAGCCTTAATATGCGCACATGAAATGTAGCTAACTGCTCAGAGCTTCGATTTTTTTTTTTTTTTAGGCATGCATTACATAATGTATTCGTTTACCCCACATTCTTTTGTCTGTAATCTGGTCACCTGGGAACCCCTACTTGATGCATGAGAGGATTCCCCAAGCACAATCACCGAAAGATCCTTGCAGTCTCGCACATACAGTAAAGCTGTTCTATCAAAGTGGCAGAATTATCTAACACTCAACAGCCCAGTTCAGGCTGGGAAGATTGAATCTGATCAGTGACAAAGTAAACTGAGAGGAAGTTACAAAGAACAGGCTTGAGAAACCAGATCCTCCCACCCACGTGTGGGGAGCTCTCTAGGTTTTGTCTGCAGGGATTACAAGGCAGAGTGACAGGTTCTCTTGAAAGGACAACCCTCCACCCACTTTTATTTAAAGGGTCACTAAAGGAAAACTTTTTTTGTTGTTGAAATGACTGTTTACGGGGTATAGAGACATAAAAGTTAACTGATTCCTTTTCAAAATGATTAAAAATAGATAAAAATCAATCATATAATGTGCCTGCAGGCTAGTTTCACTTTTGAACTGGCTTCATGTTTCTGTGAAGTAAAAATAGACACACAGAACAAACACAAACAAATCCAGGGCAGTATTTTGTTTTTAAAATGAATCTAATTTGGTTCTGCGAAGTTTTAGACACAGTAATGACAGCTAGACCACAGTGAGAAAGCTCCCAGTACTGTGGTTATAAGGAAACAGACAAGCAGGAAGTGTGGAGATCAGAGCAGGATTACAGCAACTTCAAACCTCAAACAAACAATGAGGACATGAAACCGGTACTGCAGTAAGGTAAAGGAAGCTATTTAGCTAAAAAAAAAATTCCTTTAGTGATCCTTTAACTTTATCACTGCTCTTTATCTTTTGGAGCTGGGAATAGAACAGCGTCAGATGTCGGAGCTTACACAGGGTCAATGGTTTGCCTTCATGTGACAGTGTTGGGGTCTGGCAGTAGACTGCGCACAATGGAGCACTTTATTCTGGGAGGGCACAACATGCTTCCCATACCTGGATATTTGCTAATGGCTCTGGATGTGCAATAGAACAGGGAGTGGGTGGTTATTCTTTCAAGAGGACCTGTCGTATTGCTCTAAATAGGCAAAGTGATGGAGTGAAATGCTTGCCATAACTGCAGTGTTTGATTATTTATTTGGTCATCTTCAATTGTTGCCTAGATTTTTCCATTCTCTCTGTCTCTTGATGGGAATACATTGGTAAGGCTAGCCATATTTATGTGATGATTGGTAGTTGAGGAATCTTATGTGTTCCCTTGATAAGGCTGCTACCGAAGGTTTGTCTGTTTAGCACATTAACATATTCCCATAGCCAAAACCATTGTCCATGTTGCAGTACAGGGGCCACAATAACCTACTGGAGGTTCCCCACACAGCATGCTGAGATGTCCTAGGGGCTGTTCCTACTTTTTGCTACTTTTGCTATTGCTGGGACCTGGGTTATGGGGGAGCCTTGGTGTAAAAGATTTTTAAGTAAGTCATACCTATTTCCACTAAGCAACTTTTAATGTGCATGTAACTACTTACTTCTACCTGTCAATATGACAGGTTTGCTTTAACATATGTAGGAGTAAAGTTGGGAAAGTTCCCATTGCATCCTGAGAGCCAAGCGTGTTTCATCATTTAGCCTTCGTTCACACTAAACACGGCTTTAAAATCGTGCAAATTTATCCCAACTCTCACAATTTCAAAGCTGCATTTCAGTCCAACTTTGGAGGCGACTTGAAAGGCATCTGTGCGGGTTCTTGCAGGAACTACTTTTGGAAATCGGTGCAGCGCCGCAAAGTTGGTGTCGCACCGACTGGGGTGCTCACATTGTCGGAAATAGGCTGTGATTTGTCATGCGATTTAACCTGTCAGTTCACACCATTGTGAACGGGGGCTTAGCAGCGCCGTACCGATTTCCAAACGTAGTTCCTGCACTACTTTTGGTCACTTCCAGAGCGATTTCAATAGACCAATGTGCATGAACCTGCACAGATGACTTTCAAGTCACCCCTGAATTCATACTGAAATGCGGCTTTAAAATACTTACACGATTTCAAAGCCGTGTTCAGTGTGAATGAGGGCCTAGAGTTGTTTTATCTGTGACAGAAAAAGAATGGACCACACATTGAATAAAATTAAATTAACCCAGTTAGCATTTGCCTTAGGGCTCATGAACAGGAGCATAACAAAACGCTGCATCGAGATCCATACAGCATATAGTGTTTTAGAGATCCAAATTTGGGAGTATGTTATGTGCCCAATGCACACAGATGTGATGTGCTCAGTAATCTTGCACTGCAATGTTCAGCTGTGGAAAATCCAAGTAGAAAATTGACAGTGACCATGAGCAGTATATTTGTGGAATTTACACACGTATGCATATAAACACCTGGAAATGTGTACATGCTGGGATTGAAAACTAATGCATAGAGGAAGAATTTTATGGATGTGAACTTTTTACGGATAGTTAGGTAACTAAGGCCTCTTGCACACTGCTGCCAAGATACTAAATGTTTTGAGGCGTTTCTTTTTTTTTCTTTAAATGTAGCCCATTGTGCATAACATGAGTCGGACATGCCAGTCAGGATTTTACCAGCACGCGCGCAGATAGGTGTTTATGCACGTACAATGTTAAATTGAAGAGGTCTGAATTTATCTGCGTTACAAATAAACGCCTGAAATTTTAGTCAGGAATACTGATGTTCAAGCATCAGTACCGTGTGCAAGTATCCTGGAAGCAAATGTGTTTTAGGCCTCTTTCACTCGGAGCGGTCCGTTTTTCGGTCCGCTCCGTGTGTGTCTGTCCGCTCCGTTTGCATCCGATCCGCCAGACGGAAGAAAAATAGGGTTTTTTTTTCGTCCGAAAAAACGGATGTGGATCTTGCGGACGCTAACGGACGTGATCCCATAGGGGCCCATTACAAGTCCGTAAACGGACTTGTAATAAGCGGACGAGCGGTCCGCTCATGTGAAAGGGGCCTTATATACGCAGAATCATTCTGCCTCCTGTGTAGATATCCGTATCCGTAAGATTTTCAGAAACAAGCAATGCAGCGGGTGATGAGATCATTCAGAGCTTTTTAATTGAAGTTATTCCATTTTAGGCCCCATGCACACAGGACGCAGGTGCAAAATCTACTAAACACACGTTTTTAAAGGCTAAAACCGGTGTTTAAAAACGCCTGTTTTGCCGCATTTGCGTTTATAAGCGTTTGGTTAAGAAACATCATAAGACCCTCCCTAAGCTCAAAAAACAGTATTATTTAACCATTTCAGCCATTTTGTGAGACCAGCTGAGCTGAGCAGCAGTGTACTTGTATTTAGCGTGTCACTTGCCACATCACCTGGCCACGTGACCTGCCACAAGTTGTGAATTGTCCACTTGCCATGTCACCTGCCACAAGTTGTGACCTGCCACAAGTTGTGAATATCCACTTGCCACGTCACCTGCCACAAGTTGTGAATTGTCCACTTGCCACATTACTTGGCCACATGACCTGCCACAAGTTGTGAATGTCCACTTGCAATGTCCACTTGCAATGTCACCTGGCCACGCCAACTGCCACAAGTTCTGGATTGTCCACTGGCCACGTCACCTGCCGCAAGTTCTGGATTGTCCACTTGCCATGTCATCTGGCCATGTCACCTGCCACATCACCTGGCCACGCCAACTGCCACAAGTTGTGGATTGTCCACTGGCCACGTCACCTGCCGCAAGTTGTGGATTTTCCACTTGCCACGTCACCTGGCCACGTCACCTGCCACAAGTTGTGAATTATCCACTTGCCAAATCACCTGGCCATGTCACCTGCCAGAAGTTGTGGATTGTCCACTGGCCACGTCACCTGCCACAAGTTGTGGATTGACCACTTGCCACGTCACCAGGCCACATCACCTGGCCACAAGTTGTGGATTGTCCACTTGCCACATCACCTGGCACATCACAAGTTGTCGATTTTTCCACTGGCCACATCACCTGCCACAAGTTGTGGATTTAAGAAAAAAGGATTGAAATGTATCATCACATGTAGTGGTCATGTGGATACATTAAGGTATTGCGCAAGCCCATAAATAACTTTTGTAATGTATTTTTTTAAGAAAACCTTTACTCGCTATTGACTATATCCTTACCAGTTTATTGTGCCCAAAATGTCCATGACTTGCCCTTCGGTCATTTCCTGCTTTTGACAAGTTGTGGATTGTCCACTGGCCACGTCACCTGCCACAAGTTGTGGGTTGTCCACTTCCCACATCACCTGACCACAAGTTGTGGATTGTCCACTTGTCACGTCACCTGGCTATGTCGCCTGGCCCCAAGTTGTGGATTGTCCACTTGCCACATCACCTGGCCACGTCACTTGCCACATCACCTGCCACAAGTTGTGGATTGTCCACTTGCCAAATCGCCTGGCCACAAGTTGTGGATTATCCACTTGCCAAATCACCTGGCCACGTCACCTGCTACAAGTTGTGGATTGTCCAATGGCCATGTCACCTGGCCACATCACCTGCCACGTCACCTTGCCACATCACCTGCCACAAGTTGTGGATTGTCCACTTGCCACGTCACCTGCCACAAGTTGTTGATTGTCCACTTGCCACGTCACCTGCTACAAGTTGTGGATTGTCCACTTGCCACGTCACCTGGCCATGTCACCTGGCCACGTCGCCTGTTCACATCACCTGGCCACAAGTTGTGGATTGTCCACTGACCACGTCACCTGGCCACCTCACCTGCCACAAGTTGTGGATTGTCCACTTGCAACGTCACCTGGCAATGTCACCTGCCACAAGTTGTGGATTGTCCACTAGCCACATCACCTGGCCACATCACCTGCCACGAGTTGTGGATTGTCCACTGGCCACGTCACCTGCCACAAATTGTGGATTGTCCACTTGCCACGTCATCTGACCACGTCACCTGCTACATTACCTGGCCACATCACCTGCCACAAGTTGTGGATTGTCCACAATGCAATGCAAGCAATTACATTTTTTTTAAGTTTTTTTTTTTAATGGGTTTTTCATAATTTGCCATCATTTTTGAGATTTCTAATGTAAAAAAATAGGTCACCTTTTAAAAACACCTATAAACAAAGTCGCTGCAAAACGCTGGTACCGCGTTTTGCATCTGAAACGCAAAAACGTTTGCGTCTGAACCCATTTGTTTGCTTCTGGAAAAACTAGGATAAACGCAACTGCCTAAAAACGGCACCGGTTTACCAGCGTCTCGTGTGCATGGGGCCTTACTGTAAGTGAATCTATAGGATTTGCAGCTATTTTTCGAAATTTTACAACAATTTTTACAACAATGTACTTTTTATCACAAATAATCCAATACATTGTTTACAAAGATTACTGTTTATTTGCCTGTTTTGTCATTTTGCTGTGCATGTTTTCCTCTATCTGCAAGTCCATGTTTGTTTTATTGCATTTTGTCCCATATTTTTACTATGAAATGTCTGTTTTTAAATTTTCGGATTACTGCTGTTTTTTCGATTTGATGACCGCATTATGATCTCTTTAAAGAAAGGAGGTGAAAAAAGCTAGAGAATAAAGTTGTCTTTACACATACATGTTCTCCCATGTCAACCATCCATCATGTCATGGTTATATAGGAAAAGTGGAAACCAAATCAGATGATTTGTGTTTTCTGTATGTGGCTTAGAGGTTAAGCAGTTGTTGTGCTCCATGGTACGATGCCAGGCTGGGGGAGTCATTACAAAGCCCATGTGAGCTACCCATCCACATAGCGTCACTTCTGGTAATGAACGACGATGTGACGACCGCCTGTGCATTCTGCATTTATGGTTTGTCCGGGGAATACAACGATGAGTGACCTCGCCTGTCCGCCTGTTTTACATCAAAGTACAAAGGCGCTCTCTCGGGACTCCATCTCATTTCCATCACTGTATCTCGAGCCTTTAATATGCCACATCAATCGCTGCTGTAAGGCAGCGCTGGTACTTCCGATAACGCTACTGCTTGTATAAGATGAAGATTAGTCCCTGCCGAGTCATTGCTTTTAAGGGATGTTACAAATGTGAGTTTGTGAAACACTCAGCAGTTCACCCATGAGTTAAAATAACATGCCTCAGGCAAGGTTCATCTTCATAGAACAATAATCAACTCATTCAGTGTGCGGCCATTTTGAATTATTAACTGCAATATTAAATAAAATGAGTGATGAGAAGATGATCACGATACTATAGGAAATTATGAAATGATGTTGGCTTTTACTGTTGCTGCGTAATCAGCAGTGAAATAATAAAAAAAAATCCTTTTCTTTTTTAGACCTCTTCCCTTGTAGCAATAACTTGGATATCTTTTGGCTCAGATTTCTCCATTTTGAATCATTAACTGTAGCTCATAGGCATAAAGCTAGGTCCATAACTCCCAAATGTGTTTTCTGCCATAGAGTGATACGAAGGGGATCATAGTGTTATCAATATTATGAAACTTTTGCTGTCCAAAGACAAGTTTGAGAGCCGCGCTGTGGACGTCTTTTGTCTATAGCGTCTATTTCGTCTTTCTGCTAAGAAATGGCACATCAGGGGATCTCTCTCTCTCTCTCTCTGTCTCTGTCTCTCTCTCTCCCCTCCCCCCCCCCAAACACTAACCCTGGCAGTGACCTAGATCAAACATTGATCTAACACACTTTTTTTTACATACTTTAGTTTTGTTTTCTGCTTGCAAGGAGGGAGAGAAAGAAAGCACAGGGGTGGACTGCACAGTGACTGATCAGTGTAATAGGCAATTGGGGCTATCGCATCGATCGGGGTGACCCGGAACAGGGAGTTCCGAGTCCTAATCGTTAGTTTGGGACCCAGCGCTCCCAGCACAAAGACAGATATACGCATACATGTGGTCCCACGAAAAAAAAAAGCCCAGTTCAGTGAGGCCACATATATGCGTACTGTTGGCAGTAAGGGGTTAAGATGGAACTTTATGGGGGGGGGGGGGGGGGAAACATGGGCAGATATTCTGGAATTTAATGCAGAAGAAACGTGCTATGTCTATCAGCAATTACAGGTTGACTGAACTCCCGCAAAATGCAGAGGAGTGACGGCCTTGTCAATAACAGAAGCTGGTAATTGATTCCAGAAGCAGTGTGCTCAGAGGTACCCAACAGAGGAAGAATACACACACATATACATTACCCATGAAGAACCACTCTAGTTCAGCAGGGACCAGCTGAATTTAGTTTGTACAGAAGTTTGATTTATTAATTGACTTGTGTACAACCAGTCTGTTCAGGTCTTCCCCGAACATTTAGTGCCAGCAACACTAATCATTGTTTTCTGCCGGCAGGGAAGGCTCCCCACTGGCAGAACACAAGAGCACTGCTGGAGGGATTTGGAATCTCACAATTTCCAAATTGAATTGAAAAATTGAATCAAGCTATTTATTTATTTCCATGTGTGGTGGAAAGAAAAGCAAATTGCATAATCTAGGTGCACACGTTAGACGGAGCTCAGTTCTTGAGGGCAGCATGATGCACTGGCTGTACCCTAGGGCTGGCTGCTTGGAGTTCAGCATGGATGCCAGTGCCCCAGGCCTGATGTCACACAGCAAAGCCTTGTTGAATGTTGGCTTTTTCCACTACTTGGTTTCTTTTAATTTAGGGGATAGAGGACATTCTTTTCCTATATAAAGGCTTTAAAGAATGACTTCTCTGAATTGAAAGTGCAGACACATCAATGAATAAACGTTCTACTGTCCCAGTTGGGTCTAGTATCAGATGGGGCTATTTTTTATGTTGCTCATGTTGCATAGACATCAATACGCAGCCTTTTGTGCCTCCTTGACTTGTAAATATATTAAAGCAACGTTTGATTTTAAGTTTCTGCTTTGAGCCCAAGTCTGGGTTCAATGAAGGAAAAAAAAAAGCCGTTTTGGTTTGTCTTACATGATCCTGCAGAATGTTACAGTAAGTTTTCAGGGAGATTAGAGTCCATATATCACCATAAAGCCATAAGGGTGGTTTGATTTGTTTGCACTGGGGAATAATTGCTGCTCAGGTCGGAGGAGAAAGTGCAGAGTGATGAATGTCAGGATGAAAGACTGGCATGATCCATAGAAGCTTTGTGAGTCTATTGTTCTCGGCACCGTGCTTTACATCAACACTGTCACATTCATTTTTGTAGAAAGAGGATTTACGAGACTGAAATAAGGGCTGAATGATTAAGAGGTTTTAAGAAATCAAAATGCAACTCAAGGGAACAAGTAAAAGCAATCAGTGAACTGACACATTATGCAGGCAGTGTTTTCCCTATACATTTTGTTCCAAAAAAATAAATTACAAAAATGTAAATTCACAAGACCTAAAAACTGCACGAATGTTTTTGAAATAATTTTTTTGAAGTGTACTTGTAAAATCTGTAACAAAAATTGTAAGTAAAATAAGTTAAAGTGGAGCTCCACCCTAAAGTGGAACTTCCGCTCATCGCAACCCTCCCCCCTCCGGTGTCACATTTTGACACCTTTCAGGGGGAAGGGGGGGTGCAGATACCTGTCTAAAGATATTTCCGGCCACTCAGTCTGTGGGTAGACTGCGGGCAGGATGTCAGATCCTGCCCCGCCCCCCCCCACTGTGTTCTGGGAAACACACAGCTCCCAGAACACAGCGGGGACCAGTGAGCACGGCGCACACGACTTGCGCATGTGCCGTAAGGGAACCGGGCAGTGAAGCCTGAGCGCTTCACTTCCTGGTTCCCTCACCGAGGATGGCGGTGGGGCAGCAGAGTGACGAGCGATCGCTTGTCCTCTGCTGCGGACGGCGCTGGACTCCAGGACAGGTAAGTGTGCTGATATTAAAAGTCCATAAAGCCTAGACCATAAACATGGCCTAGGCTATAATAAGATTGCCAAGACCCTGAAACTGAGCTGAAGCATGGTGGCCAAGACCATACAGCGGTTTAACAGGACAGGTTCAACTCGGAACAGCCCTCACCATGGTCGACCAAAGAAGTTGAGTGTACATGCTCAGCCTCATATCCAGAGATTCTCTTTGGGAAATAGACATACGAGTGTTGCCAGCATTGCTACAGAGGTCGAGGGGCAGGGGGGGCAGCCTGTCGGTGCTCAGACTATACGCCACCCACTGTATTGAATTGGTCTGCATGGCTGTCATCCCAGAAGGAAGCCCCTTCTAAAGATGCAAAAGAAAGCCCTCAAACCGTTTTGCTGAAGACAAGCAGACTAAGGACATGGATTACTGGAACCATGTCCTGTTGTCTGATGATGGCAAAACGATATAAATCTCCTGCGCTCCGGTATTTCTTGCTTATGGGGACATACAATTCAATTGTACAGTGTCTTTCCAGAGTCTTGCAGCCCTCCTTAGAATCGTGGGAATTCAAAGGAACTAAAAAAGAAAAAAGAATGGAGGGCGCACCGACCTAGTGTAATACTGTTACACAATTTTATTAAAATACTAAAATCAATAGTTATACTCACAAAATGAGTTAGAAACAAGCTTTAAAAGACAATCCAACAGCGCCAGCAGAACAGGACGGTTGCTTCAGTCTGATGAAACCAACTATTTGGTTCAGATGTCAAGTGTGTGTGTTGCGGCAACCAGGTGACGAGTACAAAGACAAGTCTGTCTTGCCTACAGTCATGCATGATAGTGTGAGAGTGTCTTGGTCTGGGGTTGCCTGAGTGCTGCCAACATTGGGGAGCTACAGTTCATTGAGGGAACCATGAATGCCAACATGTACTGTGACATACTGAAGCAGAGTATGACCCCCCTCCCTTCAGAGACTGGGCCGCAGGGCAGTATTCAAACATGCAAAATAGTTGGTGCAGCGCAATAGATAAGGCAAAAATTTCCATTCCACATAAAAAAAAAAAAAAACGGTAAATGTTTTAAAAGGTGAAAGGCAAGATCTCTTGTGAAAGAAGATAGGTATAATCCTCCAGAAATGTCTATGTGACAAGATCCTCCACCACAAAGCCATATGCGCTTACCAGATCAGATGGACCTCATATACACTTTTATCCGCACAGGGATGATGGTAATTTCCAACACAGCTTGGATGTCTCCAATCCAGCAGGGTGGATCTCCAGCCCAGCAAGAGTATTTAAACAGGCAGAAAACTGGTTCCAGGATGACATTTGTTGTCGTAATTTCCGATCATGTTTACGCGGCATAAGGCTCTCTTCACACCTAGGTGTTTTTCTGCTGTAAGCCTCAGCTCTAAAAACACACAACAAGACAAATCCCATGCATTTTAATGGCCCCTGTTCACATCTGAGCGTTTTGTCATCTGAAGCAAAACACCTGAAGTTTAAAGTACAGAAGCTTAATTTTTGGCTGAGTTACAGGGGTTTCTGCTTTTTTACATTGGTACCCTTTTTGACCTGTACAAAAACGCGGCAAAATCGTGTGACTTTCTGCCTGAAAACAAAATGCCTAGGTGTGAACAGAGCCTAAGTGCCCAAAAACCAGCTAAAAAAATGTGAAAAAGCTTACTCGAAGTTTGAAAATGTGCCAAAAAAGAGATGCAATGAGATATGGGGTTTTGTGCTCAAAAAAGCTTAAAGAAGCTCAAAAAGGCACAGAAATAAAAGCTCAAATGCCTGTGAAAGCTTCTTTTTTTTTTGAGCTGCAGCGTGCATGAGCCCTTATGATTTTTGCAGCTGGAATTGCCAGCTGTATGCGCATATCTGCGGCCATCAAGCCTGCATGTTGGTGGCCGCAGCTATTTATGACTGTTCGAACAGCCAGTGATTACCTACAGTGTCTGCGCAGCTGGATGCACTTTTTGTGTCCAATTTCCCAGCCAGAGGAATCGGTAGATTCTTGACGCTGGGATTTGCAGCATGGAAAAATGCCCTTGCGAACTGAGCTTAGCAATAGCCGAAACGTTAGCGATTTAGCAAGAAGACACTGAATACAAGCACTGTGAAAACTGCTAAATCTAGAAACGAGAATCCTGCTAGCAGATAGGCGTGACCCTCCTCCGTGTCATTTAGCACTCTGTATAATCTGTTGTTTTTTGCTCTCATTTCTATTTTACAAAATGACTGGAAAATGAGTTTGAGAAAGCTATTTGGAGCTGTGTTAGTATAGATCAAACGTATATGCACTGTTTCATTGAAAGAAAAGCTAGAGATTTCCCTTAAAGCTAAAATGATTGAACATTTAGGATTTCGCACAGTTGCAGTACTTCCTGGATAGCAATTTCCTCTTTGAGTATTTAATACCTGGCTCTTGTTTTAAAGCACCAGATATCTGTGACCTGATGATTGCTGTGTGTATGTTAGAACATTGATTTATTTAACTTGTTCCTACTTTGTGTTTTCTTACAATTTACAAATGTAATATTTACCTGGCACTATGTTTCAGCCAAATTTGCTTTGGTGCTAAACCCTATTAGAGATGCATGTTCTGGAGAGGAGAGCTGCTAGATGCATCACTGAGCACAGTGTAAACAATGTGTCTAATACATATTCAGAGGCATAGACCGATGCACCATCATTTGCAGGCGTGATTCATTCTGCATTAAGAAACTGGACAGTCCACCATCTCCAGCTGGACTATGGATACAGCTGCCACAAGTTTTGAGTGTGCCACAATGACAAAACTGAAAGCAAAATATATATATAATTTGTTATTTATTTTTTCATTTTTAAAAATGCTTTACAGTAAAGGTGCACCTATATGAACTATTTTATCTATAAGTGGCCCTTCTTTCAAGCTATTGTTTGTTTATAATGTTTTTATTTTAAAGTAATAGATTACAACAGTTACAGTATGTCAGATGACAACAATTTAGAATGAGATACAGCATTGAAATACAGATAAATGCAATAATAATTGTACTGTTGTAGGAGTTGAAGTATTATACAGATATAAATAAACATAAATAAAAAAAGTTACGAATAAATGGGAATGGGAACTAATGGAGTGAAGGGAGAGGGTAGTGGTGTTCCAAAGGTGGATTTCATTTATTTTATTTCACTATTATCCATGAAAGCGTATCAATACCATGACATGAGAACTCTTGAGTCAAAAGTGTTATAGTATATGGCCCAGGGTTTCCATATGCTATCGAATTTTTCCAATCCATTTTTGTCTAGCGCTTCTAGTTTAGCATGTACGAATGAAAGATTCATTCTTTTTTTCGGCTTCCGACAACAGTAATGCAGGTGATTTCCATGCACTAGCTATTACCTGTTTCACGGCTATCATAAACAAAATAAATAACTTATGCTGATTCCGAGAAAGGGTTTCTGGTTTAATGTTAAGGCCGTCATTGGATCTGGTAATATAATACAGTCAAATATTTTAGAAGCGATTCTAAAAATCCCTTCCCAGAATTTCCTTACAAGTGGACACTGCCACCAGATGTGGATATATGTTCCTTTTGTCTGGGCAACCGCAGAAACAGAGATCTGAACAGTTTGCTGAAAATTTGGTTAATCTATTGGGAACCAGGTACCAACGGAAAAGCACTTTATGTGATGTTTCCATTGCGGATACATTTATAGATGAAGAGCTAGTATTAGACCAAATGCTTGCCCAGGTTTGGTTATTAATTTTACATTCCAGGTCTTATTCCCATTTAGCAATATAAGAAGGTATTTGTTTTAGTGATCAATTGGGAATAAATTATTGAAATACGACCTTTGGCATGTGGATCTTTGAGACATATCCTTTCAAATTGGGTAATATTATTTAAATTATCGCTAAGGTAAGGTCCATAAAAGTTTTTGATTTGAAGGTAACATTTCTGTAATGGGGAGGCCGGATGCCTCACAAAGGTCTGGAAAAGGTCGAATTGTAGTTGTTGATGCTATGTGATATAAACGCGTAATACCAGGCCTGATCCAAGCCTGGAAATACCCATGCTGGATAAAAGTTGGATTTTAAAAAAAGGAAAGAAGCGGAATGTGTGGGGATTGCAATCCATGAGAGGTTTTGTACCTATCCCATAATGACAATGAATGTTTCAAGATTGGATTTTTCATTTTTCTATTTTTTTTTTTTTTCGAGGGGATGGATTTTTGTAGAAGGGGTTTATAGATGTCGGAGATTGTGTCAGAGCCGGCTTGGAAGAGTCGATCCGGGAATGACACTTGGAACCTCTTGCAGTCTTCCCTACAAGAATCCCGAATTAAGCTGACACACTGGCTAAAATGGAGAGCATGAGTCGGGAAGGGAGAATGTTTCTGCGACAATTGAGAAACTGTGGGGGCGTCCCGTGTCCATATTGCATAGGGTGGAGAATTTTGTGAGGCCTTTTTGTTCCCAGACATGAAAAGGTTTGATCCATCCCAGGTGGGAAAATAGGGTTCCTTTTGGATTGTGAGGTGTCTGGACATGAAAGGGGAAAGTTTCATGATTTTTCTTACTTCCCTCCAGGCTACATAGTTACATAGTTACATAGTTAGTCAGGTTGAAAAAAGACACAAGTCCATCCAGTTCAACCATAAAAAATAAATAAAAATAAAACAAAGTAAAACACAGTACATCCTCCCATACACCCAACTCCATACCCACAGTTGATCCAGAGGAAGGCAAAAAACCCCAGCAGAGCGATCCAATTTGCTACCCGAGGGGAAAAAATTCCTTCCTGATCCCCCGAAAGGCAATCGGATTTACCCCGGATCAACTTTACCTACAAAACTTAGTACTCAGTTATATTATGTGCATTTAGGAAAGAATCCAGGCCTCTCTTAAAGCAATCTACTTAGCTGGCCAGAACCACCTCTGGAGGGAGTCCGTTCCACATTTTCACAGCTCTTACTGTGAAGAAACCTTTCCGTATTTGGAGGTGAAATCTCTTTTCCTCCAGACGTAAAGAGTGCCCCCTTGTCCTCAGTGTTGACCTTAGAGTGAATAACTCAACACCAAGTTCACTATATGGACCTCTTATGTATTTGTACATGTTGATCATATCCCCCCTTATTCTCCTCTTCTCAAGAGTGAATAAATTCCGCCAGGCTATGGCGGTATCTCTTAACAGGAGGTTATGCTGAAAGGGTATAGGGACAGCTTTCCATTTGCAGTGTAGAAGGGCCATCAACGAGTAGGGGGTGGACCATGAGACTTTCCAGGGCATAGTTTGAGTAGCGGGAAGATTGTGCAATCCAGTCTAAACTTATCCGGAGTAAACATGCTAGGTTATACAGTCTAATATTTGGTCACGTCTGAGAAGATGCAGTTTTGTAAAAGTTATGCGTGGTCGCCTGCTCCGCCAGATGAAATTTGAGATGGCTGAGCAAAGCTGACCATTTTCACTAGATGACGTCTCCGCAGGAGCGAAAGAGGCAGATCTATCCAGTTCTTGAGATATCTTTTTGATTAGAGGGGGAAAGTTAAGGTGGTATATAGAGGTGGGTAGTTTCCCTATCTTGATGCCTAAGTACGTTATGTGCGATTTAGCTATTGTGAAGGGTGAGTGGTGGACCCAGGGGGGGGTTAGAGACGGAGCCTATGGGAAGAATTTTGCTTTTCCCGTAATTTATGCGGAGACCCGAGCAGAGTCTCTCTAAGGTCGTTGAAAACCGCTTTGATGATGGACATGTCAGAGGAGGGGTCAGCTGTGAATATAAGGACATCGTCCGCGAACAGGAAAGAACGTAATTCCTGGTTTCCAACACAGATGCCGTGCAGTGGGGCCTTCTGTGTTAGGTACCGGGATAAGGGTTCTAAAGCCAAGTTAAAAAGGAGTGGGGATAGGGGGCAGCCTTGCCTTGTGCCCTTGTGGAGGCGGAACTCATAAGACAGGAGGCCAGCTGCTACCAGTCTGGCCACGGGGGAGGTGTACATGGCGTTTATGAGATGGTTGAAGGGACCCGTGAGCTTCATTTTGGACAGGACTAGCTGAAGCCACTCGAAACTAACATTATCGAATGCTTTTTCTGCGTCCAGGGTGATGATGGCATGATCACCCCCTGGGTTACATTTGGCATGTTCAAAGACCATTATCACCTTGCGGATGTTTAAGGTGGCTGTTCTCCCTTTCACAAAACCAGATTGGGCAGGGTGAATTAGGGAGGGGATGATGGTGGCTAGTCTGGAGGCAATAATCTTGGATAAAATGTTGACGTCTATATTCAAGAGAGATATGGGGCAGTAGGAGCCCGTCGGGGCCCGGGGCTTTAGAGGGAACTAGGTTACGGATAGTGTCGGAAATTTCGAGTGGACAAATGGGGGCATTCAGGGTCTCGAGCTGGGAAGGAGTAATCGTGGGGATGGAAATGTTATCAAGGAAAGCTTGTGCAGCTTTCTTGTGAATGGGGTCCGGTGCATACAATGAGTAATATTGTAGCATGGCTTTGTTTATGTCCTGTGGAGTAGAGCGGATGGTGCCTGAGGTGTCCCTAAGGGAAGTTGTGTGTTGGTCGAAACGGGTCTTTGCAGAGTCGCGCTAGCAGCTTGCCAGCTTTATTTCCAAATTTGTGGAGTGTGGCATCCAGGTGGGCCTTTTTTAATTCGTTCAAGGGTGTCGGCTAATGAATCGAAGGCAGTTTTTGCCGCATGCCATTCGGTTCTGTGTGTGGGGGAGTCTGTAGTTTAAAAAGTGCGTTGTGCCAGACTGAGTCTGGTGCTGACAGCCTTAAAGTTAGCCAAGGTCTGTTTTTTTGAAGGAAGCAGCATAGGAAATGATCCGGCCTCTGAGGAAGGCCTTTCCGGCTTCCCAGAAAAGGCTTAGATGGTCAATGTGGGGTGAATTTTCCGTAGAATATTTTGTCCAAGCCTTCTCCATGAAGCGTTAAAAATCAGCATTGTTGTGGAGATAGGAAGGGAAGCGCAAAATTCTGGGGTTTAGGTGGAGTTCAGGGTCGTCAATAGAGACCGAGATGGAAGCATGGTCTGATATGTCGTGGATGTCGGCACCAGAGATTCTTGTAACGAGATTGTCAGTGCAGAAGACGTAGTCAATTCTGGTGAACACGTTGTGTTGGTTGGAGTAGAAGGCGAAGTCCCTGTCTGCCGGGTGTAGGAGTCGCCATATGTCTTTGTGGTGAAGAGAGTCAATAGTGGATGCAAGGATCGTGGGGTCTGTGGTTTTAGAGATCGCTTGGGTGTTGACCTGTCCTCAATTGGGTGGAGAGTAGTGTTGAAATCCCCCCCCCCCTACTATGTGTGGGGTAAGTGCGCTGAAAGGAAGCGTCCCTGCTCGTCTGGATCAACTTGAATAACCTCACAGGGGAGGATTTTGTGGATCAGTATAAGAACCCCTGCTCTGCGATTTAGATGTGTCTGAGCCCAGGACAGTGCCCACCCAGAGTTTTTTCATGCGTTGAAAATCAGAAGATTTGAGGTGGGTTTCCTGGAGTAGGGCAATGTCTGTTTTCAGTCTATTTAGGTGCTGGAGGATTTTTAGTCTCTTAGCGGGGGATCTAAGCCCTTTCACATTCCAGGAGACAATTTTCACAGGGGTAGGTACGTGAAGGGGGTGTGGGCCGGTGTTATAGATGAAGCGGGGGTAAGTCTGGTGAGAGACACTGTCCGAGTAGAGTGAAGAGAGATAGCTGGGTGGAGATGTGACGGCGGCACAGGAGCATCCGACGTGCCGAGGCTAGCAGCAAACGGGTGCGATTGGGGTGGGGAGGAGGTAGGGAAGACGGATGCGAGGAAAAAGCAAAATACAAAACAATGAGAGCACTTCACTTTTTTCCGCATGGAATCACTCTGAAGGACAGCTCCCATGGACGGTCCGAGTACCATGGTGGAGGTGTGCCCATGTGTCTAGTGCTGTCATTTCAACAGGGTCGGTCATAAATGGGGGGGGGGGGGAAGCATTGGAGCAGCAGGGCCATTTGCAGGGATGTGAGCAAAGTGGAACAAATAGAATTTGACAAGAAACAGAACATTATAATATAATTAGGACTAACATTGATTGGTCAACCTGAGCTAAGGAAAATGAGGCAGACCAGGTGTATGCCGGCTCAGCCGTGGTAGCATTACTTACAACAACATAAAACATGTACCTGTTGGAACGTAATGAGGGCAGCTCTTACTTGGTCAGCGGAGCGTATATCGGTGATCAGAGCCTGAATGTTTGAAGCGTTTGGGAGAGTCCTTCCTTGGGCTCCTTTGATCCACAGGGCGATTAACGGAAGCAGCTTTGGCGGGAGAATAGGAGTGAGAGTTGCCACGGAGTGAGCGCAGAAAAACTTCCGCTTCAGATGGATCTTGAAAGGCGAGCTGGTCACCGTTGGGTTTTAATTTGCAGAATCGCAGGGAACGCAAGAGTGAATTTGACTTGTTGCTGGTGGAGTTACGAGCAGATTGGCTGGAAGGCTTTCCTTTTCTTGGAAACTTCAACGGAGTAGTCCGCAAAGATCAGGATCTTGGCCCCATCAATTTGGAGGGATCTGGATTGTCTGAAATTTTGCAGGATGGTGGCCTTATCAGAGTAGTTCAGAGATTTCCCGATGATGGGACGGGGGTTTTGCGTTCCGAGAAGACGGTTCCCACCCGGTGAGCTCGCTCAACCGTACAGGGGCCAGGAAGGCCCAAGGCTTCAGGTATGCGTCTGCAACAGAGATCTCCGATCGCAGAGGCCTGTAGCGATTCAGGGACTCGCACAAAGCGTAAGTTGCTCCTTCTGGATCTGGAGAGATCACGGAGGCTGGATGTGTGAGCAGAAGAGCGTTGCAACCGCTTACCTCCATGTCCAGGTAGACCGCCGTGGGATCTGACAAGGCCGAAGCCAGGGCCTCGATTTACAGCATTTTTTTCAACAAAGCGGTCCATCCGTGTAAGGGGGGCTCCCAATAGGTCTGCCGACCGTGGATGTGTGCTAGGCTGGCGTTATATGCCGGTATAATCGGACGTGGTGCGGGAGCTGAGAGGAGCTTCAGCTACTCCATATGGCGCCGGAACCGGAAGTCCCTTTCTATGGTTTTAAGGGCTCAGCCAATGGATATTATTAGTAGGAAGAGGGTCAAAGTCTATTGCCTCAATAAGTACTCACAATGGGATTTCTGTGGTCGAGTGGTACTTTGATAGTTGTGCCAATTGTGCTGCTTTGTAATATGTTGCAAAATCTGGGAATCCCCGCCCACCCAGCAATTTGGGTAGAATTTTTTTTTATTTTTTAGCCAGTCTGGGTTTTTTCTTCCCCCTGTGACCTGTTAACTTTATGCTGGATCAATCTAAGAAAATAAGCAGCAATATGAATTGGAAGGGTTCGAAATATATATAAAAACTTGGAGTATAGCCATTTTTATTATGTTGATTTTCTCAAACCAGGAAATCGATAAAGAAGGCCAGTCGGATAACAATCTAGTGACACTTTTCAGTAAGAGAGGGTAGTTGGCGGTAAATAATTTGAAGGCATTAGCTGTAAGGTGTATACTACGGTTTTCCCATTTAAAGGGCAGTGAGGACTGTAAATTTTGTTTCAGCGTGTCATTGAGTGAAATATTCAGTACCAGGGATTTTTGGTTATAAACTGTGAGGCCGGAAATGTGGGAGAATTCTTGAAGTACCCAAATTAGATTAGGGTATATCATCCGCAAATAGACTTATTTTGTGGTGACATCTGCCTAGCTCCATACCCGTGATCGTTGGTTCCATCCTTCTCCTTTGTGCTAGAGGTTCGATAATTAAAGCGAATAATAGTGGCGATAGAGAACACCCTTGACGGCATATTTAATATAGGTCTTGGAGCTAGGAGCGAACTGCATATACGACCATGAAACTGTATCAAATGCTTTTTTTATGTCGAGAGAAAGAAAACACGAGGGTATTCGACGCATTTTAGCTGCATGGGATAGAAGAGCAGCATGTCTAATATTATTGCCAGCTTGTCGGATAGGGATGAAACCAGTTTGATCACGGTGTATTAGTTTGCCAATTATCATATTTAATCTGGTTGCTAAAACTTTGGCTAACATTTTTTACATCGATATAAAGCAGAGAGATGGGGCGATAGTTTGACCAAACTGAATCGTCCGCATGTCCGTTTTAGGCAGCATGCAGATAATTGCAGTTAAGGTTTCTTTCCTAAAAGAATGGTTATCCAAGAGAGAATTAAAGGCATTTGTTAGAATTGGTGACAGGATATCTGTAAAGGTTTTGTAGTAGAGAGCAGAAAACCCATCAGGCCTTGGTCATTTATTTACTTTCAAAGTTTTTGATAGCCTGGGACACTTCTTCACTAGACACCGGTTCCTCCATTATTTCCATTTGCGCCTTGGATAATGCAGGAAGGGAGCGCTAAGAGAAAAAGCTATTTGCTTTAGATTGATCCAACTCGTTATTAGATGAGTATAGACTTTCTAACTGTGTTTTAATTTTTTGTAGGATTTTCACAGGGTTAGTGGAGTATACTCCTCTTGAAAGATTAAGGCGAATTGGTTTATTATTATTTTGACAGGATTTCAATGTTCGGGCTAGAAGTGTATTTGGTTTGTTTGCATTTATGAAATAATTATGTTTCAATTTTTTTGGAAAGCCATATGACAGAAGTTAAAATTTGTTTCCAGCGTATGGTACAAGGCTTTTCTTTCTCTATTACATAAATTAGCTTGGCGTAAACATATACCCCGGAGAACAGGTTTATAGGCTTCCCATAAAGTAGTTGGGGAAATATCCAGAGTGGAATTAAGTTTTAGGTACTCTTGTAGTGCAGTTTCAATATTCTGTTTATATAGTGGGTTTTTGAGCAAAAAGTCTTTTAAGCAGCTACGTGGCGTCACACACTTTCGGTATTGTAAATGCTATGGTATTGAAGACTGCACTATGGTCAGACAATGGGATGGGTAAAGTTTTGGAGTTGAATATTTCCGGCGTCATACCTTTTGGGCATAAAAATGTGGTCTATTCTTGAGAATGACTGACAGGGATAGGAATAGTGAGTGAATTGCCTTTTAGTTGGATTCACTTCGCTCCAGGAATCCACTAGGTTGTACTTTGCGATTTAGTTTTGAAAAGGATTATCAGCTTTTTGGGTTTGCAGGATTTGCGACTTGTCTAAAAAAGGGAAGATGGTCTGATTGGAATCTCCACCCAACACTACAGTTCCTTTTTTATGTGAATCGATGACCTGCAGCAGATGAGATAGGAAAGAGTTGGGTTTTTTATTTGGAGCATAATATGACACAACGGTGATATCAGAGTCCAATAAATGCCCTGTTAGAATCAAGTATCTGCCTTCCGGATCCATGATCTCCTTAAAAACTGAGAACGGGGTACTTCTGTGAAATGCTATAAGCACACCCCTTTTCTTTGTGGAGGCCGAGGCTGTGTAAACTTTCGGGTAGGACCTACTAAAGAATTTGGGGGTGGATGATGGTGTGAAATGTGTTTCTTGAAGACATATGACGTGCTTTTATGGAACTAAAGGTACAAAAGGCTTTAGTGCGTTTTTTTGCAGGATATTTAAACCTTGGACATTAAGGGACAGTATGTTCAATAGGCCAAGGTATTAAAAAATTGTCAGATCTAATGTTGCCCAGACACGGAATAACAAAGAAAGAGGCCACCTTCGGGACGCAAGGAGAAATTGGAAGTGGGTGTGAAAAAAGAAAAAAAATTTAGATTCAGGGAAAAAGTACTTTTTAGATATATACCAAAAAAAAGCAGAACAAGTATAAGTTCATGACATTTCCGTTGAGGGGAGAGAGTCTCCCTCCAAGGGTGCATGTGCTACTGTCGACCGTCCACTAAGTCGCAGGCAGACGAGGGTAGCAAAGAGAGGCACAAAGAACAGTCCCACGGAACCCAAGGAGCCAACCAATTAAATTACATTCTTACAAACATTGAGTAAAATTAAAAGCAAAAGTAATAGACCAGGTAGTAATGAACACTAACTGGGGGTTAGTGGAGCACATACCATACTCGTGAAGCAGAGAATCGGGAAAAGGCGAGCCTGGAGGATTAGAGATGTCTACTAGTCATCCTCAAAGTTTAATAATAACCTATTACAACTGAAATTTAAAGATAGACCCGACCAATACCTGGAAATAAAATATTGGTTAATAAACTGTAAAAAGTCACTGCAACAATAACTTCTGCTTTACTAAAATGAAAAAGTTACCAGGCAGTCATATGGGGGCCAAAACTGATCAAGACCAACAAGGTCAAGCAGATTCCCAGAGAAAGGGAGAAAAAGAAATAAGCACAGTTTGTGATCCTATTCAGTCCATAGAGTCACAGGGATCAGAAACCGGTGACGACATGTGAAGTCTCTTGTTGGGACTATGATCCCTATTTTCTCTGGAGGCAGGAGAGGAGTTATACTTGTCAGGATGCGAGGAGTACTTTCGGTGAGAGTCCGAGGCGTCATGGATGGCGTTCATCAGCTCCACATTCTGCAGAGTAGTTTGCAAATCCATTGCGCTACGGCAAATATATTTGTGGTTTAGGTATGAGAATCTCACAGAGAAGGGGAAGCCCCACTGGTAGATGATGGTGTTGCGTTGCAATATTTGGAGGAGTGGTTTCAGAGCCCTTCTTTTGTTGATGGTTGGCTGCGACAGATCGGCGAATTGTAATTGTTTCCTTGAAATTGCAACGTATTTTTATTAAATTGTTTATTTATATCAGGAAACCGGTCCCAGCAGACCAAAAACAAGGTAATAAAACATTGTGTGGTACCACGCAGGGTACCTATTCATAAAATACATGAAATACTGGATTACTGTTACAGAATAATGTTTCCAAAGTGTACAAAGCTGTGGGCGTGTGTCACATTGATAAGAGGATTACCATGTCCTAACTCCCAGGCCCTCAGGAGCCACGCATATGTCTAACAAAACTGGCAAGGCCCGTGCCGTCCCGACCTGGAGGTCAGGGCCGCGAGGGCCGGGTGGGCCCGGCATACCTTGTTTTCCTTTTTATAAGAAATGGAAATGAAGTACAGGGTGGAGGTATAGAATAGAGAGCAGAAAGGGACCCCCTTTGGGGTTGGGGGGGACAGTAGGGAGAGCAGGCCGCAGCAGGGTCCCCGTGAGGGGGAGAAAGGGGAGATGTGGGGGTGGGCACTGGGGGGAGTGAGGTCGGGTGGGGGGGGGTGGAGGGACTCGCGAGCATGTCAAAGTCTCTACTCTTTCAAACATTGAACCATGTCTCATCGGGAAGGGGGGGTGCGGTGGACGATCCCGTCCCTCCAGCTATTGAAGGCGTGAGCCGCAGTCAGGTATCCCCTCTGAGGGCCTGGCCTTCTGTTGAATATTTAAAAAAGTTCCAAAGTTGCCATGTCTCTGTGTAGGTTTCATTCCTGTCTTGGTTCGAGAGGACAAGATCCTCCATTAGGTTAATCTCTTCAACCTTTTTCAGCCACATAGCAACGGTCGGGAGGTGCTGAGATTTCCACAAAAGAGGAATGCAGACCTTAGCTGCGTCCAGCAGGTGTCTGATCACCGTTTTTTTTTGTATACGCGGGTCGGGATGTCAGTGGAGTGCAGTAGGAAGTATTCTGGCTTATTCGGGGCCTGGCGGTCTGTAAACTTCTGCACTATTTCGCGGACCTCTCTCCAGAACGTCTGTAGTTCCGGACAAGACCAGAAAATGTGCAGTAGCGTGCCTGTCTCTTTTTGGCATCTCCAGCAGGTATCTGGAGTGTCAGGGAAAAATGTATGCAGTAGGTCAGGAGTCCTGTACCAGCGCATAAGAATTTTATAATTGGTCTCCTGTATCTTAGAGCACAGGGACGACTTGTGCGTAAAGGTAAGGATAGATTGACGTTGGCTGGTAGAGGTGGCAGCCCAGATCCCCTTCCCATTTGACAAAGCTTGGGAGTTGAAAGTCTTCAGTCGGAGTTACGAGCATATTGTACACCTGTGAGAGTGCGTGTGGCAGTACCCCCTCGTCTGTGCACAGTGCCTCAAGCGGTGTAATAGGGTGAGAGTCCAGAGTTGGGGGGTGTCTGTTGTGTGAGGTAGTGTCTAAGTTGTAATGTCCTCAAAGTCCAGTCGGTACGGTCCGTTGGGGTCTAACAGTTCCCCGGTCGTTCTCCACCTTCCTCCTCTGCCAAAATGAATGGCCTGACATAGTCCCGTCTCCCTAAGAGCTTGAAATCGCATGTCGTTGATGCCCGGGTCAAATTGGGGGTTTCCCAAGACAGGGCGTAGGCCTGAGTGTCGGGAGAAAAGGGAGTGGTTGGATGTCAATTGTGCGCAGGTCCTAGCAGTCGTTCCAATCAAGGGGTGTCGCTTAAGATCTGTGGGAAGGTCTGCATAGCACCATGGTGTCCCCTGGAGCAAAAACCCTGTCTGATCTTGTTCTAAGTTTGGTCAGAGCTTGGTGTCTTTGTGTCTACACCAGTCCAAAAGTCTGTTGAGGTGGACAGAGTAGTAGTAGGAGCGGATGTCCGGCATTGCCAGGCCCCCGTAGCGTTTGAGAAATGTGAGAATTTTCCTTTGTATGCAAGGCCTCTTTCCTGCCCAAAGGAATTTTATGAAGGCTGAATGTATTTGTCTGAAATAGGCAGTCGGGATCTGTACTGGGAGGGCCTGGAGTAGGTAAAGAAATTTGGGCAGTATTGACATTTTTAGTATATTGCAGCGGCTGAACCATGAGTGGAGTCCTTTGCTCCATTGGTCCAGGAGTTTCTGTACCTCTTTCAGGAGGGGTGGGAAATTAAGTTGGTAAAGATGAGTAAATCTGGGAGGTATCAATGTGCCTAGGTATTTCAAAGTTGTATCAGTCCATTTTAAGTGGAAACTGTCTCGGAGGTGGGTGAGTCGAGGTTGTGGGATGTTCACCCCCATCGCCACGGATTTAGTGAAGTTTATCTTAAGGTTGGACAGCTGTCCGTATTTTTCAAATTCTCGCATCAGGTTAGGAAGTGATATGGTGGGGTTGGTGAGTGAGAACAGGAGGTCATCCGCGTATGCAGACACCTTGTGTTGCGAACTACCGACCCGTACTCCGGTGATATCTGGATTTCTCCTGACATGGCATAAAAAGGGTTCCAGGGAAAGGGCAAAGAGTAATGGTGATAGTGGGCAGCCCTGTCTGGTGCCGTTGGTTATCTGAAACGGATCGGAAAACACTCCATTTGCCCTGACTCTTGCCGATGGGGCATGGTAGGCAGCCGAGATCCAATGGAGCATGTTGCGACCCACTCCCATATGGTCTAAAGTGGCGAACATAAATTCCCAACTCACGCGGTCAAAGCTTTCTCAGCGTCAGTCCCAAGGAAAACGCAGGGCGTTTTTTCGCTATTGACCACGTGGAGAAGGTTCAAAACCTTAATGGTGTTATCCCTAGCCTCCCTGGTTGGGACGAATCCTACCTGGTCCCAGTGAACCAAGTGGGTCAGGTGTGTTTGTAGTCTCGTGGCGATTATTTTGGTGAAAAGTTTAAGGTCAACATTTAAAAGGGAAATTGGGCGATAGCTTCCACATTGGGAGGGGTCTTTGTCCGCCTTTGGGATTACCGAGATGTGGGCTTGGGTTGTGGAGGGGTGGAAAGTTTTTCCTGAGCTAAAGCTGTTGTATAAATTGGCCATGTGGCTGCCCAGGCTCGGCAACAGAGTCCTATAGTAAGGGATGGTGAGACCATCCGATCCCGGGGCTTTCCCCGGTTTGGAGCTGCCGAGAGCTGACTGAATTTCCGGGATCGTGATGGGTTCTTACAGAACCTCTTAGGCACCGGTGGGGAGAGTAGGCATGGAGGAAGAGGCGATATATTCCGACGTAATGTCACGGTCCAGCCGCGTCTTGGGCAGGTTGTAGAGGGAAGTATAGAATGTTTTAAATTGTTGGGCTATCTGTTGGGGGAGAGAGAGCCGATGGCCTGCATGTGAGGTTATATGTGGAATGTACGACGCCAGTCTCTGTTCCCTCAATGTTTGGGCCAGCCATCTACCACACTTGTTCCCTGACTCGTAAATTTTCCTGCGACATATCTGCAGGGCCGCCTTGGCTTTAAATTGCAGTAGCTCTGTCACCTGAGCCCGGACCTTGTCGAGTTCTATCCCTATCTGTCTAGTAGGTGACAATTTGTGGGATGCCTTCAGCGTCTGCAACTTCTGCAGGCAACGGTTTAATTGATCTGTCCTTAGTTTTTTATAGTCTCGAGCCATGCTTAATCAGAACCCCGCGGATCACCGCTTTATGTGCCTCCCACACTACTCGGGGGATCGCTGTCGGGAGTGTTGTTGGCGGCGAAATAGTGCCCCAACTCTGTAGTCACGTCTGCCAAGACCTCCGGGTCCCGTAGCAGGCTTTCGTTCAGTCTCCAGGGTGTACACGGTAGTGTGCGAATGTCCGAGAGAGCGTAGCGCAGAGTGATCGGGGCATGGTCCGACCAAGTGATGGACCCGATTGTGGTATCCTTGGCTGCCTGTAGGCATCTGTGGGGAACCAGGAAGTAGTCAATGCGTGAATAGGCCTGATGCGGCCTCGAGAAAAACGTGTAGTCTCTCTCTCCAGAGTGGAAGAGCCGCCATACATCAATCAACTGCGCCGTGTGAAGTGCTGAGCATATTCGTTTGCGCATGTCTCGCGAGGAGGTGTCTTCGTGTGGTGCAAAGGGGATGTTAAGATCGCCGCCTGATATCAACTGGCCCTCTGAAAAACGTGAGATTTGAGTGAGGTGACGTTGTAAGAACGCGTCTTGGCGGTCGTTAGGTGCATAAAGATTGGCAAAAGTCCCCCCCTCAATACGGCCCTTCAAAAGAAGATATCGTCCCCCCGTGTCAGACCGTGAGTCGATGTGTGTCCAGGGAACCCTGGCCGATATGAGTATAGAGACCCCTCTTGATTTTGCCTCCATGTACATGGAGTGGTAAGCTAGCGGGTAAAATCAGTTTTTTAGCAATGGGAGGTTGTTCTCTCTGAAGTGAGTTTCCTGGAGAAATACTATGTCTGCTCTCATACGGTGCATATCGTGAAGTAACATCCTCCTCTTTTCCGGGGTGTTAAGGCCTTTCACATTTAAGGAGACTACAGTGAGTGTGTCCATGGTCGCGAGTCCTGTCCAGAAAGGGGGAGTGTCAGGAGGGTGGGGATAGGGTGAAAGTGGTCAGGTAGAAAAGAGAAAGGTAGGGGAGACAGACAGAAGCAGACAGTCGGCTCCCAGAAAGAAAAGAGCCCGGAGAGAGCCAGCACCAGAGCGTGCGGTTCGGGAGAAGGCTAAAAGGAGCCAAAACTGGCTGAGGCGCTCACCAGGAGATTCCTGGAGACTGAGCGTAGTCCTAGGTGGGTGGGCAGAGCCGGGGAAAGAGCCCCCGACCCCCCCCCCCCATCCAGCCCCGCAATCAATTAGTTTTTGTAATTAGAATGGTAGCAAAAGAACAGATACGCCACCTGCCCGCCAGGGGGCCGTTATTGAACCAGTAGCAGCATCAAACATTAAACAGTGCAAACATTGCATATATTCGTCAAGGCATACATAAGTGCATTTGGAAACATGGATTAGGGTAACGTAAGGAAAACCAGTAAAACTTCACCCATTGCAGTTGGATCAGCAGCCCCATGTCTATCGCCCCAAACAGATGACACAGGTATATAGTTGTAAAGCAATACTTCTTTCTCTGACCTGGTCAATTCCTCAACAGGGGGTCAAGCCTCCCTCGCGCCCCCTCCAGTGGGGATCCCTCCCTTCATCAGGCGGATCCGTTGGTTAAAGTCCCCCCCCCCGTGTAGGTCTCGCCCCACCAAAGGTGAGCGCCCACCACCTCAACTCTGGCCAACAGGGACGTCGCCCTATCTGATCATACCTGCGCCTCTAAACAGCATGTGGCCTGGGAGATGGACCCCGGCATGTAAAGACCTTCAGGGTAATGATATGCAGGCACTCCCCAGCCCCCCCCCCAGCATCCCCCCCACCATCAGTGCATCCGTTCCTCCCCTGTGCAATCAAAGGGGATGCAAGCAGCAATTGTCAGATACCGGGAGAGGGCCGCCGGTTACTCCGAGGAGGTCTACAGTGGGTCAGGGTACAGCTGCGGGACGCACCGTGCAAGTCAACCAGGGACAGCTCCTTCCAGCCCGCGGAGTCACAGCAGCTCCGGGTCTCCTCACGACCCTCCGGGATCAGGCCAACAGCAAGGAGGCGGGGGGAAGCAGGGGGGGGCCAGGCCAGTGAGTTCGGCATCGGTCAGGGCCCTGCGGCGGGTCCCTCCCCAGTCTCAACCGGGCATGGGTGCTACCCCCGCGGGTGAGGCAGAATGTCTAGATCTGCGGCAGTTTAAGGGGGGGCGACATCGCCAGAGGTGTGTGGACCGAGAGGCCCTGCGTCTCTCCGGGGGTAGGCACAGGGGGGGTGGGAGAGTCAACTGGGACAGGGAGCGGGGAGGAGGGCGGCACGGAGCAGTTTATCTGGGGTGGATGTCACTGCCATGGGTGGATGGCCCCAGGGGCCTACTCGCGGTGTTCTCCTCCAGAAGCGTGGCAAAATCTGCAACCAGTCCAGTACTTGAATCGGGGGAACCCCCAGGAAGCGGAAAAGAGCCGGTAGACCAGCGGCGGTCTGAAGGGTGAAAGCCTCGGCATTCTTGCGAAAGGTGACCGCGAGTGGGTACCCCCAGCGGTACCTGAGTCCTTGTTGCTTGGCGAGGTCCAGCACCGTTCTCCGCATCGCTCTCCGTCGCAGCGTGGCCCTCGACAGGTCTGGAAGTATGCGCACGTCACGTCTCCGTGGTCCCATGCTCGGCGGAGAACGTTCTCTTTTTGCACGTACCGGTGGAACCTAACCACCACGTCCCGGGGTCTGTCCGGGTCTTCAGAGCGGGGTCCCAGCGCTCTGTGGACTCTGTCTAGCTGGATGTCTGCATCACCGTCTTCCAGAACAGTGCGGAATATCTCGCGGACCGTGTCCCCCAGCGCCTCCGTTTCTGTGTCCTCAGGGAGTCCCCGTAGCCACAAGTTCTGCCTGCGGCTCCTGTCCTCAATGTCCTCCAGGTGCAATTGCAGGTCAACGGCGGTGTCTCTATGCTGGTCTCGGGAGCGTTCAAGTGCTGACACCCGCTGTTCCAGGGTAGCGACCGCTTCCTCTCCCGAAGTGACCCTGTCTGCCAGGACGGAGACTTCGCCCCTCACCTCCTGTATGTCTCGCCTGTGTGTCTTCTCCAGGCGGAGGATCAGTGCCTCGATGTCCGTCCTGGTGGGCAAAGCCTGCAATAGGGCCCGAATGTCCTGGTCTTGTGAGGACGACATATGGAGGTGGAGGGCCCCCTGGTTCTGTCCGGAGGAGGTGCCCCGGGTTGCTGCTCTGATCCTGTGCTTTTTGGCGGATTGCATACCGGTTTTAGAGGTACTATTGTGGGGTATTCGAAGGTGAGGCCGGGAGCTCTGAAAGAAAGCTGCCTCACTCGGCCATGCCCAAGCCACTCCCCCGCAACGTATTTTTATGCCTTGCTGCATTCATTAGTAGTTCTTTGGTCCGGTAGTAATGACATTTTGCAATAATATCGCCTGGCGGGCCATCTGTTTTTTTTTTTTTTTTTAAGCAAAGGGCTCTGTGTACCCTATCCATTTCAAGTGGCTCCACCTGTATTCCCGGTTGCAGTTCCTGAAAATGAAGTCGTGGCCTGTAAATTAATCACTGTTTCGGGGATTCCTCTAATGCGAATATTTGACCGTCTCGCGCAAATTCTCCTCTTTAAGGTTATCGATTTCTGAAGAGAAATCCAGCAGTACATTTTTCCAAATTGTCAGTCCTTAATTCTAGTGCTGATGTTCGCTGTCCTAGTTCCCTTATCTCCTTAGTAAGGCTTGTAGTGATATAGTCTGAAGTAGCCTTTAATGATTTTTGTAACAGAAGCTCTATTTGTTCCAGTGTTACTTGTGGTGGCAAGTCCTTCTGTAATGTTTTATCACAGTTCTCCATAATATTCCCCGGAGAGTATTTATTTTGGCTTTGTTCCTTTTAATGGGGCCGGAGCTTCATTGTGTGACACGGCAGAAGGGGCTGTCTGCTGTTTTAACTCCCTCCTTGTTACATCTGCATAGGATGGCTTCAGCGCCATTACAGGAACACTGTAGCACTGTGAAGCAGCTCTCTCATGCCTGTTTTTGGCACAAAATGTGCGCCAGAATCCCCCGAAAAGGGTACCCTTGTGAGGTAGGTGGCTGTGTGGTCCCTTTAGGTGGCTTTTTGGGCAGGTTTGGGGGGGTTACCTCTGCCGTTATTAGGCTTCTCAGGTCCGCGGTGTAAGGGAGCTCAAGGCAGGCATTACCTCACCGCTGAGCTCTGTGCGCGTCTCTTTCCAGCTATTTTTGTGACCCTAAAATCCTGCCATGTTGCATAGTAAGCAGGGGGACTCTGGTCTTGCAGCTTCATGTGTCACCTGCCTGCTCTGTGGACCGTAAAAGGGATTCCTCATTACACTGCTAAGCTCCAGCCTCTGATCTTCTCCTGGAAGCCATCTAAGCTCATCCCACTCCAGCTCCCAGGGGCCTAAATATGTTACACTGATAGCACTATGCAGTGAAATCAAAACTGATTGGTTCACAGTACCTTCTAATATCCATGCAATTTCTATTGTGCACAGGACTGGGGAAAAATCACATCAAAATAGATTTTAGACAGGTATACTAGGAAAGTTTTAAAGCTGAACTCCAGGCAGAAATGTTATGTTTTATGTGAGGATCCCTCGATTCCCTTCATATCCTGTCCATAAGACCAGTGTCCTCTGTGCCCATCATCCCCCTGGCCAACGGCCTTCTACATTCCCCCCTGTAATTCTCAGTAAAGAGGTGGTGGATCAAACTAGGAGTCTGAAACTCTCCGGTCCACCCACTGCACCAATGCTTGCTTTACTCGGCACTACAGTCATGTATGGTTGGCAGTATGAGCAGGACTGTGGGCATGTATGGGCATATCAAAGAGGAGTCTGAGACTATCAGGTCCGCCCCCTGCGCAGCATAATTAGATGGACAAGCCAGGAGTCAGATTCCACCCATTTAGACTCTAAATCCCAGGGCATGATGGGATTTGTAGTCTTAGTATGTGGTGACAAACACTATCAGGAAGTGATGTCTCCACTTCAGAGATCCCACCTCCTGGAGCCCAAGAATAGAGAAAATTCTTTGTTAAAGGACGATGTCACTGATTTTTAAAACTGTGAGGTTTGTACACACCGTGACACTTTAATCCAAATTCCATTAGCACTTTTCCTTAACAAATTACACTAACTAAATATGATCACTACCCTAGAGTTCTTTAAAATAAATGTAATGGTTTTGTATGTAATGTATTGCATACAACATGTTTGCTTCACAGTTTTAAGGCTTTCAGTTGAGGAAGGTGTAAAAAAATATGTGATTGAGCCTCATTTTTACTGCCCCCTTAAGGTGCAACGGCATCAGGGGAGGGGGGGGGGGTGGTGTAATGCAATACTTTGGACTCTAATTTGAAGATAGACATGCAGAACTGCTGAAACTACTAAATGCATCCAAATATCATTTGTATTTATTCTCCATTTGACAACACAACACATGTAGCTGTAGAGCCAGGAAAGCACCTATGAAATTTAAGTTAGTTACCCATGGGGCACCACAGACATTTTAATGTGCAATGTCATGCATCTGTGAACAGGCCTCGGCAGGAACAAAATTTCTTAACCACTTAAGACCCAGACCATTATTCAGGTAAAGGACCTGGCCCCTTTTTGCGATTCGGCTTTACCTGACAATTACGCGGTCGTGAGACGTGGTTACCAAACAAAATTGCCACCTTCCCCCCCCCCCCCCCCCCACAAATAGAGCTTTCTTTTGGTGGTATTTGATCACCTCTGCGGTTTTTATTTTTTGTGCTATAAACAAAAATAGAGCGACAACCGAGATATCCATCTTTACCGTGGGCAGTCCTGTACGCGATAATGTCGGTCTCCGCGGCGGATTCACCGCGAGATCGCCGTTATCGGTGGCGGGAGAGGCCCCCCCCCCTCCCGCGCCCTCCGCCGCTTACCGGAGCCGTCGGTAGCGGCGGAGGGGATCGGGTCCTGTCGGCAGCTGTGTTGGGATACGAGTGAGGGAAAAATCGCCCCCACCCGTTCCCCATAGCTCTGCTGGGTGGAAGTGACGTCAAAACGTCAGTCCCGCCCAGCGTCTTAAAGAAACATTTTTTTTTCTAAAATTTGAAAAATTACTTTTTTTTTTTCTTTTCTTTTTTTGCATTTAAGCCTAAATATGAGATCTGAGGTATTTTTGACCCAGATCTCATATTTAAGAGGACCTGTCATGCTTTTTTCTATTACAAGGGATGTTTACATTCCTTGTAATAGGAATAAAAGTGATAATTTTTAATTTTTTTTATTTATTTTGGTGTATAAAATTTATAAACGAATTAAAAATAAATAAGAAAACAAAAAAAAATAAAAAATTTAAAACGCCCCGTCCCGACGAGCTCACGCACAGAAGCGAACGCATACGCGAGTAGCGCCCGCATATGAAAACGGTGTTCAAACCACACAAGTGAGGTATCGCCGCGATCGTTAAAGCGAGAGCAATAATTCTAGCCCTAGACCTCCTCTGTGTCTCAAAAAATGCAACCTGTAGAATTTTTTAAAGGTCGCCTATCGAGATTTTTAAGGGTAAAAGTTTGACGCCATGCCACGAGCGGGCGCAATTTTTAAGCGTGACATGTTGGGTATCATTTTACTCGGCGTAACATTATCTTTCACAATATATAAAACAATTGGGCCAAATTTATTGTTGTCTTATTTTTTTTATTCAAAAAAATGAATTTTTTTCAAAAAAAAGTGCGCTTGTAAGACCGCTGCGCAAATACGGTGTGACAAAAAGTATTGCAATGACTGCCATTTTATTCTCTAGGGTGTTAGAAAAAAAAAATATAATGTTTGGGGGGTTTAAGTAATTTTCTATAAAAAAAGTGTTTTATTCTCGTAAACACCGAATCTGAAAAACAGGCCCGGTGGGCAAGTGGATAAAATGTTTGTTTTTTATTTCTACTCCTCTGATATTTTTGTTAGCTTAAAGTCTGCGAAGCATAGGTTCTATTGTAAGAATGAATATAAGGGGGGATTTATGGCCTTTTTTATGTATTTTTTTATTTGTTTTGTACTAGTAATGGTGGCGCTCTGCGATTTTATTTATTGATTGATTGTGGCTGTGACATTGTGACGGACATATCAGACGCTTTTGACACGTTTTTGGCACCATTCACATGTATACTGATAGCGATTAGTGCTATAAAACTGCACCGATTACTGTGTAAATGTGACTGGCAGCGAAGGGGTTAAATATGTTCCCTAGGGAGTTCTAACTGTAGGGGACTCACAAGGGGAGGAGACCGATTTGTGTTCCTCTGTACTGGGAACACACATCGGTCTCCTCTGACATGATGTGGATCTTTGTGTTTACACACACATCCACGGTCCTGCTGTGATCACGGGCAATCGCGGGTGCCTGGCAGACATCGTGGCTGCCGGGCACGCGCACCACCTAGACCGCCAGGAAGCCCCATATGACGTCCACCCGGAGGGAGAGAAGGTTCCTGCCAATGTCATTTTACTATGGCTTGGTAATGAACTGGTTAAGGTTTTTTTTTTTAGCAGAATAAAGCTGGCTATAGATAGAATTTTGAATGGATAGAAAATTCTGGGAACCTTCTTAGGAAAACTCTGTACGAAAACTCTCAGAACATTCAAATGCTGTTAGAAAGATTTTCGTTTGCTTTTTACCATTTGATTTTGGAATAAATGTACTGTTAGAAATACATTTTGTTCAAGAAATTTTTCCATCCTGCCCCTTTGAATTGGCTCGTCACTATGGTCAAAAACGAACATAGCTTTTACCTGGTAATGATTAGATAAATGAACAAACTTTCTTAAAGCCCATACACACAATCGGATATTCCAACAACAATTGTCCGATGGACTTGTTTTGTTGGATAATCCGACTGTCTCCAACGGACAATTGTCGGAAAAAAATGTTAGCTGTGCAAATTGTCCGACAACAAATGTGTTCTGTCGGATAATCTGGTCGTGTCTACACAAATTCTTTGGACTAAAATCCACAGTACAAACACACATGCTCCGAACCAATGCTAAATATCAGACAATAGCAGAAGTTGCCCAAAGGGTGGTGGTAAACAGCTGAAAAACCACGTGTTTTGGTGTATGTTTGGCTGAAATTGTTCTGTCGCCTGTATGCAGAACAAGTCCACGGACAACACCCTTCAGACAAAAATCCCTGGATTTGTCCGATTGAAGGTCAGATCATGTGTATGAGGCCTATGTGCCCTTTTCTATAATCTCACCTCTTATTATGTGTAATCTACACACACTTTGCCTATCTTTCAACATACCTAAAACGTAGTGGTTTGGGATTAAGGCTAAACTGCATGACTGGGAGGGTTATTGTCTTTGCTTCCAATGTCAGATTGCCGCCACGCAGCAAGCCTTTAATATATTCTGCAGATGTAGCAATAGCCCCCTGTGGCGCAGGAATGCGCATGTTAAATTATGGTCAGCATAATTGATCAGACCAGAGCCTCTCTGTCCAGCTTCTTGGGCCAGGATTTTCTCTTTTTCTGATCAACGGGAGGAAAACTCCCAGAGGAGGCTACGAGGATGCTGAGGATTGTGTTATCGGCAGCGCAACATTCAGTAATTCATTAGGGAGCGAGCCCTGATATTTATCAGGAAGACATTCCTTTTAATAATAAACCCACGAGTCGGACCAGCTCACTTAGCGAGATTAAACAATTAAAGCAATTTAATTGATGGACAATTTACTAGATGGACATTTTCTTTTTTTTTTTTTAAATACAATGCTGAACTGTTTTGCAATCTGTGATTATTTGGAATTAAAATGGGGCCCTTTGCCATTTGTAAAGCCTATAGGGTGCAAACCTCCTTTTAGAAAGTTCAGCAAGCATGATATTGGGCAGACAGAAGCTGCTATGTCTGCAGGTATTTGTTGCCTGTCCTTGGGACATGGCTTTGTTTTAATAACTAGCAAACTTCTCTGCTGTCCTAGGTTCCCTCCCAGTACTTCACTCAGTATACATGCAGCATTGACATATAGATGTGTATGTCAGTATTTATTTACATATGCATTGTGAGAACTAGCATCAACGCTAAAGCTTTTAAGAAATCTGCGACTTACTTTCTTTTATTTTTTTTTAAGAGGCTTTTTTTTTTTCTTTTGTTCCAAACAAAACACTGTAAAAGGATTTACCAATGCAGGAGTATTCAGCGTCGTTCTTCCATCTAAAAAAAAACATTCTGCCCTTCTGGCTTTCACTTGCAACACTACCGCTCTGGCCTTACACTCCAGGGTCTGCCAGGGTGGAGCCCAGAACCATGGTCAGGTCACTACTAATAGCTGAGCACACACCTGACAAATTAGTGTATTGGTGAGTCAGTTAAAAACTTATCGAGGGGGTTGTTTACTAGGGAACATGCGAACAGGCAAAAAATGTGTTCGAACACGCAAACACAGTTAAAGTCTATGGGACACGAACATAAAAATTCTAACGTGCTAATTTTAAAGGTTAATATGCAAGTTGATATCCTGTCTATGTGGTCCTAAACCAACAAGACCTTATACAATATACCTGTGAACATACAAAACTATTTATCACCTATGGATGTCCCCCTGTGCATCCACAAGAGTATACACACGTGTGTAAAACCGTGAGACTGTATATAATGCAAAAAAAATAAAATACAAAGACTATTGCACTCACATCTTGTGTGCCTCTATGCCGGCACCAAGCTTCTCCAGCCGTGTATGTGAATTCGGAAAAAGTGCGTTCCTCTATAGCGCTCCCCCACCCAGGCTTTTCCTACGAACGGCATTGTGTCCCGTGGGTTCCAGCATCCTCTACGTGTTTCGCAAAGGTTTTTGCGTCGGAAGCTACGCAAAACCTTTGCGCAATGCGTAGAAGCTGCTGAAAACCACGGGACACACCGCCGTTTGTAAGAAAGGCCTGGGGGGGAACGCTATAGGGGAACGCACTTTTTCCAAATTCACATACGTGGCTGGAGAAGCTTGGTGCCCATGTTCTGGCGAACTGGTTCCTACCATCGATATGGTTCCTGAGCCGACGGAAACCTCAGAGCGAGAACGGCTGTTCATCACCTGTAGACGCGCTTGCTTCCGATGGCTGATTATACACTCTATCCATTCCGCTCTTTACAGCAAGGGGCGGATGTGATACAGCCCCTTGCTATATAGAGCGGCGTGGATAGCCAATCAAAAAAGCACTGCTCAATACCACATCCGCCCCTTGCTGTGTAGAGCGGCGTGTACTAGTGTATAAGCAGGCTTCAGGCAGCTGGAGCGAGCTTGTCTAAGTTGACAATCAGCTGTTGAGGCTCTGAGATTTCCGTGGCCTCCTACTGCGCCTGCGCAGTCGAGGCAGGAACCATATCGATGGAGGAACCAGCTCGACAAGACACCGGCATAGAGGCACACAAAAATGTGAGTGCAATAGTCTTTTTGTATTTTTAAACCAATAAAAATAGTTTTTTTACCTACAACACTATGATGGTCATGTATTTCCTTTGAGCATTAATAGAGAAAAAGAGCCCATAATAATTCATTCAAGAAAAGCGACAGTTTTGGTGGCGTAAATAGGATTGGTTTTACTGGGAATCAACCAGAGGCATGAATGGAGCAGGATCTGGCGAGTGGCCATTTCTGTAGGTGGTGGGATTATCACGAAGGTGGTGAAAGCACACTGCACTTGAATACTCCATAGGTGGAACACTAATCGTTTTGGAGCATTTGGTTATTCACTGGAACTTTGTATAATAAATAATAAACACAAGAACGGGGACCCATATAGGAATTCCCCTTCACTTGTGTTTTTGGCGGCTGGCACAAAGTTTGAGCACATTTGGCTTTGCGACATAATATTTTTTCTGGATCTGTAAAAGCACTATTTTGAAACTTTATAAGCACATGCATTTTTTTCTACCTCTAGGAAAAATACCCACACAGGGCACTTAAAAATATAACGGGTGTTTTGTAATTTATTATATAAAGTCTTATATACAGTCTCAGTTTTACACACCTGTGTAATACTCTTGTGGATGCACAGGGGGACACCCATAGGTGATAAATAGTTTTTGTATGTTCACAGGTATATTGTATAAGGTCTTGTTGGTTTAGAACCACATAGACAGGATACCTGCTAGGGTAGCGCAATCTTTATATTATTTATATTTTTGGCATGTCATCATAGAGTGACTTGCACCCTTTGATTGCAGCAAACCATATATAACACAGCACAAACTTAGTAAATATTTGTATTCTTTCCCATTTGCGCTAGTAACACCCGTTTCATTTAATATGCAAGTTATTGTCATAAAAAGGGTTTGGGGACCCGGGTCCTGCCCTAGGATTCATATATCCCCCCCCCCCCCCCTCCCGCCACCATCCGGTGCTTCTCCGGGCTCTCCCGTGCCATTGGGGGCCCGGAGAAAGAATCGGCCGGCGCAGGCTAGTAAGCATAGAAATGAGTCAGTCATCTCTATGACCATCGGAGGTCCGGGCGTGATGTGATGACGTCACGCCCGAGTACCCGGAAGTTAACAAAGCCGCGATTGCGGCTAGTAAGCAATACTAATCATGAGATTGGTGAAAAAAATGTTTTTTCACATCTCTCCAAAAAGAGGACCTGTCACACACATTTCCTATTACAAGGGATGTTTACATTCCTTGTAATAGGAATAAAAGTGTTAAAAAATAAATAAATAAAAAATTAAAAGTGTAAAAAAATAAGTAAAATAATAATAATAAAAATTAAATGCCCCTGTCCCCCGTAGCTCGCGCGCAGAAGCAAACGCATACAAGTCCCACCAACATATGTAAGCGCCGTTCAAACCACACATGTGAGGTATCGCTGCGTGCGTTAGAGTGCCAGCAACAATTCTCGCACTAGACCTCCTCTGTAAATCTAAACTGGTAACCTGTAAAAAAATTCAAAATGTCGCCTATGGAGATTTTTATGTACCGAAGTTTGGCGCCATTCCATGAGTGTGTGCAATTTTAAAGCATGACATGTTGGGTATCTATTTACTCGGTCTTACATAATCTATCATACTTTACAAAAAAAATGGGCTTTACTGTTTTGTTTGTTTAATTCATGAAACTATTTTTTTAGAAGAAAAAAAAAAGGCGTTTGAAAAATTATTGCGCAAATACCATGCAAGATAAAAAGTAGCAATGACCGCCATTTTATTCCCTAGGGTGTCTGCTAAAAAAACATATATAATGTTTGGGGGTTCTGCATAATTTTATAGCAAAAAAATGATGATTTGTACATGGAGAGAAGTGCCAGAATAGGCCCGATATTGAAGTGGTTAAAAACGGCGTGGGGGTTCCCTCCAAAAATCCATACCAGATCCTTATCCGAGCACGCAACCTGGCAAGCCGCAGGAAAAGAGGGGGGGACAAGAGAGCACTGTAATCCAGTCTCAATGTCCAGCGTTGTAATCCATTCTCCATCTCCAGTGGTGATCCTTTCTCCAGCGAGGTATGACAAACACGATACCGCCTCCACCAGAGGCACCCGGCCAAATGACGTGCAAGCTGTTTGACAGCTCTTTTGTAACAGAGGGTGGGCCGCCTGTGACGTATGACCCCGCCCCTCTGAAGCTTCATGTGTGGCCATGCCATTGGTTATAGAACAGCTTGCATGTCATTTGGCACTGGTCTGGGATCGGGATCGTAGAAGGATTACGGCGCTGGAGTTTTTTCTAGCAAAAGAATGATGATTTGTACATGTAGGAGAGAAGTGCCAGAATAAGCCCGGTATGGAGGTGGGTATTAAAGCCCTGTATTGAAGTGGTAAAAATTAGATTTGTCCCATAGATTAAAGGGTGTTCTGCGGCTTTTCAAATTTGCCGCGAACACCCCAAATTGTTTGCTAAACGGGCGAACAGCCAATGTTCGCATCAAACTCTTTTTTTCGACTCTAACATAAAGCTCATCCCTATTGTTTACACAAATTACTGTGCATAAAACATACCATTTATAAAAGGAATTTTTCATATTTGTACATAACATTATATAACTGTAATGCTGTTGGAACGTGTTGGAAATAGATGGAATTAGAAAGATGTCTGTTTTTTTGCCCAGCTTTGGACCTATTGCAGAAATTATATATTTTCAGATGTCGATTGACATCTGTTGTGATGAAGACCATCTGGAGGCATGTATACTGGGTGAAAATACATTAACTCCTTCATTATTTCAAATTTCTCCGCACACAAGTATATCTGCCTTCCACCCTGGAGATAAAACAGGACCTGTTTGGTTAAGCGTGAAAATTCAATAACTTTCCACCACGGGTCATTAAAAAAAAAAGTTGTCTTCTAAATGCATTATATGTGCTGCTAATGACAGGTCTTTGTGTTACTTCACTTCTTCCCTGGTTTGCATATGAGCCAAGCTGCACATATAACAGTGTCAGGACTAAAATGATTTTTGTTTATCGAAAAACCCAATTTTACCACACTTCAGCATGTTTAGGATCAGCTGTAAAAACTGACCTGTTGCAATTTACAGCTAAAACCTTTATGATGTTCATATGGCATGCTGCTGCAATTTGATGTTATAAAATATACACTATATTGCCAAAAGTATTGCCTTTACACGCACATGAACTTTAATAGCATCCCAGTCTTAGTCCGTAGGGTTCAATATTGAGTTGGCCCACCCTTTGCAGCTATAACAGCTTCAACTCTTCTGGGAAGGCTGTCTACAAGGTTTAGGAATGTTTCTGTGGGGATGTTTGACCATTCTTCCAGAAGCGCATTTGTGAGGTCAGGCACTGATGTTGGATGAGAAGGCCTGGCTCGCAGTCTCCGTTCTAATTAATCCCAAGGGTTTTCTGTCAGGTTGAGGTCTGCACTGGTCCAAATCATTTGGTGGACGGGGGATTATGGTGTGGGATTGTGTTCCAGGGGTTGGGCTTGGCCCCTTGGTTTCAGTAAAGAGAACTCTTAAGGCAGCAGCATACCAAGACATTTTGGACAATTTTATGCTCCCAACTTTGTGGTAACCGTTTGGGGATGACCCCTTCCTGTTCCAACATTACTGCGCACTAGTGCACAAGATAAGGTCCATAACGACATGGATGAGCAAGTTTGAGGTGGAGGAACTTGACTGGCCTGCACAGAGTCCTAACCTCAACCCAATAAAACACCCTTGGGATGTATTAGAGTGGAGACTGAGCCAGGCCTTCTCATCCAGCATTAGTGCCTGACCTAACAAATGCGCTGCTGGAAGAATGGTCAAACATTCCTATAGACACACTCCTAAACCTTGTGGACAGTCTTTTCAGAAGAGTTGAAGTTTTGCCTGCAAAGAGTGGGCCAACTTAATATTGAACCCCATGGAATAAGACTGAGATGCCATCAAAGTTCATGTGCGTGTAAAGAGCGGTGTCCCAATACTTTATGGTAATAGTGTAGTTTCTTCTTCACTACAACGTGCAAGCATTATAAAGTTTCATTTAGATTGTAGTGTATATGAATGGATTTGGCCAATAGTTAACAATATGGGGTGTTTCACATGGCTATCACAAAGGCTGCATACAGATGCATAGAGCATGTTGTGTTGTATGCAGCAATATAGAAGGCCATGGGCCCATTAACAAAGCTGCTCCTGATGGAATTGAGAAAATATATAAAACAAAGCTCCGGGGCCATGTTTTATGCTGTAAATAAGCGCTTGTGCTGACATTTAAATACGTACACAGTACAGCGTAAATATACCCTAGTGGCTGCGCTCCTGCTCAGGAGCGACATGTAAATATTAACACTGGGCATATAGACTGTGCACTCTGCACAAAGCTTTGTAAATGTGATGAAGCTCTGCTGATTTCCATCATCCAATCATCCAATGTGCTAACAAAAATGCTTTATTTTTTTCCTTGCACTTTATCACATTACATTTTCTAAGGAAATTTGTGCAACTGCATTTGCAAGGCACACAGCATATTTTCCTTTAGAAAATCAACCCCAAGGTGTAGCAAGCGGCACTGCTTCTTAATACGCTTTATTGATGAGTGTAAAGAGAAAAAGGATTGCTACTCCTATCATAGCCCTACTCCTCATTGGGTTATGGCTAAGCCCCGGTGGGTCAAAATGCATTAGGGTGTGTAATGTGGTGGAGATATGTAGGCTGAGGCCGCTCCTTATCGTTTAGTTACCTGGGCTGGTCAGGAGTAGGGATGAGCCAAACACCCCTGCGTTCGGTTCGCACCAGAACCTTCGAACGGACCGAACGTTCGTGCAAACATTTAGAACCCCATTGATGTCTATGGGACTCGAACGTTCGAATTCAAAAGTGCTCATTTTAAAGCCCAATATTCCAAGTTATTGTCGTAAAACTTCTTTGAGAACCCGGGTCTTGCCCCAGGGAACACGTATCAATGGAAAAAGAAGTTTTAAAAACTGTCGTTTTTTCTGGAGCAGCAATTTTAACGATGCTTAAAGTGAAAAAAGGAAAAAAAAGAAAAATCCCTTTAAATATCGTACCTGCTGGGTGTCTATATTAGTGGCACGTGTTTAAAACTGTCCCTGCACAAAATGAGATTAATATAAGAAAAGGGTAATTTAAGACTTGCTTGCGGCCTTCTTTCTCTCGGCCATAAAACTAATTCATTCGATTCTTACGTCTCTGTATTATGCTATCGAGTGGCCTTTTATACAAACCTTGACCTATTTTTCTACCTCTCGAATAACTGCTATGCTCATGTTTCACTGATGCTTACTGCTGATATATATATATATATTTTTGTACTTCTTGCCAATGTTTGTTTAAACTGTGTTGAGACTTATTTTTCAATAAACCGTTTGTAAACAAAAAAGACTTGCTTGTGGCATTGGTCCCTGCAATATGGATGAAAAATACCATGGGTTTCCCAGCCCCCCCTTCCCCCAGGTCATTACAAGCCCCTTTTGGCCCTATATACTTTGAACAGCAGTTTGCAGGTGGTGCAAACAAGACAGAGGCCCAGATTCACAGGAGATGCGCGTGCGTAAGTCTAAATGTGCGCGTGCGTTTCGTTGCGCGGCATCCCCAGAACGAGATACGCAAAAAATCGTCTTTTTTTTGTCCCGCTTAATTTCGTTAGACTGGCGCATCCGTCCGCGCAAAAGTGCGATAGACACACCATTGATTTTCTAGTCAAATATGCTAATGAGGGACTTACGGGGATCCACAAAACAACGTTGGGGCAGCGCAGGCGACGCAGTGTGCGCAACAGCAAAATGTCCTATCTAAAATTAGAGCTGATAAAAGCTGGTCTAAAAAAAGAAAAAAAGTCTACTAGTCAGATAAAGCAACACTGTTAGTGAGGAGTTCAGCAGTCACACGTGTTGCTCAACAATCTGTATGCCAACATGCCAGGGGCATCGTCGCACATAGCTATACTACTGACTTTAGATGAACAAAGAAGGAGGAGGGCACGGAGGATGGCACTAAGGAGGGCACGGGAGATTTTTTTTTTATTTGCTTATATAAAATTTACAATTTAATCTAATCTAATACAATATTCTTATCTGATACAAGCCCCTCACTCTTCACTTGATATATCACACACGCATAGACATCTTTGGCATGAGTGATTCTGAGGTGTCTCGCATCTTCAGATTCACCCCTCATGCCATCCTGGAATTACCACAACCTTGCAGGAGGACATCAGCAGCCCAACACATGGCACCACCCATGACAGCTACATATACAATCAGAGCCCCATCCCCACAGATTTCGAACAGAACATGTATGGGGACAGCTGGCTGGTTGGTGAGTGACATGGGTGGCAGGCATGACTATCCCCTCCCGTGATGCACACCTCACAAGTGGCACATGCATGACTAACATCCTCCTGTCTTTTCCCTTCAAGGTGACTCTGCATATGCACTGGTACCCCATCTCATGACCCCATCTCATGCCAGCTCACATTATGCATCTTTGCACGTTAAACACACACATTAATCATGGCACAATGAGAATGCATGCATGCACACCACTGTGGTCCCTAGCACACACACACCACATCGTCATCACATTGGATTGGCACCAGTCCACAATGCAGGACTTGTGAGCTGCAACGCCACGCCACGGCTCCAATTATGTCACTGTACATTCAAACACCATTCACACAGACCTGGGGATCACTTCTCCACCACAAATGAGGGTGACACCCCTTTTTCCGCAGGAATATCACCCCCACATTCCAAAATCATACACAAACAGAACCAAAAAAATTAAATAAATGACGAGCAAAAAAAAAAAAAAGCCCAGCAAAAATATAATTTAAACAAAATAACAACAAAGAAAACACATAAAAGACAAAAATCACTCTGCAAAACAGTCCCCAAATATCTCAAAGACACGTCACAAACAAACAAAAGCACCTTGCTGTAGAGGGAGGGATACAAAGGGATGTACTTTTGCAAAGGAAGTGCATTTGTGTCTGTCTATTTATGCTGTCTGCGTAGTTCACAAAGTTGCCCTAGTCCATTTCCAATTTCACTGATTGCGCCGCTCCCGAGTTGTGAGCATGCGCACAGCGGAGCTGACCATGGTCTCCTTCAAGCGCGCATGTGCGAGCCGGCCGGTCCTTCATTTGCATGGGGTCACGGCTCATTTCAATGTAACACGCCCACGTCCTTCCCAATTTGTATTACTCCTCC